>LR738710.1:125989143-126180030 GCA_902687465.1 Secale cereale | reverse complement strand
GTCCCCCCCCCCCCCTCCCGGTAATCCGGTAAATTCCGAAACTTTACGGAACACTTCCGGTGTCCGAATATTGTTGTCCAATATATCAATCTCTACGTCTCGGACATTCCGAGACTCCTCGTCATGTTCGTGATCTCATCTGGGACTCCGAACTACCTTCGGTACATCAAAACTCATAAACTCATAATACCGATCGTCATCAAACGTTAAGCGTGCGGACCCTACGGGTTCGAGAACTATGTAGACATGACCGAGACTCATTTCCGGTCAATAACCAATAGCGGAACCTGGATGCTCATATTGGCTCCTACATATTCTACGAAGATCTTTATCGGTCAAACCGCATAACAACATACGTTGTTCCTTTTGTCATCGGTATGTTACTTGCCCGAGATTCGATCGTCGGTATCTCAATACCTAGTTCAATCTCATTACCGACAAGTCTCTTTACTCGTTCCGTAATACATCATCTCGCGACTAACTCATTAGTCATTTGCTTGCAAGGCCTATTATGATGTGCATTACCGAGAGGGCCCAGAGATAACTCTCTGACACTCGGAGTGACAAATCCTAGTCTTGATCTATGCCAACACCACAAATACTTTCGGAGACACCTGTAGAGCATCTTTATGATCACCCAGTTACGTTGTGATGTTTGATAGCACACAAGGTGTTCCTACGGTATTTGGGAGTTGCATAATCTCATAGTCATAGGAACATGTATAAGTCATGAAGAAATCAATAGCAGTAAAACTAAACGATCATAGTGCTAAGCTACCGGATGGGTCAAGTCAATCACATAATTCTCCTAATGATGTGATCCCGTTAATCAAATGACAACTCATGTCTATGGTTAGTAAACACAACCATCTTTAATTAACGAGCTAGTCAAGTAGAGGCATACTAGTGACACTCTGTTTGTCTATGTATTCACACATGTATTATGTTTTCGGTTAATACAATTCTAGCATGAATAATAAACATTTATCATGATATAAGGAAATAAATAATAACTTTATTATCGCCTCTAGGGCATATTTCCTTCAGTCTCCCACTTGCACTAGAGTCAATAATCTAGTTCACATCTCCATGTGATTTTATACCGATAGTTCACATTGTTATGTGAATAACACCCATTGTTCACATCGCCATGTGACCAACACCCAAAGGGTTTACTAGATTCAATAATGTAGTTCACATCGCTATGTGATTAATACCCAAGAGTAATAAGGTGTGATCAATTTTTTCTTGTGAGAGAAGTTTAGTCAAGGGGTCTGTTACATACAGATCTGTATGTATTTCGCAAATCTCTATGTCTACAATGCTCTGCATGGAGCTACTCTAGCTAATTGCTCCCACTTTCAATATGTATCTAGACGAAGACTTAGAGTCATCTGGATCAGTGTCAAAACTTGCATCGACGTAACCCTTTACGACGAACCTTTTTGTCACCTCCATAATCGAGAAACATATCCTTATTCCACTAAGGATAATTTTGACCGCTGTCCAGTAATCTACTCCTAGATCACTATTGTACTCCCATGCCAAAATCAGTGTAGGGTATACAATAGATCTGGTACACAACATGGCATACTTTATAGAACCTATGGCTGAGGCATAGGGAATGACTTTCATTCTCTTTCTATCTTCTGTCGTGGTCGGGCTATGAGTCTTACTCAATTTCACACCTTGTAATACATGTAAGAACTCTTTCTTTGATTGTTCCATTTTGAACTACTTCAAAATCTTGTCAAGGTATGTACTCATTGAAAAAACTTATCAAGCGTTTTGATCTATCTCTATAGATCTTGATGCTCAATATGTAAGCAGCTTCACCGAGGTCTTTCTTTGAAAAACTCCTTTCAAACACTCCTTTGTGCTTTGTAGAATAATTCAACATTATTTCCGATCAATAATATGCCATTCACATATACTTATCAGAAATGATGTAGTGCTCCCACTCACTTTCTTGTAAATACAGGCTTCACCGCAAGTCTGTATAGAAATATATGCTTTGATCGACTTATCAAAGCGTATATTCCAACTCCGAGATGCTTGCACTAGTCCAAAACTGGATAGCTGGAGCTTGCATATTCTGTTAGCACCTTTAGGATTGACAAAACCTTCTGGTTGCATCATATACAACTCTTCTTTAATAAATCCATTAAGGAATGCAGTTTTGTTTATCCATTTGCCAGATTTCATAAAATGCGGCAATTGCTAACATGATTCGGACAGACTTAAGCATATATACGAGTGAGAAACTCTCATCGTAATCAACACTTTGAACTTGTCGAAAACCTTTTGCGACAATTCTAGCTTTGTAGATAGTAACTCTACTATCAGCGTATGTCTTCCTCTTGAAGATCCATTTAATCTCAATGGCTCGCCGATCATTGGGCAAGTCAATCAAAGTCCATACTTTGTTGTCATACATGGATCTCATCTCAGATTTCATGGCCTCAAGCCATTTCGCGGAATCTGGGCTCATCATCGCTTCCTCATAGTTCGTAGGTTCGTCATGGTCAAGTAACATGACCTCCAGAACAGAATTACCGTACCACTCTGGTGCAGAGCTCACTCTGGTTTACCTACGAGGTTCGGTAGTAACTTGATCTAAAGTTACATGATCATCATCATTAGCTTCCTCGCTAATTGGTGTAGTAGTCACAGGAACAGATTTCTGTAATGAACTACTTTCCAATAAGGGAGCAGGTACAGTTACCTCATCAAGTTCTACGTTCCTTCCAATCACTTCTTTCGAGAGAAACTCCTTCTCTAGAAAGGATCCATTCTCAGCAACGAATATCTTGCCTTTGGATCTGTGATAGAAGGTGTACCCAACATTTTCTTTTGGGTATCCTATGAAGACGCACTTCTCCGATTTGGGTTTGAGCTTATCAGGTTGAAACTTTTTCACATAAGCATTGCAACCTCAAACTTTAAGAAACGACAACTTTGCTTTCTTGCCAAACCACAGTTCATACGGTGTCGTCTCAACGGATTTAGATGGTGCCCTTTTTAATGTGAATGCAGCTGTCTCTAATGCATAACCCCAAAACTATAGTGGTAAATCGGTAAGAAACATCATAGATTGCACTATATCCAATAAAGTACGGTTATGACATTCGGACACACCATTATGCTGTGGTGTTCCAGGTGGCATGAATTTGTGAAACTATTCCACCTTGTTTTAATTGAAGATCAAACTCGTAACTCAAATATTTGTCTCCACGATCAGATCGTAGAAACTTTATTTTCTTGTCACGATGATTTTCCACTTCACTCTGAAATTCTTTGAACTTTTTAAATGATTCAGACTTATGTTTCATTAAGTAGATATACCCATATCTGCTCAAATTGTCTGTGAAGGTCAGAAAATAACGATACTCGCCACGAGCTTCAACACTCATCGGTCCACATACATCAGTATGTATGATTTCCAACAAATCTGTTGCTTGCTCCATTGTTCTGAAGAACGGAGTTTTAGTCATCTTGCCCATGAGGCATGGTTCGCAAGCACCAAGTGATTCCAAAAGTCGATCACTATGGAGTTTCTTCATGCGCTTTACACCAATATGACCTAAACGGCAGTGCCACAAATGAGTTGCACTATCATTATTAACCTTGCATCTTTTGGCTTCAATATTATGAATATGTGTATCACTACGATCGAGATCCAACAAACTATTTTCATTGGGTGTATGACCATCGAAGGTTTTATTCATGTAAACAGAATAACAATTATTCTATGACTTTAAATGAATAACCTTATTGCAACAAACATGATCAAATCATATTCATGCTTAACGCAAATGCCAAATAACATTTATTTAGGTTCTACACTAATCCCGAAAGTATAGGGAGTGTGCGATGATGATCATATCAATCTTGGAACCACTTCCAACACACATCATCACTTCACCTTTAACTAGTCTTTGTTGATTCTGCAACTCTTGTTTCGAGTTACTAATTTTAGCAACTGAACTGGTATCAAATACCCAAGGGTTGCTATGAACACTAGTAAAGTACACATCAATAATCTGTATATCAAATATACCTTTGTTCACTTTGCCATCCTTCTTATCCACCAAGTATCTAGGGCAGTTCCACTTCTAGTGACCATTTCCTTTGAAGTAGAAGCACTTAGTTTCAGGCTTGAGTTTAGCTTTGGGTTTCTTCACGGGAGTGACAACTTGCTTGTCATTTTTCTTGAAGTTCCCCTTCTATCCCTTTGCCCTTTACTTGAAACAAGTGGTCTTGTTAACCATCAACACTTGATGTTTTTTCTTGATTTCTACCTTCGCCGATTTCAGCATCGCGAAGAGCTCGAGAATTACTTTCGTCATCCCTTGCATATTATAGTTCATCACGAAGTTCTATTAACTTGGTGATAGTGTCTAGAGAACTTTGTCAATTACTATTTTATCTGGAAGATTTACTCCCACTTGATTCAAGCAATTATAGTACCCAGACAATCTGAGCACATGCTCACTGGTTGAGCTATTCTCCTCCATCTTGTTGGCAAAGTACTGTCAGAGGTCTTATACCTCTCGACACGGGCATGAGTATGAAATACTAATTTCAACTCTTGGAACATCTCATATGCTCTGTGGCGTTCAAAACATTTTTGAAGTCCCGGTTATAAGCCGTAAAGCATGGTGCACTAAACTATCAAGTAGTCATCATACCAAGCTTTTGTCAAAACGTTCATAACGTTTGCATCTGCTCCTGCAATAGGTCTGTCACCTAGCCGTACATCAAGGACATAATACTTTTGTGCAGCAATGAGGATAATCCTCAGATCATAGACCTAGTCCGCATCATTGCTACTAACATCTTTCAACTTAGTTTTCTCTAGGAACATATCAAAAACATAGGGGAGCTATAATGCGAGCTATTGATCTACAACACAGATATGCTAATACTACCAGGACTAAGTTCATGATAAATTAAAGTTCAATTAATCATATTACTTAAAGAACTCCCACTTAGATAGACATCCCTCCGGTCATCTAAATGATCGCGTGATCCAAATCAACTAAACCATGTATGATCATCACGTGAGATGGAGTAGTTTCAATGGTGAACATCTTATGTTGATCGTATCTACTATATGATTCGCGCTCAACCTTTCGGTCTCCAGTGTTCCGAGGCCATATCTGCATATGCTAGGCTCATCAAGTTTAACCCAAGTATTCTGCGTTTGCAAAACTGGCTTACACCCGTTGTATTTGAACGTAGAGCTTATCACACCCGATCATCACGTGGTGTCTCGGCACGACGAACTTTCACAACGGTGCATACTCACGGAGAACACTTATACCTTGAAATTTAGTAAGGGATCATCTTATAATGCTACCGTCGTTCTAAGCAAAATAAGAAGCATAATAAGATAAACATCACATGCAATCAAAATATGTGACATCATATGGCCATCATCATCTTGTGCTTTTGATCTCCATCTCCAAAGCACCGTCATGATCACCTTCGTCACCGGCGCGACACCTTGATCTCCATCGTAGCATCGTTGTCGTCTCGCCAACTATTGCTTCTATGTCTATCGCTACCACTTAGTGATAAAATACAGCAATTACATGGCGATTGCATTTCATATAATAAAGCGACAACCATATGGCTCCTGCCAGTTGCCGATAACTTTACAAAACATGATCATCTCATACAAAACCGTATAACTCATCATGTCTTCACCATATCACATCATAACATGCCCTACAAAAACAAGTTAGACGTCCTCTACTTTGTTTTTGCAAGTTTTACGTGGCTGCTACGGGCTTAGCAAGAACCGTTCTTACCTACGCATAAAAAACCACAACGATGTTTCGTCAAGTATGTGCTGTTTTAACCTTCACAAGGACCGGGCGTAGCCACACTTGATTCAGCTAAAGTGAGAGAGACAGACACCCGCCAGTCATCTTTAAGCAACGAGTGCTCATAATGGTGAAACCAGTCTCATGTAAGCGTATGCGTAATGTCGGTCCAGGCCGCTTCATCTCACAATACCGCCGAAGCAAAGTATGACATGCTGGTAAGCAGTATGACTAGTATCGCCCACAACTCATTGTGTTCTACTCGTGCATATCATCTACGCATAGACCTGGCTCATGATGCCATTGTTGGGGAACGTAGTATTTTAAAATTTTCCTACGATCACGCAAGATCTATCTACCAGATGCATAGAAACGAGAGGGAGAGTGTGTCTACGTACCCTCGTAGACCAGGAGCGGATGCGTCAAGTGACGTGGTTGATGTAGTCGAACTTCTTCGCGATCCAACCGATCAAGCACCGAACGTACGACACCTCCACGTTCAGCACACGTTCAGCTTGATGACGTCCCATGAGCTCTTGATCCAGTTGAGCTTCATGGGAGAGTTTCGTCAGCACGACGGCGTGGTGACGGATATGATGAAGTTACCGGCGCAAGGCTTCGCCTAAGCACTGCGACAGTATGGCCGAGGTGTGTTTCTGTGGAGGGGGCACCGCACACGGCTAAAACAATTCAACTTGTGTGTCTTTGGGTGCCCCCCTGCCCCCGTATATAAAGGAGCAAGGGGGAGGCCTGCCGGCCCCTATTGGCGCGCCTAGGAGGAGCAATCCTACTAGGAATAGGATTGCAATCATATTCCTAGTAGGAACTACCAAAAGGGAGAAGGGGGAAAGGAAGGAGAGGGAGAAGGAGAAGGAAAGGGGCGTCGGGCCCCCCTCCTTCCTTGTCCAATACGGACCAAGGGGTGGGGGCGCGTGGCCCAGCCCTGGCCCTCCTTCCCTCTTTCCCCTACGGCCCATTCAGGCCCATAGCTTCCCAGGGGGTTCCGGTAACCCCCCCCCCCCCCCGGTACTCCGGTAAATTCCAAAACTTTACGGAACATTTCCGGTGTCCGAATATTGTCGTCCAATATATCAATCTTTACGTCTCGGACATTCCGAGACTCCTCGTCATGTTTGTGATCTCATCCGGGACTCTGAACTACCTTCGGTACACCAAAACTCATAAACTCATAATATCGATCGTCAAGCGTGCGGACCCTACGGGTTCGAGAACTATGTAGACATGACCGAGACTCATTTCCGGTCAATAACCAATAGCGGAACCTGGATGCTCATATTTGCTCCTACATATTCTACGAAGATCTTTATCGATCAAACCGCATTACAACATACGTTGTTCCTTTTGTCATCGGTATGTTACTTGCCCGAGATTCGATCATCGGTATCTCAATACCTAGTTCAATCTCGTTACCGGCAAGTCTCTTTACTCGTTCTGTAATACATCATCTCGTGACTAACTCATTAGTCATTTGCTTGCAAGGCTTATTATGATGTGCATTATCGAGAGGGCCCAGAGATGACTCTCTGACACGCGGAGTGACAAATCCTGGTCTTGATCTATGCCAACGCCATGAATACTTTCGGAGACACCTGTAGAGCATCTTTATGATCACTCAGTTATGTTGTGACGTTTGATAGCACACAAGGTGTTCCTACGGTATTTGGGAGTTGCATAATCTCATAGTCATAGGAACATGTATAAGTCATGAAGAAAGCAATAGCAGTAAAACTAAACGATCATAGTGCTAAGCTAACGGATGGGTCAAGTCAATCACATCATTCTCCTAATGATGTGATCCCATTAATCAAATGACAACTCATGTCTATGGTTAGGAAACACAACCATCTTTAATTAACGAGCTAGTCAAGTAGAGGCATACTAGTGACACTCTGTTTGTCTATGTATTCACACATGTATTATGTTTCCGGTTAATACAATTCTAGCATGAATAATAAACATTTATCATGATATAAGGAAATAAATAATAACTTTATTATTGCCTCTAGGGCATATTTCCTTCACTCTTTTCTCTATAAATTCTCAAATATTCCAGAAACCCTTGGGGAGTTGACGGTGTTGGGGAACGTAGTATTTTAAAATTTTCCTACGATCACGCAAGATCTATCTACCAGATGCACAGCAACGAGAGGGGAGAGTGTGTCTACGTACCCTCATAGACCGAAAGCGGAAGTGTTAGAACAACGCGGTTGATGTAGTCGTACGTCTTCACGGCCCGACCGATCAAGCACCGAAACTACGGCACCTCCGAGTTCTAGCACACATTCAGCTCGATGACGTCCATCGAACTCCGATCCAGCCGAGTGTCGAGGGAGAGTTCCGTCAGCACGACGGCGTGGTGACGATCTTGATGTTCTACCGTCGCAAGGCTTCGCCTAAGCACCGCTATAATATTATCGAGGAGAACTATGGTGGAGGGGGCACCGCACACGGCTAAGAGATCAAGAGATCAATTGTTGTGTCTAGAGGTGCCCCCTTGCCCCCGTATATAAAGGAGGGAGGGTGAGGCCGGCCCTAGAGGGGGCGCGCCAAGTGTGGGGAGTCCTACTAGGACTCCCAAGTCCTAGTAGGATTCCCCTTTCCTTTCCAGAGTAGGAGAGAAGGAAAGAGGGGGAGAGGGAGAAGGAAAAGGGGGCTACACCCCTTGTCCAATTCGGACCAGAAGGGGGGCACGCGCCTCCTTCCTTTTGGCCTCTCTCTTCTATTCCCGTAACTCCCCGGTACTCCGAAAATACCCGAATCACTCGGAACCTTTCCGGTGTCCGAATATAGTCGTCCAATATATCGATTTTTACGTCTCGACCATTTCAAGACTCCTCGTCATGTCCCCGATATCATCCGGGACTCCAAAATCCTTCGGTACATAAAAACTCATAAACTCATAATAAAACTGTCATCGAAACCTTAAGCGTGCGGACCCTACGGGTTCGAGAACTATGTAGACATGACCGAGACACGTCTCCAGTCAATAACCAATAGCGGAACCTAGATGCTCATATTGGCTCCCACATATTCTACGAATATCTTTATCGGTCAAACCGCATAAGAACATACGTTGTTCCCTTTGTCATCGGTATGTTACTTGCCCGAGATTCGATCGTCGTTATCTCAATACCTAGTTGAATCTCGTTACCGGCAAGTCTCTTTACTCGTTTCGTAATACATCATCCTGCAACTAACGCATTAGTTGCAATGCTTGCAACGCTTATAGTGATGTGCATTACCGAGTGGGCCCAGAGATACCTCTCCGACAATCGGAGTGACAAATCCTAATCTCGAAATACGCCAACCCAACAAGTACCTTCGGAGACACCTGTAGAGTACCTTTATAATCACCCAGTTATGTTGTGACGTTTGGTAGCACACAAAGTGCACCTGCGGTATTCGGGAGTTGCATAATCTCATAGTCATAGGAACATGTATAAGTCATGAAGAAAGCAATAGCAGTAAAACTTAAACGATCATAGTGCTAAGCTAACAGATGGGTCTTGTCCATCACATCATTCTCCTAATGATGTGATCCCGTTGATCAAATGACAACTCATGTCTATGGCTAGGAAACATAACCATCTTTGATCAATGAGCTAGTCTAGTAGAGGCATACTAGGGACACTATGTTTTGTCTATGTATTCACACATGTACTAAGTTTCCGGTTAATACAATTCTAGCATGAATAATAAACATTTATCATGTTATAAGGGAATAAATAATAACTTTATTATTGCCTCTAGGGCATATTTCCTTCAGACGGAATATTCATCCAGCCACCGCAGAGTCCAGAACCACCAGATCCAATCTAGACACCATCTCAGATGTGGTTCACCACCTCCATTGGTGCATCTCCGATGATGCGTGAGTAGTTCTTTGTAGACCTACGAGTCCGTCGTTAGTAGCTAGATGGCTTCCTCTCCCTCTCTCTCTCTCTCTCTCTCTCTCTCTCTCTCTCTCTCTTGATTATCAATACAATGCTCTCTTAGAGATCCATATGATGTAACTCTTTTTGCGGTGTGTTTGGGATCCGATGAACTTTGAGTTTATGATCAGATCTATCTTTTTATATCCATGAAAGCATTTGAGTTTCTTTGATCTCTTTTATGCATCATTGCTTATAGCCTCGTATTTCTTCTTCAATATTTGGGTTTTGTCTGGCCAACTTGATCTATTTTATCTTGCAATGGGAAGAGGTGCTTTGTAGTGGGTTCGATCTTACGGTGCTTGATCCTAGTGACAGAAAGGGAACCGACACGGATGTATTGTTGCTAATAAGGATAAAACGACGAGATCCATATCTAACGCTATAGATAAACGGATCTGGTCTACATCATGAAATCATTCTTAATGCATTACTCCGTTTTTTCATGAACTTAATACACTAGATGCATGCTAGATAGCGGTCGATGTGTGGAGTAATAGTAGTAGATGCAAGCAGGAGTCGGTCTACTAATCTTGGACATGATGCCTATATAATGATCATTGCCTGGATATCGTCATAATTATTTAAAGTTCTATCAATTGCCCAACATTAATTTGCCACCCACCGTTTGCTATTTTTCTCGAGAGAAGCCACTAGTAAAACCTACGCCCCCCGGGTCTCTTTCTCATATTATTTGCCTTTGAGATCTACTTTTTCCTTGCATTTATTTTCAGATCTATTAAACCAAAAATAGGAAAATACCTTGCTGAAATTTATCTTATTTATCAACCAATCTAGCAATATTTATCTCTCTCACACGTAGGTTACCCGAAAGGGATTGACAACCCCTTTTACACGTCGGGTTGGGAGATGTTGTTATTTGTGTGCATGTGTTGTTTACGTTGTGTTGCTTGGTTCTCCTACTGGTTCGATAACCTTGGTTTCACATCTGAGGGAAATACCTACCGCCGCTTTGATTCATCATCCCTTCCTCTTTGGGGAAATACCGACGTAGCTTTAAGCGACATGAAAAGGAATTTTTGGCGCCGTTGCCGGGGAGCACCTTCAACATATACCAGGTTCCTAATCACAAATCTCATCTCCTCGCAATTTACATTATTTGCAATTTTCCTCTCATTTTCATCTCCCCCACTTCACAAAAATTTGCCGCTTTATTCGCCTCTATTTTTTTTTCACCATCTTTCTTGCCGGATTTATCTGAAGCCCTTGTCACCATGGCAGATCTAAAGAAAGCTAAGGGTTTTCTCCCAAGTTTTAGTAATTCGGATAGCCCCTCTGTCCTTTCTAAAATCATAAACAATGATGGTATGGGAAGGCTTACTGGGGTTGGTAAAGAAAATTCTAGCAATTTTGATGTAGATGATCCCGGAATTTTTCGTTATTTGCTTCATGAATCTTTGAAAGATGCTTGGGATAGGTTGTTGAGAATCCGAGCTAGTTATGTGCCCCAATATGAGATAGAGATCTACCTGAAAAGTTTTTATGCTGGTTTGCGTTCTTCGTTTAAGCAAGTTTTGGATCCTATATTTGAAAATGGTTTCCTTGAAGGGGATGCCATTGATACTTATGAAAAGATGAAAACTATATTTGGGCATCCTAAGGAAAAAGATGTTGTATCCACTACCCTCGTGTGCTTTTACCAAAATGAAATAATCAAAGAGATGAAGGCTAGTCTGGATGTCAATTTTCGCAACGTTCTTAATCTTTCATCCACTATTAATGGCCATGTGCTTTCACAAAATAGAAAAATAAACGCCATTAATGGGAAATTTTCTCTCTGCTTTCAAAAGGGGGTGGACGTAAAAACTTAGATCCTTGTTTTATGCCTAGCTAAGGGCGTAAAATGATAGCGCTTGTTGGGAGGAAACCCAACTTGTATCTTTTTGCCTTTTGATTTTCTTGCTGTTTTCAATAAAAAAACTTTAATATCTCTGTTGAGATGTGTTTTTATGGTTTGAATAAAGGTTTGTGTCAAGCAAAGCCTTAAGAACACGTTGGGTGTTAGTAGATTTGATATTGCTGAAAAAAGAGAAACTTTTGCGCCGACGAGAAATGTTTTTATGTTTAATAGAAAAGTGCTTTTTAGTTGATTCCTTTTGCAGAAGATTAATATACGAATTTCCCACGTGACCCTTTTTTTAAAGATTTTTAGAGTTCCAGAAGTATTCGAAACTTCCAGATTACTACAGACTATTCTGTTTTTGACATATTCTATTTTCTTTGTGCTGTGTGCTTATTTTGATGGCTCTATGGTTTTGTTTGATGAGTTTTTGCCATAGAAAATTGGAATACAGTAGATATAATACAAAAACAAAATATGAATGGGTTTGATACACTACTTATAGTAGTGATTTGTATTCTTATACTAACGGATCTCACGAAGGTTTCGTTGAGTTTTGTGTGATTGAAGTTTTCAAGTTTTGGATTATCTTACGATGGATGAAGGAAGGATGGAAGAGCCTAAGCTTGGGGATGCCGCGGCATCCCAAGCTATTATCCAAAAATGAGCAACCAACTAAGCTCGCGGCATCCCAAGCTATTATCCAAAAATGAGCAACCAACTAAGCTTGGGGATGCCCCCGAGTGGCATCCCCACTTTCTTCCAACAACTATAGGTATTTCACTCGAAACTATATTTTTATTCATCACATGATATGTGTTTTGCTTGGAGCGTCTTGTATGATATGAGTATTTGCTTGTTTTGTTTTGCTTTTTAAGTCATCAATCCTTGCTGTACACACCTATTTGCGAGAGCCAAAATTATGTGATGACTTGTTAGAATAGCTCTCTATGCTTCACTTAAATTTTTATGAGCTAAGGACTTGCTCTAGTGCTTCACTTATATCTTTTTTAGCACGGTGTGCTTAGTATTTTTGAATAAATAATCTCTTGCTTCACTTAGATTTATTTGAGAGTTAGTAAAAATTTAAAAGAAATTCTCTCTTGCTTCACTTATGTTATTTTTAGAGAAATGAAGAAAAATTATGCTCATGATCTTCACTTATATTTGTTCGAGCTTATCAAAAGCAACACATGAAAATTAGTCCCAAAGTGATAGATATCCAAGAAGGATATAATAAAAACTTTCATGAAGATCATTGGACAAAATAAACTTGATTCCTTGTAATAGTTTTGAGACATGATGATATGATATGTGAGTCATGTTAATGAGTAATTATGCTTTAGTAAGAATATTAGTGTTAAAGTTTGTGATTCCCTATGCAAGCATGAAAGTCAATAATTATGCAATGAAATTATATCCTACTTGTGTTGCATTATTCGGTGTTATTTACGATCAATGTTCGCTTACGAGATTATTCGTTTCATGGTTGGTCGCTTCCCAGTCTTTTGCTAGCCTTCATTTTGCACTAAGTATGATATCTACTTGTGCATCCAAAATCATGTATCCCGGTTTTGTCACATGAGTCCACCATACCTACCTATATGTGGTATTCCCTTGCCGTTCTAAGAAAATTAGTATGTGTCATCTCTAATTTTCAAAATAAATTTCCCTATGCCCGTACCGCTCGCGAGGCGGTGAGGGGTGGCCAATATTTTCCATGCTAGATGTGTTATTCTCACGATGAGTGTTTATCCACTTGTCATTGCACGAGAGTAAGGCAAGGTATTAGGGATGCCCAGTCCCAAAATGAAAAACAAATTTACTATATGTTGTCAAATAATAAATTTCTTGGAAAGTGTTGGTATGGAAGGCAACCATGGATTCGGCTAGCCATGGCTTGTGAAAGTTTGGTGGGAAAGGAATAAACTTTATTTTCTATTTGGGAACCTCCTATGATATATCTAGCATGGAAAGTGTTGGGAACCTCAAGTCCTTCTCATTGGTGGGAAAAGTATACCTCCCCAAAAAAATTATCTCTCAATTTAAGCTTTGAGCTCTGGCACCTCTACAAATCCGTACTTCCCTCTGTGAAGGGCCTTTATTTTACTTATGCAATTTTTATTTTTGAATTTGAGTCACCATCTTCTCTTACAAGCACCAACTAGGAAACACTATGATCGTACTTGAGCATTGGGTGTAACTAATATGCGAGTGTGTTTCATGAATGGATCAATGGTTGAGCATGATGGGCTAGGGATAACTTATTTTAGTATTGATATTCGAAAGACATGATTGCTTATTGCTATGCTTGAGTATCTAAATTATTATGTCAAAACTAGACTATTGCTTTGAATCATATAAAAGTCTAAATGTCCATGCTATAAAGAAAAGAATATTATATGACATGATAGGCAGCATTCCACATCAAAAATTATGTTTTTATCACTTACCTACTCGAGGACGAGCAGAATTTAAGCTTGGGGATGCTGATACGTCTCCAACTTATCTATAATTTTTTATTGTTCCATGCTGTTATATTATAATTCTTGGATGTTTTACAATAATTTTATAGTCATTTTATATCATTTTTGGTACTAACCTATTGACATAGTGCCAAATCAATATCAAACAGAGCCCAAACACCGCGAAACTTTTCGGAGAATTTTTATGAGCCAGAAGACACATGATGGGCCAGCGCTGCACCTGGGGGTGCCCCAAGGGGGCACAACCCACCAAGGCGCTCCCAGGTGGGTTGTGCCCACCTCGGTGGCCTCCCGCGCCGCCTCTTTGCTCTATAAATACTCAGATATTCCAGAAACCCTAGGGGAGTAGACGAAATATTCATTGAGCCGCCGCTGAGTCCAGAACCACCAGATCCAATCTAGACACCATCTCGGATGAGGTTCACCACCTCCATTGGTGCCTCTCCGATGATGCGTGAGTAGTTCTTTGTAGACCTACGGGTCTGTAGTTAGTAGCTAGATGGCTTCCTCTCTCTCTCTTGATTATCAATACAATGGTCCCTTGGAGATCCATATGATGTAACTCTTTTTTGCGATGTGTTTGTTGGGATCCGATGAACTTTGAGTTTATGATCAGATCTGTCTTTTTATATCCATGAAAGTATTTGAGTTTCTTTGATGTCTTTTATGCATGATGCTTATAGCCTCGTATTTTTTCTCCGATATTTGGGTTTTGTCTGGCCAACTTGATCTATTTATCTTGCAATGGGAAGAGGTGCTTTGTAGTGGGTTCGATCTTACGGTGCTTGATCCCAGTGACAGAAAGGGAACCGACATGTATGTATCATTGCTACTGAGGATAAAATGACGAGATACATATCTAACGCCATAGATAAACGGATCTTGTCTACATAATGTCATCGTTCTTAATGCATTACTCCATTTTTCCTTGAACATAATACACTAGATGCATGCTGGATAGCGGTCGATGTGTGGAGTAATAGTAGTAGATGCAGGCAGGAGTCGGTCTACTAATCTTGGACGTGATGCCTATATAATGATCATTGCCTGGATATCGTCATAATTATTTGATGTTCTATCAATTTCCCAACAGTAATTCGTCACCCACTGTTTGATATTATTCTCGAGAGAAGCCACTAGTGAAACCTACGGCCCCAGGGTCTCTTTCTCGTATTATTTGCCTTTGTGATCTACTTTTTCCTTGCATTTATTTTCAGATCTATTAAACTAAAAATAAAAAAATATCTTGCTGCAATTTATCTTATTTATTAACCAATCTACCAATATTTATATCTCTATCATGTTCGTTACCCGAAAGGGATTGACAACCCCTTTTACATGTCGGGTTGCGAGAAGTTGTTAGTTGTGTGCAGGTGTTGTCTACGTTGTGTTGCTTGGTTCTCCTACTGGTTCGATAACCTTGGTTTCACATCAGAGGGAAATACCTGTCGCCGCTATGCTTCATCATCCCTTCCTCTTTGGGGAAATACCAACGTAGCTTTAAGTGACATCAGCAAGCCATTAAGCAACACCTCATCCCCTTTTAATAGTATTGGCTTTTCCTAGGGACTCAATGTGATCTTGGATCACTAAAATGAAAATAAAGAGTCTTGAGTTTGAGCTTTTGCCAATCTTCTGTCCTTAGCATCTTGAAGAGGTTCCACATCCTCTTGTCCATGCCACTCCACTGTTGAACTCATCTGAAATATACTAGGTAAAAATATTAGTCCAACAAGAGATATGTTGACATTAATTACCAAAATCACCCAGGGAGCACTTGTGCTTTCAATCTCCCCCTTTTTGGTAATTGATGACAACATACATCAAAGCTTTAGATAAGGATATAGAGAATAGCAAGTAAAGCTTTGGAAAGACATGTAACATTCATAGGCTCCCCCTACATGTATGCAATCATGTAAATATGGAATCTAGATGCATGCGAATGCATAAGCATGTCAGAGCAAGCAATGAGTTACATGTATCTTGGTTGTATGCATCAGACCAAATGTATATAGGAAATGTACCTTAAT
The DNA here is from genome assembly GCA_902687465.1 of Secale cereale. Lineage (NCBI taxonomy): Eukaryota > Viridiplantae > Streptophyta > Magnoliopsida > Poales > Poaceae > Secale > Secale cereale. The sequence continues at coordinate 126,163,869 of LR738710.1, read as the reverse complement.
GTTCATGAGTCCTTGCAAACAATATGTACATCAGCTAGAGATCATCATGCACATGAGTGTGATGCATATACTTACCTTGTGGTCTTGAGCTAGCTTTGGAAGAGATGCACCTGAGTAAACAAGGTTAGATAACACAGAAACATCTACTAAGCAGAGTAAGAGAAGCAAACCACAAGAATACAAGATTGGGATGGCATGTAGTGAGTGAGTACCAAGTACTCTATTGAGTATAGACATGTCCCCAGAAAGATATGCAACGAATACGAAGATTTCCTTCCCTTAGATGTCATTCTCCCCCTGAATCTTATATTTGATAATGGGAGAAGATAGAGAAAGAAAATCAGAGCAAGACAAATAATCATAACAAATACTGACATGTCTTTCCCCTCTAAAAGACATGTGACTTCTTTCCTCTTTTAATACCAAGCATCTGGGAGGACTAAGAAATTTCTCTCTCCCTCTGGTGTGAGTAAGCTTTGATGTGATCTATCTCCCCCTTTGACATCAATTTCCAAGAAGGGCTCTTCTGGATTATGAGTCAAGTAGGTTTGGTCCTTGAGTCACAGTACAAAGCAACATGTAGAATGTGATGCTCATAGAGGTCAAGAATCATTGAGTTGAGCTGGAACAAATATGCAGGATGCAAAAGGCAAAGTGTCTCCTCAACATTGAAATCGGTAACACCGAGTTATGTTTTTTGGTGGCACCGAGGTGGTTCGGTTTGACCGAAAGAGACAAACCGGTGTGTCCGAGTTCAATGTAGAGAGAACAATTGTCAACTCAGCGCACTAGGCAAATAAGATCTCACAAAGATTTGCATGGAATTAACTGAAAGTTTTGCAATGAGTTAGATGCAGAGAGAAGAAAAGAAATCTAGATGAAGTTTAACAAAAAAGGGAACAAGCATGCAAAAGACAAATGCAAGAGCACAAAGAAACACTAGAGAACTTCATCTAGAATTGGTCGGCAACAGAGTCACCTGTGTTAGAGTATATTGACTTAGGAATCAAGTGAGAGCACTTGATCATGGGTCATACTCATTGTTTAAGCTCAAAATGGGTTTGCCATTTTTCATTTAAGCATTTTGATGTATTCACATCTTGTTGAGTCGCTTTGACCCATATCTTAGGGTAAAGCTTCTCTAAGATGGAATATCATACCTTGGGTGGTGATGTTGATCTTGATCAAGTAGTTGAGCTTGTATGGGATGCTCAAGGTTGATGTAGTTCATCAAGAGTTGGGAGCACCACTTGGAATTTGAGTTCATCTACCTACATGGGTTAGATTTGCAAGGAAGAGCACTTGTGTATCCAAAATGACAATCATGAAAAATTTATAGCGAATGAAATTTGATATATATAAAAATTGTCAAAGGATATGTTGAAAGGATTCATGCTTCCTTGTCTTCAACCGCCATATTGCAGAGACTTGGTGATGTAGAGATTGCTTAGGATATGAGTGTGTTACAATCTCATAGATTTGGGTTCATCCAAGTACCTACAAGGGTTAGATAGCATGCAAGGGTACAAATGGATCCAAGACATATGATCAACATCATACAAGAAATATCAAGGATTAGTCAAAGGCTTATGCCTTGCATGTATCCAGAAAGGAGTCATTACTCCAACTTTGAGGCATCAATAATGTTCAATTCACCTCTCAACCTGCAAAACACTTTCTCATCAAGTGGTTTTGTAAATATATCCACTAATTTCTTATCGGTATGAACATGTTTAAGATTGATATCACCCTTAGCAACATGATCTCGAATGAAATGATGACGAACTTCAATATGTTTAGTTCGAGAATGTTGCACAGGATTGTGAGCAATCTTAATAGCACTTTCATTGTCACATAGCAATGGAACATGTTTCACATTTATCCCATAGTCTTTAAGAGTTTGGGTCATCCAAAGTAATTGAGCACAACATGAACCAGCGATAATGTATTCCGTTTTGGCGGTGGATAAGGATACCGAGTGTCGGTGTACTAAGGTAGGGGTACCTCAGTACCCCAACTTGTGCACGGGCAGTTGCAGCTTCCCGCGGCAGGGTTTACCGCGTGCTCGCCGGAGACCTTCCTGCTCCCTATTAAACCATTCAAAAACAAAATATACAAGGCAGAAGACCGAGACCCCGGCAAGAGGAGCTTGCCGGGAAGACCATACCAGGCTCAAGACTGCTCCACTAGCACAAGGCCCTGGCTAGAGGAGCTTGCCAGGAAGATTAGAAGACACGCCCCGGCGCTATATGCGCCCCGGCAAGGGCCCGGGGAACGGCAAGCTCCCGGGCCCGGCAAGATCAAGGCCCCGGCAAGGTACTTGCCGGGAAGGCTGCGCTGTGTGCACGCGCTCCAGCTCATCGGCCCACGCGTCGCCCTGGGGCCTATCCAGGGACGCGTGGCGGATGGCTGTGCAGCCTGGGGTACACGGTGGCACTCCACGGCGATGGATCCATCGCCGTGGCAGACGGAGACGCTAAGGCGGGAGCTTTTGGGGTCGACGGCGACAGGCATTAAATGCCCTTGTCCCCCACTGTCAAAGTAGGTATAGACCACTGTTCTGCACTGTAGCTCCACTGTTCCCGCACGGTTACATCTACCACCTCTTTTACGCTTTTACCCCTTTCTCCTACATTGACACCTGTCGGTGACCCCTTGCACTATAAAAGGAGGCCCATGCACAACGTGGAGGGGGTTCGGAAGTTAGATCACTCTCACGCTCGGTGTAACTGCTTCTTCAAGCTCCCGAGCACTCAAACTCAATACATGACTAAGCAGGAGTAGGGTTTTACGCGTCCACCGCGGCCCGAACCTGGGTAAAACTGCCCGCGTGCTCGCTACGATCTGCTCTTTGTGCTCCCTCCGCCCTCGTACCGCACAGACAAAGGGGCTCCGGTCCCATAGGTGTTCGTGGCGGACAGTTTCCCCCGACATCTTTGGCACGCCAGGTAGGGGGCGTCGAGGTTGTGCGAACCTGATCCGGCGTTCGCGCGGGCGCATTCTTCATCAACCTCTCCGACTTCATCAACTTCACCAGCGACAACTCCATGGCCCAGAAGAAGAAGGCTTCGGAGGTCGAAGGCCCGTCTGCGTCTCACCCGCCGCCACCAGAGCCAACGGTGGGCGGGGGAGGCGCCGTCGGAAGGGTGGTTGCCGGTGAGGACACTCACGGCGCCACCAGATCCAAGAACAGGACGGACGACCGAACCTCGGTCTCCGTGGACGCTCCACGTCCATCCCAGCACACGACAACCCAGCAGCGCCATACCACGGGAGGTGGTATCCGCTTGCTGGCGCAAGGACAAACCGGAGGCTCGCGGGACGCCCCGGACCCCGTCCGGGCACAAGCAAAGCGAAAGCGCCGGCGCGGGACCCCGCTCCTTCTAACGCTGTTAGAAGTCCGAGCGTATCCCGCTCCTCGCACCGCTCGCCCGCGTTCCCCTCCACTCCGGCAGAAGCGCTCGCAAGGGCGCAACTGCTCCTCGACTTTCCTCCAGCGGCCGATAAGGCCGAAGAATGGAGGGCCACCATCCGGAGCCTGATAGACTTCGCCAACAACGATTCTCCACAGCAGCCGTCGACTTCACGGCCGCGGCAAGCTGAGAAAGCGAAGCCTGACGGCGACAAGACCGTTGGGGGTGCGACAAGCGTGCACTCCCCGCCGCGGAAGCAAAAGACGCCGCCCCGCCGGAACAACGCCGACGACGGCTCCACAGCCTCGTCGGACCCGCGGGCCCGTCGGGACCAGCGCCAGGTCCTCGACGACCGGCGAGAAGAAGACGCTCGGACCACAATCGAGCGCCGCCGAGAAGCTCGGCGACAATCCGACAAGAGAGCTGGGAACACTGTCGACGCGCACGCGCCTGGTGAGCCAGGCGACTTGCCGTACGCGGCAGGCTGTCCTGCGTTCACCCGCGAGCTGCGGCGCGTCCAGTGGCCCAGCATGAAGAATTTTAAGCCCGACGTACCGGAGAAGTACGACGGCAAGACGCACCCCTCGGAATTCCTCAGCGTCTATACTATAGCAGTGCAAGCTGCCGGGGGGCGCGACGAGAAGATCTTGGCTAATTACTTTCCGCTCGTGCTAAAGCCGAACGTCCGTTCATGGCTCATGCACTTGCCGGAAGGTTCTATATCTTCTTGGGCCGACCTTTGCCACCAGTTTGTTGGCGCCTTCACCGGCGGCCACAAACCCCACGGCCAGGAGAGCGATCTCCACATCTTGGCCCAGAAGGAAGGCGAGACCCTGCGCAAGTATATCCAACGCTTCAGCCGGGTGCAGCACAACATCCCTGACGTTCACCCTGCCGCGGTTATCAGCGCGTTCCATCAGAACGTGCGTAACCGCCGCATGCGTGAAGAGATGGCGATGACGAAGATTCGGGACGTCAGCGAGCTCTACGCTCTGGCTGACAAGTGCGCGCGCGCAGAAGAGGGGAGGAGACTCCCCGGGGAGGATGCTGGCGCAGGAGGAAGCGACAGCGACGACGCCGCCCCGGCAAAGAAGAGCCGGCGGCGGAACAACAGAAAGAAGGGCAAGAAAGAGGTGCTTGCCGTCGAGAAGTCCGGCAAGGAGGCCCCCGCCAAGCAAGCGTAGGCTGGCGGCTCCGGCAAGGAGCCTGCCCCTGCAGCGGCGGCCGACAAGCCGGGCAGCTCCGACAAGCAATACTGTAAAATCCACCGCACCAAGGGTCATGATCTCTCCAACTGCAAGCGCGTCGAGTACCTCGTCGAGCAGCAGAAAGCTGAGTACGAGAGGCGCGACAAGGAGAAGGCCCAAGGTGGCGGGGAGGAGACAAGCAAGAAGCGGCCGTTCAACGGCCGGGGAGGGCGTCGCGGCAAGACCAAGCAGCGGCAAGGTGATCGACCTCCCCGGGGCCGCGACAAGGACGAAGAGGACGACGACGAAGATATGGAGGACGAAGATAACAGCGAGCAGGAGTTCCAGAAAGCCACGGAGGTCCTGTGCGTCGACGGTGGCGCCTCCCTGCATACCTCCCACCGCCAACTCAAGCAGTGGGTGCGTGAGGTAAATGCAGCGGAGCCACCCGTGGAGTCGCGCAGGCTCCTCAAATGGTCCAGCACGCCCATCATTTTTGACCTTGAGGATCACCCTGACCGCACCACTGCGGTCGGGTGCTTGCCGATGCTGGTTTCTCCCACCATCCGCAACCTCAAGGTCACCAAAATGTTGGTTGACGGCGGGGCCGGGCTGAACTTGATCTCCTCTGCTGTGATCAAGAAACTCCAGATCCAAGATGGCGAGCTCGAAGAAACCGGTTCATTCCAAGGAATCAACCCGGGAAGGAGCAAGCCCAAGGGAAAGATTACTCTGCCGGTGACCTTTGGCGGGGAGCTCAACTTCAGGACTGAGCGCATCACTTTCGACGTCGCCGATATTCCATTACCCTACAATGGAATACTTGGCCGTCCTGCCCTCGCCAAGTTCATGGCAGCTTCCCATTATGCCTACAACGTACTGAAGATGCCGGGGCCGATAAGCGTCATCACTGTCCACGGCGACAAGAAGGACGCGCTTATCTGCGCCGACAAGATCTACCGGGAAGCAGCAGCTGCGGCCGAGAAGGACACTCTTGCCGCTGAAGCTCCCGGGGGGAAGAAGATGAAGATCAAGTCCGGCAAGTGCTCTGGGACACACTCCGGCAACCGCACCTCTTCGGAGTGCTGCGCTGCCGTCGAGGATGTTCCATCGAGCTCCACCGGCAAGAGTAAGAAAGGAATGGCCGCTCCTCCGGCAACCAAGAAGGTGTCTGCCAAGGAGGACGGCACTGGTGGTACCTTCACCATCAGTGCCACCCTTGACAGCAAATAGGAAAGCGCGCTCGTTGCCTTCCTGCGGGCGAATGTCGATGTGTTTGCCTGGCAACCATCTGACATCCCCGGTGTTCCCAGGAAGGTAATTGAGCACAAGCTTGCTGTCTGTCCTCATGCGCGGCCCATCAAGCAGAAAGTGAGGAAGCAAGCCGTGGAGCGCCAAGAGTTCATCAACGAAGAGATCAAGAAGCTAGAAGCAGCAGGCCTAGTTAGAGGTGTGATCCATCTGACGTGGTTGGCAAATCCAGTCGTCGTGCGCAAGGCCAACGGGAAGTGGAGACTGTGTATAGACTTCACTGATGTGAATAAAGCATGTCCCAAGGATCCATTCCCTTTGCCGCGCATTGACCAGATCGTTGACTCCACTGCCGGATGCGAGCTACTCTGTTTTCTTGATGCATACTCAGGCTATCATCAGATTTTCATGGCCAAGGAAGATGAAGAGAAGACTGCATTTATCACCCCATGTGGCACTTATTGCTTCATACGCATGCCATTTGGGTTGAAGAATGCAGGCTCAACCTTTGCAAGGGTAGTATACACTGCTTTTGAGCCACAGATCCACAGAAATGTAGAAGCTTACATGGATGACATCGTGGTGAAGAGCAAGAGCAAGGAAACCCTGATTCAAGATTTGGAAGAAACGTTTCAGAACCTGCGCAGAATACAGCTCAAGTTGAACCCCGAGAAGTGCGTCTTTGGAGTCCCCTCCGGCAAGCTTCTCGGGTTCTTTGTATCACAGAGGGGGATTGAAGCCAACCCCGACAAGATCAAAGCCATTGAGCAGATAGAGGCCCCAAAGCGCGTCAAGGATGTCAGAAGGCTTGCAGGATGTGTGGCTGCCCTCAGTAGGTTCATTTCAAAGTATGCAGAACGCGCCCTACCTTTCTTCAAAATCTTGAAGAAGGCAGGTCCCATGAAGTGGACTCCGGAAGCAGAGGCAGCGCTGCAGGATTTGAAACGGTACCTGTCCTCCACTCCAATACTTGTCGCACCTAGACCACAGGAAAGGTTGTTGCTATACTTAGCGGCAACCAACCAGGTGGTTAGTGCTGCGTTAGTAGCGGAGAGGGAGTCCGACGAGGAGTCAGCACCACCGGCAAGCGAATCTAGCGACAAGCAGGGGGCTGACCCGACAAGCTCTGGCCCCGACAAGGACAGCTCTGCGCAGGGACAAGATGAGGTGCGGAAGAAGATGGTGCAGCGCCCAGTGTATTTTGTAAGTTCCCTTCTCCAGGGGGCTAGATCAAGGTACTCTGGTGTGCAAAAATTGCTTTTCGGCCTCCTCATGGCCTCGAGAAAGCTGCGTCATTACTTCCAAGCCCATGAAATAACAGTGGTCACTCGCTTTCCGCTGAAGAGGATATTGCATAACCCAGAAGCAACAGGCAGGATCGTTGAGTGGGCACTGGAACTGTCAAGCTTTGGACTCAAGTTTGAAAGTACTTCAACCATACAGAGCCGAGCTTTGGCAGAATTCATAGCTGAATGGACTCCAACGCCCGATGAAGAAGTTCAAGAAACAAGTACACCCGTACAAGAAGCAACAAGTGAATGGATAATGTATTTTGACGGTGCCTTCTCGCTGCAAGGCGCCGGTGCTGGCGTGGTTCTCATCGCACCCACCGGAGAGCACCTCAAGTATGTTATCCAGATGCACTTTCCCAGGGAGCAAGCGACAAACAACACTGCAGAATATGAAGGCTTGCTTGCCGGCCTCAGGATTGCGGCCGAACTTGGGATCAGGAAGCTGATTGTGCGGGGCGATTCTCAGTTGGTGGTCCGGCAAGTCAACAAGAGCTATCAGAGCCCTTTGATGGAAGTTTATGTCGATGAAGTGAGGAAGCTTGAGGAGCACTTTGAAGGTCTGCAGATGGAGCATGTCCCGAGAGCTCAGAATGAAATTGCAGATGGCCTTTCAAAGTGCGCCGCGATGAAGTTACCTGTGGAACCAGGGACCTTCTTGCTCAAGCTGACTCAACCATCCGTTACGCCATCAATTGGACAGTCCAAGAAAAGAAAGTTGGTCTCCGGCGACTACTTGCCGGCGGATCTTCCAGAGCCCGCCGCCAAGGTCCCCAAGATCAACAACCAGAACGCTGAGGAACAGTCTGCTCCTGCAAGCCCTCGGGCATGTACAGTTGAAGCGAGTGTTCCCGACAAGCCTCGCCCCGGCGAGCTTGCCGGGGGACCGTCAGCTCCGGCAGAACCAGAGGTCCTTGCCGTAGAAGCTGAGGTTCCCGCAGCGGCCCTCGAGCCTTTAGTCCTTGCCGTTGAGCCTCGAGCTCCGGCATGGGCGCAGCAGATAGTCCGTTTTCTGCAAACTGGAGAACTTCCCGACGACCCTCAAGAGATAGAGAAGATAACCAGGCAGTCAAGTATGTACCAGTTCGTGGATAACGAGCTGTATAGAAGAAGACTCAATGGTGTCAGGTTGAAATGCATCTCCAGGGAAGATGGACAGAAGCTGTTGGCGGAAATACACGGAGGCATATGCGGCCACCACATTGGCGCAAGGGCGCTTGCCGGGAAAGCTTTCCGGCAAGGGTTCTTTTGGCAAGAAGCCCTCCAAGATGCAACTGCACTAGTAACCAAGTGTGAAGCATGCCAGTTCCATGCAAAGCAGATTCATCAGCCACCTCAAGCTCTCCAAACAATCCCTTTGTCCTGGCCCTTCTCGGTCTGGGGGCTCGATATCCTCGGCCCTTTCCCTCGTGCTGTCGGGGGCTTTGAGTACTTGTACGTTGCAATCGACAAGTTCACAAAGTGGCCAGAAGTGGAGCCGGTGAGGAAGGTGACAGCACAGTCAGCGGTCAGGTTCTTCAGGTCGATTGTTTGCCGTTTCGGGATCCCTAACAGGATCATCACCGACAATGGTACGCAATTCACTACTCGCACCTTCATGCAGTACGTCCAAGACCTTGGCGCCAAGGTCTGTTTCGCTTCTGTTGCTCACCCGAGGAGCAACGGTCAAGCGGAGAGGGCCAATGCTGAAGTGCTGCGCGGACTCAAGACAAGGACCTTTGACAGGCTGCGCAAGTGTGGAAGAAATTGGATAGAGGAGCTGCCGGCGGCTCTTTGGTCAATCAGAACGACACCAAGTCGAGCCACCGGACAGACACCTTTTGCTCTAGTCTATGGAGCAGAGGCAGTTCTCCCCACGGAACTCGTATACGGATCTCCTCGAGTGCTCGCTTATGATGAGCTCGAGCAAGAGCAACTGCGGCAAGATGACGCATTGCTCCTCGAGGAGGGACGTCTCCAGGCTGCTGTACGAGCTGCTCGATACCAGCAAGCTTTGCGCCGCTACCATAGCCGCAAAGTCAAGGCCAGGAGTCTCGAGGAAGGCGACCTTGTTCTTCGGCGTGTTCAGTCCGCCAAGAATTCCAACAAGTTGACGCCGAAGTGGGAAGGCCCTTATCGGGTGAGACAAGTTACGAGGCCCGGCGCTGTCCGCCTCGAGACCGAAGAAGGCTTACCGGTGAGCAACTCCTGGAACATAGAGCATCTTCGCAAGTTTCACCCATAAGGCGCGGTTGCCGTGATCCGCTCCGGCAACCACCTTTTGTACAAGCTTTGCCGCTGTTGCATGTAACCCTTTGTACAAAGCCGGGCGCAGACCCCGTGCATCAGTAAAGTTTCTGTGTTTTTCGCACCGATTGCCTTTTGCATGCTTTTCTTTGCTATTTGCATGTGTTGTTTGGCATTTGGTGAAACACTCAAGTATCCGGTAAGCATTGGCACGCCGAAAGGCAATATACTTGTTCCCCTCTCTCTTTTCTTTCCTCTTAAACAGAAGGAACGTTCCTCGTGCACAAGTTTGCCGGGGGGGAAGGAGGTGGAGGAAGAACCAAGTGCTGTTCAAGAAAGAGAAGCCTTACCGGAAAGCAAGCAATATAAGAAAGCAGCATATGAAAGATAAGTTGTTAGAATTTGACCAGTTCAAATTTTTAATTTTAGTTGTCTTCCTTGAACAATCACACTTTGTATGAAAAACCTGTGCGCGGAGGAACCTACCCGTAGCTTGCCGCACCCTTATCTTGTTTTCGAGTTCACTCAACGATTTAAGTGAGCTGCGACAAGTGTCGCGCCCTTGTTTCGTTTCCGAGTACGCTCAGCAAGCTAAGTGCGTTGCGACTAGCCGCGGCGAGGTTGCTTGCCGGTAGGACCTTGGCCAGCAGGCTGCTCAGAGTCCAGCACTCAGCGCTCGCGGCAAGGACCCTTGTCGGCAAGCTTCCCGGGAGCGTAGGGTGAAAAACATACAAAGTCAAGGGTTGGAACCAGGAAGATAACATTGCACTACTTAATCAAAATGAGATAAATATCTTACAAAGGATAACTTGTCGCGATGGACTAATGAGTTCATAATATCATATGCAGCAACAAAAGATAAAGATAATGGGGGCCTAATCTACGCGGTCGCCCTCCTTCCTGCCGAGCTTAGCCACCTTGGCGATGATGTGGGCGACTTGTTCCTTCAGGGCCTCCGTGTTCGCATCAGCCGGCAAGCTGCGAAGAACGTTGGTGAGATTGATCCCCGGGTTGCGGTACACGATCTTCGTCAGCACCCGCTCCAGAGTTCCCGCGCAGAGCAGGCGCGACTCCTCGGCCAGCCGCGCGGGGATTTGGTTCCGGAGACCTGCCAGGGCCGGCGCGATCCCTCTGAAGAAGAGGCTGAGCTTGGCGCTGTGCGGGTGGTCCGGATCCGGCGAGTAGATGAGATGTTCAACCTTCAGCGCCAGCAACTCCTGGTCAATGTTGGACGCAGAAGAAACCAAGTCTTCGGTCCATACCTCAATGGTTTGGCGGAAGAGCTCTGATGCTTTGTTGACGCTGTCCACCAGGGTCCGCTCCTTGCGGAGCTCCTCCTTCAGTTTGCTCTCCTGGGCCCGGGCAGCGTCGAGCGAATCCTTCAGAGTTGTGACCTTCAGCTCCAGGTCCTCGATGGAGTCCTTGGCGGCCTTCAACTCGTCGCCCCTCTTGGAAAGGCTCACCTGGAGCTCTGAGTTCGTGTGGGCGTCCTTCTCGCGCTCCGTGATGAGCGCGGCAACCTTCTCCGCGCTCACCTTCAGCGCCTTCTCCAGCTGCTCAACCTTGGCGGCGAGCTCCTTCTTGGCGTCCTCCGCGGCAACCGCGGCGGCTTTCGCCTCCTTCAACTCCCCGCCAAGGGCCGTCTCGCGAGCGGCAAGGTCCTCCTCGTGGGAGTCGAGCTCGACCTTCCGCTGCGCGAGCTCTCCTTCTCGCCGGGACAGCTCCTCCCCGGCGAGCCGCTGCTGTTCATCAGCTTCAGCCTTCTCGAGCACCCACTCCTGATACTCGCCGGCGAGACGCTCGCGCTCCTCCGCCACCTCGCGGAGGACCGCCTGGTTGGCGGCGCTGAGCTCTGCCGCGCGCTTCTCCATTTCCGTGGCGGCCTTGGCGGCAAGGGCCTCCCGGGAGGCGAGCTTCGCCTGCCTGGCCCGGTAAAGGGCCAGGAGTTGGTGGAGCAGCTTCTCCTCCTCCGGCCCTTCGCTCCCGCCGGGCGCCTCGACGATTTTCAGGCCCGCGGAGGCGAGGACTTCTCCGTCAAACGCCTCGCCCTCCGCGGGAGCTCGCGATGAAGACCCCCAAGGCATCTGGATGAAGACGCCGTTGGGGGCCTCAAGATAGTACCCCTGCTCCTTGCTGGCGGAGGGACCGGTGGCCGGTGCAGCATCCGATGCTCCCGCCGCCTTCGGGCCGGCGGTGCGGTCGCCGTCCCCCTCCCCGGCCGCTGCGTCCGCAGCCGGAGCAGTCTCCTGCGCGGCCGGCTCGGCGGCCTCGGCCATCTCTTCGACGACAGGGACGTCGCCGCCGCCGCCCTGCGCGCCCTCCTCCTCGAGGTTGATAACCTCCGTCTCCATGGGCTCAGGAGGAGGAAGATCTAAAAAAAGAAGAAGAAGAAAAAGAAGTTCAAGATTCAAGCAAATATCCAAAAAGAGGCAAAGCCAAGAAAGCAAATCACAAGGCATACCTTGGCGGACGTCCTCAGCGGCGGGCTCCCTCGCCGGGGAGCTCGGCCTTGGCGGAGTGGCCACCCTCGCCGGGCTGCTCGCCCTTGGCGGGGTACTCTGCCTTGGCGGAGTACCCGCCCTTGGCGGAGCACTCTCCCTTGCCGGAGAGTTCTGCCTTGGCGGGGATGGCGGGGCCTGCGGCTCCTTGACGATAGTCTCCGGGCGCTCTTCCCGCTGTGGCTCCACCTCTGCACAGAACGAGACAAGAAACATCAAGATATGAAGACAAGACCAATTCCTCAGGCGTACCCCGACAAGCGAAAGAATAAACCCCAGACTTACGCTGGGGGCTTCGCTGGGGGCTGCGCTGGGGGCTGCTCCTCGGAGCAGCGCTCGGGTCCGGCAGGCTCGGCTCCGGCACACCTCCTGTTGCCGCGGCAGCTGAGTCTTCCGCGGCCTCTACTGCGGGCGCCTTGGCTTTCTTCGCCACGCGCTGAGTCAAGGTCCTGAAATCAAAGCAATGAACAGAGTCAGCATCAACATAAGCCAAGACAAAAATCGGGAAGGTGTAAGATCTTAGACTCTTACTCCTGGTCCTCCTCGTCGTCCTCGCTCAAGGCGGAGAAGTCGTACTCCACCGTCGGCGCGTCGGCGCGAGGAGCGGAAGATGAAGACTCCCTCGCGCGCTTGGTGGTCCCTGGGGCTGGGGGCTGTGAAGACCCAGCCCCAGCGGTAGCCGGCGCCCGAGGAGCGGGCGGAGCCGTTGCTCCGCTCCGAGAAGACCCCTGTCGGCTCGGCGCCGGCCTGCGAGGCGCCTCCGTCGTGGCCTGCGCGCGGGTTGCCTCTGCTGTGGCTGATGCGCCGGTCGGCCTTGGCGCGGCTTGGCTCCCCCGGGGAGCTGCCCGGCGAGCTGGCTGTTGCCGGGGCGCCTGCGCCCTCTCCCCCGTCGCCGTCTTGCGGAGACGCTTCGGTGGGAACTGCCTCGGGCTTGCCGGGGGCGGGGAGCTCTCCGACGAGGAGAGGTCGTCGGCGTAGAGCTCCGTAGATCCGCCGGAGTCCTCGGCCTCCTCCTCCTCCTCTTCCCCGGCCGGCTCGCTGGTCCCAGCGCCCTGCGCTGCGACCCCTTTTCCCTTGCCGCCTCCGCCCCTCGCGGCGCCTCTGCTCCCTCCAGCGGCACCCTCCATTGCCGCGGCCTCGGCCGCGATTCCATGGATCCCGGAGTGCCTCAGGGAGGGGACCCCGGCGAGCGCGTCGGGAGGGAGCTGCAGCAACCTGCGGATCTCCGCCTCCTCCGCCTGGGCGGCCGCATCCGCAACTTCCGCCTCTTCCGGCGAGTATCCAAAAATTCCTGCCGCTGCGGCTGCAGCGGCCTCTTCGGCCCGAGAAGCCATATAGGCGATCTCCTGGTCGGTGGTGTCCCGCGTGTGCTCCTTGAGGTCGTTCTTGTTCTTCGCCACCTCTGTGAGGTTGTCGTAGAAGTTGAGGACGTCGATGGGCTTCGGAGCGATCCACGTGCGGTCCACGCCGTGCGAGTCACACATGGGCATCATGGCGAGGATGCGATCCCTGACAATGTTGTTGCAGAGCGGCACCACTTCCCGGGGAGGCCTGAACCACTCAGGGTGTGCCGGGTCGTACTTGAAGAGTTCCCGGACCATCCCCTTCAGCTCCAGCGTGGTGAAGTTGAAGTTGAGCCCGGGGCGCAGCCTCATTATGTCTGCCGGGCCGCCGTACTCCCAGGCCGGCCTCTTCCGGTCTTGGAGAGGGGCGATGCGCCGGCGAAGGAAATCTGCGCCCACCTCTGCAACTGACAGCTTGGCCATCCGAAGACGATGGATCCGAACGAGGGCGATGTCGAGCTTGATGTCGTCCGAATCTAGCTCACTCCAGTCCCTGCCGCGCACGATGGGCGTTGTGCGCGGCGCGGTGAAGGCTTGCGGCTGGTCTTCGACGATCCAGCACCACTCCGCTCGCCATTCCTCCCACTTGCCGCGGAGCTCCCCCGGCAAGTACGCTCCCTTTTTATTCAGGCGGAAAACCCAAGAAATTCCTCCGGAGAGGGGGGCATCGGCCTCTGCTCTAGGAGTGAAGAAGTGCCTAAAAAGCGCTACATTGGGATGGACTCCTATGAAGTTTTCACACATGTGTGCGAAAACCGCCATGGTGAGGATGGCGTTGGGGGTGAAGTCAAGCAGATGGAAGCCGTATGTATTCATAATGTCGCAGAAGAAGTTTGAGAAAGGAGGGCAGAGACCACAGTGAAAAAAGGCTGCGAAGAAGTAGTACCCGCCGGGATAGCTGTCCTTGGCGGCGGCCGGATATGCTCGCGTGCGGGGATGCGCGGTGGTTTCCTTGGCCCAGAACAAGTAATACTTGTTCCAGAGCTCCCGCACGCCGAGCTTCGGCGGGAAGACGAGGTGCTTCTTCCGGTACGCGGCGAGCTTCGCCGCTTGCCCCGATTTCTCCCTCTTGGCCTTCTCCGCCTTCGCCTTGTCGGTCTTCGGGGCCATGGCGGGCGCGGCGGAAGGAAGGAGGGGCGAAAGGTCCGACGACGCCGGAGAGGCAGACGGCGGCGGCGGAGGCGTGGAAGCAGAGCGCAAGAGAATCTTTGGAGGAGGAAGACGAGACAATGAAAGCGCAGGGGGGGAACGGCTCCTGTTTCCTCTGCTTTTATGGGGGAGTGGGGGGGCGTTTCGCCCTTTCCATTAAGAGATCGTGGGCACGTCCCATCCCACGGCGCCGCGATCGACGCGTGCCGTTACGGTGGGGTGCGGCGGATACGGAAGTGGATTCGGCGCGCCGCGGGCCGCGGATGCCCGTGCACTGTTTTGGGCCTGGCCCAACAGCGCTCGGCACCGTGTGTGGCCCAGGCCCGGGGGCTCCTGTCGGTGTACTAAGGTAGGGGTACCTCAGTACCCCAACTTGTGCACGAGCAGTTGCAGCTTCCCGCGGCAGGGTTTACCGCGTGCTCGCCGGAGACCTTCCTGCTCCCTATTAAACCATTCAAAAACAAAATATACAAGGCAGAAGACCGAGACCCCGGCAAGAGGAGCTTGCCGGGAAGACCATACCAGGCTCAAGACTGCTCCACTAGCACAAGGCCCTGGCTAGAGGAGCTTGCCAGGAAGATTAGAAGACACGCCCCGGCGCTATATGCGCCCCGGCAAGGGCCCGGGGAACGGCAAGCTCCCGGGCCCGGCAAGATCAAGGCCCCGGCAAGGTACTTGCCGGGAAGGCTGCGCTGTGTGCCCGCGCTCCAGCTCATCGCCCCACGCGTCGCCCTGGGGCCTATCCAGGGACGCGTGGCGGATGGCTGTGCAGCCTGGGGTACACGGTGGCACTCCACGGCGATGGATCCATCGCCGTGGCAGACGGAGACGCTAAGGCGGGAGCTTTTGGGGTCGACGGCGACGGGCATTAAATGCCCTTGTCCCCCACTGTCAAAGTAGGTATAGACCACTGTTCTGCACTGTAGCTCCACTGTTCCCGCACTGTTACATCTACCACCTCTTTTACGCTTTTACCCCTTTCTCCTACGTTGACACCTGTCGGTGACCCCTTGCACTATAAAAGGAGGCCCATGCACAACGTGGAGGGGGTTCGGAAGTTAGATCACTCTCACGCTCGGTGTAACTGCTTCTTCAAGCTCCCGAGCACTCAAACTCAATACATGACTAAGCAGGAGTAGGGTTTTACGCGTCCACCGCGGCCCGAACCTGGGTAAAACTGCCCGCGTGCTCGCTACGATCTGCTCTTTGTGCTCCCTCCGCCCTCGTACCGCACAGACAAAGGGGCTCCGGTCCCATAGGTGTTCGTGGCGGACAGTTTCCCCCGACACCGAGTTTTGTTTCTTGGAAGACCAAGATACAAGAGATCTACCAAGAAATCGACAAGTACCTGAAGTGGACTTTCTATCGACCTTGTCTCCAGCATAATCCGAGTCGGAGTAGCCAACAAGATCGAAACAAGACCTCTTAGGATACCAAATGCCAAAGTTTGGTGTGTGAATTAAGTATCTCACTATCCTTTTCACTGCCTTAAGATGACATCTTTGGGGGCCACTTGATATCGTGCACACATGCATACACTTAGCATAATTGTCGGGACGGGAGGCACATAGATATGACAATGAACCAATCATAGAACGATAAACCTTTTGGTCAACCGGTTTGCCATCCTTTGTCAAGTCAAGATGTCCACTAGTAGGCATGGGTGTAGTCATACCTCTGCATTCTTGCATGCTTCTTGAACAAGTCCTTGGTATATTTCGTTTGAGAAACAAAGGTTCCCTCCTCAGTTTGCTCGATTTGCAAACCAAAAAAGAACTTGAGTTCACTCATCATAGACATCTCAAACTTTCCCGACATTAGCTTTCCAAACCTTTCACTTAAATGGGGGTTAGTAGAACCAAATATGATATCATCAACATTAATTTGGCACACAAATAATTCACCATTAACCCTTTTAGTAAAAAGTGTTGAATCAATTTTCCCAATTTCAAAGCCTTTTTCAATAAGGAACTTGGTCAGGCATTTATACCACGCTCTAGGAGCTTGTTTAAGACCATAAAAAGCTTTGTGAAGCTTGTAAACATGATTAGGTTTCTTGGGATTAATAAAGCCGAGAGGTTGTTTAACATAAACTTCCTCCTCTATTTCGTCGTTGAGAAAAGCACTTTTAATGTCCATTTGGTACAAAGTGATACCATGATGATTTGCATAAGCAAGTAAGATGCATATGGACTCAAGTCTAGCAACTAGGGCATATGTCTCACCATAGTCCATACCTTTGACTTGAGTGTAGCCTTGGGCGACGAGACGAGACTTGTTGCGTACAACTTGTCCATCTTCATCTTGCCTATTGCGAAACACCCATTTGGTACCAATGATGTTTTGCTTGTTGTTGGGCTTCTCAACCAATGTCCAAAAATGGTTTCTCTCGAAGTTATGTAGTTCCTTGTGCATAGCGTTCACCCAATCCGGATCATCAAGAGCATCTTCAACCTTCATGGGTTAAAGGTTAGATACGAAGAAGTAATGTTCACAGAAGTTAGCTAAGCGAGATTTAGAGCGAGTGATTCTCTTGGTTTGGAAATCATCATAGATTTGCTCTACGGGATGATCTCTAGCAATTCTTGCTCTAACTCGTGAGAGCTTTTGCTTGGGTTGGGGTGGAACATCCTCTTCATCTTCTGCTTCTTCTTCTTGCCCTTCTTCATTGTTGTTGGTGTTGTTGTCCCTTTGTGGAGGTGGAGAAGGAGGTCGATGAGGTTCATCTTGAAGCACTTCCTCGTTTCCTTCATCTCGGCGTGTCCCACTTGTGGATGCCTCCAGGTCATCTTGTGGTTCACCTTGTCGTGAGCATGAGGCTTCCACTTGAATAGATGAAGTATTATCCTTCACATTCGTTGGGCGAATCTTGCCAATGGACAAGTCTTGTATTGCCTCCGAAGGGTCTTTATCTCCTACATCAATTGGCAATTTCTCTACTTGCGAGCCGTTAGATTCATCAAACTTCACATCTACCGTCTCTTCAACCTTTCGGGTGAAATTGTTGTAGACACGGTAAGTGTGAGAGTTTGAGCCGTAACCGAGTAGAAAACCATCATGAGATTTAGGGGCAAATTTTGAACGACGATGCTTGTCAAGTATATAACACTTTGAGCCAAATACTCCAAAGTATCCAACTTGGGGTTTGTTACCGATGAGAAGTTTGTATGTCATCTTGCCGAGAAGCTTGTGAAGATATAGACGATTTGTAGCATGAAAAGTTGTCTCAACCGCTTCCGCCCAAAAGTGTCTTAGCGTCTTGTACTCATCAAGCATCGTTCTCGCCATTTTGATGAGTGTCCGGTTCTTCCTCTCAACAACTCCATTTTATTGAGATGTGTATGTAGCTGAGAACTCATGTGAAATGCCTTCTTCGTCAAGAAAGGTATCCACATTTGTGTTCTTGAACTCCGTTCCCTTGTCGCTCCGAACCTTCCTGATCTTCACATCAAATTGGTTATGGGCCTTCTTAGAGAAGTTTTTGAAGATCTTTTGGACCTGCGATTTATCATCAAGAAAGAACACCCACGTAAATCTTGAAAAATCATCAACAATGACCAATCCAAAAGAGTTACCACCGAGACTCTTGTAAGCATTGGGACCAAAAATATCCATGTAAAATAGCTCAAGTGGTGTTCTAGTAGTCATGATGTTCTTCACGGGATGACTTCCTCCAACTTGTTTTCCTGCTTGACAGGCACTACAAAGTCTATCCTTGTCAAATATAACATCTTTAACACCAAGGATATGATCACCTTTAATAAGCTTCTCAAGATTTCTCATGCTAACATGATCTAACCTTCTATGCCACAACCAACCTTTAGAAGATTTAACAATAAAACAAGTGCGAGGTTGGGCTTTCTTAGTAAAGTCAACAATGTATAGGTCACCTCTACGAATGTCGGTAAATACCATATTGTGATTATCTCTACGAAAGACTTGGCAATCAACATGAGTGAATAGCACATTTAAACCAAAATCAGCTAATCTAGACACAGAAATAAGATTATATCCGAGAGATTCTACAAGCATGACATTCTTGATAGAGCTATCGTTGGATATGACCACCTTACCAAGGCCAACAACTTTACCGTTAGAGTTGTCACCAAAGGTAACATACTTTCATGGACCATCATTTATAGCAAGCTCATCAAACATGTCCTTATCTCCGGTCATATGATCTGTGCATCCACTATCAAGCACCCGTTCATTTCCTCCGACTATGTAACCACGGAGATTAGCCATAAGACCAAAATGTCTCATTTGTTCATCAAGATCAAAGTCACTATCATCATCCTCATCATAATAACCATGTTCAACATCGTCTCGTGATTTATCAACACCTAGAGAGAGTGATTCATTAGTTGTGTGATAATGACAATGTTCATCTTTATGAATTCTAATGACTTCCGAGATGATATTACTAATGATTCCTATGTCTCCTTTAGCACGCATAAGATCACGAAGCTCAAATAAACATTCATCAAATTTGGGATCACTAGAGTTCATCTTGTTTAAAGCAATGGACTTTTGAAGAATCACATCTAAATTTTTCAAAGAGTGGTCCAGAAATCGTTCCTCAAGGAATTTCCATATAGTATAAGCACATTCAAAAGTTGGTAAGAACACAAGCAAGTTTCTAGGCAATCCTCTAGTGACAAGACCAACAGTTCTAAGATTTTGAATCATGTCAAGATTTTCATCGGAAGTAGGATTCGAAGAATCGATGGGGGGCTGTAGCGACCCGACCCGAATGGGTCGAAGTCTCTGTGCTTAAGTGTCATCCCTGGATTGGTATGCTGACACACACAGTACTCGAGGATTTATAACAGAGGTAAATCACAAGTATAAAGTAACGTAAATACTATTACCTCGATCAGCATAGCGGAAGTAATAACAAGGTTGTGGAGTGCCATCAACACCAACGGCAAAGTTGAGTGTAGACATCGCAACCCTAACATATCACTTACTCGTCGAATAATTCCTGCAACATGAGACATTGCAGCCATGTAGGTCAGTACATTGAATGTACTGGCAAATCCACGCCATAGAATAAGGATGAACAATATCTACCACTACATGCATATATGCCTGAGGAGGCTGTAAGGTTTATTTTTGCATAAAGCTATTTTTTTCCTATAACAAAGGAATAAATTTTATTTTACTACTCAGTTGAATTAAGCAATATTGAGAATGGTTCCTCCATCTCAATTCCCCAAATCATTGATGTCCTCAGTAACCCATCAAGTTAATTAATAGAGTGATGAGATCAGTCCATAATTCAAATACCAGGATACTCAAGATGTCCATAACCGGGGACACTGCTACTCATGAATAGTTTGTACACTCTACAGAGGTTTGTGCACTTTTCCCCACAAGATTCGATCTCCTCCGTTAAATTTCTCGCACTGCATGGTCTTTGAGAACCGCATGACTGAGACACAGTCTTTCAGAAGCATTCACTCTTTACCCTGGATAGACTGGTACACCTACATTCCCCCTACATCTGCTAGTCCACCACTGAAAGAGCTCACACAACATACTCAACTATGCCAGAGCCCATAACGGCTTGTGGCTACACATGGAAGTTTCTAGGCATGAATGATATAAGATCCCTTTGAGCCTGGGTGGCATTCCATAGGATGATCACACGGTTCCTCCGGGATATCCTAGGACAACACTGGATTCTCCAGGTGCCATGAAACCAATCCACCCAGTTGTGTATTAAAGTAGCCACCTTAAACATTCCCTTAGTTGTTATTACACTCACAACTTTCATGAAATCTCACATACCAATCCACGTCTACGAGCGTGGCTAAGAAATAAGTAACAAAGCGTATATTCCCGGGGTTGATCTCAAGTCATTGGGTTCCTACCTCATGAACTACTCAGCAATACCACATGTATCCAAGTCCTACTCATGCAATCTTTCAGGATAGAACTAATGCAATAAAAACTAGGTATTGGAAAGTATGATCAAAGTATGAACTTGCCTTGTACTGTTGATGAAGATTCTTCGCACTCATAACTCGTGATAGATCTACTCGTCACACTCCGATCAATCTACCGTAAACACTTCGAAAAACTTCAAAACCAAGCAAATAACTCTTGTCACAGAAAACAATTTCTAACAGTACCAAGATGAAGTGAATTTGTCCTTATCAGAAAGTTTAGGTCAAGAGCTTCGATTTGCAATAAGAATCAACTAAATCGGAGTTATAAAACTCAAGTTATGAACGAAAGAAGTTTGAATTCAAATCTGTTTTGAAATCAAATTTTAAACTTTCAAAAATATGTTTAAGTTGGTTATCTGGACAGAGGGGGTCGTAACAAAAAAGTGGGCATTGGTTTCGTTGGATTTGGATAAACGGTGTAAAAGTTGCGAAGGTTTGAAGATCAGGGGCTAAACTGTAAAAGAAATAACTACAAATAGGTCCCTGGACAAAAAATAAAAAGAAAAGAAAAACTAAACAAACCTATCGGACAAACGTCCACTAATAGAGACTAACGAACGAACGTTCGCTAGATAGAACTAACCTAAAAAAAACAAAACCGGTTTTATATGAAAAAAACTAATCTAGGGTTTTACAAAAAAACAAAAAAAACTAAAAGAAAACCAACGATTCCTTACCGATTCGATGAAAAAGACCGGTGATCGGCGGAGCGGGTCGGGCGGACCTGGGCGGTCCGGGCGGCGGTGCTCGGATCGCGGTGCGATGGCGGGTGGCGACGCGGGGCAACGGCGGTGGCGCAGTGCGGCGACGGGGTGAAGGCAGTGCGAGGCCGCGAAACAACGGCAGCGGGCTCGCAGCGACGGTGCGAACGAGGAAGGGGAGAGGGGCTCTCATATATATAGGGGCCGGGGGGAGGGGTGTGCCTTGGGGAAGGGCTGAGGCGACGTCGTGTCCGGCTCGGACACGGCCGGCGGCGTGCGGCGGCGGGAGAGCTGCGGGAGGTCAGGGAAGGCGACGCGGGGCGCTGGTCTTGGCCTGGCCCGATTGGCTGGGCCGGCCCAGTTCGAACTTTTGTTTTGTTTTTTTACACCAAAAATAAATAAAAGAAATACCAAATAAAATAAAAACATAATATGGCATATAATATATCGAAATTTTCAGAAAAAGATTCTCTACAACATGAACATTTTTCTAGAGTCAAATAAAATACACAAAAATTTAAATAAAGCAAACAGTGCTTCTGGTTTATTTAAATTTCAAAATAAAATATTTTAAAATACTAAAATTACTTCAAACTCATTTTTCTCCTATTTTCTATTGTAGGGAATCATTTTACCCTATTTTCCATATATTTTATTTTTGGAGAAAAATAATTTGAATAAAACCCAATAACTCAAATTTAAAAAAAATGAGTTTCAAAATACTTCAAAGGAACTTCCAACTCACATTTCTCATAATTTTGAAGAAGTCATTTTATCTTCCCTCGGGAAAATCATTGAGTTGCATAAAGTTTCTGAATTAAAAATGGAATTCAAATCTCTTCAAAAACCCTTTTCATTTATTAAATGGAAGACGTCATATTATCTTCACTCCAGGGTTTTGTGATGAAATGAATTTGAATTCATGGGGAACATAAATGCAAAGTGAAAGTTTGGGAAAGTCATTTCATTCCCTCTCATTTAACTTTTAAAAGTTTCAAATTTCACTAAATTTCACATAAGCACATCACACCACAATCAAACAAGCAATCAAAATTATCTATTTAATATAACATTCCAAAATTTAGAACTTTGGGGTGTTACAAACCTACCACCCTTAAAATGAATCTCATCCTCGAGATTCAAAGAGGCTAGCAAGAATTGGGTTGGGGTTCGGGGTCGGAGTCTCCTAACAAATCCATTGATCGGTATGGTATAGTGTGCTACCACACTTAGAAGCATGGTTATGGTTCCATCAAAACTCAGGTACTCCATCCTTATTGTTGGCAGTGTCGATCTTCTCATATCTTCGGGATAATTCCTTCTTTGGACTCTTCTGGTAGTGGCATAACCATTGTCCTCAATTCCTTATGTCCTTTCATCTTGGTAAGGTTCTTTCGAGACTGGGTCTTCTTAGCTGACAGGTCTGGCACCAATAGTAAACAACTATCGATATCTCATGGTGGTCATCAAACAAATTAATTGGGTTCCTGTAGAAAAACGGGTATGGGCTTCATTCTCACCGTATATCCTACGGTTGGCTGCAACTGCCTTGTACAAAGGAAAATTTTCATAGCATTCTAAGGTTTAAACAAGGTTTTGACATAGTCGTCCCTTTACTGTGGGTAAGTCACTCAGATTTACCATCCCGTATAATATAGGCGAATAATAAGAGTAAGTCAGTATGGTGATCAATCTATTCCACACCCAAATCATTACCTTGTATATGGTTTAGTGAATCTCGCATTCTAACAATCGATCATCCTCACAAGCATTACAGAATTTCTCTTGTCGACGAACCGAGTTCGAATATATCCATGAATTCTGCAAGCCGAACAAAATAGATATCGTTCTTCATAACTCTCGGGTTTGGCGTGTCCTCCTAAGAAAGGTCTGTTGATCAAGATCGTAGCTCCTTCTAGGTGTTTTCCTTTAGCAAGAGTGTGCTTGCTCCTTGACAGGTCCTGGGGCCTATGGGTTATGGATCATCTCATCACTAGCAACACTTGGTATCATCATCGGGTTGCAACTGATCATTCTTCCGACATTCAACTTCCTTACCATTCTTAAATCCACCCAACCTTCTGTTAGTACAAACTAAGATGTAATTACTCAGACTCATCTTTGTTTGATCCATTCCAAGGTCTGATGTAACTAGCTCTTTTATTCGAGAAACGATGCTGGGTTCTACCACCCTTAAAATGAAAGCACTAGTTTCTCCGAAATCTTATTCCATGTATCATGATCTCACTTAATGCCTATGAAGTAACCACTCTTAAAAATCCAATTCAATACCAACGATGTTAACCTTATTGATTCTCAACTCATTACAAATCTCATGTAGCTCCATTACATGCCTCAACTTAATTATTTAGCAAAACTCTCCTTCTCATTGGGACAATCCCTAGCATAGTGCCATGCTTCATTACAGCGGAAACATATTACTTCTGACAAGTCTTGTGGTTCCCTTGTGATTACGTAGCCTCCTTAGGTCCTCGGCTTAGGGGCCCACTTCAGCACTTGTATATCCTTAACTCATCCTTGGAGTCACTATTGCTCCACACTCCAGCATTACACCCTTATTAAATCCAATTGTACTTATTTCCTTCATACTGATACGTCTCCAATGTATCTATAACTTTTTTATTGTTCCATGCTATTATTTATGATGTTTTGGATGTTTAATGGGCTTTGTTATACACTTTTATATTATTTTTGGGACTAACCTATTAACACAAAGGCCCAGTCTAGATTGCTGTTTTTTTGCCTATTTCAGGGTTTTACAGAAAAGGAATATCAAACAGAGTCCAAACGGAATGAAACCTTTGGGAGAGATATTTTTAGAGCGATATCTTCACGGGAGACTTGAGACCCATGGAATAGGGCACACGTGGCGTCCACGAGGGTGCCCCCCCCCCTACAGGGCACGCCCCCCTGCCTCGTGGGCCCCATGTTGGTCCCCTGGTGCCCTCCTTCCTCCTATATATACCTATGTACCCCGAAAACTTCAGAGAGAAGAGAAAACCCTAGTTCCACCGCCGCAACCTTCTATTCCCGTGAGATCCCATCTTGGGGCCTGTTCCGGAGCTCCGCCGGAGGGGGGATCTACCATGGAGTGCTTCTACATCAACACCATTGCCTCACCATGAGTTGTGAGTAGTTTACCACAGACCTTCGAGTCCATAGTTAGTACCTAGATGGCTTCTTCTCTCTCTTTGGATCTCAATACCAAGTTCTCATTGGTCTTTGAGGAGATCTATTTGATGTAATCTATCTTTGCGGTGTGTTTGTCGAGATCCGATGAATTGTGGGTTTATGATCAAGATTATCAATGAGAAATATTTGGTTCTTTTCTGAATTCTTTTATGTATGATTATAATATCCTTGCAAGTCTCTTCGAATTATCGGTTTGGTTAGGCCTACTAGATCTATAGTTCTTGCAATGGGAGAAGTGCTTGGCTTTGGGTTCAATCTTGCGGTGTCCTTTCCCAGTGACAGTAGGGGCAGCAAGGCATGTATTGTATTGTTGCCATCATGGATAAAAAGAAGCGGCTTATATCATATTGCTTCAGTTTATCCCTCTACATCATGTCATCTTGCTTAAGGCATTACTCTACTCTTATGAACTTAATACTCTAGATGCATGCTGGATAGTGGTCGATGTGTGGAGTAATAGTAGTAGATGCAGAATCGTTTTGGTCTACTTGTCACGGACGTGATTCCTATATATAATGATCATGCCTAGATATTCTCATAATTATTCGCTTTTCTATCAATTGCTCGACAGTAATTCGTTCACCCACCGTAGAATTCTGCTATCATGAGAGAAGCCACTAGTGAAACCTATGGCCCCCGGGTCTATTCTCAACATATCAATCTACAATCTACTTTACTTTACCGTTTTTACTTTCTGTTTTTATATCCAAAAATACCAAAAATACCAAACTATCATATCTATCAGATCTCACTTTCGTAAGTGACCGTAAAGGGATTGACAACCCATTATCGCGTTGGCTGTGAAGTTTTCATTTGTTTGTGCAGGTGCGAGGGACTCGTGCGTGGTCTCCTACTGGATTGATACCTTGGTTCTCAAAAACTGAGGGAAATACTTACGCTACCGTGCTGCATCACCCTTTCCTCTTCGAGGGAATACAATGCAAGCTCGAGCGCCGTTGCCAAGGAGGCTTACAAAAGTCATATACCAAGTACCTATCACAAACCCTTATCCTTCGCATTACATTTATTTGCCTCTCATTTTCCTCTCCCCCACTTCACCCTTGCCGTTTTATTTGCCCTTCTTTTTGCCATGTGTTTATCGTTCGCTTGCTTCTTGTTTGCTTGTGTGTTGGATAGCTTGCTTGTCACTATGGCTCAGAAAAATACCAAATTGTGTGACTTCTCCAATACCAACAATAATGATTTTATTAGCACTCCGATTGCTCCTATTACCGATGCTGAATCTTGTGAGATCAAAGCTGCTTTGTTGAATCTTGTCATGAAAGATCAATTTTCCGGCCTTCCTAGTGAAGATGCCACTACTCATCTAAAAAACTTTGTTGATTTGTGTGATATGCAAAAGAAGAGGGATACGGATAATGATATTGTTAAACTAAAGTTATTTCTGTTTTCACTTAGAGATCGTGTTAAAACTTGGTTTTCCTCTTTGCCTAGAAATAGTATTGACTCGTGGAATAAGTGCAAAGATGCTTTTATCTCTAAGAATTTTCCTCATGCTAAGATCATCTCTCTTAGAAATGATATTATGAATTTTAAGCAACTAATCATGAGCATGTTGCACAAGCTTGGGAGAGAATGAAATTAATGATACGTAATTGCCCTACACATGGTTTGAACTTATGGATGATTATTCAAAACTTTTATGCTGGCTTGAATTTTGCTTCTAGAAATCTTTTAGATTCGGCCGCAGGACGCACTTTCATCGAAACTACCTTAGGAGAAGCTACCAAACTCCTAGATAATATTATGGTTAATTATTCTCAATGGCACACTGAAAGATCTACTAGTAAGAAAGTGCATGCTATTGAAGAGATTAGTGTTTTCAGTGGAAAGATGGATGAACTTATGAAATTATTTGCTGCTAAGAGTGCTTCTTCTGATCCTAATGATATGCCTTTATGCACGTTAATTGAAAATAATAATTAATCTTTGGATGTAAATTTTGTTGGTAGGAATAATTTTGGTAACAATGCTTATAGAGGAAACTTTAATCCTAGGCCTTTTCCTAGTAATTCCTCTAATAATTATGGTAATTCCTACAATAACTCTTATGGAAAGATGCCTTCTGAATTTGAAACTAGTGTTAAGGAGTTTATGAATTCGTAAAAGAATTTCAATGCTTTGCTTGAAGAAAAATTGCTTAAGATTGATGAATTAGCTAGAAGTGTGGATAGAATTACTCTTGATGTTGATTCTTTGAAACTTGGATCTATTCCACCTAAGCATGATATCAATGAGTCTCTCAAAGCCATGAGAATTTCCATTGATGAATGCAAAGAAAGAACCGCTAGGATGCGTGCTAAAAAAGAAAGTTATATAAAAGCGTGTTCTTCTAGTTATCATGAAAATAAATACAAAGATCTGAAAGTTATTGATGTGTCTCCTATTAGATCCTTGTTTTCTACTATGAATCTTGATAAATACGGGATTGTAGATGAGTCTACTTTAATTGAAAGGTGTCCCAATGATTCGGAGTTTTTAGATCTTGATGCTAAAATTGTTAAAAGTGGGATTGAAGAGATTAAAACTTTGCATAGTGATGAACCCACTACTTCGGATTTCACGGGATTCAATTATCATAATTGCTTTTTGATTGATTGTATTTCCTTGTTGCAATCCGTACTAAACTCTTTGCATGCTTATAGTCAAAATAAAGCTTTTACCAAACACATAGTTGATGCTTTGATGCAATCTTATGAAGAAAAACTTGAATTAGAAGTTTCTATCCCTAGAAAGCTTTATGATGAGTGGGAACCTACTATTAAAATTAAAATTAAAGATCATGAATGCTTTGCTTTGTGTGATTTGGGTGCAAGTGTTTCCACTATCCCAAAAACTTTGTGTGATTTGCTAGGTTTCCATGAGCTTGACGATTGTTTTTAAATTTGCATCTCGCGGATTCTACCATTAAGAAACCTATGGGGAGGATTAATGATGTTCTTATTGTTGCCAATAGGAATTATGTGCCCGTAGATTTCATTGTTCTTGATATAGATTGCAATCCTTCATGTCCTATTATTCTTGGTAGACTTTTCCTTAAAACGATTGGTGCAATTATTGATATGAAGGAAGGAAATATTAGATTCCAATTTCCATTAAGGAAAGGCCTGGAACACTTTCCTAGAAAGAAAATTAAATTACCTTATGAATCTATTATGAGAGCCACTTATGGATTGCCTTCCAAAGATGGCAATACCTAGATCTATCCGTGTATCGTGCCTAGCTAGGGGCGTTAAACAATAGCGCTTGTTGGGAGGCAACCCAATTTTATATTTTTTGTGTTTGCTTCTGTTTAGGAATAAATATTTTATCTAGCTTCTGTTTAGATGTGGTTTTGTGTTTTAATTAGTGTTTGTGCCAAGTAGAACCTTTGGGATGACTTGTGTGAAGTTTATATGATCTTGCTGTAAAAAACAAAATTGTTAGCGCTCACTAGAATAGTCACCAGATTTTACTGGAGTGTGCTATTTAGTTGATTCTTTTTGCAGATGATTAACAGACAAATTCCCCACGTTTACCAATTTATTTCAATTTTTTTGGAGTTACAGAAGTATACGAAAGTTACAGATTACTACAGACTGTTCTGTTTTTGACATATTCTGTTTTTCGTGTGTTGTTTGCTTATTTTGATGAATCTATGAGTAGTATTGGAGAATATGAATCATATAAAAGTTGGAATACAGTAGGTTTAACACCAATATAAACAAAGAACGAGTTCATTACAGTACCTTTGAGTGGTGGTTTGTTTTCTTATACTAACGGAGCTCACGAGATTTTTGTCTAAGTTTTGTGTTGTGAAGTTTTCAAGTTTTGAGTATTGCTTTACTATGGAACAAAGAGTGGCAAGATCCTGAGCTTGGGGATGCCCAAGGTACCCCAAGGTAAAATTTAAGGACAACCAAAAGCCTAAGCTTGGGGATGCCCCGGGAAGGCATCCCCTCTTTCGTCCTCATCTATCGGTAAGTATACTCGGGGCTATATTTTTATTTACCACATGATATGTGTTTTACTTGGAGCGTCATGTATGATTTGAGTCTTTGCTTGTTAGTTTGCCACAATCATCCTTGCTGGACACACCTTTTTGAGAGAGATAAATATGGCCTAGGAATTGTTAGAATATTGTATGTGCTTCACTTATATCTTTTGAGCTAAATAGTTTGCTCTAGTGCTTCACTTATATCTTTTAGAGCACGGTGGTGATTTTATTTTGAAGAAATTTTTGATCTCTCATGCTTCACTTATATCCTTTTGAGAGTATATTAGAACAGCATGGTAATGTGCTTTGGTTATAAAACTAGCCTTAATATGATAGGCATCCAAGATGAATGTAGTAAAAACTTTCATACAAAGTGCATTGAATATGATGAGAAGTTTGATACTTGATTATTGTTTTGAGATATGGGGATAGTGATATTAGAGTCATGATAGTGGAGTTATTATGAAATTGAGAAATACTTGTGTTAAGGTTTGTGATTCCCGTAGCATGCACGTATGGTGAACCGCTATGTGACGAAGTTAGAGCATGAGGTATTTGTAGAGTGTCATCCTTTGTGTGGAGGTCGGGGGCGCGCAATGGTTAACTCCTACCAACCTCCCCCCTAGGGGCATGTGTTGATTGCTTTGTTTTGATGACTCGTAAATTTTTGCAATAAGTATATGAGTTCTTTATGACTAATGTTGAGTCCATGGATTATACTCACTCTCACCCTTCCACCATTGCTAGCCTCTCTTGTACCGCGCAACTTTCGTCGGTACCATACACCCACCATATACCTTCCTCAAAACAGCCACCATATCTACTTATCATGGCATTTCCATAGCCATTCCGAGATATATTGCCATGCAACTTTCCACCGTTCCCTTCATATGACACGCTTCATATTGTCATATTGCCATGCATGATCATGTAGTTGACATCGTATTTGTGGTAAAGCCACCATGCATAATTTTTCATACATGTCGCTCTTGATTCATTGCACATCCCGGTACACCGCCGGAGGCATTCATATAGAGTCATACTTTGTTCTAGTATCGAGTTGTAAATCAATAAAAGTGTGATGATCATCATTAATAGAGCATTGTCCCATGTGAGGAAAGGCCAATAAAAAAAGAGAGATGGCCCAAAAAAATATAGAGAGGGGCTAAAAAAATAAGAAGAAAATAGAGAAAGCCCCTCCAAAAAAATGAGAGAAAAGAGAGAAGGGACAATGCTACTATCCTTTTCCACACTTGTGCTTCAAAGTAGCACCATGTTCTTCATGATAGAGAGTCTCTTGTTTAGTCACTTTCATATACTAGTGGGAATTTTCATTATAGAACTTGGCTTGTATATTCCAACGATGGGCTTCCTCAAATGCTCTAGGTCTTCATGAGAAAGCAAGTTGGATGCACACCCACTTAGTTTCTTTTGTTGAGCTTTCATACATTTTTAGCTCTAGTGCATCCGTTGCATGGCAATCCCTACTCACTCACATTGATATCTATTGATGGGCATCTCCATAGCCCGTTGATACGCCTAGTCGATGTGAGACTATCTTCCTCCTTTTTGTCTTCTCCACAACCGCCATTCTATTCCACCCATAATGCTATATCCATGGCTCACGCTCATGTATTGCGTGAAAGTTGAAAGGTTTGAAAGAATAGAGTATGAAAACAAGTGCTTGGCTGAAACCGGGGTTGTGCATGCTATGAATATTTTGTGTGATGAAGAGGGAGCATAGCCAGACTCTATAATTTTGTAGGGATAACTTTCTTTAGCCATGGTATTTTGAGAAGACATGATTTCTTTGTTAGTATGCTTGAAGTATTATTATTTCTTATGTCAATATAGACTTTTGTCTTGAATCTTTCAGATCTGAACATTCATGCCGCAATAAAGATAATTACAATAAAAATTATGTTGGTTAGCATTCCACATCAAAAATTATGTTTTTATCATTTACCTACTCGAGGACAAGCAGGAATTAAGCTTGGGGATGCTTGATACGTCTCCAACGTATCTATAATTTTTTATTGTTCCATGCTATTATTTATGATGTTTTGGATGTTTAATGGGCTTTGTTATACACTTTTATATTATTTTTGGGACTAACCTATCTATAATACCTAAATAGTTGATCCCCACTACCTGATTTCTCTGCCCTCTCGTGCGTCCACGTCATCTTAATTTTTTCCGGCCATTTGATTGACAATATGTGGCCAAGATCTACAGCGAAGAGTTGGCCCCCGTGTTCGCTCGATGCCCAGCACGTCGCTCCTCCTTCCTTCACCTGCAGAAGCTGAAGCGAAGCTTTTCTCTAGCCGGAACGCCGGCGACGGAACCCCTCCTCACAATCTGGTCGCCCCAACTCCCACCCCCATCTCTCTCTCCTCAAACGACACCAACATCACGAGGTGATGGACGTAACTGAGCCCGGTCTCCTCTCCGGTTTGCGTCCGCCATCGGGGTGAGAACCGGTGGCTATGGCGGCCATGGTGGCTTGCGGGGCAAAGGCATTAATCTGGAGGATGGGTGGAACTTCATGCAGCGGGGCATCAACATCCTCGAGGGCCAGAGCCCGAGCACAACTTCGAGGATCACATGATGTAGCTGAACATGTAAGTCTCATTCGTCCCCGCCTCCCTCCCTCCATGCCTAGCCTAGGCCGATTCGATCCAATCTGGTGCTGATATAGGGTTTCCTCCCTAGCCCGATTCGATCCAGTCCGGTACTCATACATGATTTCCGGCCCCCTGTTTGTCTCTTTTGTCGCACATCACTTGCAGTAGCTCTACGACAAGTACGGTCTGTCCTTTGAGGACTATATGCGGGCCACAGTTAGATGATTCGCATGTTGTTGCTAATACGTAACATATGCGTTATCTGTACAGATTATCTCCTATTTTGTGTGTGTGCCCGTGTTGTTAGTTTTCCAGTCCAATGAGTCAAAGCGAAGCTGATTTCGTTTCCAACGTGCACTAATGCTTTTGCATTTGTGTTTCTTTGTTGGGTACAGGTGGAGCGTGACTCTGGGTTGTCTTGCTGGTTGATAATGATTACATTCTCATCTTACCATGTACTAACACATAATCAGGTCCTCTCTTGAATTATTTTGTTCCTTGACGATTCGAAACAAACCTTCCTATATGCATTACAGTATAGTATCTTTTATGTAGTAGGTACAGCCTGGTTAAATACCCTTAATTTACAGAAGTGCATCCGTCAGTTTGCTTTTCACCTGACAGCAGGGTTTAGCTCAGTTTATTCACTCTTCATCTTGACAACACATACATAGTCCCTGATTGAATAATTTTTATTTCATGTGTCTTTTCATTTGTGCTATACTGCTATACATTAGTTCACATCTAAGTAATGTTAATTTGGTTGCTCTTGTGACTTTAGCAGGTTAGTGATTGTTTGCTTTGCTGCATTCGTCGATTTTAAATTCAGTTAAACCAGGTGACCTTTCTCCACAATTTTTTTTCTATATGTGGCAACACCTTTTTGTCTCCTATAGTTATCCTGTTCTAGAAGAGAGTTAAGGGATTACTTGAATCTTGATGTCGGGGGAAACTGTCCTCCCACGAACACCTATGGGACCGGAGCCCCTTCTACGTTGCGGTAAGGGAGCGGAGGGAGCACGAAGAGCTGATCGAGGGGCACACGCGGGCAGTTTACCCAGGTTCGGGCCGCGCGGACGCGTAAAACCCTACTCCTGCCTTGGTTGTATTGAGCTCGGGAGCTTGAAGAGCTACAGTACTAGCTACACCGAGCGAGAGAGTTGTTTAGGATTCGAACCCTTTCTACATTGTGCATGGGCCTCCTTTTATAGCTCAAGGGGTCACCAACAGGTGTCAACGTAGAGGAGGGCAAAAATGTAACTTTGGTGGTAGTTGTAACAGTGCAGGAATAGTGCGTGAACAGTGGACTTCACCTAACCTTGACAGTGGGGGACAAGGGCATTAAATGCCCGTCACCGTCGACCCCAAAAGCGTTCGTCCATGCTTCTCCATTCGACACGGCGGTAGCCTCGTCACCGTGGATTGCCATCGTGTGCCCCAGGCTGCACAGCCCTCCGCCACGCGTCCCTGGAAGGGCCCCAGGGCGACGCGTGGAGAGATGAGCTGGAGCGCGAGCACGTAGCATAAGTTCCCCCCGGCAAGCACCTTGCCGGGGCCGTGACCTTGCCGGGCCCGGAAGCTTGTCGCTCACCGGGTCCTGCCCGGGCGCATGATGCGCCGAGGCGCCTCTTGAGGTGTGCATTCTTTGGCCTTCCTGGCAAGCTCCTCTTGCAAGGGTCTTGTACTAAAATGCTATCCTTGAGCCTAGTGCGGCCTTCCCGGCAAGCTCCTCTTGCCGGGGCCTTGATCTTCTGACTTGTATACTTTGTTCTTGAATGGCTCTATAGGGACCAAAAAGGTTTCCGGCGAGCACGTGGTAAGCCCTGCCGCGGGAAGCTGCTACTGCCCGTGCACAAGTTGGGGTACTAAGGTACCCCTATCTTAGTACACCGATAGGAGCCCCCGGGCCTGGGCCACACACGGTGTCGTGCGCTATTGGGCCAGGCCCAAAACAGTGCACGGGCACACGCGGCCCACGGCAAGCCGTATCCCCTTCCGCATCCGCCGCGCCCCTCCCTAACGACACGCGTCGATTGCGGCGTCGTGGGAGAGATCGTGGCCTGTTGTTTAATGGGAAATGCGAAGCGTCCCCCACTTCCCCCTTAAAAGCAGAGGAAGCAGGGGCAGTTTCCCTCCTTCGTCTTCATTGCGTCCTAACTCTCCAGAAACCCCCGCTGCTCCTTGCCTCCACCCCTCCTCCGCCGTCTTCCGCATCCGCGGCGCCGTCGAGCTCCTCGCCTCTTCCCTCGCCGCCTCCGCCATGGCTCCGAAGAGCGACAAGGCGAAAGCGAACAAGACCAAGAAGGAGAAGTCCGAGCAGGCGGCGAAGCTGGCCGCCCTGCGGAAGAGGAGCGTGGTCTTCGCGCCAAGGCTTGGCGCGAAGGAGCTGCGGACCAAGTACTATCTGTTCTGGTCGGGGGAGACCAAAGCTCATCCCCGTACCAGAGCTTTCCCCGCCGTCGCCAAAGACATGTTCCCCGGTGGGTACTTCTTCTTCGCTGCTTTCTTCCATTATGGATTGTGCCCTCCGTACTCGGAGTTCTTTTGCGATATTATGAACACATATGGCCTCCACCTCCTAGACTTCACCCCCAACGCCATCCTTACGATGGCCGTTTTCGCACATCTGTGCGAAAACTATGTTGGGATCCATCCGAACGTAGCCCTCTTTCGCCATTTCTTTATGCCTAGAGTAGAGGCTGGCGCTCCCCTTTCCGGCGGTATCTCTTGGATCTTCCGGCTGAACAAGAAGGATTCATACCTGAAGGGAGAACTCCGCGGCAAGTGGGAAGAATGGCGTGCAGATTGGTGCTGGGTAGTGGAGGATAAACCGGAGCCTTTCACCGCGCCGCGCACAACTGCCATA
Organism: Secale cereale; assembly: GCA_902687465.1. NCBI lineage: Eukaryota > Viridiplantae > Streptophyta > Magnoliopsida > Poales > Poaceae > Secale > Secale cereale. The sequence goes on along the minus strand of LR738710.1, from coordinate 126,130,158 downwards.
GTGCGCGGTAGAAATTGGAGTGAGTTGGCCCCGGAGGATAACAAGCTTAGCATTTCCCTCATTAGGATTATTCATCTCCGGGCCGCTAATCTGACTATCGGAGAGGTTGGGGCAGATTTCCTCCGCCGCCGCATCGCCCCTCTACAAGAGAGGAAGAGGGCCGCATGGGAATTCGGCAATGCGGCGGATATCATGAGGCTGCGCCCCGGATTGAACTTCAATTTCACTGCTTTGGAGCTGAAGGGGATGGTCCGAGAGCTCTTCAAGCATGACCCGGCCCATCCGGAGTGGTTCAGACCTGCCCGGGGAGTGGTGCCGCTGTGCAACAGCACCGCCTGTGATTCCTTGCGCGCAATGATGCCGGCGTGCGACTCCCATGGCATCGTCCCCACCTGGATCGAGCCTCCGCCGGATACTGTGCTGAGCTTCTTCGACAACTTAGTTGAGACGCCCAAGAACACCGAGGAGAACAGGGGCCTCACCCGGGCCACTACGGCGCGGGACATAGCTTACATTGCTTCCCGGATGGAAGAGGCCGTCGCAGCCGCAGCGGCGGGAGATTTTGGATATACAGTGGACGATGCAGAGGCCATGAACGCATTGAGCCAAGCAGAGGAGGCTGAAATCCTCAGGTTCCTCGAGCTTCCGCCTGAAGAGTTTGCCGGGGTGCCTTCCCAGAGGCTTTCCGGGACACCCGGGGTTACCGGGGTGAGCGAGGCCGTCGCAGGGAGCGAGGTTGCCGGAGGGAGCGGGGCCGCCGGAGGGAGCGAAGTCGCCGGGCATGGTGCTGGGTCCAGCGGGCCTGCCGGGGAGGAGGAGGAGGATGTCGAGGCTGATGAAGACACCGGTGGATCTCTGGGACTTGACGACGACGCATCCTCGTCCTCAGAGAACTCCCCGCCTCCGGCAAGTCCTATGCACCCACCGAGGAAACGCCTCCGTAAGGCGGCTACAGCGACGAGGCCGCAGGCACCCAGACAGCAGCCTGCGCGCCGGGCGACGCGCGCCACCAGGGTGAGCCAAGCCGCGATGGAGGCGCCCCGCGCACCAGCGCCAAGCGGAGGGGGATCTTCCCGGAGCGGAACGGCCGCTCCTCCTGCCCCTCGGGCCTCGGTGTCAACGGAGGCTGGGTCTTCGCAGCCTCCAGCCCCGGAGACCGCCAAGCGCCCGAGGGAGCCTTCTCCTCCTGCTCCTCGCGCGGGAGCATCTCAGGTGGAGTTCGACTTCTCCGCCCTCAGCTCCGACGACGAGGAAGAGGAGTAAGTACTTGCAACTTATAATTTCTTTGACTTTGTCTTGGTTTTCCTTGATGATCCTGATCTTATTTTTGTTTTGCTTTCAGGTCCCTGGCCCAGCGGATGGCGAAGAGGGCCAAGATTCCTGTGGTTGAGGTCGAAGACGATTCGCCCGCCGCGACGACCGACGATGCGCCAGCGGCAAGCTTGCCGGATCAACCCGCTGCTCCGAGGAGCAGCCCCCAGCGCAGCCCCCAGCGTAAGTCTGGTTTTGAATTTTCCGTTTGTCGGGCGCGCTTGAGGTTTTTGCTTGTACTAATATCTTGTTGTCTTGTTTGTCTTGTGCAGAAGTGGAGCCGCAGCCGCAGGAGCGCCCGGAGACCGCCCCCGACGAGTCACCTGCTCCACCCTCCCCGCCAAGGGTGAACTCCCCGGCGAGGGAGAGCGCTCCGCCAAGGACGGGCACCCCACCAAGGGTGAGCAGCCCGACAAGGGTGACCACCCCGCCAAGGGAGGGCGCGGGCGGCCCTCTGCCAGCAGGGGCCACCGCTCCACCGCCAAGGGAGAACTCCCCGGCGACGGAGCCTGTCGTTGAAGAAGTCCGCGAAGGTAAGCCTTGCAACTTCATCTTCTTGAACTTGTCTTTTTTGGATATTTGCTTGACTTTTTCTTTTCTTCTTCTTCTGCTAGATCCTCCTGCCCCGGAGCAGATGGAAACAGAGGCCACCGCTGAGGAGGAGGTGCGTGGCGACGGCGGCAACGCCAGTGCCGCTGAGGGCATGGCTGGAGCCGACGAGCCTGCCGCTGATGAGACCGCCCCGACCGCAGACGCCGCGGCTGGGGAGGGGGGCGGCGACCATACTGCTGGCCCGGAGGCAGCAGGAGCGTCAAGCGCTGCACCGGCCGCCGACCCTCCGCCTCCACGGAGCGGTCAGGCGTCTATCTTGAGGCTCCCAACGGGGTCTTCATACAAGTTCCGTGGGCGTCCTCGTCGCGAGCCCCCGCGGAGGGAGAGACCTACGACGAAGAGGTCCTCGCCTCCGCGGGGTTGAAGGTTGTAGAAGCGCTTGGCGGGAGCGACGAGCCCGAAGAGGAGAAGCTACTTCGCCGGCTCCTGGCCCTTTACCGGGCCAGGCAGGCGAAACTGGAGTCCCGGGAAGCTCTCACCGCCAAGGCTGGAGCTGATTTAGAGAAACGCGTCGCGGAGCTCCGCGCCGCCAACCAGGCAGCCCTCCGCAACTTGGCGGAGGAGCGAGAAGGGCTTGCCGAGGAGCAGCAAGCCTTCCTCCTGGAGAAGGCTAAGGCAGAAGAGCGGCAGCGGCTGGCCGCCGAGGAGTTGTCTCGGCGGGAGGGGGCGCTCAACCAGCGAAAGGTCGAGCTCGACGCCCATGACGACGAACTCACCGCCCGGGAGCAGGCCCTTGGCGGGGCCCTGAAGGAGGCAAAGGATGCCACAGCCGCCGCGGAAAACGCCAAGAGGGACCTGGAGCTCAAGGTGGATCAGCTGGAGCGGTACCTGAAAGCAAGTGAGGACAGAGTCACCGCGCTCAACGTGGAGCGGGAGAAAGATGCCCACACCAACTCCGACTTGCAGGTACGACTCTCCAAGAAGGGCGACGAGCTCACTGCCGCCAAAGATTCAATTGCTGACTTGGAGTTGAAGGTCTCCACTTCGACTGATTCGCTCGACGCCGCCCGAGATCGCGAGACGAAGCTGAAGGACGAGCTCCGCAAGGAGCGGAACTTGTTGGAGAGCGCCGCCGTCTCAGCGAATAACTTCAGCCAGGCGGTGGAGCAATGGACCGACGAGTTGGTCACCTCCACTGCCAGTATTGACAAGGAGATGATGGCGCTGAGGGCGGAGCACCTCGTGTACTCTCCCGACGAGGACCTCCCCCACAGCGCCAGGCTAAGTCTCTTCTTCAGGGGAATTGCGCCGGCGCTTGCACGGCTGCGGGAGAAGCTCCCCGCGCAGCTGGCCGACGAGTCGCGCCGGCTCTGCGCGGGCACTCTGGAGCGCATCTTGACGAAGATCGTCTACCGCAACCCTGGCATCAACCTTGTCAACGTCCTCCGCAGCTTGCCGGACGATGCAGATCAGGAGGCGTTGAAGGCGCAGGTCGCCCACATCGTCGCCAAGGTGAACAAAGTCACGAGGCGTGAAGGCGACCGCGTAGATTAGGCTTCTTTCTTCCTATTTCCCTTGCCGCTGCAAGGCATGTTATTGGACAAGAATCTCTTAGTCATTGCGACAAGTTATCTCTGTAATATACTGTCTTTTTTTGATCAATTAATGTGCTGTTATCTCCCTTGCTTCTGGTCCCCCACTTTGTATGCTTTTTGCCCTACGCTTTTAGGGGACTTGCCGGCAAGGGGCCCTTGCCGCGAGCGCTGAGTGCTGGACTCTTAGCAGCCTGCTGGCAAAGGACCTCGTCGGCAAGTAACCTTGCCACAGCTAGTCGCAGCGCACTTAGCTTGCTGAGCGAACTCGAAAACGAAGCAAGGGCGCGACACTTGTCGCAGCTCACTTAAGTCGTTGAGCGTGCTCGAAAACAAGGTAAGGGTGCGGCTAGCCACGGGTAGGTTCCTCCGCGCACAGGTTTTCCATACAAAGTGCGGTTGTTCAAGGAAGATAACTAGAATTTAAAATTTTGAACTGCTCAAATTCTGGTAACTTAGCTTTCATATATTGCTTGTTTCCCGACAAGGCTTCTCTTTCTTGAACAGCACTTGGTTCATCCTCCACCTCCTTCCCCCCCGGCAAACTTGTGCGCGAGGAATATTCCTTCTGCTTAAGAGGGAAAAAAGAGGAGGGAAAACAAGTATATAGCCTCATGGCTTGCTAGTGCTAACCGGGGATGTGCATCGCACGAAGTGTGAGATAATGCATGCAAATAACAAAGAAAAGCATGGAAATGGTAAATGGCGCAAAGCACAAAAACTTTACTGATGCACGGGATCTGCGCCCGGCCTTGTACAAAGGTTTACATGCAACAGCGGCAAGACTTGTACAAAAGGTTGTTGCCGGAGCGGATCACGGCAACTGCGCCTTATGGATGAAACTTGCGAAGATGCTCTATGTTCCAGGAGTTGCTCACCGGTAAGCCTTCTTTGGTCTCAAGGCGGACAGTGCCAGGCCTTGTGACTTGTCTCACCCGATAAGGGCCTTCCCACTTCGGCGTCAACTTGTTGGAATTCTTGGCTGACTGAACACGCCGAAGAACAAGGTCACCTTCCTCGAGACTCCTGGCCTTGACCTTGCGGCTATGATAGCGGCGCAAGGCTTGCTGGTATCGAGCAGCTCGTACAGCAGCCTGGAGACGTTCCTCCTCAAGGAGCAATGCATCATCTTGCCGCAGTTGCTCTTGCTCGAGCTCATCATAAGCGAGCACTCGAGGAGATCCGTATACGAGTTCCATGGGGAGAACTGCCTCTGCTCCATAGACAAGAGCAAAGGGTGTCTGTCCGGTGGCTCGACTTGGTGTCGTCCTGATTGACCAAAGAGCCGCCGGCAACTCCTCTATCCAGTTTCTTCCGCACCTGCGCAGCCTGTCGAAGGTTCTTGTCTTGAGTCCGCGCAGCACTTCAGCATTGGCCCTCTCCGCTTGACCATTGCTCCTCGGGTGAGCAACAGAAGCGAAACAGACCTTGGCGCCCAGGTCTTGGACGTACTGCATGAAGGTGCGACTAGTAAACTGTGTGCCGTTGTCGGTGATGATCCTGTTAGGGATTCCGAAACGGCAAACAATTGATCTGAAGAACCTGACTGCTGACTGTGCTGTCACCTTTCTCACTGGTTCCACTTCTGGCCACTTTGTGAACTTGTCGATTGCAACGTACAAGTACTCAAAGCCTCCGACTGCGCGGGGAAAGGGGCCGAGGATATCGATCCCCCAGACCGAGAAGGGCCAGGATAAAGGAATCGTCTGGAGAGCTTGAGCTGGCTGATGAATTTGCTTGGCATGGAACAATCACGCTTCACACTTGGTTACTTGTGCAGTTGCATCCTGGAGGGCTTCTGGCCAGAAGAACCCTTGCCGGAACGCCTTCCCGGCAAGTGCCCTTGCGCCAATATGGTGGCCACATATGCCTCCATGTATCTCTGCCAACAGCTTCTGTCCATCTTCTCTGGAAATGCACTTCAACCTGACACCATTGAGTCTTCTTCTGTACAGTTCATTGTCAACGAACTGGTACATACTTGACTGCCTGGTTATTTTCTCTATCTCTTCTGGGTCGTCGGGAAGTTCTCCAGTTTGCAGAAAACGAACGATTTGCTGTGCCCATGCTGGAGCCTGAGGCTCAACAACGAGGACTAAAGGCATGAGGGCTGCTGCGGGAACCTCAGCTTCTACGGCAAGAACCTGCGGTCCTGTCGGAGCTGATGGTCCCCCGACAAGCCTGCCGGGGCAGGACTTGTCGGGAACGTTTGCTTCAACTGTACAGACCCTTGGATCTGCAGGAGCAAACTGTTCCTCAGCATCTTGGCTGTTGATCCTGGGTACCTTGGCGGCGGCTTCTGGAAGATCCGCCGGCAAGTAGTCGCCGGAGACCAACTTTCTCTTCTTATTTTGCCCAACTGATGGTGTAACGGATGGCTGAGTTAGCTTGAGTAGGAAGGTCCCTGGTTCCACAGGTAACTTCATTGCAGCACACTTTGAGAGGCCATCTGCAACATCATTCTGAGCTCTCGGGACGTGCTCCATTTGTAGACCTTCAAAGTGTTCTTCAAGCTTCCTCACTTCATCAACATAAGCTTCCATCAAAGGGCTCTGGTAACTCTTGTTCACTTGTCGGACCACCAACTGAGAATCTCCCCGCACAATCAACTTCTTGATCCCAAGTTCGGCCGCAATTCTGAGGCCGGCAAGCAAACCTTCATACTCAGCAGTATTGTTTGTCGCTTGTTCTTTGGGAAAGTGCATCTGGACAACATACTTGAGGTGCTCTCCGGTGGGCGCTATGAGTACCACGCCGGCACCGGCGCCTTGCAGCGAGAAAGCACCATCAAAGTACATTACCCATTCGCTGCTCGTTTCTTGGACGGGGACGCTTGTCTCTGGAACTTCTTCATCAGGCGTTGGGGTCCATTCAGCTATGAACTCTGCCAAAGCTCTGCTCTCTATGGTTGAGGTACTCTCAAATTTGAGACCAAAGCTTGACAGCTCCAGTGCCCACTCGATGATCCTGCCTGTTGCTTCTGGGTTCTGCAACATCCTCTTCAACGGAAAGCGAGTGACCACTGTTATCTCGTGTGCTTGGAAGTAATGGCGCAGCTTCCTCGAGGCCATGAGGAGGCCGAAAAGCAACTTCTGTACCCCAGAGTATCTTGATCTAGCCCCCTGCAAGAGGGAGCTTACAAAATACACTGGGCGCTGCACCATCTTCTTTCGCACTTCTCCTTGTTCCTGCACAGACTTGTCCTTGTTGGAGCCAGAGCTTGTCGGGGAAGCCCCCTGCTTGTCGCTGGATTCGCTTGCCGGTGGTGTAGATTCCTCATCCGCCTCCCTCTCCGCTACTAACGCAGCACTAACCACTTGATTGGTTGCTTCTAAGTATAGCAGCAACTTCTCTTGCGGCCTAGGTGCGACAAGTATTGGAGTGGAGGATAGGTATCCTTTCAAGTCTTGCAGCGCTGCCTCCGCTTCCGGAGTCCATTTCATAGGACCTGCCTTCTTCAAGATCTTGAAGAAAGGCAGGGCGCGTTCTGCAGACTTTGAAATGAACCTGCTGAGGGCAGCCACACAACCAGCAAGCCTCCTTACGTTCATGACGCGCTTCGGGGCTTCGATCTGCTCGATGGCTTTTATCTTGTCGGGATTGGCTTCAATCCCCCTCTAGGACACAAAGAACCCGAGAATCTTGCCGGAGGGGACTCCGAAGACGCACTTCTCGGGGTTCAACTTGAGCTGGATCTTGCGCAGATTCTCAAAAGTCTCTTCTAAATCCTGGATCAGGGTCTCTTTGCTCTTGCTCTTGACCACTATGTCATCCATGTAAGCTTCCACATTTTTGTGGATCTGTGGCTCAAAAGCAGTGTGCACCACCCTTGCAAATGTCGAGCCTGCATTCTTCAATCCAAAGGGCATGCGTATGAAGCAATATGTGCCGCATGGAGTAATGAATGCAGTCTTCTCTTCATCTTCCTTGGCCATGAAAATCTGGTGGTATCCTGAATATGCATCAAGGAAGGAAAGCAGCTCACATCCAGCGGTGGAGTCAACAATCTGGTCAATACGCGGCAAGGGAAATGGATCCTTGGGACATGCTTTATTCACATCAGTGAAGTCTATACAAAGTCTCCACTTCCCATTGGCCTTGCGTACGACAACTGGATTGGCCAACCACGTAGGATGGATCACGCCTCTAACTAGGCCTGCTGCTTCCAACTTCTTTATCTCTTCCGCGATGAACTCTTGGCGCTCCACGGCTTGCTTCCTGACCTTCTGCTTGATGGGCCGCGCATGAGGACAAACAGCAAGCTTGTGCTCAATTACCTTCCTGGGAACACCGGGGATGTCAGATGGTTGCCACGCAAACACATCGACATTCGCCCGCAGGAAGGCAACGAGCGCGCTTTCCTATTTGTTGTCGAGCGTAGCACTGATGGTGAAGGTACCACCAGTGTCGTCCTCCTTGGCGGACACCTTCTTGGTTGCCGGTGGAGCGGCCATCCCTTTCTTGCACTTGCCGGTGGAGCTCGATGGTGCGTCCTCGACGGCAGCGCAGCACTCCGAAGAGGTGCGTTTGCCGGAGTGGGCCCCAGAGCCTTTGCCGGACTTGGTCTTGGTCTTCCCCCCGGGAGCTTCAGCGGAGAGTGTGTTGCTTTCCGCTGCGGCTGCTGCATCCCGGTATATCTTGTCGGCGCAGATAAGCGCGTCCTTCTTGTCGCCAGGGACAGAGATGACGCTTATCGGCCCCGGCATCTTGAGTACATTGTAGGCATAATGGGAAGCTGCCATGAACTTTGCGAGGGCAGGACGTCCAAGTATCCCATTGTCAAAGGTTATCCTCTCCGTCCTGAAATTGAGCTCCCCGCCAAAGGTCACAGGCAGAGTAATCTTCCCCTTCGGCTTGCTCCTTCCCGGGTTTATTCCTTGGAACGACCCGGTTTCTTCGAGCTCGCCGTCTGAGATCTGGAGTTTCTTGATCACAGCTAAGGAGATCAAGTTCAGGCCGGCCCCGCCGTCAACCAACATTTTGGTGACCTTGAGGTTGCGGATAGTTGGTGAGACCAACATCAGCAAGCACCCGACCGCCGTTGTGCGGTCAGGGTGATCCTCAAGGTCAAAAATGATGGGCGTGCTGGACCACTTCAGCAGCCTGCGCGACTCGACGGGCGGCTCTGCTGCGTTTACTTCCCGCACCCACTGCTTGAGTTGGCGGTGGGAAGTATGCAGAGAGGCGCCTCCGTCGACACACAGAACTTCTGTGGCCTTCTGGAACTCATGCTCGCTGTTATATCCTTCCTCCATGTCGTCGTCGTCGTCTTCTTCCTCGTCCTTGTCGCGGCCCCGGGGAGGTCGATCACCTTGCCGCTGCTTGGCCTTGCCGCGGCGTCCTCCCCGGCCATTGAATGGCCGCTTCTTGCTTGGCTCTCCCCCGCCACCTTGGGCCTTCTCGACTCGTTTGCAGTTCGAAAGGTCGTGGCCCTTAGTGCGGTGGATCTTGTAGTATTGCTTGTCGGAGCCGTCCTGCTTGTCGGCTGCCGCCACAGGGGCAGGCTCCTTGCCGGAACCGCCAGCCTGTGCCTTCTTGGCGGGAGCCTCCTTGCCGGACTGCTCGACGACCAGCACTTCCTTGCTCTTCTTTCTTCTGTTGTTCCGCCGCCGGCTCTTCTTTGCCGGGGCGGCATCCTCGCTGTCGCTTCCTCCTGCGCCAGCATCCTCTCCGGGGAGTCTCCTCCCCTCTTCGGCGCGCGCGCACTTGTCAGCCAGAGCGTAGAGCTCGCTGACATCCCGTATCTTGGTCATGGCCATCTCTTCCCTCATGCGGCGGTTACGCACGTTCTGGTGGAACGCGCTGATAACCGCGGCAGGGTGGACGTCGGGAATGTTGTGTTGCACGCGGCTGAACCTCTGGATATACTTGCGCAGGGATTCTCCCTCCTTCTGGGCCAAGATGTGGAGATCGCTCTCCTGGCCGTGGGGTTTGTGGCCACCCGTGAAGGCGCCAACAAACTGGTGGCACAGATCCGCCCACGAAGAAATGGAGCCTTCCGGCAGGTGCATAAGCCAAGAACGGACGTTCGGCTTAAGCACTAGCGGGAAGTAGTTCGCTAGTATCTTCTCGTCGCGTCCCCCGGCAGCCTGCACCGCGATGGTGTAGATGCTGAGGAACTCCGAGGGGTGCGTCTTGCCGTCGTACTTCTCGGGTACGTCGGGCTTGAAGTTTTTCATGCTGGGCCACTGGACTCGCCGCAGCTCACGGGTGAACGCAGGGCAACCTGCCGCGTATGGCAAGTTGCCTGGTTCACCGGGCGCGTACGTGTCGACAGCGGTCCCAGCGTGCTGATCTGATTGTCGTCGGGCTTCTCGTCGGCGCTCGATGCGCGTCCGAGCGTCTTCTTGCCGCCGGTCGTCGAGGACTTGGCGCTGGTCCCGACGAGCCCGCGGATCCGACGACGCCGTAGAGTCGTCGTCGACGTTAATCCGGCGGGGTGGCCTCTTCTGCTTCCGCGGCGGGGAGTGCAAGGTAGTTGCACCCCCGGCGGTCTTGTCGCCGTCGGCCTTCGTCTGGTCGACTTGCCGTGGCCGTGACGTCGCCGGCTGCTGCGGCGTGTCGTTATTGGCGAAGGCGATGAGGCTCTGTATCGTCGCCCTCCAGTCTTCGGCCTTGTCCGCCGCTGGAGGGAAGTCGAGGAGCAGTTGCGCTCTGGCTAGAGCTTCTGCTGGAGAGGAGGGGAGCGGCGGCGAGCGGTGCGAGGAGCGAGATATGCTCGGACTTCTAACAGGGTTAGAAGGAGCAGTTTCTCGCCCTGGCGACCGCGCCTTGCTCGTGCCAGGACGGTGGCCTTGAGCGTCCCGCGATCCTCCGGTTTGCCCTTGCCCCAGCAAGCGGATGGTACCTCCTGTACCACGGCGCTGCTGGCCTGTCGTCTGCTGAGAGGGACGTGGTGCATCTACGGACACCGAGGCTTTGGAGTTCGCCCAGTCGTCCGTCTTGTCCTTGGATTTGGTGGCGCCGTGAGTTTCCTCGCCGGCGACCACCCTTCCGCCGGCGTCTCCTCCACCAACCGTTGGTTCTGGTGGCGGTGGGATCGACGCAGACGGGCCCGCAACCTCTGAAGCCTTCTTCTTCGGGGCCATGTTGTTGTGGCTGATGAAGTTAACGAAGCTGGAAAGGTTGATGAAGAGTGCGCCCGCGTGTGCGTCGGATCAGGTTCGCACCACCTCGACGCCCCCTACCTGGCGCGCCAAAGATGTCGGGGGAAACTGTCCTCCCACGAACACCTATGGGACCGGAGCCCCTTCTACGTTGCGGTAAGGGAGCGGAGGGAGCATGAAGAGCAGATCGAGGGGCACACGCGGGCAGTTTACCCAGGTTCGGGCCGCGCGGACGCGTAAAACCCTACTCCTGCCTTGGTTGTATTGAGCTCGGGAGCTTCAAGAGCTACAGTACTAGCTACACCGAGCGAGAGAGTTGTTTAGGATTCGAACCCTTTCCACGTTGTGCATGGGCCTCCTTTTATAGCTCAAGGGGTCACCGACAGGTGTCAACGTAGAGGAGGGCAAAAATGTAACTTTGGTGGTAGTTGTAACAGTGCAGGAATAGTGCGTGAACAGTGGACTTCACCTAACCTTGATAGTGGGGGACAAGGGCATTAAATGCCCATCACCGTCGACCCCAAAAGTGTTCATCCATGCTTCTCCATTCGACACGGCGGTAGCCTCGTCACCGTGGATTGCCACCGTGTGCCCCAGGCTGCACAGCCCTCCGCCACGCGTCCCTGGAAGGGCCCCAGGGCGACGCGTGGAGAGATGAGCTGGAGCGCGGGCACGTAGCATAAGTTCCCCCCGGCAAGCACCTTGCCGGGGCCGTGACCTTGCCGGGCCCGGAAGCTTGTCGCTCACCGGGTCCTGCCCGGGCGCATGATGCGCCGAGGCGCCTCTTGAGGTGTGCATTCTTTGGCCTTCCTGGCAAGCTCCTCTTGCTAGGGTCTTGTACTAAAATGGTATCCTTGAGCCTAGTGCGGCCTTCCCGGCAAGCTCCTCTTGCCGGGGCCTTGATCTTCTGACTTGTATACTTTGTTCTTGAATGGCTCTATAGGGACCAGAAAGGTTTCCGGCGAGCACGTGGTAAGCCCTGCCGCGGGAAGCTGCTACTGCCCGTGCACAAGTTGGGGTACTAAGGTACCCCTATCTTAGTACACCGACACTTGATGATACTCCAAAAATAAAAATAGTTATAGAGCTCAGGAAACAAGATAACCGCACATACATGGATCCAACATCCAAATTTATTCCTTTTTACATTCAGCTATAGCTATGCTGATTCTGATGCACTCTTTCCTGTATATAACATGCAGGTGTTATCATTGAAAGGCTTCTTTCTTGGAAATCTTTGTATTAACACTATTGTTTCCCAACCTATGCAAGTAATGCTTTATTGCTTTTGTATGCACGAAGACTTCGAGACAAGTGGCATTCCTGCCCTTCTCAAATTCTTCTTAACCTTTGAGTAGTTATCTAAAGGCCATCTTACTATTATAATCCTAAAAGCTCTTTTTTGTTGAGATGTGTTTCAAATGTTGCAGATAGTATGACTATCCGATATGTGCTTACATGGGTTTGTTACTGCCCTCTATACGTGATTGCATCGGGAAACAAGAGCAGTGTATAATTCTGCTACTACACTTCTTTGGCATTGGCGCTTAGGGTCAACAGGTTTATCGATTGTTCTTATACTTCTGGTATGCTCCGTTCAGTCCTCATTGCATGAATTGTATACACAAGGATGTACGATGCAAGATGACTAAGAACTGCATTTTGTGCAGTGCTAAGAAAATAAAACTGCATTTTGTTCAGTACTTCGGGCTGCAGTTCGTGTTTCCATGTAGCTCTTTTGTAGTACTATTGAACAAGTGATACTTATTCCCCGGAAATTTTTATGGCTTCTGTATCTGCAGAGAAACAGATAATTGGAGTTTGGGATATGTAGATATCAGCCACATCGGGTTGCCTTCAGAAGTTCAGATAATACTTACTTTTCTTCCCCAATCTATGCAATTAATGCTTTATTGCTTTTGTATACATCAATACAACTTAATTATGTAAACACATTAATGACTTTTAACATTACTTCTCCTACCTTCTTGATTCAACATCTTTTTTTAAAAGAAGTCTTTCTGTGTGCAGTCTCTTTATTGACTCAAAATTCCAATGGATGTTTTTCTTGCGATTAAGTGTAATAATACTCAAAACAATTACTTTCAACATAAAATCCCGTAGCAACGTGCGGGGCATCATCTAGTTAACCCGAAGGCCCAGTCCAGATTGTTGTTTTTTGCCTATTTCAGGGTTTTACAGAAAAGGAACATCAAACGGAGTCCAAACGGAATGAAACCTTCGGGAGAGATCTTTTTGGAGCGATATCTTCACGGGAGACTTGAGAAATATTTGGTTCTTTTCTAAATTCTTTTATGTATGATTATAATATCCTTGCAAGTCTCTTCGAATTTTTGGTTTGGTTTGGCCTACTAGATCTATAGTTCTTGCAATGGGAGAAGTTCTTGGCTTTGGGTTCAATCTTGCGGTGTCCTTTCCCAGTGATAGTAGGAGCAGCAAGGCACGTATTGTATTGTTGCCATCGAGGATAAAAATATGGGGTTTATATCATATTTCTTGAGTTTATCCCTCTACATCATGTCATTTTGCTTAAAGCATTACTCTGTTCTTATGAACTTAATACTCTAGATGCATGCTGGATAACGGTCGATGTGTGGAGTAATAGTAGTAGATGCAGAATCGTTTCGGTCTACTTGTTACGGACGTGATGCCTATATATAATGATCATGCCTAGATATTCTCATAACTATGCGCTTTTCTATCAATTGCTCGACAGTAATTTGCTCACCCACCGTAGAATTCTGTTTTCATGAGAGAAGCCACTAGTGAAACCTATGGCCCCGGGGTCTATCTTTATTATATTACTTTCCCTTGAATTTTTGTTGCTGTTGCTTATTTTATTTATTTACTTTCTGTTCTTATACCAAAAATACCAAATATATTATCCTATCCTATCTATTAGATCTTACTTTCGTAAGTGACCGTGAAGGGATTGACAACCCCTTATCGCGTTGGCTGCGAAGTTCTTATTTGTTTGTGCAGGTGCGAGGGACTCGCGCGTGGTCTCCTACTGGATTGATACCTTGGTTCTCAAAAATTGAGGGAAATACTTACGCAACTGTGCTGCATCACCCTTTCCTCTTCGAGGGAATAAAATGCAAGCTCGAGAAGTAGCAGATAATCATCATTATTAGAACATTGTCCCATGTGAGGTTACAAAAAATAAAAGAGGCCAATGAAGCCCAACTAAAAAAGAGAGGCCAAAGAAGCCCACCAAAAAAAAGAGGCCAAAGAGCCCAAAAAAATGAGAGAAAAAGAGAGAAGGGGCAATGTTACTATCCTTTTACCACACTTGTGCTTCATCATAGCACCATGTTCTTCATGGTAGAGAGTCTCCTATGTTGTCACTTCCATATACTAGTGGGCATTTTCATTATAGAACTTGGCTTGTATATTCCAATGACAGGCTTCCTCAAATGCCCTAGGTCTTCATGAGCAAGCAAGTTGATGCGCACCCACTAGTTTTCTTTGGATCTTTCATACACTTATAGCTCTAGTGCATCCGTTACATGGCAATCCCTACTCACTCACATTGATATCGATTGATGGACATCTCCATAGTCCATTGATTTGCCTAGTTAATGTGAGACTTTCTCCCTCCTTTTGTCTACTACCACCTTCTATTCCATCCATTGTGCTATGTCCATGGCTCACACTCATGTATTGCGTGAAGAGTTGAAAAGGTTCGAAAAGGTAAAGTATGAAAACAATTGTTTGGCTGACACCGGGATGGGCATGAGGGGTACCTTGTGTTAAGAAAAGGGAGCATAAAAGACTATATAATTTTGTAGGGATAACGTTCTTTAGCAAATATATTTTGAAAGACTTGATTGTTTGTTGGGATGCCCGAGTATTAAATTCTTTTATGTGAAATGATAGACTATTGCTTTGAATCAATCGCGTCTTAATATTCACAATTAGATTACATGATCAAGATTATCCTAGGTAGCATTCCACATCAAAAATTATCTTTTTAATCATTTATCTACTCGAGGACGAGCAGGAATTATGCTTGGGGATGCTGACACGTCTCTGTCGTATCTATAATTTTTCATTGTTCCATGCCAATATTATACAACTTTCATATACTTTTGGCAACTTTTTATATTATTTTTGGGACTAACATATTGATCTAGTGCCCAGTGTCAGTTCTTGTTTGTTGTATGTTTTTTGTTTCGCAGAATATCCATATCAAACGGAGTCCAAACAGGATAAAAACGGACGGAGATTTGTTTTGGAATATATGTGATTTTTGGGAAGAAGAATCAACGTGAGACAATACCCGAGGGGGCCACGAGGCTGGGGGGCGCGCCCCAGGGGGTGGGCGCGCTCCTGACCCTCGTGGCCACCCCGTGAGGCGGTTGGTGCCCTTTTTTCGCCGCAAGAAAGCCAATATCTGGATAAAAATCGTATCAAAATTCAGTCCAATCGGAATTACAGATCTCCGGGAATATAAGAAACGGTGAAAGGCCAAAATCTAGGAACGCAGAAACAGAGAGATACAGAGAGGCAGATCCAATCTCGGAGGGGCGCTCGCCCCTCTGCCGCCATGGAGGCCATGGGCCTGAGGGGAAACCCTTCTCCCATCTAGGGAGAAGGTCAATGAAGAAGAAGAAGAAGGAGGGGGCTCTCTCCCCCTCTCTCCCGGTGGCGTCGGAACACCGCCGGGGCCATCATCCTGTGATGGCAATCTACACCAACACCCCCGTCATCTTCACCAACATCTTCATCACCTTACCCCATCTATCTACAGCGGTCCACTCTTCCGCAACCCGCTGTACCCTCTACTTGAACATGGTACTTTATGCTTCATATTATTATCCAATGATGTGTTGCCATCCTATGATGTCTGAGTAGATTTTCGTTGTCCTATCGGTAGTTGGTGAATTGCTATGATTGGTTTAATTTGCTTGTGGTTATGTTGATGTCCTTTGGTGCCCGTCATATGAGCGCGCGCGTGGATCACACCATAGAGTTAGTTGTATGTTGATAGGACTATGTATTGGAGGGCAAGAGTGATAGAAGCTTCAACCTAGCATAGAAATTGATGCATATGGGATTGAAGGGGGACCAATATATCTTAATGCTATGGTTGGGTTTTACCTTAATGAACGTTTGCGGATGCTTGCTAATAGTTCCAGTCATAAGTGCATAGAATTCCAAGTCAGGGATGACATGCTAATAGTGGCCTCTCCCATATAAAACTTGCTATCGGTCTAGTAACGTAGTCAATTGCTTAGGGACAATTTCGCAACTCCTACCACCACTTTTTCACACTCGCTATACTAACTTTATTGCTTCTTTACCTAAATAGCCCCTAGTTTACATTTACGTGTCCTTTACATTCTTGCAAACCTATCCCGCAACACCTACAAAGTACTTCCAGTTTCATACTTGTTCTAGGTAAAGTAAACGGCAAGCGTGCGTAGAGTTGTATCGGTGGTCGATAGAACTTGAGTGAATATTTGTTCTACCTTTAGCTCCTCGTTGGGTTCGACACTCTTACTTATCGAAAGAGGCTACAACTTATTCCCTACACTTGTGGGCTATCAAGACCTTTTTCTAGCGCCGTTGTCGGGGAGCAATAGCGTGGGGTGAATGTTCTCGTGTGTGCTTGTTTGCTTTATCACTAAGTAGATTTTATTTGTTGTTCTAAGTTGTTCTCTATCTTTAGTTATGAATATGGAACATGATATACCAAAAAAATTAGGTGTACTTGCTACTCATGGAGATGGGGAACCTCCTAAAACCCTTGATGCTCGGTATGTGAAAGATAGTATGTACTACTTTGATAATCCTGAGAAAACCCCATTCAACTATATAATGGGAGTAACGTTGGATCAACGTGAATACTTTAGGGATTATCGCTTGACACAAAAATGGAAACTATTATGGGATCAAATTCATATGTTGCATTGGTATGCTCGGTAACTATGCTTGAGATATGATCATACTTGTTGATCTAGGATGAAGGCTCCACACCTTCCCTTTTCATGCAAATTTAATGATAATGAAATCTTAGCTTCTTATGCTAATGGTATATATGATTATTATGATGTGGAACAAATAGAATAATTCGTTGCTTTTAAGGGTGCTTATGAAATTGAATTTCTGTTTAAAAAGTATGATGCTTTTGATGATGATGTTTATAGGCCTGAAAATCTTGCTATATTGAAATATTGCTATTTGAATTATAAATATGACTCCGATATTGATGCGTTTATTGAGAAGATCTCCGTTGTCCAAGAAGAGACTAATATTTTGCAGGAAACTATGGAAGAAGAAATTGATGACACCGTGAGCTCATTAGATGAAAAAGATGATGAGGAGAGCGAAGAACAAAAGGAGGAAGAGCGGATTAGCTACCCGGGCCCACCTTCTAATGAGAGTAACTCTTCAACTCATACATTGTTTAATTTCCCTTCGTGCTTACCGAAGGATGAATGCTATAATGATTGCTATGATCCCTTGGATTCGTTTGACATATCCCTTTTTGATGAACTTGATGCTTGCTATGCTTGTGGCTAAGATGCCAATATGAATTATGCTTATGGAGATGAACTTGCTATAGTTCCTTATGTTATGAATCAAATTGTTGCTATTGCACCCACACATGATAGTCCTATTATCTTTTTGAGTTCTCCCGACTACACTATTTCGGAGAAGTTTGCACTTATTAAAGATTATATCGATGGGTTGCATTTTACTACTACACATGATGATTTTAATAGATATAATATGCATGTGCTTGCTGCTCCTACTTGCAATTATTATGAGGGAGGAACTACATCTCCGCCTCTCTATGTTTCCAATATGATAAAATTGCAAGAAATTGTTTATACTATGCATTGGCCTTTACTATGTGTGCATGAATTGTTCTTTTATGACATGCTGATGCATAGGAAGAGAGTTAGACTTCGTTTTTGCATGACACATATCACTTTGTGTTCACTACTAAATGCCAAATCACTACTAATTAAAATTGGCTTTGATATACCTTGGGATCCGGGTGGATCCATTACTTGAGCACTATATGCCTAGCTTAATGGCTTTAAAGAAAGCGCTGTCAGGGAGACTACCCGGAAGTTTTAGAGAGTCATTTATTTCTGTTGTGTTCTTTTATAAAGTTTAAAAAACAAAAAATAAAGAGGGGAACCTAAGACCTTTTCAGAAAAAATAATTATCCCCCGTACAATTCCATTGTATTATAAAAATAATGTGCCAAGAGTTTCCTTTAGGATGATTAAACTGCTTGTTGGTTTGTGCGGTGCAAAAACAGAAACTTTGGCTGTAGTACACGATTTTACATTTTTTACTCGAACATCAAAAGAATCTAAAACTTTTTGCAAAGTCTTGATATACAAATTGTTGATTTTTCCTAATTTTTCCAGAATTTTTAGAGTTACAGATGTATGGTTAATGTTTAGATTACTACAGATTGTCCTGTTTTCACAGATTGTTGTTATAGCTTCATTATTTGCATATGTTTGAATTCTTGTTGAAGCCTCCTTGACTTGGGGCCATATAATTGTGATAACATGCAGTGGGTAATGTTTGTTCATAATTATACAATAATGTTAGAGCAGTACATGATGGGATTTCATTTATCATATGCACTAACCCAGCCACTAAAAGTTCGGTTAAGTTTTGTGTGGATGAAGTGTTCGAAGATCGAGGAGGTCTCGACGTGAGGAGAAGGATGAGAGGCAAGAGCTCAATCTTGGGGATGCCCAAGGCACCCCAAGTAAATATTCAAGGAGACTCAAGCGTCTAAGCTTGGGGATGCCCCGGAAGGCATCCCATCTTTCTTCAACAAGTATCGGTATGTTTTTGGATTCGTTTCGTTCACATGATATGCGTCAATTCTTGGAGCGTCGTGTGCTTTTTATTTTTCCTTTAATTAATGCACCATGCTGGTATGAGATAGTCCTTGGTTGATTTATAGAATGCTCTTTGCACTTCACTTATATCTTTTGAGTATGGCTTTATATAATGCTTCATGTACTTCACTTATATCATTTGATGTTTGGATTGCCTATTTCTCCTCACACAGAAAACCGCAATTTAAAGAATGCTCTTTTGCTTCACCTATATTTGTTAGAGAGTGGGCATATATTTTGTAGAAAGAATTAAAACTCTCTTGCTTCACTTATACCTATTAAGAGAGTTGACAGGAATTGGTCATTCACATGGTTAGTCATAAAATCCTACATAAACTTTTAGATCGTTGAATATGATATGTTTGATTCCTTGCAATAGTTTTGCGATATCGAGATGCTAATATGTGGGAGGTACTAGTGAATGATTGCGGTTTAGTAGAAATATTGGTGCTAAGGTTTGTGATTCCCGAAGCATGCACATATGGTCTCCTAACTATGTAACCAAATTGGCGCGCATTGTATTTTGATTGTTTATCTTTGCGTGAAGGTCTGGGGCACGCGATGGTTAACTCCTACCAACCGCCCCCCTAGGAGCATGCGTCGTAGTATTTTTGCTTCAAGGGATAATAGATTTTTTGCAATAAGTATGTGAGTTAAGAAAAAGGAGCATAAAAGACTATATGATTTTGTAGGGATAACGTTCTTTAGCATTGATATTTTGAAAGACTTGATTGTTTGTTGGGATGCCCCAGTATTAAATTCTTTTATGTCAAATGATAGACTATTGCTTTGAATCACTCGTGTCTTAATATTCATGCCATGATTAGATTACATTATCAAGATTATGCTAGGTAGCATTCCACATCAAAAATTATCTTTTTTATCATTTACCTACTCGAGGACGAGCAGGAATTAAGCTTGGGGATGCTGATGCGTCTTCGTCGTATCTATAATTTTTTATTGTTCCATGCCAATATTATACAACTTTCATATAATTTTGGCAATTTTTTGTACTATTTTTTGGGACTAACATATTGATCCAGTGCCCAGTGCCAGTTCCTGTTTGTTGCATGTTTTTTGTTTCGCGGAATATCCATATCAAATGGAGTCCAAACAGGATAAAAACGGACGGAGATTTTTTTTGGAATATATGTGATTTTTGGGAAGAAGAATCAACACGAGACAACGCCCGAGGGGTCCACGAGGCAGGGGGCGCGCCCCTGACCCTCGTGGCCACCCCGCAAGGCGGTTGGTGTCCTTCTTTCGCCGCAAGAATCCCAATATCCGGATAAAAGTCGTGTCAAAAATTCAGCCCAAACGGAGTTATGGATCTCCGGGAATATAAGAAACGGTGAAAGGCCAGAATCTAGGAACGCGGAAACAGAGAGAAACAGAGAGACGAATCCAATCTCGGAGGGGCTCTTGCCCATCCACCGCCATGGAGGCCATGGACCAGAGGGGAAATCCTTCTCCCATCTAGGGAGAAGGTCAAGGAAGAAGAAGAAGGAGGGGGCTCTCTCCCCCTCTCTCCCGGTGGCGCCAGAACGCCGCCAGGGCCATCATCGTGTGACGGCGATCTACACCAACACCTCCGTCATCTTCACCAACATATTCATCACCTTACCCCATCTATCTACAGTGGTCCACTCTCCCGCAACCCGATGTACCCTCTACTTGAACATGGTGCTTTATGCTTCATATTATTATACAATGATGTGTTGCCATCCTATGATGTCTGAGTAGATTTTCGTTGTCCTATCGGTAATTGGTGAATTGCTATGATTGGTTTAATTTGCTTGTGGTTATGTTGATGTCCTTTGGTGCCCATCATATGAGCGCGTGCGTGGATCACACCATAGGGTTAGTTGTATGTTGATAGGACTATGTATTGGAGGGCAAGAGTGATAGAAGCTTCAACCTAGCATAGAAATTGATGCATAGGGGATTGAAGGGGGACCAATATATCTTAATTCTATGGTTGGGTTTTACCTTAATGAACGTTAGTAGTTGCGAATACTTGCTAATAGTTCCAATCATAAGTGCATAGAATTCCAAGTTAGGGATGACATGCTAGCTAGCAGTGGCCTCTCCCACATAAAACTTGCTATCGGTCTAGTAACGTAGTCAATTGCTTAGGGACAATTTCGCAACTCCTACCACTACTTTTCCACACTCGCTATACTAACTTTATTGCTTCTTTACCTAAAAATCCCCTAGTTTACATTTACTTCTCTTTATATTCTTGCAAACCTATCCCACAACACCTACAAAGTACTTCTAGTTTCATACTTGTTCTAGGTAAAGTAAATGTCAAGCGTGCGTAGAGTTGTATCGGTAGTCGATAGAACTTGAGGGAATATTTGTTGTACCTTTAGCTCCTCGTTGGGTTCGACACTCTTACTTATCGAAAGAGGCTACAATTGATCCCCTACACTTGTGGGTTATCAAATATAACATTCCAAAATTTAGAATTTTGGGATGTTACAGGGGCACAAAATGACTAACAATGTACTTGTTCAAATGATATTCATTGAAGATCTCAAGCATGTCATTTTTCATTCCTTATAAAATTCTCCATCAAGCATAGGTACTCTACATCTAATACTCCTGATCGTAGACTCGTCCATCTTCCTCCAATGGTGATTAAACCAAAGCAATGGAGGCCAAAGCTCTGATACCAATTGAGAGGATCGAAGAAGAGGTGTCTAGAGGGAGGTGATTAGACACTAAACAGGAAAAATAGCAGTTTTTATGTTCTTTGAGTTGAGGTAGAGTTTTTAGCACAATTTCAAACATTCACATGTAGCGACCAGACCTCAAACAGTCTGATCTCTGTGCATCCATGTCATCCCTGGATCAGTAATGCTGACACACACAGTACTTGAAGGATTTATAACAGAGTAGCAATCACACACTTATTACATCGATAGTTCCAACGATGAGTTTATTACAATGACTATGGTTGAAGGCCATCTAACACGATAACAGCGGAAGGCTTGGAAGATATGTGAGTCCATCAACTCCAACGGCATCACTGAGTATAGAACCACGACCTAAAAGACATCTTACTCGTTGTCTGAAAAGTCTGCAACATGAAACGTTGCAGCCCGAAAACGGGCCAGCACATGGAATATGCTGGCAAAGTAACACAAGAGAGCAACTGAAAGTAAAGCTATACTATATGCAATATGGCTGGTGGAAAGCTCTATGGTTACAGTTTTTGCGTAAAGCCAGTTTTTCCCTACTTCAAAAGGAATACATTTTAATTTAACTATCATGGTAGTTGAAACATCGTTGAGAAGATAGACATCCTCTCAACCCCAATTAAAGTTCATCATTAAACCCAACAATATTAAATTAGAGTAACATGATGAGATGCACATGATATCCAAGCACTAGATACTCAAGACATCCATAACCGGGGACACGGCTAATCATGATCAGTTTGTACACTCTGCAGAGGTTTGTGCACTTTTCCCCACAAGACCCGATCTCATCCGTTCGATTTCTCGCACTGCGTGATGTTTGAGAAACGGATGACCGAGACACAGTCTTTCAGAAGCACTAGCACCTACGACCGGGTGAACCGTACCAACCTACATCCCCTACATCTGCTAGTTCACCACTGTAGATGTTCGCACGACATACTCATACTATGCTAGAGCCCATAATAGCATTGTGGCTGCACACGGAAGTTTCTAGTGTGAATAATCTCATGATCCCTTTGAGCCTGGGTGGCGGTCCGAAAAAAAAACGGCAATCCCTGGAATACCCAGATGCCTCAATCCACCCAGATGTGTATTAATGTTGCCACCTTAAGTTGAACCATTAATTAACAAACTCACATCTGTCATGGATTTCACTCATCCAATCCACGTCTACGAGCATAGCATGTCCTAACAGCAAACGTAGAAGTAACTCCCAAAGGTTTGAATGTAATGCATGTAATAGGTACTACCTCAATCTACTTCCCAGTCTCACAAATTAATTGATCCTACTCATGCAATGTGTGAGGGTTTGGACTAATGCAATGAAAACTGGTTAATTCGAAAGTATGATCAAAGTGTTACTTGCCTTGTTGATGATCCGCAAAACCTAGAGACTCAAGGTAGCAAGCGGTGCACTCCGGGTACTCTATCGCAAACAAACAAGCATACAATAAGTACTTAACTAATGCACGGGTAAAACTCAAATAAGAGATCTAACCAGAAAGTTCAACTTAAGAACTCTCGTTTGCAAAAAGAATCAACTCGAAAGAAGCAACGAAACTCAAACTGTGAAAGAAACGAGCTCCGGTTACTAATTGGCCTAAAGTCAAATTTTACAGTAGCCAAAATCTTGTTCAAGTTGATTAAACGTAAAGAGGGCATCGAGACGAAGATCTGGGATTTTGAATCACCTGATTCCGACTCTCGAGCGAAAAGAAAAACGAAAAACAAGATCAGGGCAGAAATCGCGATCGGAATAATCGCGGATAAATACCCCAAAAAAGAAAAACGGACGAACAGCTAACGAACGAACGTTCGCTGTCTGCGGCTAACTGACGAAAACTGTTTGTTAAAAGGAACGTACGGACGAACGTCCGCTAAATAACTAAACCGACGAAAACCGAACCGATCTAATCTAATAAAAAAATAGATCTACGGTTTTACAAAAAACCGGGTGGTTCTTAAAAAAACCGTAACTACCTCGACGAACTCCGGCGGCATCCGGCGGCGGTGGTCCGGCGACGGCGGCGGCGGCAGCAGCGGGGCGGCTGCGGCGCGGTGGTGCGGCGGCAGCAGCGGCTTCGGGCGCTAGGGCAGGGGAGGCGGCGGGGCGGGCTGGGGTTGACGGGCCGGCTTTGGCGCTTATAAAGCCCAGAGTCCCAATCTTATACGAGTCTAAGTCGGCTTCCTTTTTTTAAAATAGAGTCATGGCGCAGAAAAACTAACGAAATAAATACTAAACGGACTCCAAAAATCCCGATATAAATTTTCACCGTCCTCTAATAATATTTAGGACAAAGTGAACATTTTTCCCGGACCTAAATGAAATTTTGAAAAATGCGCATTTTTCCTATGCAAATAAAATCACAAATGAATCCAGAAAATACCAAAAGTGATTTTTAAGATTTTTCCTCCAATATTTCTGTATTTTTGGAGAGGTCATATTATCTCCACTCATATTTTGTATTTAGAAATATTTTTTAGGAGAGAAAAATAATTAGAATCACACTGTCCTCGTACCGGTATTCGAGCGAACTCAAATACGAAAACGGTAAAATTCCCAACTCTCTCTGTAGGTCCTTGAGTTGCTTAGAATTTCGAGGAACGCCACAAACAAAAATGCGAAAAAGCATGCAATGAGATATGATCTATGTATAACATTCCAAATTGAAAATTTGGGATGTTACATCACAATACATTTCAAGCAAGTATGCCAAGAGTATATGAGCATCGGAAAGTAAAGCATGCAAGTTGCAAGAAAGTAAAGGGATGGGATTGGAGTGTGCAAACGCAATTGAAGACACGGATGTTTTTGGCGTGGTTCCGATAGGTGGTGCTATCGTACATCCACGTTGATGGAGACTTCAACCCATGAAGGGTAATGGTTGCGCGGGTCCACGGAGGGCTCCACCCACAAAGGGTCCACGAAGAAGCAACCTTGTCTATCCCAGCATGGCCATCGCCCACGAAGGACTTGCCTCACTAGGGTAGATCTTCACGAAGTAGGCGATCTCCTTGCCCTTACAAACTCCTTGGTTCAACTCCACAATCTTGTCGGAGGCTCCCAAGTGACACCTAACCAATCTAGGAGACACCACTCTCCAAAAGGTAATAGATGGTGTGTTGATGATGAACTCCTTGATCTTGTGCTTTAAATGATAGTCTCCCCAACACACAACTCTCTCTCATAGATTTGGATATGGTGGAAAGAAGATTTGAGTAGAAAGCAACTTGGGGAAGGCTAGATATCAAGATTCATATGGTAGGATTGGAATATCTTGGTCTCAACACATGAGTAGGTGGTTCTCTCTCAGAAAATGTATGTTGGAAGTGTAGGCATGTTCTGATGGCTTTCTCCCCGAATGAAGAGTGGGTCGAGGGGTATATATAGCCTCCACACAAAATCTAACCGTTACACACAATTTACCAAACTCGGTGGGACCGAAGCATGAAACTCGATCAGACCGATTTAGTTCAAAATGTGAACGTTAGGATTTTTGGTGGGACCGATATGATCAACTTGGTGGGACCGATTTTATTAGGGTTAGGGCGTAACGTAATCTCAATGAGACCGATCACATAAACTCGATGAGACCGACTTCTGTAATAGGCACACACAGAGTTGGTCAGGCAAACTCGATGGGACTGATTCACACATTTCGGTGAGACCAAAATGTTACGAAAAGGCAATAGAGAGTTTGCAATGCTAACTTGGTGAGACGGATTTTCACATCTCGGTTGGACCGAAAAGTTACAAATAGGAAACATAGAGTCTACATTCCCATCTCAGTGAGACCGAGATCCCTATCAGTGAGACCGGACTGATTAGGGTTTTGGTAGTGGCTTTGTCAAGAGAACTCGGTGGCGCCGGATAGATCAAACTGGTGGGGCCGAGTTTGACTTTAGGTCTAGAATATATGTGGAATGAGAAAATGGTTGAGGATTTGGAGCATATCACTAAGCATTTTGAGCAAGCAAGCCATTAAGCAACACCTCATCCCCTTTTAATAGTATTGGCTTTTCCTATGGACTCAATGTGATCTTGGATCACTAAAATGAAAATGAAGAGTCTTGAGCTTTGAGCTTTTGCCAATCTTCTGTCCTTAGCATCTTGAAGGGGTTCCACATCCTATTGTCCATGCCACTTCACTGTTGAACTCATATGAAATATACTAGGTAAAAGTATTAGTCCAACAAGAGATATGTTGACATTAATTACCAAGATCACCTAGGGAGCACTTGTGCTTTCAGCCTTAAACCATCGATGGTATGACCCGGCCCCTCCTGGGCGGGTTATACCCACTAGTTATATATCCAACAATACCCTTTTCAGAAATCTTATGGCCCAACCCAATACCTTCATTAACCATAAAGTGGCACTTCTCCCAATTCAAGACAAGATTTGTTTGTTCACATCTCTGCAAAACTCGATCAAGATTGCTTAAACAATCATCAAAAGACTTGCCATAGACTGAGAAATCATCCATGAAAACCTCTACAATATTTTCACAACCGTCAGAGAATATAGCAGTCATACATCTTTGAAAGGTAGCAGGTGCATTGCATAAACTGAAAGGCATACGTCTATAAGCATAAGTTCCAAAGGGACAAGTAAAAGTGGTCTTTTCTTGATCAGGTTCAGAAACATTTATTTGTGAAAAACCAGAGTATCCATCAAGGAAGCAAAAGTGTGTGTGTTTAGATAATCTTTCTAACATTTGATCAATAAAAGGCAGAGGGTAATAATTTTTTCTAGTGGCTTTATTTAATTTTCTGAAATCAATTACCATTCTACAGCCTGTAACAATTCTTTGTGGAATAAGTTCATTCTTATCATTAGGAACAACAATAATACCTCCTTTCTTAGGAACACAATGAACATGACTTACCCATCTACTATCAGCTATAGGAAAGATTATACCTGCTTCCAGAAGTTTTAATATTTCCGCTCTTACCACTTCTTTCGTCTTCGGATTTAACCGGCGTTGATGATCAACAACGGGTTTAGCATCAGGTTCCATACTGATCTTGTGCTGACATAGAGTGGGACTAATGCCCTTTAAATCATCAAGAGTATATCCAATAGCAGCTCGGTGCTTCCTTAGAACTTTCAATAATCTTTCTTCTTCATGTTCTGAAAGGTTAGCACTGATAATAACATGATATATCTTCTTTTCATCAAGATAAGCATATTTCAAAGTGTCTGGCAAGTGTTTTAATTCAAACACAAGATCACCTTTAGGTGGAGGGGGGCCTCCTAGAGTTTCAATAGGTAGATTGTGTTTAAGCAGAGGACGTTGTTCAAAGAAAATATCATCTATTTCATTTCATTCATGCATATGTAAATCATTTTCATGGTCTAGCAAATATTGTTCTAGAGGATCAGTGGGAGGCACATCAACAGAAGCAAGACCAATTATTTCATCCTTACTAGGCAATTCTTTTTCATGAAGCTTTCTATTAAACTTGGAGAAATTAAATTCATGAGACTCATTGCCAAAACTAACACCGACAGTTTGTTTCTTACAAACTATTTTAGCATTAACGGTGTTCAAGAAAGGTCTACCAAAGATAATAGGACAGAAGTCATCTTGTGGGGAACCAAGAACAAGAAAATCAGTAGGGTATTTTATTTTCCCACACAAGACTTCAACATCTCTAACAATCCCAACTGGTGATATAGTATCTCTATTAGCAAGTTTAATAGTGACATCAATGTCTTCTATTTCTGCGGGTGCTATGTCATTCATAATTTCTTGATATAAAGTGTAAGGAATAGCACTAACACTGGCACCTATGTCACATAAACCATGATAACAATGATCTCCTATTTTAACTGAGACAACGGGCATGCCGATAACAGGTCTATGTTTATCCTCTTTATAGGGTTTAGCAATTCTAGCAGCTTCTTCACAAAAGTAAATAACATGCCCGTCTACATTTTCTTCCAAGAGATCCTTAACCATAGCAATATTAGGTTCTACTTTAATTTGTTCATCCGGTTTAGGTGTTTTAATATAACTTTTGTTAACCACAGTTGAAACTTTAGCATGTTCCTTTATCCTAACAGGGAAAGGGGGGTTTTCAATATAAGCAGTAGGAACAACTGGATCAACATTATAAAGTATAGTTCCTTCATTAGGTAGTACAGGTTCTTTAATTTCTTCTTTAATACATGGGTGATATTTAAACCACTTCTCTTTAGGGATATCAATATGAGTAGCAATAATTCACAAAATGAGGCTACTATCTCAGAGTCAAGTCCATATTAAGTGCTAAACTTTTGAAAGCAATCAGTATCCATAAAAGATTTAACACAATCCTATTGGGGAACATAATATTTCAAAATTTTCCTACGATCACGCAAGATCTGTCTACTACAAGCATAGCAACGAGTGGGGAGAGTGTGTCTACGTACCCTCATAGACTAAAAGCGGAAGCGTCTAGTGACGTGGTTGATGTAATCGAACGTCTTCGCGATCCAACCGATCCAAGCACC
The DNA here is from genome assembly GCA_902687465.1 of Secale cereale. NCBI lineage: Eukaryota > Viridiplantae > Streptophyta > Magnoliopsida > Poales > Poaceae > Secale > Secale cereale. Next base: position 126,102,489 of record LR738710.1, on the reverse strand, counting down.
GAACGTACGGCACCTCCGCGTTCAGCACATGTTCAGATCGATGACGTCCCACGAGCTCTTGATCCAGTTGAGCTTCACGGGAGAGTTTCGTCAGCATGATGGCGTGGTGACGGTGATGATGAAGCTACCGGTGCAGGGCTTCGCCTAAGCACTGCAACAATATCACCGAGGTGTGTAACTGTGGAGGGGGCACCGCACACGGCTAAGACCAATCTTGGAGTGCCTTTGGGGCGCCCCCTGCCCACGTATATAAAGGAGGGAGGAGGAGAAGGCCGGCCTTAGAGGGTGTTGGGGATCGTCGCAGAAAATCAAAAAATTCCTACTCATCACCAAGATCTATCTATGGAGTTTACTAGCAACGAGAGGGGAGAGCATCTTCATACCTTTGAAGATCGCGATGCGCAAGCATTGCAAGAACGTTGTTGGTGGAGTCGTACACGCGGCGATTTAGATCGCGGTCGATTCCGATCTAAGCGTCGAACAACGGCGCCTTCATGTTCAACACACGTACAGCCCGGGGACGTCTCCTCCTTCTTGATCCAGCAAGGGGGGAGGAGAAGTTGGGGAAGAGCTCTGGCAGCACGACGGCATGGTGGTGGAGCTTGCAATTCTCCGGCAGGGCTTCGCCAAGCTCTACGGAGGAAGAGGAGGAGTTGGGAGGGGAAGAGGGTTGCGCCAGGGAAGGAGTGCGACTGCCCTCTCTCTCCCTCACTATATATAGGGGGAAGGGGGAGGAGGAGGCACCCTAGGGTTTCCCTAGGGGAGGGGCGGCGGCCACAGGGGAAACCCTAGATGGGTTTGGGCGCCCCCACCCCTAGGAAACTTGCCCCCCAAGCCGGGAGGGGCGGCGGCCCTAGGGGAGGCGCCCCCACCTCTCCGGGTTACGTGAGATGGGGCGGGAGGGGCGCTCAGCCCCTTAGTGGGCTAATTTGCCCCCTCCCCTTGGCCCATAAGGCCCCCCAACGCTTGTCGGGGCCTCCGAAACCACTTTCGCACATGCTGATCGTCACCCGGTAACCCCGGAACAATTCCGGACTCCAATACCCTTCGTGCAATATATCGATCTTCGCCTTCGGACCATTCCGGAGTTCCTCCTCACGTCCGGGATCTCATCCGTGACTCCGAACAACCTTCGGTAACCACATACTATTCCCATAACAACTCTAGCGTCACCGAACCTTAAGTGTGTAAAACCTAAGGGTTCGGGAACCATGCAGACATGACCGAGATACCTCTCCGGCCAATAACCAATAGCGGGATCTGGATACCCATATTGGCTCCCACATGTTCCACGATGATCTCATCGGATGAACCACGATGTCGGGGATTCAATCAATCTCGTATACAATTCCCTTTGTCTACCGGTATGGTACTTGCCAGAGATTCGATCGTCGGTATACCGATACCTTGTTCAATCTCGTTACGGAAAGTCTCTTTACTCGTTCCGTAACACATCATCCCGTGACCAACCCCTTAGTCACATTGAGCTCATTACGATGATGTCTTACCGAGTGGGCCCAGAGATACCTCTCCGTCATACGGAGTGACAAATCCCAGTGTCGGTTCGTGCCAACCCAACAGATGCTTTCAGGGATACCCGCAGTGTACCTTTATAGCCAACCAGTTACGTTGTGAAGTTTGGCACACCCAAAGTATTCCTATGGTATCCGAGAGTTGCACAACCTCATGGTCTAAGGAACAGATACTTGACATTGGAAAAGCTTTAGCATACGAACTACATGATCTTGTGCTAGGCTTAGGATTGGGTCTTGTCCATCACATCATTCTCCTAATGATGTGATCCCATTATCAATGACATCCAATGTCCTTGGTTAGGAAACCATAACCATCTATTGATCAACGAGCTAGTCAACTAGAGGCTCACTAGGGACATGTTGTGGTCTATGTATTCACACATGCATTACTGTTTCCGGATAATACAATTAAAGCATGAACAATAGACAATTATCATGAACAAGGAAATATAATAATAACCATTTTATTATTGCCTCTAGGGCATATTTCCAACAGTCTCCCACTTGCACTAGAGTCAATAATCTAGTTACATTGTGATGAATCGAACACCCATAGAGTTCTGCTGTTGATCATGTTTTGCTCGTGGAACAGGTTTAGTCAACGGATCTGCGACATTCAGATCCATATGCACTTTACAAATATCTATGTCTCCATCTTGAATATAATTTCAGATGGAGTTGAAACGGCGCTTGATGTGCTTGGTCTTCTTGTGAAACTTGGGCTCCTTGGCAATGGCAATAGCTCCAGTCTTGTCACAGAAGAGAGTCATCGGGCCCGCCGCGCTTGGAATAACTCCTAGGTCGGTGATGAACTCCTTCATCGAGACTCCTTCCTGCGCTGCTTCGGAAGCAGTTATGTACTCCGCTTCACATGTAGATGCCGCCAAGACGCTTTGCTTGCAACTGCACCAGCTGACTGCCCCGCCATTCAAAATATACAGATATCCGGTTTGTGACTTGGATTCATCCAGATCTGTGTCGAAGCTAGCATCGACGTAACCCTTTACGACGAGCTCTTCGTCCCCTCCATAAATGCGAAACATATCCTTAGTCCTTTTCAGGTACTTCAGGATGTTCTTGACCGCTGTCGAGTGTTCCATTCCGGGATCACTTTGGTACCTCCCCACCAAACTTATGGCAAGGTTCACATCAGGTCTGGTACACAGCATGGCATACATAATATAACCTATTGCTGAGGCATAGGGGATGACACTCATCTTTTCTCTATCTTTTGCCGAGGTCGGGCATTGAGCCGTGCTCAATCTCATACCTTGCAATACAGGCAAGAACCCTTTCTTGGACTGATCCATATTGAACTTCTTCAATATCTTGTCAAGGTATGTGCTTTGTGAAAGACCAATGAGGCGTCTTGATCTATCTCTATAGATCTTGATGCCTAATATGTAAGCAGCTTCTCCAAGGTCCTTGTCGGGGGAAACTGTCCTCCCACGAGCACCTATGGGACCGGAGCCCCTTCTACATTGCGGTAAGGGAGCGGAGGGAACACGAAGAGCAGATCGAGGGGCACACGTGGGCAGTTTACCCAGGTTCGGGCCGCGCGGACGCGTAAAACCCTACTCCTGCCTTGGTTGTATTGAGCTCGGGAGCTTGAAGAGCCACAGTACTAGCTACACCGAGCGAGAGAGTTGCTTAGGATCCGAACCCTTTCTACGTTGTGCATGGGCCTCCTTTTATAGCTCAAGGGGTCACCGACAGGTGTCAACGTAGAGGAGGGCAAAAATGTAACTTTGGTGGTAGTTGTAACAGTGCAGGAATAGTGCATGAATAGTGGTCTTCACCTACTTTGACAGTGGGGGACAAGGGCATTGAATGCCCGTCACCGTCGACCCCAAAAGTGTCCGTCCATGCTTCTCCATTCGACACGGCGGTAGCCTCGTCACCGTGGATTGCCACCGTGCACCCCAGGCTGCACAACCATCCGCCACGCGTCCCTGGAAGGGCCCCAGGGCGACGCGTGGGCAGATGAGCTGGAGCGCGGACACACAGCGTAAGTCTCCCCCGGCAAGCACCTTGCCGGGGCAATGATCTTGCCGGGCCCGGAAGCTTGTCGCTCCCCGGGCCCTGCCGGGGCGCATGATGTGCCGAGGCATCTCTTCAAGTACGTATTCCTTGGTCTTCCTGGCAAGCTCCTCTTGCCAGGGCCTTGTGCTGGAGTGACGGTCACGAGCCTGGCACGGCCTTCCCGGCAAGCTCCTCTTGCCGGGGCCTTGATCTTCTGACTTGTATACTTTGTTCTTGAATGGTTTTATAGGGACCAGAAAGGTTTCCGGCGAGCACATGGTAAACCCTGCCGCGGGAAGCTGCTACTGCCCGTGCACAAGTTGGGGTACAAAGGTACCCCTACCTTAGTACACCGACAGGAGCCCCCGGGCCTGGGCCACACACGGTGCCGAGTGATGTTGGGCCAGGCCCAAAACAATGCACGGGCACGCGCGGCCCACGGCAAGCTGTATCCCCTTCCGCATCCGCCGCGCCCCTCCCTAACGGCACGCGTCGATTGCGGCGTCGTGGGAGAGATCGTGGCCTGTTGTTTAATGGGAAATGCGGAGCGTCCCCCACTTCCCCCTTAAAAGCAGAGGAAGCAGGGGCAGTTTCCCTCCTTCGTCTTCATTGCGTCTTAACTCTCCAAAAAACCCCGCTGCTCCTTGCCTCCACCCCTCCTCCGCCGTCTTCCGCATCCGCGGCGCCGTCGAGCTCCTCGCTTCTTCCCTCGCCGCCTCCGCCATGGCTCCAAAGAGCGAGAAGGCGAAAGCAGACAAGGCCAAGAAGGAGAAATCCGAGCAGGCGGCGAAGCTGGCCGCCCTGCGGAAGAGGAATGTGGTCTTCGCGCCGAGGCTTGGCGCGAAGGAGCTGCGGAACAAGTACTATTTGTTCTGGTCCGGGGAGACCAAGGCCCATCCCCGCACCAGAGCCTTCCCCGCCATCGCCAAAGACATGTTCCCCGGCGGGTATTTCTTCTTTGCTGCTTTCTTCCACTGTGGATTGTGCCCTCTGTACTCGGAGTTCTTTTGTGACATTATGAACACATACAACCTCCACCTCCTAGATTTCACTCCCAACGCCGTCCTTACGATGGCCGTTTTCGCACATCTGTGCGAAAACTATGTTGGGATCCATCCAAACGTAGCACTTTTTCGCCATTTCTTTATGCCTAGAGTAGAGGCTGGCGCTCCCCTCTCCGGCGGCATGTCCTGGATCTTCCGGTTGAATAAGAAGGATTCTTACCTGAAGGGAGAACTCCGCTGCAAGTGGGAGGAATGGCGTGCAGATTGGTGCTGGGTAGTGGAGGATAAGCCGGAGCCCTTCACTGCGCCGCGCACAACAGCCATAGTGCGCGGCAGGAATTGGAGCGAATTAGCCCCGGAGGACAATAAGCTCAGTATTGCCCTCGTCAGGATTATCCGTCTCCGGGTAGCTAATCTGACCATCGGAGAGGTTGGGGCAGATTTCCTCCGCTGCCGCATCGCCCCTCTACAAGAAAGGAAGAGGGCCGCATGGGAATTCGGCAATGCGGCGGATATCATGAGGCTGCGCCCAGGATTGAACTTCAATTTCACTGCTCTGGAGCTGAAGGGAATGTTCCGAGAGCTCTTCAAGCACGACCCGGCCCATCCGGAGTGGTTCAGACCGGCCAAGGGAGTAGTGCCACTGTGCAACAGCACCGCCTGCGATTCCTTGCGCGTGATGATGCCGGAGTGCGACTCTCATGGCATCGTCCCCACTTGGATCGAGCCTCCGCCGGATACAGTGCTGAGCTTCTTCGACAACTTAGTTGAGACGCCCAAGAACTCCGAGGAGAACAGGGGCCTCACCCGGGCCACTACGGCTCAGGACATAGCTTATATTGCTTGCAGGATGGAAGAGGCCGCCGCAGCTGCGGCGGCAGGCGACTTTGGATACACGATGGACGATGCAGAGGCCGCGGACGCGGCGTGCCAAGCAGAGGAGGCAGAAATCCGAAGGCTGCTCAAGCTTCCGCCCGAGGAGTTTAGCGGGGTGCCTTCCCTGAGGCTTGCCGGGATACCCGGGGTTGCCGGGGTGAGCGAGGCCGCCGCAGGGAGCGAGGTTGCCGGAGGAAGCGGGGCCGCCGGAGGGAGCGGGACCGCAGGACAAGATGCTGGACCCAGCGGGCCTGTCGGGGAGGAGGAGGAGGACGTCGAGGCCGATGAAGACACCGGTGGATCTCTGGGACTTGACGACGACGCCTCCTCGTCCTCAGAGAACTCCCCGCCTCCGGCAAGTCCTACGCACCCACCGAGGAAGCGCCTCCGCAAGGTGGCCACGGCGACGAGGCCGCAGGCGCCCAGACAGCAGCCTGCGCGCCGGGCGACGCGCGCCACCAAGGCGAGCCAAGCCGCGACGGAGGCGCCACGCGCACCAGCACCAAGCGGAGGGGGATCCTCCCGGAGCGGAACGGCCGCTCCTCCTGCTCCTCGGGCCTCGTCGGCGACGGAGGCTGGGTCTTCGCAGCCCACAGCCCCGGAGACCGGCAAGCGCCCGAGGGAGCCTTCTCCTCCTGCTCCTCGCGCGGGAGCATCTCAGGTGGAGTTTGACTTCTCCGCCCTCAGCTCCGATGACGACGAGGAAGAGGAGTAAGTACTTGCAACTTGTAACTCCTTCAATTTTGTCTTGATCTTCCTTGATGATTCTGATCTTGTTCTTGCTTTGCTTTCAGGTCCCTGGCCCAGCGGATGGCGAAGAGGGCCAAGATCCCCGTGGTTGAGGTCGAAGACGACTCGCCCGCCGCGGCGAGCGGAGACGCGCCAGCGGCAAGCTTGCCGGATCAACCTGCTGCTCCGAGGAGCAGCCCCCAGCGCAGCCCCCAGCGTAAGTCTGGTAGTTATATGTCTGCTTGACGAGCGCGCTTGAGGTTGTTATCTGTATCGATATTTTATTGTCTTGTTTGTCTTGTGCAGAAGTGGAGCCGCAGCCGCAGGAGCGCTCGGAGACTGCCCCCGACGAGCCACCTGCTCCACCCTCCCCGCCAAGGGTGAACTCCCCGGCGAGGGAGAGCGCTCCACCAAGGATGGGCACCCCGCCAAGGGCGGGCTACCCGTCAAGGGTGAGCAGCCCGACAAGGGTGACCACCCCGCCAAGGGAGGGCGCGGGCGGCCCTCCGCCAGCAGGGGCCACCGCTCCACCGCCAAGGAAGAACTCCCCGGCGACGGAGCCTGTCGTTGAAGAAGTCCGCGAAGGTGAGTCTCGCAACTTCATCTTCTTGAACTTGTCTTTTTGGATATTTGCTTAATCTTTTCTCTCCTTCTTCTTCTGCTAGATCCTCCTGCCCCAGAGCGGATGGAAACAGAGGCCACCGCTGAGGAGGAGGTGCGCGGCGACAGCGGCAACGCCAGTGCCGCTGAGGGCATGGCTGGAGCCGACGAGCCTGCCGCTGAAGAGACCGCCCCGACCGCAGACGCCGCGGCTGGGGAGGGGGACGGCGACCACACTGCTGGCCCGGAGGCAGCAGGAGCGTCAAGCGCTGCACTGGCCGCCGACCCCTCCGCCTCCACGGAGCGGTCGGGCGTCTATCTTGAGGCTCCCAACGGGGTCTTCATACAAGTCCCGTGGGCGTCCTCGTCGCGAGCCCCCGTGGAGGGAGAGACCTACGATGGAGAGGTCCTCGCCTCCGCGGGGTTGAAGGTTGTTGAAGCGCTTGGCGGGAGCGACGAGCCCGAAGAGGAGAAGCTACTTCGCCGGCTCCTGGCCCTTTACCGAGCCAAGCAGGCGAAACTGGAGTCCCGGGAAGCTCTCACCGCCAAGGCTGGAGCTGACTTGGAGAAGCGCGCCGTGGAGCTCTGCGCCGCCAACCAGGCAGCCCTCCGCAACTTGGCGAAGGAGCGTGAAGGGCTTGCCGAGGAGCAGCAAGCCTTCCTCCTGGAGAAGGCTGAGGCGGAGGAGCGGCAGCGGCTGGCCGCCGAGGAGTTGTCTCGGCGGGAAGGGGCGCTCAACCAGCGGAAGGTTGAGCTCGACGCCCATGACGACGAACTCACCGCCCGGGAGCAGGTCCTTGGCGGGGCCCTGAAGGAGGCAAAGGATGCCGCAGCCGCCGCGGAAACCGCCAAGAGGGACCTGGAGCTCAAGGTGGATCAGCTGGAGCGGTACCTTAAAGCAAGTGAGGACAGAGTCACCGCGCTCAACATGGAGCGGGAGAAAGATGCCCACACCAACTCCGACTTGCAGGTACGACTCTCCAAGAAGGGCGACGAGCTCACTGCCGCCAAAGATTCAATTGCTGACTTGGAGTTGAAGGTCTCCACTTTGACTTATTTGCTCGACGCCGCCCGAGATCGCGAGACGAAGCTGAAGGACGAGCTCCGCAAGGAACAAGGCCTGGTGGAGAGCGCCGCCGTCTCAGCGAACAACTTCAGCCGGGCGGTAGAGCAATGGACTGACGATCTGGTCACCTCCGCGGCCAACATCGACAAGGAGATGATGGCGCTGAGGGCGGAGCACCTCGTGTACTCTCCCGACGAGGACCTCGCCCACAGCGCCAAGCTAAGTCTCTTCTTCAGGGGGATCGCGCCGGCACTTGCACGGCTACGGGAGAAGCTCCCCGCGCAGCTGGCCGACGAGTCGCGTCAGCTCTGCGCGGGCACCTTGGAGCGCATCTTGACGAAGATCGTCTACCGCAACCCTGGCATCAACCTTGTGAACGTCCTCCGCAGCTTGCCGGACGATGCAGATCAGGAGGCGTTGAAGGCGCAGGTTGCCCACATCGTCGCCAAGGTGAACAAAGTCACGAGGCGTGAAGGTGACCGCGTAGATTAGGCTTCTTTCTTTCTGTTTCCTTTGCCGCTGCAAAGTGTGTTATGAAGATGAATCAATTAGTTATTGCGACAAGTTATCTCTGTAATATACTATCTTATTTTTGATCAATCAATGCGCTGTTATCTCCCTTGCTTTTGGTCCTCCACTTTGTATGCTTTTTGCCCTACGCTTTCAGGGGACTTGCCGGCAAGGGGCCCTTGCCGCGAGCGCTGAGTGCTGGACTCTTAGCAGCCTGCTGGCAAAGGTCTTACCGGCAAGTAACCTTGCCGCAGCTAGTCGCAGCGCACTTAGCTTGCTGAGCGAACTCGAAAACGAAGTAATGGCGCGAGACTTGTCGCCGCTCACTTAAGTCGTTGAGCGTGCTCGAAAACAAGGTAAGGGTACGACTAGTCACGGGTAGGTTCCTCCGCGCACAAGTTTTCCATACAAAGTGTGGTTGTTCAAGGAAGATAACTTAAATTTAAAAATTTGAACTGCTCAAATTCTGGTAACTTAGCTTTCATATATTGCTTGTTCCCTGACAAGGCTTCTCTTTCTTGAACAGCACTTGGCTCATCCTCCACCTCCTTCCCCCCCGGCAAACTTGTGCGCGAGGAATATTCCTTCTGCTTAAGAGGGAAAGAAAAAGAGGAGGGAAAAAAAGTATATAGCCTCACGGCTTGCTAGTGCTTACCGGGGATGTGCGTTGCGCATGGTGCCAAACAATGCATGCAAATAACAAAGAAAAGCATGCAAATGGCAAAGGGCGCGAAGCACAAAAACTTTACTGATGCACGGGTCTGCGCCCGGCTTTGTACAAAGGTTTACATGCAACAGCGGCAAGACTTGTACAAAAGGTGGTTGCCGGAGCGGATCACGGCAACCGCGCCTTATGGGTGAAACTTGCGAAGATGCTCTATGTTCCAGGAGTTGCTCACCGGTAAGCCTTCTTCGGTCTCAAGGCGGACAGCGCCGGGCCTTGTGACTTGTCTCACCCGATAAGGGCCTTCCCACTTTGGCGTCAACTTGTTGGAATTCTTGGCGGACTGAACACGCCGAAGAACAAGGTCGCCTTCCTCGAGACACCTGGCCTTGACCTTGCGGCTATGGTAGCGACGCAAGGCTTGCCGGTATCGAGCAGCTCGTACGGCAGCCTGGAGACGTTCCTCCTCAAGGAGCAATGCATCATCTTGTCGCAGTTGCTCTTGCTCGAGCTCATCATAAGCGAGCACTCGAGGAGATCCGTATACGAGTTCCGTGGGGAGAACTGCCTCTGCTCCATAGACAAGAGCAAAGGGTGTCTGTCCGGTGGCTCGACTTGGTGTCGTCCGGATTGACCAAAGAGCCGCCGGCAACTCTTCTATCCAGTTTTTTCCGCACTTGCGCAGCCTGTCGAAGGTTCTTGTCTTGAGTCCGCGCAGCACTTCAGCATTGGCCCTCTCCGCTTGACCATTGCTCCTCGGGTGAGCAACAGAAGCGAAACAGACCTTGGCGCCAAGGTCTTGGACGTATTGCATGAAGGTGCGACTAGTAAACTGTGTGCCGTTGTCGGTGATGATCCTATTAGGGATTCCGAAACGGCAAACAATTGACCTGAAGAACCTGACTGCTGACTGTGCTGTCACCTTTCTCACTGGTTCCACTTCTGGCCACTTTGTGAACTTGTCGATTGCAACGTACAAGTACTCAAAGCCCCCGACAGCACGGGGGAAAGGGCCGAGGATATCGAGCCCCCAGACCGAGAAGGGCCACGACAAAGGAATCGTCTGGAGAGCTTGAGCTGGCTGATGAATTTGCTTGGCATGGAACTGGCACGCTTCACACTTGGTTACTTGTGCAGTTGCATCTTGGAGGGCTTCTGGCCAGAAGAACCCTTGCCGGAACGCCTTCCCGGCAAGTGCCCTTGCGCCAATGTGGTGGCCACATATGCCTCCGTGTATCTCTGCCAACAGCTTCTGTCCATCTTCTCTGGAAATGCACTTCAACCTGACACCATTGAGCCTTCTTCTGTACAGTTCATTGCCAACGAACTGGTACATACTTGACTGCCTGGTTATTTTCTCTATCTCTTCTGGGTCGTCGGGAAGTTCTCCAGTTTGCAGAAAACGAACGATTTGTTGTGCCCATGCTGGAGCCTGAGGCTCAACAACAAGGACTAAAGGCATGAGGGCTGCTGCGGGAACCTCAGCTTCTACGGCAAGAACCTGCGGTTCTGTCGGAGCTGATTGTCCTCCGGCAAGCCTGCCGGGGCAAGGCGGTGCTGTCGGAGCTGATTGTCATGCAGACTATTCCTCAACGTCTTGGCTGTTGATCCTGGGGACCTTAGCGGCGGCTTCTGGAAGTTCCGCCGGCAAGTAGTCGCCGGAGACCAACTTTCTCTTCTTGTTTTGCCCAACTGATGGTGTAGCGGATGGCTGAGTTAGCTTGAGCAGGAAGGTCCCTGGTTCCACAGGTAACTTCATTGCAGCACACTTTGAGAGGCCATCTGCAATATCATTCTGAGCCCTTGGGACGTGCTCCATTTGCAGGCCCTCAAAGTGTTCTTCAAGCTTCCTCACTTCATCAACATAGGCCTCCATCAAAGGGCTCTGGTAACTCTTGTTCACTTGTCGGACCACCAACTGAGAATCTCCCCGCACAACCAGCTTCTTGATCCCAAGTTCGGCCGCAATTCTGAGGCCGGCAAGCAAGCCTTCATACTTAGCAGTACTGTTTGTCGCCTGCTCCTTGGGAAAGTGCATCTAGACGACGTACTTGAGGTGCTCTCCGGTGGGCGCTATGAGTACCACGCCGGCACCGGCGCCTTGCAGCGAGAAGGCACCATCAAAGTACATTACCCATTCACTGCTCGCTTCTTGTACGGGGACGCTTGTCTCTGGAACTTCTTCATCTGGCGTTGGGGTCCATTCAGCTATGAATTCTGCCAAAGCTCCGCTCTGTATGGTTGAAGTACTCTCAAACTTGAGACCAAAGCTTGACAGCTCCAATGCCCACTCGACGATCCTGCCTGTTGCTTCTGGATTCTGCAATATCCTCTTCAACGGAAAGCGAGTGACCACTGTTATCTCGTGTGCTTGGAAGTAATGGCGCAACTTTCTCGAGGCCATGAGGAGGCCGAAAAGCAACTTCTGCACCCCAGAGTATCTTGATCTAGCCCCCTGCAGAAGGGAACTCACAAAATACAATGGACGTTGCACCATCTTCCTTCGCACTTCTCCTTGTTCCTGCGCAGATTTGTCCTTGTCGGAGCCAGAGCTTGTCGGGGAAGCCCCCTGCTTGTCGCTGGATTCGCTTGCCGGTGGTGTAGATTCCTCATCCGCCTCCCTCTCCGCTACTAACGCAGCACTAACCACTTGATTGGTTGCTACTAAGTATAGCAGCAACTTCTCTTGCGGCCTAGGTGCGACAAGTATTGGAGTGGAGGATAGGTATCCTTTCAAGTCTTGCAGCACTGCCTCCGCTTCCGGAGTCCACTTCATGGGACCTGCCTTCCTCAAAATTTTGAAGAAAGGCAGGGCGCGTTCTGCAGATTTTGAAATGAACCTACTGAGGGCAGCCACACAACTAGCAAGTCTCCTTACGTCCTTGACGCGCTTCGGGGCTTCGATCTGTTCGATGGCTTTTATCTTGTCGGGATTGGCCTCAATCCCCCTCTGGGACACAAAGAACCCGAGAAGCTTGCCGGAGGGGACTCCAAAGACGCACTTCTCGGGGTTCAACTTGAGCTGGATCTTGCGCAGATTCTCAAACGTCTCTTCCAAATCTTGGATCAGGGTATCTTTGCTCTTGCTCTTGACCACTATGTCATCCATGTAAGCTTCCACATTTCTGTGAATCTGTGGCTCAAAAGCAGTGTGCACCACCCTTGCAAATGTCGAGCCTGCATTCTTCAATCCAAAGGGCATGCGTATGAAGCAATATGTGCCGCATGGAGTAATGAAGGCAGTCTTCTCTTCATCTTCCTTGGCCATGAAAATCTGGTGGTATCCTGAATATGCATCAAAGAAAGCAGCTCGCATCCGGCGGTGGAGTCAACAATCTGGTCAATACGCGGCAAGGGAAATGGATCCTTGGGACATGCTTTATTCACATCGGTGAAGTCTATACAAAGTATCCACTTCCCATTGGCCTTGCGTACGACAACTGTATTGGCCAACCACGTGGGATGGATCACGCCTCTAACCAGGCCTGCTGCTTCTAGCTTCTTTATCTCTTCCGCGATGAACTCTTGGCGCTCCACGGCTTGCTTCCTGACCTTCTGCTTGACGGGCCGCGCATGAGGACAAGCAGCAAGCTTGTGCTCAATTACTTTCCTGGGAACACCGGGGATGTCAGATGGTTGCCACGCAAACACATCGACATTCGCCCGCAGGAAGGCAACGAGCGCGCTTTCCTATTTGTTGTCGAGCGTAGCACTGATGGTGAAGGTACCACCAGTGCCGTCCTCCTTGGCGGACACCTTCTTGGTTGCCGGTGGAGCGGCCATCCCCTTCTTGCACTTGCCGGTGGAGCTCGATGGTGCGCCCTCGACGGCAGCGCAACACTCCGAAGAGGTGCGTTTGCCGGAGTGGGCCCCAGAGCACTTGCCGGACTTGGTCTTGGTCTTCTTCCCCCCGGGAGCTTCAGCGGCAAGTGTGTTGCTTTCTGCCGCTGCTGCTGCATCCCGGTATATCTTGTCGGCGCAGATAAGCGCGTCCTTCTTGTCGCCAGGGACAGAGATGACGCTTATCGGCCCCGGCATCTTGAGTACATTGTAGGCATAATGGGAAGCTGCCATGAACTTTGCGAGGGCAGGACGTCCAAGTATCCCATTGTATGGCAATGGGATATCGGCCACGTCAAAGGTTATCCTCTCCGTCCTGAAATTGAGCTCCCCGCCAAAGGTCACAGGCAGAGTAATCTCCCCCTTCGGCTTGCTCCTTCCCGGGTTAATTCCTTGGAACGACCCGGTTTCTTCGAGCTCGCCGTCTGGGATCTGGAGTTTCTTGATCACTGCTGAGGAGATCAAGTTCAGGCCGGCCCCGCCGTCAACCAACATTTTGGTGACCTTGAGGTTGCGGATAGTTGGTGAGACCAGCATCGGCAAGCACCCGACCGCCGTTGTGCGGTCAGGGTGATCCTCAAGGTCAAAAATGATGGGCGTGCTGGACCACTTCAGCAGCCTGCGCGACTCGACGGGCGGCTCTGCTGCGTTTACTTCCCGCACCCACTGATTAAGTTGGCGGTGGGAAGTATGCAGAGAGGCGCCTCCGTCGACACACAGAACTTCTGTGGCCTTCTGGAACTCCTGCTCGCTGTTATCTCCTTCCTCCATGTCGTCGTCGTCGTCTTCTTCCTCATCCTTGTCGCGGCCCCGGGGAGGTCGATCACCTTGCCGCTGCTTGGCCTTGCCGCGGCGTCCTCCCCGGCCATTGAATGGCCGCTTCTTGCTTGGCTCTCCCCCGCCACCTTGGGCCTTCTCCTTGTCGCGATGCTCGTATTCAGCTTTCTGCTGTTCTATGAGGTACTCGACTCGTTTGCAGTTCGAAAGGTCGTGGCCCTTGGTGCGGTGGATCTTGCAGTATTGCTTGTCGGAGCCGTCCTGCTTGTCGGCTGCCGCTACAGGGGCAGGCTCCTTGCCGGAACCGCCAACCTGTGCCTTCTTGGCGGGAGCCTCCTTGCCGGACTGCTCGACGACCAGCACTTCCTTGCTTTTCTTCCTTCCGTTGTTCCGCCGCCGACTCTTCTTTGCCGGGGCGGCATCCTCGCTGTCGCTTCCTCCTGCGCCAGTATCCTCTCCGGGGAGTCTCCTCCCCTCTTCGGCGTGCGCGCACTTGTCAGCCAGAGCGTAGAGCTCGCTGACATCCCGTATCTTGGTCATGGCCATCTCTTCCCTCATGCGGCGGTTACGCACGTTCTGGTGGAACGCGCTGATAACCGCGGCAGGGTGCACATCGGGAATGTTGTGTTGCATGCGGCTGAACCTCTGGATATACTTGCGCAGGGATTCTCCTTCCTTCTGGGCCAAGATATGGAGATCGCTCTCCTGGCCATGGGGTTTGTGGCCGCCCGTGAAGGCGCCAAAAAATTGGTGGCACAGATCTGCCAACGAAGAAATGGAGCCTTCCGGCAAGTGCATAAGCCAAGAACGGACGTTCGGCTTAAGCACTAGCGGGAGGTAGTTCGCTAGTATCTTCTTGTCGCGTCCCCCAGCAGCCTGCACCGCGATGGTGTAGATGCTGAGGAACTCCGAGGGGTGCGTCTTGCCGTCGTACTTCTCGGGTACGTCGGGCTTGAAGTTTTTCATGCTGGGCCACTGGACGCGCCGCAGCTCACGGGTGAACGCAGGGCAACCTGCCGCGTACGGCAAGTCGCCTGGCTCACCGGGCGCGTACGTGTCGACAGCGGTCCCAGCGCGCTGATCTGATTACCGTCGGGTTTCCCGTCGGCGCTCGATGCGCGTCCGAGCGTCTTCTTGCCACCGATCGTCGAGGACTTGGCGCTGGTCCCGACGAGCCCGCGGATCCGACGACGCCGTGGAGTCGTCGTCGACGTTAATCCGGCGGGGTGGCGTCTTCTGCTTTCGCGGCGGGGAGTGCACGGTGGTTGCACCCCCGGCGGTCTTGTCGCCATCGGCCTTCGTCTGGTCGACTTGCCGTGGCCGCGATGTCGCCGGCTGCTGCGGCGTGTCGTTGTTGGCGAAGGCGATGAGGCTCTGTATCGTCGCCCTCCAGTCTTCGGCCTTGTCTGCCGCTGGAGGGAAGTCGAGGAGCAGTTGCGCTCTGGCTAGAGCTTCTGCTGGAGAGGAGGGGAGCGGCGGCGAGCGGTGCGAGGAGCGAGATATGCTCGGACTTCTAACAGGGTTAGAAGGAGCAGTCTCTCGCCCCGGCGACCGCGCCTTGCTCGTGCCAGGACGATGGCCCTAAGCGTCCCGCGAGCCTCCGGTTTGTCCTTGCCCGAGCAAGCGGATGGTACCTCCTGTACCACGGCGCTGCTGGCCTGTCGTCTGCTGGGAAGGACGTGGTGCGTCTACGGACACCGAGGCTTTGGAGTTTGCCCGGTCGTCCGTCTTGTCCTTGGATTTGGTGGCACCGTGAGTTTCCTCGCCGGCGACCATCCTTCCGCCGGCGTCTCCCCCACCAACCGTTGGTTCTGGTGGCGGTGGGATCGACGCAGACGGGCCTGCGACCTCCGAAGCTTTCTTCTTCGGTGCCATGTTATTGCTGATGATGTTGATGAAGCTGGAGAAGTTGATGAAGAGTGCGCCCGCGTGAGCGCCGGATCAGGTTCGCACAACCTCGACGCCCCCTACCTGGCGCGCCAAAGATGTCGGGGGAAACTGTCCTCCCACGAGCACCTATGGGACCGGAGCCCCTTCTACGTTGCGGTAAGGGAGCGGAGGGAACACGAAGAGCAGATCGAGGGGCACACGCGGGCAGTTTACCCAGGTTCGGGCCGCGCGGACGCGTAAAACCCTACTCCTGCCTTGGTTGTATTGAGCTCGGGAGCTTGAAGAGCTACAGTACTAGCTACACCGAGCGAGAGAGTTGCTTAGGATCCGAACCCTTTCTACGTTGTGCATGGGCCTCCTTTTATAGCTCAAGGGGTCACCGACAGGTGCCAACGTAGAGGAGGGCAAAAATGTAACTTTGGTGGTAGTTGTAACAGTGCGGGAATAGTGCGTGAACAGTGGTCTTCACCTACTTTGACAGTGGGGGACAAGGGCATTGAATGCCCGTCACCGTCGACCCCAAAAGTGTCCGTCCATGCTTCTCCATTCGACACGGCGGTA
Organism: Secale cereale; assembly: GCA_902687465.1. Classification (NCBI taxonomy): domain Eukaryota; kingdom Viridiplantae; phylum Streptophyta; class Magnoliopsida; order Poales; family Poaceae; genus Secale; species Secale cereale. The sequence goes on along the minus strand of LR738710.1, from coordinate 126,086,415 downwards.
GCCTCGTCACCGTGGATTGCCATCGTGCGCCCCAGGCTGCACAACCATCCGCCACGCGTCCCTGGAAGGGCCCCAGGGCGACGCGTGGGCAGATGAGCTGGAGCGCGGACACACAGCGTAAGTCTCCCCCGGCAAGCACCTTGTCGGGGCTATGATCTTGCCGGGCCCGGAAGCTTGTCGCTCCCCGGGCCCTGCCGGGGCGCATGATGCGCCGAGGCATCTCTTCAAGTACGTATTCCTTGGTCTTCCTGGCAAGCTCCTCTTGTCAGGGCCTTGTGCTGGAGTGACGGTCTTGAGCCTGGCACGGCCTTCCCGGCAAGCTCCTCTTGCCGGGGCCTTGATCTTCTGACTTGTATACTTTGTTCTTGAATGGTTTTATAGGGACGAGAAAGGTTTCCGGCGAGCACGTGGTAAACCCTGCCGCGGGAAGCTGCTACTGCCCGTGCACAAGTTGGGGTACTAAGGTACCCCTACCTTAGTACACCGACAGTCCTTCATTGAAAAACATTTATTCAAGTTGGCCTTTATTCTTTCCAAGAATTCTACATCATTTCCCATCAGCAATATGTCATCCACATATAATATGAGGAATGCTACAGAGCTCCCACTCACTTGTAAATATAGGCTTCTCCCCAAGTCTGTATAAACGCAAACGCTTTGATCACCTCATCAAAGCGAATGTTCCAACTCCGAGATGCTTGCACCAGCCCATAGATGGAGCGCTGGAGCTTGCATACCTTGTTAGCATTCTTAGGATCGACAAAACCTTCCGGCTGCGTCATATACAGTTCTTCCTTAAGGAAGCCGTTATGGAATGCCGTTTTGACGTCTATTTGCAATATCTCATATTCATAGAATGCGGCAATTGCTAACATGATTCGGACGGACTTCAGCATCGCTACGGGAGAGAAAGTCTCGTCGTAGTCAATTCCTTGAACTTGTCGATAACCTTTAGCGACAAGCCGAGCCTTATAGATGGTCACATTTCCATTCTCCTCGGTCTTCTTAAAGATCCATTTATTTCCTATGGCTTGCCGATCATCAGGCAAGTCAACCAAAGTCCATACTTTGTTATCATACATGGATCCTATCTCGGATTTCATGGCTTCAAGCCATTTGTTGGAATCCGGGCCCGCCATCGCTTCTTCATAGTTCGAAGGTTCACCGTTGTCTAACAACATGATTTCCAGGACAGGGTTGCCGTACCACTCTAGCACGGAACGTGTCCTTGTGGACCTACGAAGCTCAGCAGTAACTTGATCCAAAGTTTCCTGATCATTATCATTAACTTCCTCTCTAGTCGGTGTAGGCACCACAGAAACATCTTCCTGCGCTGCGCTACTTTCCGGTTCGGAAGGAGTGACAATCACCTCATCAAGTTCCACTTTCCTCCCACTTACTTCTTTCGAGAGAAACTCTTTCTCCAGAAAGGATCCATTCTTGGCAACAAAGACCTTGCCTTCGGATCTGAGGTAGAAGGTATACCCAATAGTTTCCTTAGGGTATCCTATGAAGATGCATTTTTCCGATTTGGGTTCGAGCTTTTCAGGTTGAAGTTTCTTGACATAAGCATCGCATCCCCAAAATTTTAGAAACGGCAACTTAGGTTTCTTCCCAAATCATAGTTCATACGGTGTCGTCTCAACGGATTTAGACGGTGCCCTATTTAAAGTGAATGCGGCAGTCTCTAAAGCATAACCCCAAAATGATAGCGGTAAGTCGGTAAGAGACATCATAGATCACACCATGTCCAACAGAGTACGATTACGATGTTCGGATACACCATTACATTGAGGTGTTCCAGGCGGCGTCAATTGTGAAACAATTCCACATTTCCTTAGGTGCGTGCAAAATTCGTGACTTAAATATTCTCCTCCACGATCTGATCGTAAGAACTTTATTTTCCTGTCACGTTGATTCTCAACCTCATTCTGAAATTCCTTGAACTTTTCAAAGGTCTCAGACTTGTGTTTCATCAAGTATACAGAACCATATCTACTTAAGTCATCAGTGAGGGTGAGAACATAATGATAGCCACCGCGAGCTTCAACACTCATTGGACCGCACACATCAGTATGTATGATTTCCAATAAGTTGGTTGCTTGCTCCATTGTTCCGGAGAATGGAGTCTTGGTCATCTTACCCAAGAGGCATGGTTCGCACGTGTCAAATGATTCAGAATCAAGAGACTCCAAAAGTCCATCTGCATGGAGCTTCTTCATACGTTTGACACCAATATGACCAAGGCGGCTGTGCCACAAGTATGTGGGACTATCATTATCAACCTTACATCTTTTGGCATTCACACTATGAATATGTGTAACATCACCTTCGAGATTCAATAAGAATAAACCATTGGCCAGCGGGGCATGACCATAAAACATTTCTCTCATATAAATAGAACAACCATTATTCTCATATTTAAATGAGTAGCCATCTCGCATTAAACGAGATCCAGATACAATGTTCATGCTCAAAGCTGGTACTAAATAACAATTATTGAGGTTTAAAACTAATCCCTAAGGTAGATGCAGGGTAGCATGCCGACGGCGATCACATCGACCTTGGGACCATTCCCGACACGCATCGTCACCTCATCCTTCGCTAGTCTCCGATTATTCCGCAGCTCCTGCTTTGAGTTACAAATGTGAGCAACTGCATCGGTATCAAATACCCAGGAGCTACTACGAGCGCTGGTAAGGTACACATCAATAACATGTATATCACATATACCTTTGACGTTGCCGGCCTTCTTATCTGCTAAGTATTTGGGGCAGTTCCGCTTCCAGTGACCCGTTCCCTTGCAATAAAAGCACTCAGTCTCAGGCTTGGGTCCATTCTTTGGCTTCTTCCCGGCAACTAGCTTACCGGGCGCGGCAACTCCTTTGCCGTCCTTCTTGAAGTTCTTCTTACCCTTGCCTTTCTTGAACTTAGTGGTTTTATTCACCATCAACACTTGATGTTCCTTTTTGATCTCCACCTTCGCTGATTTCAGCATTGAATATACCTCGGGAATGGACTTCTCCATCCCTTGCATGTTGAAGTTCATCACAAAGCTCTTGTAGCTCGGTGGGAGCGACTGAAGGATTCTGTCAACGACCGCGTCATCTGGGAGATTAATTCCCAGCTGAGACAAGCGGTTGTGCAATCCCGACATTTTGAGTATATGTTCGCTAACAGAACTATTCTCCTCCATCTTACAACTGTAGAACTTGTTGGAGACCTCATATCTCTCGACTCGGGCATGAGCTTCGAAAACCAATTTCAGCTCTTGGAACACCTCATATGCTCTGTGCTACTCAAAACGCTTTTGGATCCCCGATTCTAAGCTTTAAAGCATGCCACACTGAACTAGGGAGTAATCATCACTACGCGACTGCCAGGCGTTCATAACGTCTTGAGTTGCTGGGAAAACGGGTGCATCACCTAGCGGTGCTTCAAGGACATATGCTTTCTTGGCAGCTATGAGGATGATCCTCATGTTACGGACCCAATCTGTATAGTTGCTACCATCTTCTTTCAGCTTGGTTTTCTCCAGGAACGCGTTGAAGTTGAGGGCAACATTTGTGTGGGCCATTGGATCTACAAGACATATTGTAAAGATTTTAGACTATGTTCATGATAATTAAGTTCATCTAAACAAATTTAATGAACTCACACTCAGATAGACATCTCTCTAGTCATCTAAGTGATACATGATCCGAATCGACTAGGTCGTGTCTGATCATCACGTGAGACGGACTAGTCATCAACGGTGAACATCTTCATGTTGATCGTATCTTCTATATGACTCATGTTCGACCTTTCGGTCTTTCGTGTTCCAAGGCCATGTCTGCACATGCTAGGCTCGTCAAGTCGACCCTAAGTGTATTGCGTGTGTAAATCTGGCTTACACCCGTTGTATGCGAACATTAGGACCTATCACACCCGATCATCACGTGGTGCTTCGGAACAACGAACCTTAGCAACGGTGCACAGTTAGGGGGGAACACAATTCTTGAAATTTTAGTGAGAGATCATTTTATTTATGCTACCGTCGTTCTAAGCAAATAAGATGTAAAACATGATAAACATCACATGCAATCAAATAGTGACACGATATGGCCAATATCATTTTGCTCCTTCTGATCTTCATCTTCGGGGCTCCATGATCATCATTGTCACCGGCATGACACCATGATCTCCATCATCATGATCTCTTTCATTATGTCTTCATGATGTTGTCTTGCCAAACGTTACTTATACTACTATGGCTAACGGTTAGCAATAAAGTAAAGTAATTACATGGCGTTTTCGATGACACGCGGGTCATACAATAAAATAAAGACAACTCCTATGGCTCCTGCCGGTTGTCATACTCATCGACATGCAAGTTGTGATTCCTATTACAAGAACATGATCAATCTCATACATCACATATATATCATTCATCACATCCTTTTGGCCATATCACATCACACGGCACATGCTGCAAGAACAAGTTAGACGTCCTCTAATTGTTGTTGCAAGTTTTTACGTGACTGCTATAGGTTTCTAGCAAGAACGTTTCTTACTACGCCAAAACCACAACATGATACGCCAATTTCTATTTACCCTTCATAAGGACCCTTTTCATCGAATCTAATCCGACTAAAGTGGGAGAGACAGACACCCGCTAGCCACCTTATGCAACTAGTGCATGTCAGTCGGTGGAACCTGTCTCACGTAAGCGTACGTGTAAGGTCGGTCCGGGCCGCTTCATCCCACGATGCCGCCAAATCAAGATAAGACTAGTAGTGGCAAGTAAATGGACATGATCTACGCCCACAACAATCTTGTGTTCTACTCGTGCATAGTACCTACGCATAGACCTAGCTCTGATACCACTGTTGGGGATCGTTGCAGAAAATCAAAAACTTTCATACGCATCCCCAAGATCTATCTATGGAGTTACTAGCAACGAGAGGGGAGTGCATCTTCATACCTTTGAAGATCGCGATGCGCAAGCGTTGCAAGAACGCGGTTGGTGGAGTCCTACACGCAGCGATTCAGATCGCGGTCGATTCCGATCTAAGCGCCGAACAACAGCGCCTCCACGTTCAACACACGTACAGCCCGGGGACATCTCCTCCTTCTTGATCCATCAAGGGGGAGGAGAAATTGGGGAAGAGCTCCGGCAGCACGACAGCGTGGTGGTGGAGCTTGCAGTTCTCCGGCAGGGCTTCGCCAAGCTCTACGGAGGAAGAGAAGGAGTTGGGAGGAGAAGAGGGCTGCGCCAGGGAAGGGGTGTGGCTGCCCTCTCTCTCCCTCACTATATATAGAGGGAAGGGGGGAGGAGGAGGCACCCTAGGGTTTCCCTAGGGGAGGGGCAGCGGCCACAGGGGAAACCCTAGATGGGTTTGGGCGCCCACACCCCTAGGAAACTTGCCCCCCAAGCCGGGAGGGGCAGCTGCCCTAGGGGAGGCGCCCCCACCTCTCCACGTTACGTGAGATGGGGTGGGAGGGGCGCTCAGCCCCTTAGTGGGCTGATGTGCCCCCTTCCCTTGGCCCATAAGGCCCCCCAACGCTTGTCGGGGCCTCCGAAACCACTTTCGGACACGCTGGTCGACACCCGATACCCTCGGAACAATTCTGGACTCCAATACCCTTCGTCCAATATATCGATCTTCGCCTCTGGACCATTCTGGAGTTCCTCATCACGTCCGGATCTCATCCGGGACTCCGAACAACCTTCGATAACCACATACTATTCCCATAACAACTCTAGCATCACCGGACCTTAAGTGTGTAGACCCTACGGGTTCGGGAACCATGCAGACATGACCGAGATACCTCTCCGACCAATAACCAATAGCGGGATCTGGATACCCATATTGGCTCCCACATGTTCCACGATGATCTCATCGGATGAACCACGATGTCGGGGATTCAATCAATCACGTATACAATTCCCTTTGTCTACCGATATAGTACTTGCCCGAGATTCGATCGTCGGTATACCGATACCTTGTTCAATCTCGTTACGGCAAGTCTCTTTACTCGTTCCGTAACACATCATCCCGTGACCAACCCCTTGGTCATATTTAGCTCATTACGATGATGCCTTAACGAGTGGGCCCAGAGATACCTCTTCGTCATACGGAGTGACAAATCCCAGTGTCGGTTCATGCCAACCCAACAGATGCTTTCGGGGATACCCGTAGTGTACCTTTATAGCCACCCAGTTACGTTGTGACGTTTGGCACACCCAAAGTATTCCTACGGTATCCGGGAGTTGCACAACCTCATGGTCTAAGGAATAGATACTTGACATTGGAAAAGTTTTAGCATACGAACTACACGATCTTGTGCTAGGCTTAGGATTGGGTCTTGTCCATCACATCATTCTCCTAATGATGTGATCACGTTATCAATGACATCCAACGTCCATGGTCGGGAAACTGTAACCATATATTGATCAACGAGCTAGTCAACTAGAGGATCACTAGGGACATGTTGTGGTCTATGTATTCACACATGCATTACTGTTTCCGGATAATACAATTAAAGCATGAACAATAAACAATTATCATGAACAAGGATATATAATAATAACCATTTTATTATTGCCTCTAGGGCATATTTCCAACAGAGGGGGCACGCCAAGTGTGGGGAGTCCTACTAGGACTCCCAAGTCCTAGTAGGATTCCCCTTTTCCTTTCCAGAGTAGGAGAGAAGAAAGAGGGAGTTGGAAAGGGCAAGGGGGGAGCCGCCCCCTTTCCCCTAGTCCAATTTGGACCCATGGGGGGTGCGCGCCTCCTTCCCTTTGGCATGCCTCCTCTATTCCTGTATGGCCCAATAAGGCCCAAATACTTCTCCCAGCGAATTCCTGTAACTCTCTGGTACTCCGAAAAATACCCGAATCACTCGGAACATTTCCGATGTCCGAATATAGCCTTCCAATATATTGATGTTTATGTCTCGACCATTTTGAGACTGTTCATCATGTCCATGATCTCATCCGGGACTCTGAACAAACGCCGGTCATCAAATCACATAACTCATAATACAAATCGTCATCGAACGTTAAGCGTACGGACCCTACGGGTTCGAGAACTATGTAGACATGACCGAGACGCATCTCCGGTCAATAACCAATAGCGGAACCTGGATGCTCATATTGGCTCCTACATATTCTATGAAGATCTTTATTGGTCAAACCGCATAACAACATACGTTGTTCACTTTGTCATCGGTATGTTACTTGCCCGAGATTCGATTGTTGGTATCATCATACCTAGTTTAATCTTGTTACCAGAAAGTCTCTTTACTGGTTCTGTAATGCATCATCCTGCAACTAACTCATTAGTCACATTGCTTGCAAGGCTTATAGTGATGTGCATTACCGAGAGGGCCCAGAGATACCTCTTCGACAACCGGAGTGACAAATCCCAATCTCGGTCTATGCCAACTCAACAAACACCATCGGAGACACCTGTAGAGAATCTTTATAATCACCCAGTTACATTGTGACGTTTGATAGCACACAAAGTGTTCCTTCCGTATTCGGGAGTTGCATAAACTCATAGTCATAGGAACATGTATAAGTCATGAAGAAAGCAATAACAACATACTAAACGATCAAGTGCTAAGCTAACGAAATGGGTCAAGTCAATCACATCATTCTCTAATGATGTGATCCCGTTCATCAAATGGAAACTCATGTCTATGGCTAGGAAACTTAACCATCTTTGATTAATGAGCTAGTCAAGTAGAGGCATACTAGTGACACTCTGTTTGTCTATGTATTCACACATGTACTAAGTTTCCAGTTAATACAATTCTAGCATGAATAATAAACATTTACCATGATATAAGGAAATAAATAATAACTTTATTATTGCCTCTAGGGAATATTTCCTTCAGTCTCCCACTTGCACTAGAGTCAATAATCTAGTTCACATCACCATGTGATTTAACACCAATAGTTCACATCCTCATGCGATTTAACACTTTATAGTTCACATCGCCATGTGACCAATACCCAAAAGGTTTACTAGATTCAATAATCTAGTTCACATCGCCATGTGACTAACACCCAAAGAGTACTAAGGTGTGATCATGTTTTGATTGTGAGAGAGGTTTAGTCAATGGGTCTGCCACATTTAGATCCGTATGTATTTTGCAAATTTCTATGTCTACAATGCTCTGCACTGAGCTACTCTAGCTAAATGCTCACACTTTCAATATGTATCCAGATCAAGACTCATAGTCATCCAGATCATTGTCAAAGCTTGCATCGACGTAACTCTTTACGACGAACTCCTTATCACCTCCATAACCGAGAAATATTTCCTTAGTCCTCTATGGATAATTTTGACCGCTGACCAGTGATAATCAAAATTGTACTCCATTGCCAAACTCATGGCAGGGCATACAATAGGTCTGGTACACAGCATGGCATACTTTATAGAACCTATGGCTGAGGCATAGGGAATGACTTTCATTCTCTCTCTATCTTTTGTTGTGGTCGAGCTTTGAGTCTTACTCAACTTCACACCTTGCAACACAGGCAATAACTCTTTCTTTGACTATTCCATTTTGAACTACTTTAAAAACTTTTCAAGGTATGTACTCATTGGAAAAACTTATCAAGCGTCTTGATCTATCTCTATAGATCTTGATGCTCAATATGTAAGCAGCTTCACCGAGGTATTTCTTTGAAAAACTCCTTTCAAACACACCTTTATGCTTTCCAGAAAATTCTACATCATTTCCGATCGACAATATGTCATTCACATATACTTATCAGAAAGGTTGTAGTGCTCCCACTCACTTTCTTGTAAATACAGGCTTCACCGCAAGTCTGTATAAAACTATATGCTTTGATCAACTTATCAAAGCGTATATTCCAACTCCGAGATGCTTGCACGAGTCCATAGATGGATCGCTGGAGCTTGCACATTTTTTTACCACCTTTAGGATTGCCAAAACCTTCTACTTGCATCATATACTACTCTTCTTTAATAAATCCATTAAAGAACGCAATTTTGTTATCCATTTGCCAGATTTCATAAAATGCAGCAATTGCTAACAAGATTCGGACAGACTTAAGCATCGCTACGAGTGAGAAAATCTCATCATAGTCAACACCATGAACTTGTCGAAAACCTTTTGCAACAAGTTGAGCTTTGTAGACAGTAACATTACCATCGGCGTTAGTCTTCCTCTTAAAGATCCATTTATTTTCAATGGCTTGTCGATCATCGGGCAAGTCAACCAAAGTCCACACTTTGTTCTCATACATGGATCCCATCTCAGATTTCATGGCCTCAAGCCATTTTGCGGAATCTGGGCTCATCGTCGCTTCCTCATAGTTCGTAGGTTCATCATGGTCTGTTAACATGACTTCCAGAACCGGGTTACCGTACCACTCTGGCGCGGAACACACTCTGGTTGACCTATGAGGTTTGATAGTAACTTGATCTGAAGTTTCATGATCATCATCATTAGCTTCCTCGCTGATTGTTGTAGGAATCACTGGAACTAGTTTCTATGATATACTACGTACCAATTCGGCAGAAGGTAAATTACCTCATCAAGTTCCACTTTCCTCCCACTCACTTCTTTCGAGAGAAACTCCTTCTCTAGAAATGATCCATTCTTAGCAACGAATATCTTGCCTTCGGATTTGTGATAGAAGGTGTACCCAACAGTTTCCTTTGGGTATCCTATGAAGACACATTTCTCCGATTTGGGTTCGAGCTTATCAGGTTGAAGCTTTTTCACATAAGCATCGCAGCCCCAAACTTTAAGAAACAACAACTTTGGTTTCTTGCCAAACCACAGTCTGTAAGGCGTCGTCTCAACGGATTTAGATGGTGCCCTATTTAACGTGAATGCAGTTGTCTCTAATGCATAACCCCAAAACGATAGTGGTAAATCGGTAAGAGACATCATAGATCGCACCATATCTAATAAAGTGCGGTTACGACGTTCGGACACACCATTACGCTGTGGTGTTCCAGGTGGCGTGAGTTGTGAAACTATTTCACATTGGTTTTAATGAAGGTCAAACTCGTAACTTCAAATATTCGCCTCCGCGATCAGATCGTAGAAACTTTTATTTTTTGTTACGATGATTTTCCACTTCACTCTGAAATTCTTTGAACTATTCAAATGTTTCAAACTTATGTTTCATCAAGTAGATATACTCATATCTGCTCAAATCATCTATGAAGGTCAGAAAATAACGATACCCGTCATGAGCCTCAACACTCATCAGACCGCATACATCAGTATGTATTATTTTCAATAAGTCAGTTGCTTGCTCCATTGTTCCAAAGAACAGCGTCTTAGTCATCTTGCCCATGAGGCATGGTTCGCAAGCATCAAATGATTCATAATCAAGTGATTCCAAAAGCCCATCAGCATGGAGTTTCTTCATGCGCTTTACACCAATATGACCTAAACGCCAGTTCCACAAATAAGTTGCACTATCATTATTAACTTTGCATCTTTTTGCTTCAATATTATGAATATGTGTATCACTACGATCAAGATCCAACAAACTATTTTTATTGGGTGTATGACCATCAAAGGTTTTATTCATGTAAACGGAATAACAATTATTCTCTGACTTTAAATGAATAAACATATTGCAATAAACATGATCAAATCATATTCATGCTCAATGCAAACACCAAACAACATTTATTTAGGTTCAAAACTAAACCCGAAAGTATAGGGAGTGTGCGGTGATGATCATATCAATCTTGGAACCACTTCCAACACACACCGTCACTTCACCCTTAACTAGTATCTGTTCATTCTGCAACTCCTGTTTTGAGTTACTAATTTTAGCAACTGAACCGGTATCAAATACCCAGGGGTTGCTATGAACACTAGTAAAGTACACATCAATAATCTGAATATCAAATATACCTTTGTTCACTTTGCCATCCTTCTTATCCGCCAAGTATCTAGGCCAGTTCCACTTGCAGTGACCATTTCCTTTGCAGTAGAAGCACTTAGTTTCAGGCTTGAGTTTAGCTTTGGGTTTCTTCATGGGAGTGACAACTTGCTTCTCATTCTTCTTGAAGTTCCCCTTCTATCCCTTTGCCCTTTACTAGAAACAAGTGGTCTTGTTAACCATCAACACTTGATGCTCTTTCTTGATTTCTACCTTCGCCGATTTCAGCGTCGTGAAGAGCTTGGGAATTACTTTCGTCATCCCTTTCATATTATAGGTCATCACTAAGTTCTACTAACTTGGTGATAGTGACTAGAGAACTTTGTCAATTACTATCTTATCTGGAAGATTAACTCCCACTTGATTCAAGCAATTGTAGTACTGAGACAATTTGAGCACATGCTCACTGGTTGAGCTATTCTCCTCCATCTTGTAGGCAAAGTACTGTCAGAGGTCTCATACCTCTCAACACGGGCATGAGTATGAAATACTAATTTCAACTCTTGGAACATCTTATATGCTCTGTGGCGTTCAAAACATTTTTGAAGTCCCGGTTCTGAGTCGTAAATCATGGTGCACTAAACTATCAAGTAGTCATCATACCGAGCTTTTGTCAAAAACATTCATGACGTCTGCATCTGCTCCTGCAATAGGTCTGTCACCTAGCGGTGTATCAAGGACATAATACTTTTGTGCAGCAATGAGGAAAATCCTCAGATCATGGAACAAGTCTGCATCATTGCTACTATCATCTTTCAACTTATATTTCTCTAGGAACATATAAAAAATAAATGGGGAGCTATATCGCGAGCTATTGATCTACAACATAGATATGCTAATACTACCAGGACTAAGTTCAATTAATCATATTACTAAAGAACTCCCACTTAGATAGACATCCCTCTAGTCATCTAAATGATCACGTGATCCAAATCAACTAAACCATGTCCGATCATCACGTGAGATGGAGTAGTTTTCAATGGTGAACATCTTATGTTGATCATGTCTACTATATGATTCACTCTCGAACTTTCAGTCTCGAGTGTTCCGAGGCCATGTATGTACATGCTAGGCTCGTCAAGTTTGACCCGAGTATTCTACATGTGCAAAACTGTCTTACACCCATTGTATTTGAACGTAGAGCTTATCACACCCAATCATCATGTGGTGTCTCGGCACGACGAACTTTCGCAATGGTGCATACTCAGGGAGAACACTTGTACCTTGATTTTTTTTGTAAGGGATCATGTTATAATGCTACCGTCGTACTAAGCAAAATAAGAAGTATAATAAGATATGTGACATGATATGGCCATCATCATCTTGTGCTTTTGATCTCCATCTCCAAAGCATCGTCATGATCTCCATCGTCACTGGCTAGACACCATGATCTTCATCGTAGCGCAGTGGTCATCTCGCCAACTATTGCTCCTACTACAATCGCTAACTCATAACGATGAAGTAAAGCAAGTACATGGCCTTCGCAATTCATACAATAAAGAGACAACCATAAGGCTCCTGCCGGTTGCCTATAATATACAAAACATGATCATCTCATACAATAACGTATAACTCATCACTTCTTGACCATATCACATCACAACATGCCCTGCAAAAACAAGTTAGACGTCCTCTACTTTGTTGTTGCAAGTTTTACGTGGCTGCTACGGGCTTAGCAAGAATCATTCTTACCTACGCATACAAAAACCACAACGATTTTTCGTCAAGTGTGTTGTTTTCACCTTCACAAGGACCGGGCGTAGTCACACTCGATTCAACTAAAGTGAGAGAGAAAAACACCCGCCGATCACCTTTAAGCAACGAGTGCTCGTAACGGTGAAACCAGTCTCGCGTAAGCGTACATGATACGTCTCCAACGTATCTATAATTTTTGATTGTTCCATGCTATTATATATTCTGTTTTGGATGTTTAATGGGCTTCATTATACACTTTTATATTATTTTTGGGACTAACCTACTAACCCAAGGCCCAGTGCAAATTGGTGTTTTTGCCTATTTCAGTGTTTCGCAGAAAAGGGATATCAAACGGAGTCCAAACGGAATGAAACCTTCGGGAGAGATATTTTTGGAACTGTATCTTCACAGAAGACTTGGAGTACTTGTGAGGGAATGGAGAGGCGGCCACGACGGTCCAGGGCGCGCCCAGGGGGGCAGGCATGCCCCCCACCCTCGTGGGCCCTCTCTGGCTCCCCCGATGCCCTCCTTCCTCCCATATATCCATGTACCCTGAAAACATTGAGGCAACAGAGAAAACACTAATTCCACCGCCGCAACCTTCTGTTCCCGTGAGATCCCATCTTGGGGCCTGTTCCGGAGCTCTGCCGGAAGGGGGATCGATCATGGAGTGCTTCTACATCAACACCATAGCCTCACCAATGAGTTGTGAGTAGTTTACCACAGACCTTCGGGTCCATAGTTATTAGCTAGATGGCTTCTTCTCTGTTTTTGGATCTCAATACAAAGTTCTCCTCGATCTTCGAGGAGATCTATTCGATGTAATCTTTTTGCGGTGTGTTTGTCGAGATCCGATGAATTGTGGGTTTAGGATTAAGATTATTCTACGAACAATATTTGATTCTTTTCTGAAATCTTTTTTGTATGATTATAATATCCTTGCAAGTCTCTTCGAATTATTGGTTTGGTTTGGCCTACTAGATCTATAGTTCTTGCAATGGAAGAAGTGCTTGGCTTTGGGTTCAATCTTGCGTTGTCCTTTCCCAGTGACAGCACGAGCAGCAAGGCACGTATTGTATTGTTGCCATCGAGGATAAAAAGATGGGGTTTATATCATATTGCTTGAGTTTATCCATCTACATCATGTCATCTTGCTTAAAGCATTACTCTGTTCTTATGAACTTAATACTCTAGATGCATGCTGGATAGCGGTCGATGTGTGGAGTAATAGTAGTAGATGCAGAATCGTTTCGGTCTACTTGTTACGGACGTGATGCCTATATATAATGATCATGCCTAGATATTCTCATAACTATGCGCTTTTCTATTAATTGCTCGACAGTAATTTGTTCACCCACCGTAGAATTCTGCTATCATGAGAGAAGCCACTAGTGAAACTTATGGCCCCCGGGTCTATCTTTATCATATTATTTTACCTTCAATTTCTACTATCGTTGCTTATTTACTTTCTTTACTTTCTGTTCTTATACCAAAAATACCAAAAATATTATACTATCCTATCTATCAGATCTCACTTTCGTAAGTGACCGTGAAGGGATTGACAACCCCTTATCGCGTTGGCTGCGAAGTTCTTATTTTTTTTGTGCAGGTGCGAGGGACTCACGCGTGGTCTCCTACTAGATTGATATCTTGGTTCTCAAAAACTGAGGGAAATACTTACGCTACTGTGCTGCATCACCCTTTCCTCTTCGAGGGAATACAACGCAAGCTCGAGAAGTAGCAAGAAGAATTTTTGGCACCATTGCCGGGGAGATCTACGCAAAAGTCATATACCAAGTACCTATCACAAACCCTTATCCTTCGCACTACATTATTTGCCTTTCGTTTTCCTCTCCCCCACTTCACCCTTGCCGTTTTATTTGCCCTTCTTCTTCCGTGTGTTTTATCGCTTTGCCTTGCCGTCATGGCTGGTCCCTTATCCGCTCCTTTGTCTCCTGAGTTTGAAGTTCTTCACTTCAAACAAAAGCAAGGAGAAAACTTAAAAGATGCTTGGTTTAGGATGATGGAATCTTATCATAATTGCACCTGAGAGGTGAATTTTAGAATTTTACTTCGCAATTTTTATGTTGGACTAAATATGTCCCATAGAAAACTCTTGGATTGTGTTGCCAAAGGGAATTTTATTGAAACTGAGCCTAGTATTGCGCATGAAATTATAGAGGGAACACTACCTCAACAAAAAGGGTTACATCAGGCCCAGGAAGAGACACAAGTTTTTGAGAAAATTTGCGAAGTAACGAAAATATTACAAAAGTCTCTTGAACCTCTTAAGAGTGTTAGTGGAAATCTCCATCGCATGAATATGTTGATTACCCTTTGCAATAAGCGGTTGGATTCGTTAGATCTAAATATTTCCGAATATGAAGGGAAACGTAAAGAACCTCCCGGATTCGAGCTTGACACCACCAAAAGGATAAATACCAAAGATGGCAATACCTAGATATATTCTTGTATCGCGCCTAGCTAGGGGCGTTAAACGATAGCGCTTGTTGGGAGACAACCCAATTTTATTTTCTTTGTTTTTTGCTTCTGTTTAGGAATAAATGTTGCATCTGGCTTCTGTTTATATGTGGTTTTGTGTTTTAGTTAGTGTTTGTGCCAAGTAGAACCTTTGGGAAGACTTGTGTGAAGTTTATGTGATCTTGCTGTAAAAAAACAGAAACTTTAGCGCTCACGAGATTGGCTGTAATTTTTTTACTGGAGAGTGATTTTTAGTTGATTCTTTTTGCAGATGATTAATATACAAAATCCTCACATTTACCAATTTATTTCAATTTTTTTGGAGTTACAGAAGTATTCAAAAGTTACATATTACTATAGACTGTTCTGTTTTTGACAGATTCTGTTTTTTGTGTGTTGTTTGCTTATTTTGATGAATCTATGAGTAGTATCGGGGGGTATGAATCATAGAGAAGTTGGAATACAGTAGGTTTAACACCAATATAAACAAAGAATGAGTTCATTACAGTACCTTTGAGTGGTGGTTTGTTTTCTCATACTAACGGAGCTCGCGAGATTTTTGGCTAAGTTTTGTGTTGTGAAGTTTTCAAGTTTTGAGTATGGCTTTGATGGACTATGGAACAAAGAGTGGCAAGAGCCTAAGCTTGGGGATGCCCAAGGCACACCAAGGTAAAATTCAAGGACAACCAAAAGCCTAAGCTTGGGGATGCCCCGGGAAGGCATCCACTCTTTCGTCTTCATCTATCGGTAACTATACTCGGGACTATATTTTTATTCACCACATGATATGAGTTTTGCTTGGAGCGTCATGTATGAATTGAGTCTTTGCTTTTTAGTTTGCCACAATCATCCTTGCTGGACACACCTTTTAAGAGAGATAAATATGAATTATAATTTATTAGAATACTCTATGTGCTTCACTTATATCTTTTGAGCTAGATAGTTTTGCTCTAGTGCTTCACTTATATCTTTTAGAGCACGGTGGTGGTTTTATTTTGTAGAAATTGTTGATCTCTCATGCTTCACTTATATCCTTTTGAGAGTCTTTTAGAACAGCATGGTAATGTGCTTGGGTTATGAAACTAGTCCTAATATGATAGGCATCCAAGATGGGCATAGTAAAAACTTTCATATAAAGTGCATTGAATATGATGAGAAGTTTGATACTTGATGATTGTTTTGAGATATGAGGATGGTGATATTAGAGTCATGCTAGTAGGGTAGTTGTTAATTTGAGAAATACTTGTGTTAAGGTTTGCAAGTCCCGAAGCATGCACGTATGGTAACCGTTGTGTGATAAATTTGAAACATGAAGTATTTCATTGAGTGTCATCCGTTGTGTGGAGGTCGGGATCGCGCGATGGTTAACTCCTACCAACCCTTCCCCTAGGAGCATGCGTGTAGTACTTTGTTTTGATGACTTGTAGATTTTTGCAATAAGTATGTGAGTTCTTTATGACTAATGTCGAGTCCATGGATTATACGCACTCTCACCCTTCCACCATTGCTAGCCTCTCTTGTACCGCGCAACTTTCACCGGTACCATACACCCACCATATACCTTACACAAAACAGCCACCATACCTACCTATCATGGCATTTCCATAGCCATTCCGAGATATATTGCCATGCAACTTTCCACCATTCCGTTTGCTATGACACGCTTCATCATTGTCATATTGCCATGCATGATCATGTAGTTAACATCGTATTTGTGGCGAGGCCACCATGCATAATTTTTCATACATGTCACTCTTGATTCATTGCACATCCCGGTACACCACCTGAGGCATTCATATAGAGTCATACTTTGTTCTAGTATCGAGTTGTAATATCGAGTTGTAAATCAATATAAGTGTGATGGTCATCATTATTAGAGCATTGTCCCAAAGAAAAGAAAAAAGAAAAAAAGAAGAAGGAAAGGCCAAAGAAAAAAAGAAAGGCCCAAAAAAAGAAGGAAAAAAAACAGGAAAAAAAGGAAAAGGGGACAATGCTACTATCTTTTTCCACAATTGTGCTTCAAAGTAGCACCATGATCTTCATGATAGAGAGTCTCCTGTTTAGTCACTTTCATATGCTAGTGGGAATTTTCATTATAGAACTTGGCTTGTATATTCCAACTATGGGCTTCCTCAGATGCCCTAGGTCTTCGTGAGCAAGCAAGTTGGATGCACACCCACTAAGTTTCTTTTGTTGAGCTTTCATACATTTATAGCTCTAGTGCATCCGTTGCATGGCAATCCCTACTCACTCACATTGATATCTATTGATGGGCATCTCCATAGCCCATCGATACCCCTAGTTGATGTGAGACCGTGTTCCTTTTTTTGTCTTCTCCACAACCACCACTCTATTCCACATAGTGCTATGTCCATGGCTGACGCTCATATATTGCGTGAAAGTTGAAAGAGTTTGAAAAAAAATTAAAGTATGAAACAAATGCTTGGCTGGAACCGGGGTTGTGCATGATTGGAGTATTTTGTGTGACCAAGATGGAGCATAGCCTAACTATATGATTGTGTAGGGATGAACTTTCTTTGGCCATGTTATTTTGAGAAGACATGATTGCTTTGTTAGTATGCTTGAAGTATTATTATTCTTATGTCAATATAGACTTTTATCTTGAATCTTTCAGATCTGAACATTCATACCACAACAAAGAGAATTACATTGAGAATTATGTTAGTTAGCATTCCACATCAAAAATTCTGTTTTTATCATTTACCTACTCGAGGACGAGCAGGAATTAAGCTTGGGGATGCTTGATACGTCTCCAACGTATCTATAATTTTTTGTTGTTCCATGCTATTATATATTCTATTTTGGATGTTTAATGGGCTTTATTATACACTTTTATATTATTTTTGGGACTAACCTACTAACCCAAGGCCCAGTGCAAATTATTGTTCTTGCCTATTTCAGTGTTTTGCGGAAAAGGAATATCAAACGGAGTCCAAACGGAATGAAACCTTCGGGATAGTTATTTTTGGAACTGTATCTTCACAGAAGACTTGGAGTACACGCGAGGGAACGAGAGAGGCGGCCACGAGGGTCCAGGGCGCGCCCAGGGGGGGCAGGCACGCCCCCACCCTCGTGTGCCCCCTCTGGCTCCCCCGATGCCCTCCTTCCTCCTATATATATATATATATATATATATATATATATATATATATATATATATATATATACCCTGAAAACATCGAGGCAACAGAGAAAACCCTAATTACACCGCCGCAACCTTCTGTTCCCGTGAGACCCCATCTTGGGGCCTGTTCCGGAGCTCCGCCGGAGGGGGGATCGATCATGGAGTGCTTCTACATCAACACCATAGCCTCACCAATGAGTTGCGAGTAGTTTACCACAGACCTTCGGGTCCATAGTTATTAGCTAGATGGCTTCTTCTCTCTTTTTGGATCTCAATACAAAGTTCTCCTCGATCTTCGACGAGATCTATTCGATGTAATCTTTTTGCGGTGTGTTTGTTGAGATCCGATGAATCGTGGGTTTATGATCAAGAATATCTTTGAACAATATTGGATTCTTTTCTGAAATCTTTTATGTATTATTATAATATGCTTACAAGTCTCTACGAATTATTGGTTTGGTTTGGCCTACTAGATCTATAGTTCTTGCAACGGGAGAAGTGCTTGGCTTTGGGTTCAATCTTACGGTTTCCTTTCCCAGTGACAGCAGGGGCAGCAAGGCACGTATTGTATTGTTGCCATCGAGGATAAAACGATGAGGTTTATATCATACTGCTTGAGTTTATCCCTCTACATCATGTCATCTTGCTTAAAGCATTACTCTGTTCTTTTGAACTTAATACTCTAGATGCATGCTGGATAGCGGTCGATGTGTGGAGTAATAGTAGTAGATGCAGAATCGTTTCGGTCTACTTGTTACGGACGTGATGCCTATATATAATGATCATGCCTAGATATTCTCATAACTATGCGCTTTTCTATTAATTGCTTGACAGTAATATGTTCACCTACCGTAGAATTCTGCTATCATGAGAGAAGCCACTAGTGAAACTTATGGCCCCCGGGTCTATCTTTGTCATATTACTCTACCTTCAATTTCTACTGTCGTTGCTTATTTACTTTCTTTACTTTCTGTTCTTATACCAAAAATACCAAAAATATTATACTATCCTATCTATCAGATCTCACTTTCGTAAGTGACCGTGAAGGGATTGACAACCCCTTATCGCGTTGGTTGCGAAGTTCTTATTTGTTTGTGCAGGTGCAAGGGACTCGCGCGTGGTCTCCTACTGGATTGATACCTTGGTTCTCAAAAACTGAGGGAAATACTTACGCTACTGTGCTGCATCACCCTTTCCTCTTCGAGGGAATACAACGCAAGATCGAGAAGTAGCAGTATGTGTAATGTCGGTCCGGGCCGCTTCATCTCACAATACTGCCGAATCAAAGTATGACATGCTGGTAAGTAGTATGACTATTATCACCCACAACTCATTGTGTTCTGCTCGTGCATATCATCTACGCATAGACCTGGCTCATGATGCCACTATTGGGGAACGTAGTATTTCAAAAATTTCCTACGATCACGCAAGATCTATCTACTAGAAGCATAGCAACGAGTGGGGAGAGTGTGTCTACGTATCCTCGTAGACCGAAAGCGGAAGCGTCTATTGACGCAATTGATGTAATCAAGCGTCTTCGCGATCCAACCGATCCAAGCACCGAACGTACGACACCTCCGCGTTCAGCACACGTTCAGCTCGATAATGTCCCACGAGCTCTTGATCCAGTTGAGCTTCATGGGAGAGTTTCGTCAGCACGACGGCGGGGTGACGGTGATGATGAAGCTACTCGTGCAGGGCTTTACCTAAGCACTGCAACGATATGCCCGAGGTGTGTAACTGTGGAGGGGGGCACCGCACACGGCTAAAACCAATCTTGGAGTGCGTTTGGGGTGCCCCCTGCCCACGTATATAAAGGAGGGAGGAGGAGGATGCCGGCCCTAGAGGGCGCGTGCCAAGTGTGGGGAGTCCTACTAGGACTCCCAAGTCCTAGTAGGATTCCCCTTTTCGTTTCGAGAGTAGGAGAGAAGAAAGAGGGAAAGAGAGAGGGAGTAGGAAAGGGCAAGGGGGGCGCCGCCCCCTTTCCCTTAGTCCAATTAGGACCCATGGGGGTGCGCGCCTCCTTCCCTTTGGTCTGCCTCCTCTACTCCCGTATGGCCCAATAAGTCCCAAATACTTCTTTCGGCGAATTCCCGTAACACTCCGGTACTCCGAAAAATACCCGAATCACTTGGAACCTTTCCGATGTCCAAATATAGCCTTCCAATATATCGATCTTTACGACTTGACCATTTCTAGACTGTTCTTCATGTCTGTGATCTCATCCGGGACTCCGAACAAACGTCGGTCATTGATGGGCCTCGAACCCCTCGTTGGTTACCCCAAGTGGAAGGTGTAAGATGCAGTAAGTAGAAGTGTTTTCCCCTAGCAAAGATGCCAAGGATCGATTCCCCAGAGACTCCTAGGTTCAACAAGTAGGTGTCAATTGCTACGGCGCCAGATTAGTAGCAACCAACGTGGACCTGCACACAGATACAAATAACTTTGCTCCCAACGAGTACAGAGAGGTTGTCAATCTCTCCGGCCTTGTAGTTCACAAAGGATTAAAAGCAATGATAGTAGTGATAGATAGTTTTTGCGATAGTAAATAATAACGGAAAGTAAATAGTGGATGTGATCAATGATGGTAATATGGAACGGAGTCTCATGATGTTCACTAGTGATGTCTCTCTCCCAAAAGACGATAAAACAGCTATGTGAGGTAAACAAATTACAGCTGGGCAATTGATAGGACCACGAACGCAAACCAATGCTGACTACATTGCAAGAAAGGTTGAGGTTCAAAGCATGGGCGGTACGCCAAAGTAAGTAGACCGAAATCCATCAATATCTACTACTAATCATCCACCTTGAGATATCTATCCAGAACATCTCACTGGTATTAAGTTGCGAGTCCCACCCATAGTGTAAACTCAATGCAACAGACAACTGCATTAAAAGAACTTTGCGTAAAGTAAACAATCAATGCACCCGCGGGCACAAGCACCGTTGTTTTCCCCCTTGTGGCAACAGCACATCCCCTAGACTCATGTTTCTGTCACTCAAGCTAGTCATCGAGGGGCATGAACCCACAATCGAGCATAACGTTCCCTCTTGGAGTCACTACCTACTACTCGGCCAAAGCAATAAGTAACAACGGAGAACATGCAAGAATTACTTATGAACTAAAATATAAAAGAGGTGAATCAAATATATTACTCAAGATCAATCTGAACATAATCTCATAATCCATCAGATCCCAGCAAACTCAACATAGCAACAGCATAAGGATTACATAGGTGCCTCGATCATGTAGGGCAGCTCACGAGGACTAATTAGTGAAGCACAAGAACGGGAGGAGAACATCACATAGCTACTGGTCATGGACTCATGGTCCAAGGGAGACTACTCACGAGTCATCCGGGAGGCGTCCATGGTGGTGGAGAAGCTCCCGGTGGTGATCCTCCCCTCCGGCAGGGTGCCGGGAAGAGTTCTCCTGGTGCTCCCGATCTTGGAAGCGGTGGCGGCGGCGGAACAGAGATGGGATCACAAAAAGAAGTCCTGTTCTGAGGGTTTCGGAGGTCCCTCTAAATATATGCCAAAGGGGGGCACCGGACGGGCTTCGGGGGGCCCAGGCGCCCCCCCGGCGCGGCCCAGGGGGGCGCGCCCACAGGCGCCTGGAGCCCCTGTGCCCCCCCCCCCAGGTTGCCCTTCGAACGCAGTGTTGTTTCCGGTTCGCTGATTTTTTATATAATTTTTCTCGATTTTTCTGGGCAGTTCTCGAAACGTGAAAACCTGAAATACAAAAACAGCCGAAAACAAAAACTGGCACTGGGGTGCACTGGATTAGTAAGTTAGTCCAAATATGATCAAAAGTGTATGGAAGTGTATGAATATCATAGCAATATCACCCAAAAGTGGCATGGAGCAAGCAGAAATTATAGATACGTTTTGGACGTATCAACATCCCCAAGCTTAATTCCTGCTCGTCCTCGAGTAGGTAAATGATAACAAGAATAATTTCTGTGGTGACATGCTATTAACCATATAGGACTTTCTCATAGTCATATGACAAAAGCTTACTGAGACAATGATTCTAAAGTAATTAAGTTGTCTCAAGAGAAAATCACAAATGACTGAAAGTTTTACAACATGAAACTGAAACATCAAAAAGATTTGCAATGAACATGATGTGCAAATATGACAAAGTGATATCTAGCTTGCCCCCTTTAGTGATGCAAAACATAAGTGCAGGGGCACCTTCAAGGTTTAAGTGATGACTAGATACAATCATTTCAGAATAAACGATATCACAATCATGCAAAAGACAATGCTACTTTGGGACAATGCACATTACACTCAGAATGATAATCATGCTCTCAGTAGTTGGTGCTTCAATCATAAAGGTAAAAGAAAGGTTAAGTGCTAGAGCTTTTTATTTGAAAACATGGAAGCAATTGTGTCAACGGTAGTAGTACTTCATATGTGCCATGCATAAAACACCCTATAAGTTGCAAGCCTCATGCATCGAATACCAATAGTGCTCGCTCCTTGTCCTAATTAGCTCGGATCCCCATGGGTTATCATTGCATTGCATATGTTTTAACCAAGTGTCACAAAGGGGTACCTCTATGCCACCTGTACAAAGGTCCAAGGAGATAGATCGCATTTGATTTCTCATTTTTGATAGATCTCAACTTGAGGACATCCATACCGGGACAACATAGAAAATAGATGATGGACTCCTCTTTAATGCATAAGCATATTCTCATGAGAGATTGAGGATTAAGGTCCAAGCTAAAACTTCCACCATGATGCATGGCTTTGGTTGGCGGCCCAATGTTCTTCTCTAACAATATGCATAGTTATTCAACCCATGGTAAATCACCCTTACTTCAGACAAGACGAACATGCATAGCAACTCACATGATATTCAACAAAAGTGTGACAGTTGATGGCGTCCCCAGAAACATGGTTACCGCTCAGCAAGCAACTTATAAGAAATAAGATACATAAGCAACATATTCTTTACCACAATAGTTTTTAGGCTACTTTCCCATGAGCTATGTATTGCATGGTTAGTTTGCTTAGTGCAGGTGGAGGTTAGCAAAAGACTGGGAGCGACCAACTAAGAGAGCAATGACGGTCATAATCATGCAGAGCGACAAAGCAATATTGAATCAGGCATGGTAGTTATATCGCTACTTAGAAACAAAAGATCATCAAGGCTTGACAGACTTTCTTTACAGTCTTGAATATGCGTGAGCATACGCCAAGTCAATCAAAATAAATTCTCGAAGGAAGATATTACTAAACCATACCACATCATAGGCAAAAAAAACAAGTTGGTACTCCAATAACACATTGGGAACCCCCCAGCTATTCGAGATTAACCAAAAGAAAACCTGAACTACTAAGCACCATCATGAAAGTAGCATCTTTATCATAGACACATTAACCCATGCAACGGAAGCAAATTCTCTTAATAAGGTGAGCATGGTAATTAAAGAGAGTTCAAGCAACCAACTAAATAAAAGCTCTTGAAAAGATAAGCATGAATACTAAGAGCAGAGCACGATAGTAGCTATTAAAAGACAAAGAACACACACAGCATAGATAAACATGAAAATTCTATGTTATGTTCTAGGTAGAGGTGGAGCGTGTTTCTCTCCCACATAAAGGAATGCTGAGTTTCGACTCATTATGAAAAACTAAAAAGAAAACTAAAAGCAAGACGCTCCAAGCATAGCACATAACACATGAAGTGATAAAAATATAGCGGAACGAAAGACGAACTCACAATGTTGATGGAGAAGGGGATGCACGGGGGCATCCCCAAGCTTAGACGCTTGAGTCTCCTTGAATATTTCTTGGGGGTGCACGGGGGCATCCCCAAGCTTGAGCGCTTGACACTCCTGAATCTTTTTATCATCTTCCCTCGCACACTTGAAAACTCCCTTCATACATAACTCATCATAATCTGATTAGCGAGGTTAGTACCCTTAATAAAATAATTATACCTTGCTGGAAATAAAGATATTCTTGAAGTTCTACTGTTTCTCAAGATTGCCAAAAGGTTTTTGCAAAGAAAAAGCAAGTTCTTAATTTGCAAAGTGAAGGTAAGGCAAAACAGGACAAAATCTGTGAAAAACAGAACAGCAGGCAGTAATTGATCTGTTCGGGATACTTCTGCAACTCAAATCAAAAAACTCAGAACTGACGCACGAAAGACAATTATATAGAGAACGCTGTTGAAAAAATTCAGACCAAAAAGATGATCTGGTGATTTTATAAGAATTTTTCTATCCAAGGACAGAATCTGTTTCCTGAACAGCACCTCACAACTTTTGAACTTTCTAGCAATCGGAGGCTATACTTGGCACAAATATGAAAAGCAAAGATACAATGATGATGCTACAGCAGTAAACAACATCAAGACACAACAAAAGCAAAATATAAAAATTTATTCATGTGGGCTGCCTCCCAAAAGCGCTTTCTTTTATGCCTTTAAGCTAGGCATAAGACTTTAATGATGCTCTCGTAGGAATAAGAGTTGAAGAAAAAAAGAGAGCATCAAGAAGAAAATACCAAACACATTTAAGCCTAACATGCTTCCTATGCATAGGAATATTGCAATAGAATAATTCATTGAAGCACAAAGCAATAAGCATAGGAAGACAAAACAAGTGCAGCTTCAAAACCTTCAACATAAAGAAAGGGAACTTGATTTTATTGAAATATATCTATAAGCATATTTTCCCTTCTCATAATAATTTTCAGTGGGATCACGAATAAACTCGACAATATAAGCATCACATAAAGCATTGTTATCATGATCCACATGCAAAAAGGTACTCTTACTCTCCACATAAGTATCATGAAGAGGATAAAACTTAGTATAAAAGAGAGACATCAGCTCTTGCTAATCAAGCAAGTGCGAGTTATCGAGAAGCTTATACCAATCTGAAGCCTTATCTATAAGTGATACGGCGAACAATTTCCTCATGACAAACTCCCTTGATACACCTGCAAGCTTAAATAATGAACATAGTTGTGACAGATATAGCAAGTGTTCACCGGGATGTCTGTCTCCTGCATAACGATTAGCCAAAACATAATTGATAATACCAGCTGGTATTTTATAGGGCACAATTTCAGTAGGGGGAGGAGCAACCACCACAGGTGTGGGGCGTCTTCCCGCAAGCAACGATCCAATAGCAAGGTTGTCCATAAGCATAACTAGTGAAATACATAAAGAAAACTGAAAGGTAAACTAACAAGACTAAAAAGCAAAGGTAAAAGATAGCATGCAACTCCCCTATCCTGAAGAGTGAAGTCCCCGGCAACGGCGCCAGAAAATACTCCTTGATGGGCCTCGAACCCCTCGTTGGTTACCCCAAGTGGAAGGTGTAAGATGCAGTAAGTAGAAGTGTTTTCCCCTAGCAAAGATGCCAAGGATCGATTCCCCAGAGACTCCTAGGTTCAACAAGTAGGTGTCAATTGCTACGGCGCCAGATTAGTAGCAACCAATGTGGACCTGCACACAGATACAAATAACTTTGCTCCCAACGAGTACAGAGAGGTTGTCAATCTCTCCGGCCTTGTAGTTCACAAAGGATTAAAAGCAATGATAGTAGTGATATATAGTTTTTGCGATAGTAAATAATAACGGAAAGTAAATAGTGGATGTGATCAATGATGGTAATATGGACCGGAGTCTCATGATGTTCACTAGTGATGTCTCTCTCCCAAAAGACGATAAAACAGCTATGTGAGGTAAACAAATTGCAGCTGGGCAATTGACAGGACCACGAACGCAAACCAATGCTGACTACATTGCAAGAAAGGTTGAGGTTCAAAGCATGGGCGGTACGCCAAAGTAAGTAGACCGAAATCCATCAATATCTACTACTAATCATCCACCTTGAGATATCTATCCAGAACATCTCGCTGGTATTAAGTTGCGAGTCCCACCCATAGTGTAAACTCAATGCAACAGACAACTGCATTAAAAGAACTTTGCGTAAAGTAAACAATCCTTGCACCCGCGGGCACAAGCACCGTTGTTTTCCCCCTTGTGGCAACAGCACATCCCCTAGACTCATGTTTCTGTCACTCAAGCTAGTCATCGAGGGGCATGAACCCACAATCGAGCATAACGTTCCCTCTTGGAGTCACTACCTACTACTCGGGCAAAGCAATAAGTAACAACGGAGAACATGCAAGAATTACTTATGAACTAAAATATAAAAGAGGTGAATCAAATATATTACTCAAGATCAATCTGAACATAATCTCATAATCCATCGGATCCCAACAAACTCAACATAGCAACAGCATAAGGATTACATAGGTGCCTCGATCATGTAGGGCAGCTCACGAGGACTAATTAGTGAAGCACAAGAACGGGAGGAGAACATCACATAGCTACTGGTCATGGACTCATGGTCCAAGGGAGACTACTCACGAGTCATCCGGGAGGCGTCCATGGTGGTGGAGAAGCTCCCGGTGGTGATCCTCCCCTCCGGCAGGGTGTCGGGAAGAGTTCTCCTGGTGCTCCCGATCTTGGAAGCGGCGGCGGCGGTGGAACAAAGATGGGATCGCGAAAAGAAGTCATGTTCTGAGGATTTCGGAGGTCCCTCTAAATATATGCCAAAGGGGGGCACCGGACGGGCTTCGGGGGGACCAGGCGCCCCCCCCGGCGCGGCCCAGGGGGGGGGGGCGCGCCCACAGGGCGCCTGGAGCCCCTGTGCCCCCCCCAGGTTGCCCTTCGGACGCAGTGTTGTTTCCGGTTCGCTGATTTTTTATATATTTTTTCTGGATTTTTCTCAGCAGTTCTCGAAACGTGAAAACCTGAAATACAAAAACAGCCGAAAACAGAAACTGGCACTGGGGTGCACTGGATTAGTAAGTTAGTCCAAATATGATCAAAAGTGTATGGAAGTGTATGAATATCGTAGCAATATCACCCAAAAGTGGCATGGAGCAAGCAGAAATTATAGATACGTTTTGGACGTATCAGTCATCAAATCACATAACTCATAATACAAATCGTCATCAAACGTTAAGCGTGCAGACCCTACGGGTTCGAGAACTATGTAGACATGACCGAGACACATCTTTGGTCAATAACCAATAGCGGAACCTGGATGCTCGTATTGGCTCCTACATATTCCATGAAGATTTTTATCGGTCAAACCGCATAACAACATACGTTGTTCCCTTTGTCATTGGTATGTTACTTGCCCGAGATTCGATCATCGGTATCATCATACCTAGTTTAATTTCGTTACCGGCAAGTCTCTTTACTCGTTCCGTAATGCATCATCCTGCAACTAACTCATTAGTCACATTGCTTTCAAGGCTTATAGTGATGTGCATTACCGAGAGGGCCTAGAGATACCTCTTCGACAATCGGAGTGACAAATCCCAATCTCGATCTATGCCAACTCAACAAACACCATCGGAGACACCTGTAGAGCATCTTTATAATCACCCAGTTACGTTGTGACGTTTGATAGCACACAAAGTGTTCCTCCGGTATTCAGGAGTTGCATAATCTCATAGTCATAGGAACATGTATAAGTCATGAAGAAAGCATTAGCAACATACTAAATGATCAAGTGCTAAGCTAACGGAATGGGTCAAGTCAATCACATCATTATCGAATGATGTGATCCCGTTCATCAAATGACAACTCATGTCTATGGCTTGCAAACTTAACCATCTTTGATTAACGAGCTAGTCAAGTAGAGGCATACTAGTGACACTCTGTTTGTCTATGTATTCACACATGTACTAAGTTTCCGGTTAATACAATTCTAGCATGAATAATAAACATTTATCATGATATAAGGAAATAAATAATAACTTTATTATTGCCTCTAGGGCATATTTCCTTCAAATCCTACTTAAGCTTAATACCTGACTCTTTTCCTTCGTCGAGTTCCCAATCTTCAGAGTTGCGTTTAATTATTTCCAAAAGATCCCACTGGAATTCAATAGTTTTCTTCATAAAATAACCAGCACAAGAAGTATCAAGCATGGATAGATCATTACGAGAAAGCCAAGCATAAAAATTCTGAATAATAATCTCTCTTGAGAGCTCATGATTGGGGCATGAATATAACATTGAATTAAGCCTCCCCCAAGCTAGAGCAATACTTTCTCCTTCACGAGGCCAAAAATCATATATATAATTCCGATCACGATGAACTAGATGCGTA
Source organism: Secale cereale (assembly GCA_902687465.1). Classification (NCBI taxonomy): domain Eukaryota; kingdom Viridiplantae; phylum Streptophyta; class Magnoliopsida; order Poales; family Poaceae; genus Secale; species Secale cereale. Next base: position 126,057,998 of record LR738710.1, on the reverse strand, counting down.
GGATTTTTTGGTGAAACTCCAATTTCAATCGGTTCCAGTTCCAAGATCCAATATCATCGCATAGCCTATACCATGCTAATGCTTTTACCTTCAAAGATAAAGGAAAAAATCTTCTTCATAACTTGATCTCCTGGTAGACCTGCAAGCTTTAACAATCCACAAATTTGTTCCACATATTTCAAGTGCATATCAGGATGTTCGGTTCCATCCCCTGCATAAGGATCAACTAGCAGTTGTTCTATCACACCCGAAGAAATTTCATATTCAATATTTTTAGTAGGTGCAGCGGGTTGAGGGGTAGCTAATTGTGGTTCCGGTCGAGCTGAAGATACCCCGAACAAACCCCTCAAAGGATTGTTCTCCATAGCAACAAGTGATAATAAATTTCAGCACACTATATGAATGTTTCCTAACCAATTTCCACTTACCAAAAGTGCTTCACTCCCCGGCAACGGTGCCAGAAAAATCCTTGATGACCCACAAGTATAGGGGATCAATTGTAGCTCTTTTCGGTAAGTAAGAGTGTCGAACCCAACGAGGAGTAGAAGGAAATGACAAGTGTTCTTCATTAAGGTAATGTCTGCTAGTGCTGAAATTGTAAGTAGCAGAGTAGTTTGATAGCAAGATAATTTTGTAACAAGTGAGTAACGATGGTAGTAGCAAAAGTGCAACAAGGTAGCCCAATCCTTTTGAGGCAAAGGACATACCAAGACGGTCTCTTATAATAAGAATAACGTTCTTGAGGGTACACGGGAATTTCATCTAGTCACTTTCATCATGTTGGTTCAATTCGTGTTCGCTACTTTGATAATTTGATATGTGGGTGGATCGGTGCTTAGGTGTTGTTCTTACTTGAACAAACGTCCTACTTATGACTAACCCTCCTGCAAGCATCCGCAACTACGATAAAAGTATTAAGAATAAATTCTAACCATAGCATTAAACTTTTGGATCCAATCGGTCCCTTACGGAATAGCGCATAAACTGGGGTTTAAGCTTCTGTCACTCTCGCAACCCACCATCTAATTACTACTCCACAATGCATTCCCTTAGGCCCAAATATGGTGAAGTGTCATGTACTCGACATTCACATGACACCACTAAGGGAATCACAACATACATACTATCAAAATATCAAACACATATCAAATTCACATGATTACTTGCGACATGATTTCCCCCGTGACCTCAAGAACAAAGGCAACTACTCACAATTGATAAACATGCTCAAGATCAGAGGGGTATTAAATAGCATATTGGATATGAACATATAATCTTCCACCAAATAAACCATATAGTAATCAACTACAAGATGTAATCAACACTACTAGTCACCCACAAGCACCAATCTATAGTTCCAGTAACAAGATGAACACAAGAGATGAACTAGGGTTTGAGATGAGATGGTGTTGTTGAATATGTTGATGGAGATAGCCCTCCCCAGGATGGGAGAGTTGTTGGTGATGATGATGACGATGATTTCCCCCTCCGGGAGGGAAGTTCCCCCGGCAGAAGCGCTCCGCTGGAGGGCAAAAGTGCTCTTGCCCAAGTTCCGCCTCGAGACAGCGGCGCTCCGTCCCGAAAGTCTTCTCCTTATTTTTTTCTGGGTCAGAATGGCTTATATACCAGAAGATGGGCACCGGAGATGGGTCTGGGTGAGCACAACCCACCAGGGCACGCCCGGGCTGCCTAGCGCGCCCAGGTGGGCTGTGCCCACCTAGTGGGCCCCCTCTAGTACTTATTTGCTCCAATATTCTTCAAATATTCCATAAAAATTCTCCGTGAAGTTTCAGCTTGTTTGGAGTTGTGCAGAATAAGTGGCCTGACGTAGCTTTTTTAGGTCCAGATTTCCAGCTGCCGGAATTCTCCCTCTTGGTGCATACCTTGCAAATTATGAGAGAAAAGGCATTAGAATTACTCCAAGAAGCATTATTATACATAAAAATAACATAAATAACAGCAAGAAAACATGATGCAAAATGGACGTATCATGCCTTCATGACAAAATAAACTCCAGAAATCTGCTACACAAAATAAATTCCACATGCACTCTTACAACTGTGAACTATGTCACAACTCTACACGGGAAACAACTTTGCACCTGCTTTGGGACTACCCTTTTGCTTTGGACTTCTGGGACTCCATTTCCTTCACAAAAAACAAAGCCATCTCCCTGATGGACAACATTCTTCTCACCATGGACATCCTACCAACCTTCTTTGCCATGGACATTGTCTTACTTGCATGTTGGAACATTTGGCTTCAAAGGAACTCAAAACTCTTCAGAGATGGAGACCCCACTGTCTTTATGTGGTGACAATGCTTGAAGAATGACCTACAACTAATGCTTCACACAATCAAGGGAAAGCACCTGCCAGAGCTGTCGAGTTTGATTGAGCTACACCTAAGTTGATTTTAGCATGAAAAGGTTGTCAGAATCGTGATTTTGAATCAGATCGGAGCCCTGATGGTAGGATCGCAAATCGTGGAATCTTTACTATCAGGATCGTAGAAACGTAGATTCTATGAACTAAAGTCGTAGAATCAGAGGGGTTAGTTTGGATCGTAAAGTCGTAGAATCGTACAACAGAATCGCGATTCTGACAACCTTGCCATGAATTTACCTAGAGCCGGAATTGGTTAGATTTCATTTTTGTATTGCTAGTAGCAATAGATTGTTTATACTTCATATTTAATGAAAATTACCGTATTCTATGGTTCAGAGTTCAAAAAAAGAGAACCTCCCGTCGTACCTCGTGTGGAATTTTGGTTGGCGAATCACAAGAATGCACACATAAAAAACAATCACAATGATCTACAAAGTTAGAGTAATTATTATGTTCTTCGAACCGGGCTATAACCCCTTTTCATTGCAAATGAACAGAAATACAATAGTTCAAAAAACATTAAGGGGGTGGAGGGAAAGAGGTTAAGCGAGTTCGAGCACTGCCAGGAAACCCGCTGCATTCACCCGCCGTCAAGAAGAACGCCATGAGACGAAAACCTAGGTAACATCAATTTCAACAATCCCAGGACTACTACAGACTATTACAACAAAAGCGAGCACATGGTAGCCTATTATATGTAATTGGTTTGATAATTTCAAGATTATACTGCAGTTTGGTGGATGGTTGTATTGCTCTAGGTTGATCTTTTATTTGCATGGTAATACGTGTCTCATTCATATCATAAAGATCAAAGTACAAGTCACGTAAGGACCGACATGACAAAACTAAAAAGATAACGGAACATTTCTGAGCTTAACACCAACGCCCATCACCTGCCTCCGGCACCACCATGGCAGCCACCAAAGAAAAGAATGACAGATTACCTCTTCACCCGAGCTCGATGCGGCTCCATCGCTGATATGCAGCTTTGCGGATCTCCGAGATGGCTCACCAAAAGTGAAGCCCTTGTCGTTGAACGAATCAGACCGGGGCAAGACCCCGGACACGCCATCGAACTCCAGATCTGGCACCCCACCACGACTAAGACGCCGAAGGAGGAAACCATACCTGCCATCCACAAACCACAAACCCAGCACACGTTCCATCTTCCAGATGTCGTCGATGCAGACCACAATTTGCATCCATTCTTGGACTACCTCCCAAGCTCCACGCCGACGCTAGAGCAAACGTTGTCGCAACGACGGAGCCCAAGGACACATCCACCACGAGGATGCCGTTGCCGCCACGCCATTGTTGCTTGAACATACTGATTTCCAAATCCATCACCAACCATAGGACCGATGGCCTTGTCACGGAAGGATCCGAAGAATTTTTATTCAGCGCTGTCATCATCGTCGCCGAAGCCAAGACGATGAACAACCTTAAAACCTAGACTATGAGAGAGTAAACACGACCCAGACGTGTGGATCCGGCGACCCCCCTCACCACCGACGACCGAGGTCGCCGGCGGAGGGGAGTCGTCGGAGAACGGCACTGAAAGATTGGACTCTCCTGGCGGGGTTCCAGCCGCCAGAAGCGAGAGACGTCGAGAGGAAAAACAATTTGCAATGGTGGCACCTAATCCGGTGTGGGATGAAAAGGAGCACACCGCTCGGTTGCTCTAGGTTGACTTTGAATACACATATATACATGTTAGGTTGAAAAAAACAATGAAAAATACAGCTTTGGCACCGTATGAAGGGGTAAACTTGTAAATTCCAAATTCGAGAGGTACATGAGTGCAATAGTTCTAGTGAACTGAAGAATTCCTCTGCGTTCTGCGACGACCCCCCGACCCAAAATTGGGGCGAGAAACCCAGCAAATCCAGTCTCCGCCGATCCGAATCCCCCGAAATTCCGGGATCGGAACCCTAACCCATCCCGAATCCCATCTCCGCCCCAATGCTTCCCGCCGGCGACGGCTCGTCCGCCGCCGTCGCCGCCCTCTCTTTCACCGATGCGGACGGCGACGACTACTCCGAGGACGGGGACTTCACCGGCGCCCCGTTCCTCGAACCGCCCGATCCGACCCTCCCCGACCCCACCTCCTCCTCCGCCACCGCCCTGTTCCCCGCGGGCGGAAGTGGTGGCCAAGCCTCGTCTGGCGGCGAGCGGCGGCCCCTCTTCCAGCGTCTCTGGACGGAGGAGGATGAGATCGTGATCCTCCGCGGGTTCGCGGAGTTCACCGCCGCCCGCGGCACGGCGTTCGCGTCGCACCAGTACGACACGGACCCGTTCTACGAGGACATGCGCCGCCGCCTCCAGCTCGACTTCTCCAAGAGCCAGCTCGTCGAGAAGCTCCGCCGCCTGAAGCGCAAGTACCGCAACTGCGTCTCTCGCCTCCGCGGGTCCGGCGCCGCCTTCTCCTTCCGCTCCCCGCACGAGCAGGCCATTTTCGAGATCGCGCGCAACATCTGGCGCCCCACGAATAAGCATGGCCGGGATCCCTCGGCCGACTCCGACGACGAGGAAGCTGTGGTTGCCGCTGCGGCCGTGGCTGCCACATCTGTCCCTGCGAACACCAGCCCCAATGGGGAAGTCAAGTCCCCTTCAGGGCGGCAGCGCCGCCGTAGACGTTCGGTGGAATCTGCAGCTCCAACTGCCCCGGCTGCTGTCCCTGCCACCATTTTGGTGCAGCCGCCTCAGCAAGTGCAGGTGCCTGTGTCAGTCCCTGTCAAGATGGATGACTCGCTACCAGCACTGCCCCAGGCTCCAATGCCTGTGACAGTGACCATGGAGGGTTCCGAGCCACTCAGGTTTCCGGTCATGTCACCTCAGTCAGGAATTATTGATGTCGAGAAGAATTTTCTGACGCCTATGTTTAAGGAGATGATTCATGCGGTGATAAATATTGGATCTAGTCCGTTTGGTATGAAACTTCCTGAGCCGCCGCACGGCTTGCCTATGGAAGGGGAGAAATGGAGAAATCAACGAATTCTGGAGCTGGAAGTGTACTTGAAGCGGATCGAACTGCTGCAGGACCAGGTGAAGGCGACGCTTGAGGAGCTCAAGTCCTCCACACCTAGGACTTGAGGTTTTTTAAGTTAGGAACTGATACAGTGTCTCTCATTATAGAATTCTTGCCACAATTCTGAGGTTAGATGTTTAGTTTTTTTCTCCACATTTTCTCGTGCATAAAAGAATCTTTTTAACAGGGTTTGGACTTGGAAACTAGTTTATTCATGGTTCTAATTGTTCATGTGATATTTAGCCGCTACTTATTTCTTTATAATGTAGGTGTTGTCCTCTGTTTTGAAGTGTTATGCTTTGAGCGGACTGGAAGGTCTCCTGATGGAAAGCTTGAGCACTTACAGTTAATATATTAGGATCACAGATTGTGGTCATTTCATTATTTCATCATTGTCATCAATTTATATGAAAGATGTTAGATATGTTCAGTACTGGTTGCCAATATAATTGAAGGTCACGGAATTATGGCATAGGAAACCAGTGGTTAATTTGTGGAGCAGCATGGTAGTTTAACTTGTGTTTGATCATGATTCATGACCCTGTTTATTTTCCGCGAAGGCTGAAAATTACTTAATATTTGAGTACCAGATATTTTGAGAATTACTTCTCTGCCGTGCCATTGCATTCTGTTATTTCATTTTCCCTGTTGGAATAAGGTCAGTGTATATGGGTTTAGAGGCCAGGTGACAGAAATTTACTCGTCATTTATGTGTTAAATTCAGTGTGGTATACAGTGTAATGCTAGACGATGAAACACTGAAATGTTGGTCCATAGCTCTAATGCTTCTAAGTTAATACGTACACTTAATTCTTTGTCTATTTGTGAATCTGTATTGCTTCAATCAAGGTGCACAACTATCAGCATTTTAATTATTTGTTCTACCTTCTAATCACAAAAGTGATGAATGCCTCTTCTACCTCCCAAGCAGAAAGTTTCCAAACATGTTCAAATTTTGAACAACCATAACATAGTCTCCAGAAACCATGGGAAAACACAACGGTCAAGTACACCAGGATAAAGGTAAACTGTGGTTCTGAAAAACAAAAAAGGTGGCTCTTTTCTATACACATAAAAATACCTCGTAAGTACTGGGTTACACCGATTGCTCGGTAGTACTGCACTATATAGAGTATTTTTGAAATGAACAGCATGGAGAAATGCCAAGGTCACGACTCGGAAGTACCAGAGTCAAAAAGCTCGGAGATACCGAACTTATAACGTGACAAGATATAGAAGCAAACCGATTTTTTTTTTCAAAAGTGCTGCGTAGCAACAAAAAAAAAAATCTCGAATACGCACGAGTGTGCGTATCATTCATTAAAGAAGAATATGGGGTGGGGAGCCCCAATCCACCAATACAACATTCAGCTTATTTACAAGCGGATTTCATCGATCTATCATTAAAGAAGAATATGGGGTGGGGAGCCCCAATCCATCAATACAACATTCAGCTTATTTACAAGCGGATTTCATCCGATCTATCATTAAAGAAGAATATGGGGTGGGGAGCCCCAATCCACCAATACAACATTCAGCTTATTTACAAGCGGATTTCATCCGACCTACCCGGTACGTACATAAGACTAACTACTCGTGCCCTATCCGCTCCACCCTAGCTGCCTCCTGCCCTAAGACCCTGCCGTTAATCAGGCCTGCCTTTGCCCAGATAGCCCCCTCCGCTTGTATCTTCTGCAACACACCTGACAGAGATGGTGTGTTTCCCTCGAACACAATGTCATTCCTATGTTTCCACAACGTCCACATAACCAATAAACACAAAGCCCGAGTGGACTTCCGATGCTCCATGCTCTCCTCCTGTCTCATGCACCAATCGCCCAGCTTCTCACCTGGCAGGGGGAGGTACTCCATCCTTCCAGCCAACGAGGTGCACCAATGCCAAACATGCCTCGCAAAGACGCAGCCGATGAGAAGATGTTGCATGGTCTCGTCGTGTTGGTCGCAGAAAGGGCAAGCGTCTTGGTGTGGTAGCCCTCGGCGTGCAAGTCGGTCCGAGGTCCAACAACGATTCCTGAGGGCAAGCCGGGTGAAGAAACGACATCTTAACGGAGCCTTCGACTACCAAGTAAACGGAGCTGTCGGAGATCGTTGCCGTCCCATGAATTTTGCCGCGTATGCCGACCTCGCAGAGTACAAGCCATTTGCTTCCGAGGACCACTGCACCTTGTCCTCCACTCCCTCCACCAACTCAAAATCTGCAAGCCTCGTCCATAGCCACAGGTACTCCTCCAGCTCCGGTCCCGTGAGGTTGGGGCCAACATCTCCGGCCCAAGCCCCATTGCCGAGCGCATCCGGGACCAATCTCGTCGTCCTGACCTGAATTGCACTCTGTTGTACAACGCCGGTGCTAGCTCTCTTATCCTCGCTTCGTCCACCCAGCGGTCCTCCCAGAACCGAGCTGCACTTCCATACCCTATCGTCGTACGCATCGCCACCTGAGCCAAGGCCATCGCTTCCGGGGGCACAACGATGGAGAACTCAGCCCAAGATCTCTCTTTGTTAGTCCTTTGGAGCCAAGGCCATCGGACATGCAGTGCTTTGTTCAGCCATCTCAAATCTGGAATCCCCAGGCCACCAGCCCATTTAGGCGTACATACCTCATCCCAAGCCATCGAGCAATTGCCCCCTTTTGCCTCACTCTTGCCGCACCACAAAAATCCCCGATAAATCTTCACCAACGCCGAGAGGGTTTTAGCTGGGAGACTCAGAGCAAGCATGGAGTGGACTGGTATAGCACATATCACTGATTGAATCAAGATTAGCCGCCCACACTTCGGTAAGAGGTCTGCTTTCCAATGAGGCAAACAATCACGAACCTTTTCCACCAGGCCTTGCATTTGCGCCACCAATTGTTTTCTGAGTGTTAAGGGTAGACCCAAGTAGGTGCACGGGAAGGCCGACGTCGAACATCCCAGAATTCTCTTCACCAACTCCACTTCGTCATGAGAACATCTAATCGGCCATATAGCGCTTTTGTTCATATTGACCACCAAGCTCGAGGCATGCGCAAATACCTGCAGGAGTGCAGCACATGTCGTAGCTTCCAGCGTCGTCGGCTTGATAAAGACGACCACATCGTCCGCAAACATCGAAGTTCTTTGCCGCAGCCTAGTCCTCGCTAGCTACCCTAGCAAACCTCTGCTTGTTGCATGCTCAAAAAGGGCTCGTAAGGGCTACAGAGTATAAATAGCATAGGTGACAGCGGGTCGCCCTGACGGAAACCCTGGCAAGGGAGGATTGGTTTGCCAGGCATGCCATTAACTAGGATCCGCGTGGAAGATGTTGCCAACAAACCACATATCCAAGTGATCCATCTATGTCCAGATCCCATTCTCCTCAAGACCTCCAAAATGAAAGGCAATCGTATCATGTCAAAGGCCTTAGTTATGTCGAGCTTTAGCATAACCGTCGGGCTCCTCAGCGCATGTAGCTTGCGAGCTGTGCATTGGACAAGCATGAAATTGTCATGCAAAGATCGACCTCTCACAAACGCACTTTGATGTAGCCCCACCAATTTCGGTAGCTCCTCAGCCAGCCTTGTGTTGGAAATATGCCCTAGAGGCAATAATAAATTGGTTATTATTATATTTCCTTGTTCATGATAATCGTTTATTATCCATGCTAGAATTGTATTGATAGGAACCTCAGATACATGTGTTCATACATAGACAAACACCATGTCCCTAGTAAGCCTCTAGTTGACTAGTTCGTTGATCAACAGATGGTCACGGTTTCCTGACCATGGACATTGGATGTCGTTGATAAACGCGATCACATCATTAGGAGAATGATGTGATGGACAAGACCCAATCCTAAGCCTAGCACAAGATCGTGTAGTTCGTATGCTAAAGCTTTTCCAATGTCAAGTATCCTTTCCTTAGACCATGAGGTTGTGCAACTTCCGGATACCGTAGGAATGCTTTGTGTGTGCCAAACATCACAATGTAACTGGGTGGCTATAAAGGTGCACTACGGGTATCTCCGAAAGTGTCTGTTGGGTTGGCACGAATCGAGACTGGGATTTGTCACTCTGTGTGACAGAGAGGTATCTCTGGGCCCACTCGGTAGGACATCATCATAATGTGCACAATGTGATCAAGGAGTTGATCACGGGATGATGTGTTACGGAACGAGTAAAGAGACTTGCCGTAACGAGATTGAACAAGGTATCGGTATACCGACGATCGAATCTCGGGCAAGTGCTATACCGATGGACAAAGGGAATCGTATACGGGATTGATTGAATCTTTGACATCGTGGTTCATCCGATGAGATCATCGTGGAACATGTGGGAGCCAACATGGGTATCCAGATCCCGCTGTTGGTTATTGGCCAGAGAGTTGTCTCGGTCATGTCTGCATGGTTCCCGAGCCCGTAGGGTCTACACACTTAAGGTTCGATGATGCTAGGGTTATAGGGAAAGTTTGTACGCGATTACCGAATGTTGTTCGGAGTCCCGGATGAGATCCCGGACGTCACGAGGAGTTTCGGAATGGTCCGGAAGTAAATATTGATAAATAGGAACTGAGGATTTGGCCACCGGAAGTGTTCTGGGCATCACCGGTAATGTACCGGGACCACCGGAAGGGTCCGGGGGTCCACCGGGAGGGGCCACCAGCCCCGGAGGCCTACGTGGGCCTATAGTGGGAAGGGACCAGCCCCTAGATGGGCTGGGGCGCCTTCCACTAGGGCCCAAGGCGCCTCCAAGAGGGGAGTGGGGCAAACCCTAGGACAGATGGGCCATAGGACCCAACTTGGTGCGCCCCCCTCTCCCTCTCCCCCTTGGCCGCCACCCAGATGGCATCTAGGGCTGCCGCCCCCTTTGGGAGGGAACCCTAGAGGGGGCGCAGCCCCTCCCCTTCCCCTATATATACTTGAGGTATTAGGGGCTGCAAAACACACGAGATGATCCCTCTCTTGGCGCAGCCCTACCTCTCTCCCTCCTCGTCTATCGTAGTGCTTGGCGAAGCCCTGCTGGAGTCCCGCGCTCCTCCACCACCACCACGCCGTCGTGTTGCTGCTGGATGGAGTCTTCCCCAACCTCTCCCTCTCCCCTTGCTGGATCAAGGCACGGGAGACGTCACCGGGCTGCACATGTGTTGAACGCGGAGGCGCCGTTATTCGGCGCTTAGATTGGAATCAACCATGATCTGAATCGCTACGAGTACGACTCCATCCGCGTTCTTGCAACGCTTCCGCATCGCGATCTACAAGGGTATGTAGATGCACTCCCCTCTCCCTCGTTGCTAGATTACTCCATAGATTGATCTTGGTGATGCGTAGAATTTTTTTGATTTCTGCTACGATCCCCAATAGTGGCATCATGAGCTAGGTCTATGCGTAGTTTCTTGCACGAGTAGAACACAAAGTAGTTATGGGCGTTGATTTGTCCATTTACTTGCCGTTACTAGTCTTATCTTGATTCAGCGACATCGTGGGATGAAGCGGCCCGGACCGACCTTACACGTACTCTTACATGAGACAGGTTCCACCGACTGACATGCACTAGTTGCATAAGGTGGCTAGCGGGTGTCTGTCTCTCCCACTTTAGTCGGATCGGATTCGATGAAAAGGGTCCTTATGAAGGGTAAATAGAAATTGGCATATCACATTGTGGTTTTGGCGTAGGTAAGAAACATTCTTGCTAGAAACCTATAGCAGCCACGTAAAACTTGCAACAACAGTTAGAGGACGTCTAACTTGTTCTTGCAACATGTGCCGTGTGATGTGATATGGCCAAAAGGATGTGATGAATGATATGTGTGATGTATGAGATTGATTATGTTCTTGTAATAGGAATCACGACTTGCATGTCGATGAGTATGACAACCGGCAGGAGCCATAGGAGTTGTCTTATTTTATTGTATGACCTGCGTGTCATTGAAAACGCCATGTAGTTACTTTACTTTATTGCTAACCGTTAGCCATAGTAGTAGAAGTAATGTTTGGCGAGATGACTTCATGAAGACACGATGATGGAGATCATGGTGTCATGCCAGTGACGATGATGATCATGGAGCCCTGATACGTCCAAAACGTATCTATAATTTCTGCTTGCTCCATGCCACTTTTGGGTGATATTGCTATGATATTCATACACTTCCATACACTTTTGATCATATTTGGACTAACTTACTAATCCAGTGCACCCCAGTGCCAGTTTCTGTTTTCGGCTGTTTTTGTATTTCAGGTTTTCACGTTTCGAGAACTGCCCAGAAAAATTATATAAAAAATCAGCGAACCGGAAACAACACTGCGTCCGAAGGACAACCTGGGGGGGCCACAGGGGCTCCAGGCGCCCTGTGGGCGCCCCCCCTGGGCCGCGCCGGGGGGGCGCCTGGGCCCCCCGAAGCCCGTCCGGTGCCCCCCTTTGGCATATATTTAGAGGGACCTCCGAAACCCTCAGAACAGGACTTCTTTTCGCGATCCCATCTCTGTTCCGCCGCCGCCGCCGCTTCCAAGATCGGGAGCACCAGGAGAACTCTTCCCGGCACCCTGCCGGAGGGGAGGACCGCCACCGGGAGCTTCTCCACCACCATGGACGCCTCCCGGATGACTCGTGAGTAGTCTCCCTTGGACCATGAGTCCATGACCAGTAGCTATGTGATGTTCTCCTCCCGTTCTTGTGCTTCACTAATTAGTCCTCGTGAGCTGCCCTACATGATCGAGGCACCTATGTAATCCTTATGCTGTTGCTATGTTGAGTTTGCTGGGATCCAATGGATTATGAGATTATGTTCAGATTGATCTTGAGTAATATATTTGATTCACCTCTTTTATATTTTAGTTCATAAGTAATTCTTGCATGTTCTCCGTTGTTATTTATTGCTTTGGCCGAGTAGTAAGTAGTGACTCCAAGAGGGAACGTTATGCTCGATTGTGGGTTCATGCCCCTCGATGACTAGCTTGAGTGACAGAAACATGAGTCTAGGGGATGTGATGTTGCCACAAGGGGGAAAACAACGGTGCTTGTGCCCGCGGGTGCAAGGATTGTTTACTTTACGCAAAGTTCTTTTAATGCAGTTGTCTATTGCATTGAGTTTACACTATGGGTGGGACTCGCAACTTAATACCAGCGAGATGTTCTGGATAGATATCTCAAGGTGGATGATTAGTAGTAGATATTGATGGATTTCGGTCTACTTACTTTGGCGTACCGCCCATGATTTGAACCTCAACCTTTCTTGCAATGTAATCAGCATTTGTATGCGCTCGTGGGTCCTGTCAATTGCCCAGCTGTAATTTGTTTACCTCACGTAGCTGTTTTATCGTCTTTTGGGAGAGAGACATCACTAGTGAACATCATGAGACTCTGGTCCATATTACCATCATTGATCACATCCACTATTTACTTTCTGCTATTTACTTACTATTGCAAAAAACTATCTATCACTACTATCACTGCTTTTAATCCTTTGTGAACTACAAGGCCGGAGAGATTGACAACCTCTCTGTACTCGTTGGGAGCAAAGTTATTTGTATCTGTGTGCAGGTCCACGTTGGCTGCTACTAATCTGGCGCCGTAGCAATTGACACCTACTTGTTGAACCTAGGAGTCTCTTGGGAATCGATCCTTGGCATCTTTGCTAGGGGAAAACACTTCTACTTACTGCATCTTACACCTTCCACTTGGGGTAACCAACGAGGGGTTCGAGGCCCATCAAGGAGTATTTTCTGGCGCCATTGTCGGGGACTCCACTCTTCAGGATAGGGGAGTTGCATGCTATCTTTTACCTTTGCTTTTTAGTCTTGTTAGTTTACCTTTCATTTTTGCTTTAGTTCCTTTTATCGAAAATCACAAAAATAGTTATCTTGCTTGCTTGCTACTATGGGTTCTACCAAAAACACTAAATGGGAGGAGTACACCCCTACTTCCATTGCCCCACTTATCTCTGACGGGATTTACAAATAAACCTTGTGATTAGACTAGTTATGACGGAGAGTTATGCCCATGGCATGGTCTTCCAGGAAAAAAGTATGAGCCTCAGTTTAAAATTGCTCCTAAGCTTCCCGAAACTTGGGAAGATGTTCAAACTCTTATAATAGAGAGCGAATTAAACAAAGAGGATGACACTACAATTCTGCCCACTAATGATAAAATTGATTTTGATAATTGTAGTATTTCAGAAGTTGTCACCTTTCTACAAGGAATGGCTAAAGATCCCAACACTAGCACGCTTAATCTTGCCTTCACAGAGCATATCACTAATGTTCTCATCAAAGCTAGGGAGGAGAAACTCAGAGTAGAAGCCTCCATACCTAGAAAGCTAGAAGATGGTTGGGATTCTATGATTAAAATTAAGATAAACAATTTCTCATGCTTTGCTTTATGTGATATTGTAGCTAGTACTTCTATTATGCCCAAAAGACTATATGATATGCTCAAATTGAAACCTTTTGATTCTTGTTCTTTTGGTAATGTTCTCGTTGATTCTTCCATAAAGAAACCTTTGGGGAGGATCGATGACGTTCTTATTGTTGTCAATGATAATTATGTGCCCGTTGATTTCACTATTATGGATATTGAATGTGATCCTTCATGTCCAATTATTTTGGGACGTCCCTTTTTGCGCACCATTGGTGCTGTCATTGACATGAAAGAGGGTAATATAAAATTTCAGTTTCCTCTCAAGAAAGGGATGGAACACTTCCCTCGTAAGAAGGTCAAGTTACCTTTTGAGTTCGCTGTAAGGGCTAGCTATTCTTTTACTCTTGATAAAACTTGATCTCTATGCATTATGCCTAGCTTAAAGGCATAAAAGAAAGCGCTTTTGGGAGACAGCCCACATGAATAAATTTTTGCTTTTGTTGTGTCTTGATGTTGTTTACTGCTGTAGCATCATCATTGTATCTTTGCTTTTCATATTTGTGCCAAGTATAGCCTCTGATTGCTAGAAAGTTCAAAAGTTGTGAGGTGCTGTCCAGGAAACAGATTCTGTCCTTGGATAGAAAAATTCGTATAAAATCACCAGATCATCTTTTTGGTCTGAATTTTTTCGACAGCGTTCTCTATATAATTTTCTTTCGTGCGTCAGTTCTGAGTTTTTTGATTTGAGTTGCAGAAGTATCCCGAAAAAATCAATTACTGCCTGCTGTTCTGTTTTTCACAGATTCTGCCCTGTTTTGCCTTACCTTCACTTTGCAAATTAAGAACTTGCTTTTTCTTTGCAAAAACCTTTTGGCAATCTTGAGAAACAGTAGAACTTCAAGAATATCCTTATTTCCAGCAAGGTATAATTATTTTATTAAGGGTACTAACCTCGCTAATCAGATTATGATGAGTTATGTATGAAGGGAGTTTTCAAGTGTGCGAGGGAAGATGATAAAAAGATTCAGGAGTGTCAAGCGCTCAAGCTTGGGGATGCCCCCGTGCACCCACAAGAAATATTCAAGGAGACTCAAGCGTCTAAGCTTGGGGATGCCCCCGTGCATCCCCTTCTCCATCAACATTATCAGTTCGTCTTTCGTTTCGCTATATTTTTATCACTTCATGTGTTATGTGCTATGCTTGGAGCGTCTTGCTTTTAGTTTTCTTTTTAGTTTTTCATAACGAGTCGGAACCCAGCATTCCTTTATGTGGGAGAGAAACACGCTCCACTTCTACCTAGAACATTACATAGAATTTTCATGTCTATCTATGCTGTGTGTGTTCTTTGTCTTTTAATAGCTACTATCGTGCTCTGCTCTTAGTATTCATGCTTATCTTTTCAAAGAGCTTTTGTTTAGTTGGTTGCTTGAACTCTCTTTAATTACCATGCTCACCTTATTAAGAGAGTTTGCTTCCGTTGCATGAGTTAATGTGTCTATGATAAAGATGCTACTTTCATGATGGTGCTTAGTAGTTCAGGTTTTCTTTTGGTTAATCTCAAATAGCTAGGGGGTTCCCAATGTGTTATTGGAGTACCAACTTGGTTTGTTTGCCTATGATGTGGTATGGTTTAGTAATATCTTCCTTCGAGAATTTATTTTGATTGACTTGGCGTATGCTCACGCATATTCAAGACTGTAAAGAAAGTCTGTCAAGCCTTGATGATCTTTTATTTCTAAGTAGCGATATAACTTCCATGCCTGATTCAATATTGCTTTGTCGCTCTGCATGATTATGACCGTCATTGCTCTCTAGTTGGTCGCTCCCAGTCTTTTGCTAACCTCCACCTGTACTAAGCAAGCTAACCATGCAATACATAGCTCATGGGAAAGTAGCCTAAAAACTATTGTGGTAAAGAATATGTTGCTTATGTATCTTATTTCTTATAAGTTGCTTGCTGAGCGGTAACCATGTTTCTGGGGACGCCATCAACTGTCACACTTTTGTTGAATATCATGTGAGTTGCTATGCATGTTCGTCTTGTCTGAAGTAAGGGTGATTTACCGTGGGTTGAATAACTATGCATATTGTTAGAGAAGAACATTGGGCCGCCAACGAAAGCCATGCATCATGGTGAAAGTTTTAGCTTGGACCTTAATCCTCAATCTCTCATGAGAATATGCTTATGCATTAAAGAGGAGTCCATCATCTATTTTCTATGTTGTCCCGGTATGGATGTCCTCAAGTTGAGATCTATCAAAAACGAGAAATCAAATGCGATCTATCTCCTGGGACCTTTGTACAGGTGGCATAGAGGTACCCCTTTGTGACACTTGGTTAAAACATATGCAATACAATGATAACCCATGGGGATCCGAGCAAATTAGGACAAGGAGCGAGCACTATTGGTATTCGATGCATGAGGCTTGCAACTTATAGGATGTTTTATGCATGGCACATATGAAGTACTACTACCGTTAACACAATTGCTTCCATGTTTTCAAAATAAAAAGCTTTAGCACTTAACCTTTCTTTTACCTTTATGTTGAAGCACCAACTACTGAGAGCATGATTGTCATTCTGAGTGTAATGTGCATTGTCCCAAAGTAGCATTGTCTTTTGCATGATTGTGATATCGTTTATTCTGAAATGATTGTATCTAGTCATCACTTAGACCTTGAAGGTGCCCCTGCACTTATGTTTTGCATCACTAAAGGGGGCAAGCTAGATATCACTTTATCATGTTTGCACATCATGTTCATTGCAAATCTTTTTGATGTTTCAGTTTCATGTTGTAAAACTTTCAGTCATTTGTGATTTTCTCTCGAGACAACTTAATTACTTTAGAATCATTGTCTCAGTAAGCTTTTGTCATATTACTATGAGAAAGTCCTATATGGTTAATAGCATGTCACCACAGAAATTATTCTTGTTATCATTTACCTACTCGAGGACGAGCAGGAATTAAGCTTGGGGATGTTGATACGTCCAAAACGTATCTATAATTTCTGCTTGCTCCATGCCACTTTTGGGTGATATTGCTATGATATTCATACACTTCCATACACTTTTGATCATATTTGGACTAACTTACTAATCCAGTGCACCCCAGTGCCAGTTTCTGTTTTCGGCTGTTTTTGTATTTCAGGTTTTCACCTTTCGAGAACTGCCCAGAAAAATCCAGAAAAATTATATAAAAAATCAGCGAACCGGAAACAACACTGCGTCCGAAGGGCAACCTGGGGGGGCACAGGGGCTCCAGGCGCCCTGTGGGCGCCCACCCCCCCCCCCCCCCCGGGCCGCGCCGGGGGGCGCCTGGGCTCCCCGAAGCCCGTCCGGTGCCCCCCTTTGGCATATATTTAGAGGGACCTCCGAAACCCTCAGAACAGGACTTCTTTTCGCGATCCCATCTCTGTTCTTCCGCCGCCGCCGCTTCCAAGATCGGGAGCACCAGGAGAACTCTTCCCGGCACCCTGCCGGAGGGGAGGATCGCCACCGGGAGCTTCTCCACCACAATGGACGCCTCCCGGATGACTCGTGAGTAGTCTCCCTTGGACCATGAGTCCATGACCAGTAGCTATGTGATGTTCTCCTCCCGTTCTTGTGCTTCACTAATTAGTCCTCGTGAGCTGCCCTACATGATCGAGGCACCTATGTAATCCTTATGTTGTTGCTATGTTGAGTTTGCTGGGATCCGATGGATTATGAGATTATGTTCAGATTGATCTTGAGTAATATATTTGATTCACCTCTTTTATATTTTAGTTCATAAGTAATTCTTGCATGTTCTCCGTTGTTATTTATTGCTTTGGCCGAGTAGTAAGTAGTGACTCCAAGAGGGAACATTATGCTCGATTGTGGGTTCATGCCCCTCGATGACTAGCTTGAGTGACAGAAACATGAGTCTAGGGGATGTGCTGTTGCCACAAGGGGGAAAACAACGGTGCTTGTGCCCGCGGGTGCAAGGATTGTTTACTTTACGCAAAGTTCTTTTAATGCATTGTCTGTTGCATTGAGTTTACACTATGGGTGGGACTCGCAACTTAATACCAGCGAGATGTTCTGGATAGATATCTCAAGGTGGATGATTAGTAGTAGATATTGATGGATTTCGGTCTACTTACTTTGGCGTACCGCCCATGCTTTGAACCTCAACCTTTCTTGCAATGTAATAAGCATTTGTATGCGCTCGTGGGTCCTGTCAATTGCCCAGCTGTAATTTGTTTACCTCACATAGCTGTTTTATCGTCTTTTGGGAGAGAGACATCACTAGTGAACATCATGAGACTCCGGTCCATTTTACCATCATTGATCACATCCACTATTTACTTTCTGCTATTTACTTACTATTGCAAAAAACTATCTATCACTACTATCACTGCTTTTAATCCTTTGTGAACTACAAGGCCGGAGAGATTGACAACCTCTCTGTACTCGTTGGGAGCAAAGTTATTTGTATCTGTGTGCAGGTCCACGTTGGTTGCTACTAATCTGGCGCCGTAGCAATTGACACCTACTTGTTGAACCTAGGAGTCTCTGGGGAATCGATCCTTGGCATCTTTGCTAGGGGAAAACACTTCTACTTACTGCATCTTACACCTTCCACTTGGGGTAACCAACGAGGGGTTCGAGGCCCATCAAGCCCCAAAGATGAAGATCAAAAGGAGCAAAATGATATTGGCCATATCATGTCACTATTTGATTGCATGTGATGTTTATCATGTTTTACATCTTATTTGCTTAGAACGACGATAGTAAATAAGATGACCTCTCACTAAAATTTCAAGAATTGTGTTCCCCCTAACCGTGCACCGTTGCTAAGGTTCGTTGTTCCGAAGCACCACGTGATGATCGGGTGTGATAGGCTCTAACGTTCGCATACAACGGGGTAAGCCAGATTTACACACGCAATACACTTAGGGTTCACTTGACGAGCCTAGCATGTACAGACATGGCCTCGGAACACGGAAGACCGAAAGGTCAAACATGAGTCGTATAGAAGATACGATCAACATAAAGATGTTCACCGTTGATGACTAGTCCGTCTCACGTAATGATCGGACACGGCCTAGTCGATTCGGATCATGTATCACTTAGATGACTAGAGAGATGTCTATCTGAGTGGGAGTTCATTAGATGAACTTAGTTGTCATGAACAATAGTCTAAGTTGTCTTCGCAAATTCTGTCATAGACAAATAGCTTGCGTTGTAGCTCCCTGTTTAATACGATCCTAGAGAAAGACTAAGTTGAAAGATATTGTAAGCAATGATACGGATTGGGTCCATAGTCCGAGGAGTGTCCTCACTGCTACACAGAAGACTTACGTATTTGATGCACCGCTCGATGTGCAAACCCCTACAATGTCGTCTATGGATGTTGTGAACACCTGACGGACACGTCCTGATGACTACTTGATAGTTTAGTGCACCATACTTTACGGCTTAGAATCGGGATTCCAATGACGTTCTGAACGCCATGAGACATATGAGATGTTTCAAGAGCTGAAATTAGGATTTCAGGCTCATGCCCGTGTTGAGAGGTATGAGACCTCCGACAAGTTCTTTTGCCAACAAGATGGAGGAGAATAGCTCAACTAGTGAGCATGTGCTTAGAATGTCCGGGTGCTAAAATCACTTCAACCAAGTGGGAGTTAATCTTCCAGATGAGATAGTGGTTGACGGAATTCTCTAGACACTATCACCAAGCTACTAGAACTTCGTGATCAACTATGACATGCAAAGGATAGAGATGATCCCGGAGCTATAGCGGTGCTTAAGACCGCAAAAGTAGAAATCAAGAAGGAGCATCAAGTGTTGATGGTTTAACAAGACCACTGGTTTCAAAAAGGGGCAAGGGCTATAAGGGAAACTTCATGAATGGCAAACCAGTTGTCGCTCTAATGAAGGAACCCAAGGTTGAACCCAAACCTCGAGACTAAGTGCTTCTATTGTAAGGGGAACGGTCACATGGTAGCGGAACTACCCCAAATACATGGTAGATAAGAAAGCTGGCAACTTCAACAATGTATATTTGATATAAGTGTTATTGATGTGTACCTTACTAGTACTCCTTGTAGTACCTGGGAATTGGATACCGGTTCAGTTGCTATTATTAGTGACTTGAAGAAAAAACTACGAACTGAACGGAGACTAGCTAAGGGCGAGGTGATGATGTGTTGGAAGTGTTTCCAAGGTTGATAAGATCACCATCGCACACTCCCTCTACCTTCGGGATTAGTGTTGAACCTAGATAAATGTTATCAGGTGTCTACGTTGAGCATGAATATGATTAGATCATGTTCATTGCGATAGGTTATTCATTTAAGTTAGAGAATAATGGTTATTCTGTTTACATGAATAATACCTTTATGGTCATGCACCCAATGGTTTATTGAATCTCGATCATAGTAATACACATGATAATAATATTAACGCCAAAAGATGTAGAGTTAATAATGATAGTACCACTTTCTTGTGGCACTACCGCTTAGGTCATTTTGGCATAAAATGCATGAAGAAACTCCATGCTGGTGGATGTTTGGAGTCATTTGATTTTGAATCGCTTGACACATGCGAGCCATGCCTCATGGGCAGGATGACTAAGATCCCGTTTTCAGGTACAATGAAACGGGCAACTGACTTGTTGGAAATCATACATGCTGATGTGTGTGATCCAATGAGAATTAAGGCGTGTGGTGGATATCGTTATTTTCTCATCTTCACTGACGATATGAGTAGATATGGGTATATTTACTTAATGAAGCAAAAGTCTGAAACGTTTGAAAAGTTCAAGCAATTTCAGAGTGAAGTTAAGAATCATCAGAACAAGAAGATCATGTTCCTACGATCTGATCAAGGGGAGATTTTCTGAGTTATGAGTTTGGCAATCACTTAAGACATTGTGGAACTGTTTCACAGTTGAAGCCACCTGGAACACCACAGCGTAATGGTGTGTCCGGATGTCGTAATCGAACCTTATGAGATATGGTGCGATCTATGATGTCTCTTACCGATCTACTTCTATTATTTTGAGGTTATGCATTAGAGACAGCTGCATTCACTTTATATAGGGCACCATCTAAGTCTGTTGAGACAACGTCGTATGAACTATGGTTTGGCAATAAACCAAAGTTGTCGTTTTCTTAATGTTTGGGGCTGCGATGCTTATGGCTTCAGCCGGAAAAAGCTCGAACCCAAAGCGGACAAATACGTCTTCATAGGATACCCAAAGGTAATAGTTGGGTATACCTTCTATCTCAGATCCAAGGGCAAAAATGTTTGTCACTAAGAACGGGTCCTTTCTCGAGAAGGAGTTTCTCTCGAAAGAATTGAGTGGGAGGAAGATAGAACTTGATGAGGTTGTCGAACCCTCACTTCAACCGAAGAGTAGTGCAACACACAAACATGTTTCTGTGGAACCTACGACTATTGAAGAGGAAACTAATGATAGTGATCATGAAGCTTCGGATCAAGTTACTATCGAACCTCGTAGGTCGACAAGGATATGTACTACTCCTGAGTGGTACGGTGATCCTGTCTTAGATGTCATGTTGTTGGACAACAATGAACCTACGAACTATGGAGAAGCGATGGTGGGCCCGTATTCCGACAAATGGTTAGAAGCCGAGAAATCCGAGATAGGATCCATGTATCAAAACAAAGTATGGACTTTGGTGGACTTGCCCGATGATCAGCAAGCCATTGAGATAAATGGATCTTTAAGAAGAAGACGGACATGGACGGTAATGTCACCGTCTATAAAGCTCGACTTGTGATAAAGAGTTTTTCACAAGTTCAAGGAGTTGACTATGATGAGATTTTCTCACCCGTAGCGATGCTTAAGTCCGTCGGAATCATGTTAGCATTAGCTGCATTTATGAAATCTAGCAGATGGATGTCAAAACAAGTTTCCTTACAAGTTTTCGTAAGGAAAGGTTGTATGTGATACAATCAGAAGGGTTTTGTCGATCCTAGGGATGCTAAAAGGTATGCTAGCTCCAGCGATCCTTCCATGGACTAGAGGAAGCATCTCAGAGTCGGAATATACGCTTTGATGGAGTGATCAAAGTTTTTGGGTTTATACAAAGTTTGTTAAAAACTTGTATTTACAATAAAGTGAGTGGGAGCACTACAAATTTTTTGATAAGTATATTTGAATGACATATTGTTGATCCGAAATGATGTAGAATTTCTGGAAAGCATAAAGGGTTGTTTGAAAAGAGTTTTTCAATGGAAGACCTGGATAAAGCTGCTTACATATTGGGCACCAAGATCTATAGAGATAGATCAAGACGCCTGATGATAATTTCAAAAGAACACACACCATTGACATGATTTTGAAGGAGTTCAAAATAGATCAGTCAAATAAGGAGTTCTTACCTGAGTTGTAAGGTGTGGATCACTAGATAGCGGTCAAAATTATCCCTGGAGGAATAAGGAAATGTTTCTCGGTTATGGAGGTGATAAAGAGGTCGACGTAAAGAGTTACGTCGATGCAAGCTTAACACCATCCGGATAGCTCTGAGTAGAGATACCGGATACGTATAAAGGAGCAACCATTTGGAATAGCTCCAAGTGGAACGTTGTAGCAGCATCTACGATATGATATAAAGTTTTGCGAAATACATAGGGATCTAAATGTTCTAGACCCGTTGACTACAACCTCTCTCACAAGCATAACATGATCAAACCCAGAACTCATTGAGTGTTAATCACATAGTGATGTGAACTAGATTATTGACTCTTGTAAACTCTTTGGATGTTAGTCACATGGCGATGTGACCTGTGAGTGTTGATCACATGGCAATGTGAACTAGATTATTTACTCTAGTGCAAGTGGGAGATTGTTGGAAATATGCCCTAGAGGCAATAATAAATTGGTTATTATTATATTTCCTTGTTCATGATAATTGTTTATTATCCATGCTAGAATTGTATTGTTAGGAACCACGGATACATGTGTGGATACATAGACAAACACCATGTCCCTAGTAAGCCTCTAGTTGACTAGCTCGTTGATCAACAGATGGTCACGGTTTCCTGACCATGGACATTGGATGTCGTTGATAAACGGGATCGCATCATTAGGAGAATGATGTGATGGACAAGACCCAATCCTAAGCCTAGCACAAGATCGTGTAGTTTGTATGCTAAAGCTTTTCCAATGTCAAGTATCCTTTCCTTAGACCATGAGGTTGTGCAACTTCCGGATACCGTAGGAATGCTTTGGGTGTGCCAAACGTCACAACATAACTGGGTGGCTATAAAGGTGCACTACGGGTATCTCCGAAAGTGTCTATTGGGTTGGCATGAATCGAAACTAGGATTTGTCACTCCGTGTGACGGAGAGGTATCTCTGGGACCACTCGGTAGGACATCATCATAATGTGCACAATATGATCAAGGAGTTGATCACGGGATGATGTGTTGCGGAACGAGTAAAGAGACTTGCCGTAACAAGATTGAACAAGGTATCGGTATACCGACGATCGAATCTCGGGCAAGTGCTATACCGATAGACAAAGGGAATCGTATACGGGGTTGATTGAATCCTTGACATCGTGGTTAATCCGATGAGATCATCCTGGAACATGTGGGAGCCAACATGGGTATCCAGATCCCGTTGTTGGTTATTGGTCAGAGAGTTGTCTCGGTCATGTCTGCATGGTTCCCGAGCCCGTAGGGTCTACACACTTAAGGTTCGATGACGCTAGGGTTATAGGGAAAGTTTGTACGCTGTTTCGAATGTTGTTCGGAGTCCCAGATGAGATCCGGACGTCACGAGGAGTTTCGGAATGGTCTGGAAGTAAAGATTGATATATAGGAAGTGATGATTTGGCCACCGAAAGTGTTCCGGGCATCACCGGTAATGTATCGGGACCACCGGAAGGGTCTGGGGGTCCACCGGGAGGGGCCACCAACCCCGGAGGCCTACGTGGGCCTATAGTGGGAAGGGACCAGCCCCTAGATGGGCTGGGGCGCCTCCCACTAGGGCCCAAGGCGCCTCCAAGAGGAGAGGGGGGCAAACCCTAGGACAGATGGGCCCTAGGACCCAACTTAGTGCGCCCCCCTCTCCCTCTCCCCCTTGGCCACCACCCAGATGGCATCTAGGGCTGCCGCCCCCCCTTTGGGAGGGAACCCTAGAGGGGGTGCAGCCCCTCCCCTTCCCCTATATATACTTGAGGTATTGGGGGTTGCAAAACACATGAGATGATCCCTCTCTTGGCGCAGCCCTACCTCTCTCCCTCCTCGTCTCTCGTAGTGCTTGGCGAAGCCCTGCTGGAGTCCCGCGCTCCTCCACCACCACCACGCCGTCGTGCTGCTGCTGGACGGAGTCTTCCCCAACCTCTCCCTCTCCCCTTGCTGGATCAAGGCACGGGAGACGTCACCGGGCTGCACGTGTGTTGAACGCGGAGGCGCCGTTGTTCGGCGCTTAGATCGGAATGAACCGCGATCTGAATCGCTACGAGTACGACTCCTTCATCCGCGTTCTTGCAACGCTTCTGCATCGCGATATACAAGGGTATGTATATGCACTCCCCTCTCCCTCGTTGCTAGATTACTCCATAGATTTATCTTGGTGATGCGTAGAAATTTTTTGATTTCTGCTATGATCCCCAACACCTTGAAGCTAAAATATTATCAAAGATCTTGATCTGCCCACAAACAAGGCTGACCGGTCTGAAGTCTCTGACATCCACCGCACCGGCTTTCTTTGGAAGCAAGGTGACCAAAGCCTTGCTTATCACAGCCATGCCTCTCATATCTCCTACATAGAATTGATGAAGTGCCCTCATGAAATTCTCCTTGATGACTTGCCTGCACGTGGCATAAAATCTACCCGTAAATCCGTCCGGACCAGGCGCCTTGTCCATTGGCATTTCCTTGATTACTCTAGAGACCTCCTCCTCATCAAATGGCACCTCCAGCCGGGTTAGGTCAAGACAGTGCAGGTTCAGCATATCCAGGTCGATCGTGGCCTCACGGGCTCTGGCCGAGCCGAACAGCTGCCCATAGAACTCGACGACAGCCTTAGCAACCTCCTCCTGGCCCGTGTGCATTGCTCCGTTGTGCTGCAACTTAATGATTATGTTCTTGCGATGCCTATGAGCCGCCTGCCTCGGAAAGAATCTCGTGTTCGCATCCCCTTCTCGCAGCTACAGAAGCCGCGATCTCTGTCGTGCAATAGTCCTTTCCAACGAACATAGACCTAGAAGCTTCCGCTTGAGCAGCTTGCGCAGATCGTGCTCCATGATTTCCAACTTCCTTGATTTTGCAGCCACATCCAACATAGCAATTACCTCCATGGCAATGGCGATTTGCAGGCGTGTGTTGCCAATCCACCTATCACTCCAAGATTGCAAGGCCTTTGCCGTGGCATGTAGTTTGTTGTCGAGCACTACAAAAGGGTTACCAGTAGCGGCCACCGAACCCCAAGCTTCCGTCACCGTCTCCAAAAAGCCCTCCACCTTGGGCCAGAATATCTTGAATTTAATTGCTTGCCAAGGTGCAACTCCGCATCTGGAACCACGAGGAGTGGGCAATGGTCAGATACCGTAGAGCCCATGGCCGTGAGCAAGCCCCTCAGGTACATATCCTCCCACGTGTTTGTAACAAAGACATGGTCTATTTTCTCAAGAGTGGGGTCCCTTTTCTCATTGCTCCACGTGTATCGTCGGCCGTTTAGATACATCTCCTTTAATTCCAGCCTATTGAGCATGGTCCGGAAACGCACCATCATCCTCTGGTTGGCGTTCAGTCTGTTTTTGTCGACTACAGAGACCAAGAGATTGAAATCTCCCAACAAGGCCCACGACCCTACATGTAAGTCTCGGATGTCTGAGATCTCCGTGAGAAACTCCACTTTGTCTGCGTCACTTTGAGGACCATATACCCCAGTCAGCTGATGGGCCTCTAGCCCCTCGTTGGTTACCCCAAGTGGAAGGCGTGAGATGTAGTGTTGCAGAAGTTTTTCCCTTGGCAAGATACCAAGGATCGAATCCCCAGAGACTCCTAGGTTCAACAAGAAGGTGTCAACTGCTAACGGCGCCAGATATTAGCAATCAACGTGGACCTGCACACAGATACAAATAACTTTGCTCCCAACGAGTACAGAGAGGTTGTCAATCCCTCCGGCCTTGTAGTTCACAAAGGATTAAACGCAAATGATAGTAGTGATAGATAATGTTTGCAATAGTAAATAATAGCGAAAAGTAAATAGCGGATGTGATCAATGATGGTAATATGGACCGGATTCTCATGATGTTCACTAGTGATGTCTCTCTCCCAAAAGACGATAAAACAGCTATGTGAGGTAAACGAATTACAGCTGGGCAATTGACAGGACCACGAACGCAAACCAATGCTGACTACATTGCAAGAAAGGTTGAGGTTCAAAGCATGGGTGGTACGCCAAAGTAAGTAGACCGAAATCCATCAATATCTACTACTAATCATCCACCTTGAGATATCTATCCAGAACATCTCGCTGGTATTAAGTTGCGAGTCCCACCCATAGTGTAAACTCAATGCAACAGACAACTGCATTAAAAGAACTTTGCGTAAAGTAAACAATCCTTGTACCCGCGGGCACAAGCACCGTTGTTTTCCCCCTTGTGGCAACAGCACATCCCCTAGACTCATGTTTCTGTCACTCAAGCTAGTCATCGAGGGGCATGAACCCACAATCGAGCATAACGTTCCCTCTTGGAGTCACTACCTATTACTTGGCCAAAGCAATCAATAACAACGGAGAACATGCAAGAATTACTTACGAACATAAATATAAAAGAGGTAGATCAAATATATTACTCAATCACAATCTGAACATAATCTCATAATCCATCGGATCCCAGCAAACTCATCATAGCAACAGCATAAGGATTACATATGTGCCTCGATCATGTAGGGCAGCTCACGAGGACTAATTAGTGAAGCACAAGAACAGGAGGAGAACATCACATAGCTACTGGTCATGGACTCATGGTCCAAGGGAGACTACTCACAACTCATCCGGGAGACGTCCATGGTGGTGGAGAGGCTCCCGATGGTGATCCTCCCCTCCGGCAGGGTGCCGGGAAGAGTTCTCCTGGTGCTCCCGATCTTGGAAGCGGCGGCGGTGGCGGAACAGAGATGAGATCGCGAAAAAGAGTTCCTGTCTTGAGGGTTTCGAAGGACGCTCTAAATATATGCCAAAGGGGGGCACCAGACGGGGCTCGGGGGGGGCCAGGCGCCCCCCCGACGCGGCCCAGGGGGGGGGGCGCCGCCAGGGCGCCTGGAGCCCTGGTGCCCCCCCCCCCGGCTGTACTTCGGGCGCAAGGTAGGTTCTGGAACGCTGATTTTTTATATAAATTTTCTGGATTTTTCCTGACAGTTCTCGTAATGTGAAAACCTGAAATACAAAAACAGCCGAAAACAGAAACTGGCACTGGGCTGCACTGGATTAGTAGGTTAGTCCAAATATGATCAAAAGTGTATGGAAGTGTATGAATATCATAGCAATATCACCCAAAAGAGGCATGGAGCAAGCAGAAATTATAGATGCGTTTTGGACGTATCAACATCCCCAAGCTTAATTCCTGCTCGTCCTCGAGTAGGTAAATGATAACAAGAATAATTTCTGTGGTGACATGCTATTAACCATATAGGACTTTTTATAGTCATATGACAAAAGCTTACTGAGACAATGAATCTGTAGTAATTAAGTTGCCTCATGAGAAAATCACAAATGACTGAAAGTTTTACAACATGACATTGAAGCGTCAAATAGATTTGCAATGAACATGATGTGCAAATATGATAAAGTGATATCTAGCTTGCCCCCTTTAGTGAAGCAAAACATAAATGCAGGGGCACCTTCAAGGTTTAAGTGATGACTAGATACAATGATTTCAAAATAAACGATATTACAATCATGCAAAAGACAATGCTGTTGGAAATATGCCCTAGAGGCAATAATAAAAGAGTTATTATTATATTTCCTTGTTCATGATAATCGTTTATTATCCATGCTATAACTGTATTGATTGGAAACTCAGATACATGTGTGGATGAATAGACAGACTTTGTGTCCCTAGTGAGCCTCTACAGGACTAGCTCGTTGATTAAAGATGACCGCGGTTTCCAGGTCATAGACATGAGTTGTCATTTGATAACGGGATCACATCATTAGGAGAATGATGTGATGGACGAGACCCAAACGTTAAACATAGCTTTTGATCGTGTCAGTTATCGCTATAGTTTTCTGCATGTCAAGTATAAGTTCCTATGACCATGAGATCATGTAACTCACTGACACCGTAGGAGTGCTTTGTGTGTGCCAAACGTCACAACGTAACTGGGTGACTATAAAGGTACTCTACAGGTATCTCCGAGGGTGTCTGTTGAGTTGACATGGATCGAGACTGGGATTTGTCACTCCGTGTGATGGAGAGGTATCTCCGGGCCCACTCGGTAATACGTCATCTCAATGAGCTCAAAGTGACTAAGTAGTTGGTCACGGGATTATGTATTATGGTAACGAGTAAAGAGACTTGCCGGTAACGAGATTGAACTAGGTATAGAGATACCGACGATCGAATCTCGGGCAAGTAACATACCGACGAGACAAAGGGAACTGTATACAGGATTGCCTGAATCCTTGACATCGTGGTTCATCCGATGAGATCATCGAGAAACATGTGGGAACCAATATGGGTATCCAGATCCCGCTATTGGTTATTGACCTGGGAGTGTCTCGGTCATGTCTACATGGTTTCCGAACCCGCAGGGTCTACACACTTAAGGTTCGGTGACGCTAGGGTTGTTAGTGAGAACAGTGCATGGTTACCGAAGGTTGTTCGGAGTCCCGGATGAGATCCCGGACGTGACGAGGGTCTCCGGAATGGTCCGGGGACGAAGATTGATATATAGGATGATAGGTTTCGGAGTCCGGAAGTGTTCCGGGTAGCATCGGGAAATCGGCGGATTACCGAAAAGGGTTTCGGGGGTCCCGGAAGTGGTTCTGGGCCTAATGGGCCACAAAGGGGGGACACCACAGCCCTCATAGGGCTGTGCGCCCCCCCTGGGCCCTCTCCTATGGCGCATGGGGGGCTGGCCCCTCCTAGGGCAGCCGCACCCCCTGGCTTGGGGGGCAAGGCACCTAGGGGGGGGGGAACCCTAGGGCCTGCGCAGCCCTTGGCCGCCGCCCCCCCCCACTGCCCTGGCCGCCGGCCTCCCTAGGGGAAACCCTGGGGCGCCCCCCTCCCATCTATTCCCCCTATATATAGAGGGGCAGAGGGAGGGCAGCCAACACACGTCTGTGCCTCGGTGCTGCCCTTCCTCTCCCACAACATATTCGTCTTCCCGCGGTGCTTAGGCGAAGCCCTGCTGGAATCCTCCTCCACCATCACCACCACGTCGTCGTGCTGCCGGTCTCTCCATCAACCTCTCCTCCACCCCTTGCTGGATCAAGAAGGAGGAGACGTCCCCGAGCCGTACGTGTGAAGAACGCGGAGGCACCGTTGCTTCGGTGCTAGGATCTTCGGCGATCTGAATCGCGGCGAGTACGACTCCATCAACCGCGTTCTTAACGCTTCCGCTTAGCGATCTACAAGGGTACGTGGATCCAACTCTCCTCTCGTAGTAGCATCTCCTAGATTGATCTTGGTGAACGTAGGAAATTTTTTTGTTTCCCATGCAACGTTCCCCAACAGTGGTATCAGAGCTAGGATCTTGCGTAGATGCTTTCTCGAGTAGAACACAAAAGGGTTTGTGGGCGTTGATGTTTAAATTGCTTCCCTCCTTAGTCTTTCTTGATTCAGCGGTATTATGGGATGAAGCGGCCCGGACCAACTTTACATGTCCACGTACATGAGACCGGTTCCATCGACAGACATGTGACTTTTGTTGCATAAGATGGCTGGCGGGTGTCTGTCTCTCCTATCTTAGTTGAATCGGAATAGAACAAGGCGGTCCTTGTAGAAGGTTAAATAGCAACTTGAATATCACCATTGTGGCTTTGCGTAGGTAAGAAGCGTTCTTGCTAGATACCCATAGCAGCCACGTAAAACATGCAACAACAAATTAGAGGACGTCTAACTTGTTTTTGCAGGGTATGTATGTGATATGATATGGCCAATGACATGATGAGATATATATGATGTATGAGATGATCATGTTGTAATAGTTAATATCGACTTGCATGTCGATGCATACGGCAACCGGCAGGAGCCATAGGGTTGTCTTTAATTTTTGTATGACCCGCGTGTCAATCATTAAGCGCTTTGTAATGCTTTACTTTATCGCTAAACGGTAGCAATAGTAGTAAGAGCATGGTGGGCGCGCGACAACCCCGATGGCGACACGATGATGGAGATCATGATGATGGAGATCATGGTGTGGCGCCGGTGATGATGGAGATCATGCCGGTGCTTTGGAGATGGAGATCAAAAGCACGAGTTGATGGCCATATCATGTCACTTATGATTTGCATGTGATGTTAATCCTTTTATGCATCTTATTTTGCTTAGGACGACGGTAGCATTATAAGATGATCCTTCACTAAAATTTCAAGATAAAATTGTGTTCCCCCCGAGTGTGCGCCGTTGCGAAGGTTCGTCGTTTCGAAGCACCACGTGATGATCGGGTGTGATAGACTCTACGTTCGCATACAACGGGTGCAAGCCAGTTTTGCACATGCAGAACACTCGGGTTAGACTTGACGAGCCTAGCATGTACAGACATGGCCTCGGAACACGGAAGACCGAAAGGTCGAGCATGAGTCATATAGTAGATATGATCAACATGTAGATGTTCACCATTGACACCACCTCATCTCACGTGATGATCGGACTTGGGTTGGTGAATTTGGATCATGTCACGCTTGAATGACCAGAGGGATGTCAATTTGAGTGGGAGTTATAAATAATTTGATTAGGTAGTAACTCACTTATCATGAGCAATAGTCTAAAATGTCTTTGCAAATCTTTTGTTGTAGATGGCTCGCGCAGTAGCTCCCCTGAATTTTAATGCGTTCCTAGAGAAAGCTAAACTGAAAGATGATGGGAGCAACTTTGTGGACTGGCTCCGCAATCTGAGGATCATCCTCACAGCTGCCCAACAGGTTTATGTCCTAAATGCACCGCTAGGTGACCCCCCCGCTCCTACAGCCACTGCAGACGTTTTGAACGTCTGGCAGTCGCGTTCGGATGACTATTCGATAGTGCAGTGTGCCATGTTGTACGGCTTGGAAGGAGGACTTCAAAGGCGTTTTGAACGTCATGGTGCATATGAGATGTACCAGGAGTTGAAGTTCATCTTTGAAAAGAATGCTAAGATCGAGAGGTATGAGACCACCGATAAATTCTTTGCTTGCAAGATGGAGGAGAATTCGTCTGTCAGTGAACACTTACTGAAGATGTCTGGGTACTATACCCGCATAGCTGATCTGGGACTTGTGTTCCCGGATGAGGCTATCATTGACAGAATTCTCCAGTCACTCCCGCCAAGCTACAAGAGCTTCGTGCAGCAGTACAACATGCAAGGGATGAATAAAACCATCGCCGAGCTGTTTTCAATGCTGAAAGTCGCTGAGGCAGACATCCAGAAGGAGTATCAAGTGTTGATGGTCAATAAAACCACCAGTTTCAAGAAGAATGGCAAGGGCAAGAAGGGTAACTCTAAGAAGGGTGGCAAAGCAGTTGCTAATCCAGTGAAGAAACCCAAGGCTGGGCCCAAGCCAGAGACTGAGTGCTTCTATTGCAAGGGGAACGGCCACTGGAAGCGGAACTGCCCCAAGTATCTGGCAGACAAGAAGGGGGCCAACAACAACAAAGGTATATGTGATATACATGTTATTGATGTGTACCTTACCAACTCTCGTTGTAGTGCCTGGGTATTTGATACCGGTTCGGTTGCTCACATTTGCAACTCTAAACAGGAACTGCGGAATAAACGGAGGCTGGCGAAGGACGAAGTGACGATGCGCGTGGGAAATGGTTCCAAGGTTGATGTGATCGCCGTCGGCACGCTCGCTCTTCGATTACCATCGGGATTAGTTATGAACCTGAATAATTGTTATTTAGTGCCTGCGTTAAGCATGAACATTATATCTGGA
Source organism: Secale cereale (assembly GCA_902687465.1). Classification (NCBI taxonomy): domain Eukaryota; kingdom Viridiplantae; phylum Streptophyta; class Magnoliopsida; order Poales; family Poaceae; genus Secale; species Secale cereale. Next base: position 126,026,160 of record LR738710.1, on the reverse strand, counting down.
TCTTGTTTATTGCGAGACGGTTACTCATTTAAATCAGAGAATAATGGTTGTTCTATTTATATGAGTAATATCTTTTATGGTCATGCACCCGAAGTTAGGGGTTTATTCTTATTGAATCTCGATAGTGATGATACACATGTTCATAACATTGATGGCAAAAGATGTAGAGTTGATAATGATAATACCACTTTCTTGTGGCACTGCCGTCTGGGTCATATCGGCGTGAAACGCATGAGGAAGCTCCATGCTGATGGACTTTTGGAGTCTCTTGATTTTGAATCACTTGACACGTGCGAGCCGTGCCTCATGGGCAAGATGACAAGGACCCCGTTTTCAGGGACAATGGAACGGGCAAGTGACTTATTGGAAATCATACATACTGATGTGTGCGGTCCGATGAGTGTAACGGCGCGCGGTGGATATCGTTATTTTCTCACCTTCACTGACGACTTAAGTAGATATGGGTATATTTACTTGATGAAGCATAAGTCTGAAACTTTTGAAAAGTTCAAGCAATTTCAGAGTGAAGTTGAAAATCATCGTAACAAGAAGATCAAGTTCCTACGATCTGATCGAGGGGGAGAATATATGAGTTATGAGTTTGGTGATCACTTAAGAAAATGTGGAATTGTTTCACAGTTGACGCCACCTGGAACACCACAGCGTAATGGTGTGTCCGAACGTCGTAATCGAACCCTATTAGATATGGTACGTTCTATGATGTCTCTTGCCGATTTGTCACTATCGTTTTGGGGATATGCGTTAGAGACAGCTGCATTCACTTTAAATAGGGCTCCATCTAAGTCCGTTGAGACAACACCGTATGAACTGTGGTTTGGTAAGAAACCTAAGTTGTCTTTTCTCAAGGTTTGGGGTTGCGATGCTTATGTCAAAAGGCTTCAGCCAGAAAAGCTCGAACCCAAAGCGGACAAATGTGTCTTCATAGGATACCCAAAAGAAACAGTTGGGTACACCTTCTATCTCAGATCCGAGGGCAAAGTGTTTGTCGCTAAGAACGGGTCCTTTCTCGAGAAAGAGTTTCTCTCGAAAGAATTGAGTGGGAGGAAGGTAGAACTTGATGAGGTTATTGAGCCTCTGCTTCAACCAGAGAGTAGCGCAGCACAGAAAGATGTTTTTGTGGAGCCTGCAGAGGTTGAAGAGGAAGCCAATGATGATGATCAAGGAGCTTCTGATCAAGTTACTACCGAACCTCGTAGGTCGACAAGGGTACGCACTGCACCTGAGTGGTATGGTAACCCTGTCTTGGAGGTCATGTTGTTAGACAACGGTGAACCTACGAGCTATGGAGAAGCGATGGTGGGCCCGGATTCCGACAAATGGTTAGAGGCCATGAAATCTGAGATGGGATCCATGTATGAAAACAAAGTATGGACTTTGGAAGTATTACCTGAAGGGCGGAAGGCCATTCAGAATAAATGGATTTTTAAGAGGAAGACGGACGCTGACGGTAATGTCACCGTGTATAAAGCTCGACTTGTGGCAAAGGGTTTTTCACAAGTTCAAGGGATTGACTACGATGAGACTTTCTCACCCGTAGCGATGCTTAAATCCGTTCGAATCATGTTAGCAATAGCTGCATATTTCGATTATGAAATTTGGCAGATGGATGTCAAAACAGCGTTCCTTAACGGTTTTCTTAAGGAAGAGTTGTATATGATGCAACCGGAAGGTTTTGTCGATCCAGAGAATGCTGACAAAGTATGCAGGCTCCAGCGTTCCATTTATGGGATGGTGCAAGCATCTCGGAGTTGGAATCTTCGCTTTGATGAGGTGATCAAAGCGTTTGGGTTTGTACAAGTTTACAATGAAGCTTGTATTTACAAGAAAGTGAGTGGGAGCTCTATAGCGTTTCTAATATTATATGTGGATGACATATTGCTGATTGGAAACAATATAGAATTTTTGGATAGCGTGAAGGGGTATTTGAACAAGAGTTTTTCGATGAAGGATCTCGGTGAAGCTGCTTTCATATTGGGCATCAAGATCTATAGAGATAGATCAAGACGCTTGATAGGACTTTCACAAAGTACATACCTTGATAAAGTTTTGAAGAAGTTCAAAATGGATCAATCCAAGAAGGGGTTCTTGCCGGTATTGCAAGGTACAAAGTTGAGTAAGACTCAATGCCCAGTGACTGCGGAAGATAGAGAAAAGATGAGTGTCGTCCCCTATGCTTCAGCCATAGGCTCTATCATGTATGCAATGCTGTGCACAAGACCATATGTCAGCCTTGCCATAAGTATGGCCGGAAGGTTTCAAAGTAATCCTGGTATGGATCACTGGACAGCGGTCAAGAATATCCTAAAGTACCTGAAAAGGACTAAGGAAATGTTTCTCGTTTATGGAGGTGATCAAGAGCTCGTCGTAAAGGGTTACGTCGATGCAAGCTTTGACACTGATCCGGATGACTCTAAGTCACAAACCGGATACGTATATATATTCTCAACGGGGGAGCGGTAAGCTGGTGCAGTTCCAAGCAGAGCGTGGTAGCTGATTCTACATGTGAAGCGGAGTATATAGCTGCCTCGGAGGCGGCAAAGGAAGGTGTCTGGATGAAGGAGTTCATGACAGATCTTGGAGTTGTGCCTAGTGCACTGAACCCAATGACTCTGTTCTGTGACAACACTGGTGCCATTGCTCTAGCCAAGGAACCAAGGTTTCACAAGAGGACCAGACACATAAAGCGACGCTTCAATTCCATCCGCGATTCGGTCAAGGAGGAGGACATAAGTATTTGCAAAGTACACACGGATTTGAATGTTGCAGATCCGTTGACTAAGCCTCTTCCACGGGCTAAGCATGATCAACACCAAGACTCTATGGGTGTTAGATTCATTACCTTGTAATGCTAGATTATTGACTCTAGTGCAAGTGGGAGACTGTTGGAAATATGCCCTAGAGGCAATAATAAAAGAGTTATTATTATAGTGATTATTGACTCTAGTCGTCAACCCGTGCATTTGCACGGGCTAGTTTATAACATGCAATGTAATGAAGTTCTGAGACTATCTTCCATTTACTGGGAGAAAGGAAATTGAGGATTTCCATGTTTCTATTGGTAGAAATATTCAAGTTTTGCCATAGTTCCAATTTAATACTTTAGATAATAGAATATCAAATGGCGCATATACTCCAATATTCTCAATATAGATATAAAAATGAAATAACTTATTGTCCTGTAATATTGGTATATAATTCACTCAACACACTGAAAACATTTATTTTTTGAATTATTCATTCACTTGAGATCTATTCCGACCAGTTTCTCGAGTAATTAAGAAGTTTACTTCAGATATAAGATGAAAGAGCCTCACAGAATGAACAAAAAAAACAATTAGACATTGATAAAGAGATGAGCAATAAATGCACACATCCGAGACAATGTTTTTATTAAAAAACATCTTGTCCTATATTTTTCTCATAAATGACAAAAGCCTAGTCTCCAACAGATATAATCATGCATAGAAAAATAGTCATTGGGCTGAGCTTCTATAGATGTTTCGATGGTTGCTCTTTTGTGCATCTCCTTTGCTTCCATCGTATATATCATAACGTATTGATATAAACATAACGTGCTAAAAGTAAAGTTACTAATCTCTTAACATATAGGGGCTGTTTGGATGACAGCTGATCATCTCCTTACAAAATATGGGGTTGACCACCAGCGTGGGTTTCGTTTGGTTTGCAGCCAAATTTTCCATCTATGCCAAAAATATCTTCGCTATTTCATTTTCTGCACCAATGCTAGGGAAGATACGTGGCGCTGAATTTTATATCCATTTTTTTGGCTCACCCATGATTTGTCGTGGCTGGCCTGGGTACCATCCAAGCGTAGACAAAAGTAAACTGTTTGGGTCTTTCTTTCAAATTCACCAGAACTTTGACGAATATGGTATATATACAAAACCTTGTTGGAATAATTTGGCATAGAATGAAACACAAACAAATCATGGATGCATTTTGTACTTAGCGAAATACTGATACAATATTTACCAAAATTTGTATTTATCAAACCCAACAAACTAACACACATGCCTCATATCCATTTTCTACCGACCCTCAATAGGTGGTTCCTACCAACTAACATGCATATTATTCCTAACGTGGTAGTTTGCCGAGTTCTCATTTTTTGAAGCTTGACAATGGCTATTTTAATATTTATCGAGTGTCTGATTATAAGAACTCGGCAAAGTTGATGGTTGTTGACGTCCGTCTAGCCGAGTGATGATTGCCGAGAACAGAACTCGACAAACATAATGCCGAGTTGATTCTAGGATTCCGAGTATGCTGGAAACACGGCGAATTCGGCGATTCTGGTAGTGACATGACATTAACAAAAAAAACATACCACGATAACGTCCAAAAAAATGAACAGTGGAAAATAAGTAAATATCTTTCTTGAATGTAGATTCTTCTTACGTACATGTTTAGTTTTGTTGGTCGTATGTAAGATTGACCTTTATAAGTAGGTACCCATGAATTAGGTTTCATCCTGTTGGTGTAAACAGTATTCATATGTTTACATAGGTTTTGGATACTATGCAATAATCTGATTATGCCGCAAAATCTCGAACAAAACATGTTTAACATATCCGTCCTCTCTCTGAGCCAAACATGCATTCATCATATTTTTAACAAAGATTAACTTACAAAAGATATAGCTCATGGACTGATGTCACGTCCAATTGTTACTCATTAACAATGCAAATTGAGTATCCTAAAATCAGAAATACAATTCGAGAGAAGATAGGCAACTCTAACCTCGGACGCATTAGGTAATATAAGGTCTGGACAGACCTGGTGAGATATATGATTCTTGCAAGAGCCTATTTTTGCAAGGTTCTGGTCTAATTCAGTCTCGGGCATTCAAAAAAGGTTACTTACAATATCGCGATCTGGTGGCTTTGGTCGATAGGGTAAACAAATTATGTGTACATTCAAAGTATATTGCATGGAACATGAACATTTTCTGTCTTGCATATAATTACATGTGCCCAAAAACTATGCTACCCTGGGAAGCAATTCACTGGACATCCTTCACAAAAATTTCAGAAAACATAGAGAATATACCTGATTACCCCTGGAGGAAATAAAATCAGTTGCATATTATGCTTGGAACATGGAAAATAGTCAACACGGTTGAAGTTCTTATAATACCCATGATATCTGGCCCAACATTGAACGTGATAACAAAATGCACATACAAGATATGATGTCAAAAGCACAATCCAAGTATAAGAGGTCACAAAAATAAACTGGATTAAAATATACCTTTTTGTACTCGTACCGTGAGCATCAGTGGTTCCTCGATGGACAACCTTATAGGCTTGATTGAATAACTTTTGATTCAGGGGTATGTACAATCAAGGGAGGCACCAATCGTATCAATAGAATTGGATATTTTATGCTACGTGCCATAGATGAGGAACATGGGAGAGGATCAATGGATTTTGGTGGTATAAAATATGAAAAAAATGAGATGAAAAATAGAGCTGATACGTGCGATAAAAATATGGAACTTGTTTAATTGAGCAAATCTCCATGCTTCAAATAGACAAATATCATAGAGAGGTGCATGCTAAAAAGTCACTGTAATAAATACAGTAAGAAAAATGTTATATTACCACGGATCAAAGCTAGACCATTTGCTTAATGGTGTTCTTATCGCCTGGGCCTCGGCCATGATGGTGCCGCGGCCAAGAACAGCTTACCATATGCATCATGGCTGGATAGTCTAGACAGTGCTAGCGTTGACACACTGCATGGGGAGATAACGCATTGTATTTACCGAATCGAAAGGCTTGCCAGGGCGTTGTTTAAAATATTATCAATTGCGTAGTTGAAGGTCCCACATTGCACTTCGTCGACCAATTTTATATAGCATGTGGAGGCATCCAAAATTATAATCAGCTGATGATGTTCATCATGTACATGCAAATCTCGCTTCTCTCATATTTGCACCTGCAACACACAGAGAGAGGGAGAGGCTGATGCCTGATGGCACTGGGAGGAAGAGGAAGGCCTACCCACCATGATCTGATCTGGTGCAAATAGATTTAATCGGGATATGCGACTTGTTGTTGGATCTAACACGCCATGGATGAAAGGAAAGATATGTTACTTGAACATGCCTGTGCCCTGCCGCCTAACATTGGCACCAGGTCGCCATGAAAGCGGCGATGGAGGCCTAGGCCGAGAACGTTCCATGAGGGCTAACCGGAGGCGATTTCGTGAGATGACGATCTTCTCTCCATCAGGGGTTAACCGGAGGCGATTTCCAGAGATGACGATCTTGGAGGAAGGGTAGGGAACTTAGATGACGACTCTGATTCAGTTTTGGAAGAGGACGATCTGGTTGTATTTTTACGGCAAGTATAATGGAAATAATTTATGGTTAGAGATTTCTGTCTAGGATTAATTGAGGCTTAATTAACATGGAGACTTTAGAACGTCTTTGTTACGTGTAGGCTGACACAGGTTGGCAGTTTTTTCCACGGCAAAGTAATTTTGGAAGGATCCGATCAGTTTTTTTTTTTAACTGTGAGACTAATCTATAGCTTTTTGCCTAGGCCTAATAATTATATCATGGACACTTCAAAATATTTGGTACGTGTAGGCTGGGTAGGTTGGCTCTTTTTCCATCGCAATACTAACATAAATTGAACGGTTAAGAAAAAATAATTGGCTTAGGATTTCATAATTAGATCTACACCGTAATAATTCGGTCCCGCCTGATGGACGGCTCGTAAAATCTAATTAACGTGGGAATTTTTAGGGAGTCACAAATTAGTATAGGTATAGATTTCCTTGTTCATGATAATCGTTTATTATCCATGCTATAACTGTATTGATTGGAAACTCAGATACATGTGTGGATGAATAGACAGACTTTGTGTCCCTAGTGAGCCTCTACAGGACTAGCTCGTTGATTAAAGATGACCGCGGTTTCCAGGTCATAGACATGAGTTGTCATTTGATAACGGGATCACATCATTAGGAGAATGATGTGATGGACGAGACCCAAACGTTAAACATAGCTTTTGATCGTGTCAGTTATCGCTATAGTTTTCTACATGTCAAGTATAAGTTCCTATGACCATGAGATCATGTAACTCACTGACACCGTAGGAGTGCTTTGTGTGTGCCAAACGTCACAACGTAACTGGGTGACTATAAAGGTACTCTACAGGTATCTCCGAGGGTGTCTGTTGAGTTGACATGGATCGAGACTGGGATTTGTCACTCCGTGTGACGGAGAGGTATCTCCGGGCCCACTCGGTAATATGTCATCTCAATGAGCTCAAAGTGACTAAGTAGTTGGTCACGGGATTATGTATTACGGTAACGAGTAAAGAGACTTGCCAGTAACGAGATTGAACTAGGTATAGAGATACCGACGATCGAATCTCGGGCAAGTAACATACCGACGAGACAAAGGGAACTGTATACAGGATTGCCTGAATCCTTGACATCGTGGTTCATCCGATGAGATCATCGAGAAACATGTGGGAACCAATATGGGTATCCAGATCCCGCTATTGGTTATTGACCTGGGAGTGTCTCGGTCATGTCTACATGGTTTCCGAACCCGCAGGGTCTACACACTTAAGGTTCGGTGACGCTAGGGTTGTTAGTGAGAACAGTGCATGGTTACCGAAGGTTGTTCGGAGTCCCGGATGAGATCCCGGACGTGACGAGGGTCTCCGGAATGGTCCGGGGACGAAGATTGATATATAGGATGAAAGGTTTCGGAGTCCGGAAGTGTTCCGGGGAGCATCGGGAAATCGGCGGATTACCGAAAAGGGTTTCGGGGGTCCCGGAAGTGGTTCTGGGCCTAATGGGCCACAAAGGGGGGACACCACAGCCCTCATAGGGCTGTGCGCCCCCCCTGGGCCCTCTCCTATGGCGCATGGGGGGCTGGCCCCTCCTAGGGCAGCCGCACCCCCTGGCTTGGGGGGCAAGGCACCTAGGGGGGGGGAAACCCTAGGGCCTGCGCAGCCCTTGGCCGCCGCCCCCCCCCACTGCCCTGGCCGCCGGCCCCCCTAGGGGAAACCCTGGGGCGCCCCCCTCCCATCTATTCCCCCTATATATAGAGGGGCAGAGGGAGGGCAGCCAACACACGTCTGTGCCTCGGTGCTGCCCTTCCTCTCCCACAACATATTCGTCTTCTCGCGGTGCTTAGGCGAAGCCCTGCTGGAATCCTCCTCCACCATCACCACCACGCCGTCGTGCTGCCGGTCTCTCCATCAACCTCTCCTCCACCCCTTGCTGGATCAAGAAGGAGGAGACGTCCCCGAGCCGTACGTGTGAAGAACGCGGAGGCACCGTTGCTTCGGTGCTAGGATCTTCGGCGATCTGAATCGCGGCGAGTACGACTCCATCAACCGCGTTCTTAACGCTTCCGCTTAGCGATCTACAAGGGTACGTGGATCCAACTCTCCTCTCGTAGTAGCATCTCCTAGATTGATCTTGGTGAACGTAGGAAAATTTTTTGTTTCCCATGCAACGTTCCCCAACAAATGCTACTTTGGAACAATGCACATTACACTTAGAATGACAATCATGCTCTCAGTAGTTGGTGCTTGAAGAAAGAAGGTGGAGACTCAAAAAGTAAAAGAATGGTTATGTGCTAGAGCTTTTTATTTTGAAAACATAGAAGCAATTTTGTCAACGGTAGTAGTACTTCGTATGTGTTATGCATAAGACATCCTATAAGTTGCAAGCCTCATGCATCGAATACCAATAGTGCTCGCACCTTGTCCTAATTAGCTCGGATTTTCATGGATTGTCATTGCATTACATATGTTTCAACCAAGTGTCACAAAGGGGTACCTCTATGCCACCTGTACAAAGGTCCAAGGAGATAAATCGCATTTGATTTCTCGTTTTTGATAGATCTCAACTTGAGGACATTCATACCGGGACAACATAGAAAATAGATAATGGACTCCTCTTTAATGCATAAGCATATTCTCATAAGAGATTGAGGATTAATGTCCAAGCTAAAACTTCCACCATGATACATGGCTTTGGTTGGCGGTCCAATGTTCTTCTCTAACAATATGCATACTCAACCATTCAACCCATGGCAAATCACCCTTACTTCAGACAAGACGAACATGCATAGCAACTCACATGATATTCAACAAAAGTGTGACAGTTGATGGCATCCCCAAAAACATGGTTACCGCTCAGCAAGCAACTTATAAGAAATAAGATACATAGGCAACATATTCTTTACCACAATAGTTTTTAAGCTACTTTCCCATGAGCTATGTATTGCAAAGTTAGTCTGCTTAGTACAGGTGGAGGTTAGCAAAAGACTGGGAGCGACCAACTAAGAGAGCAATGACGGTCATAATCATGCAGAGCGACAAAGCAATATTGAATCAGGCATGGTAGTTATATCGCTACTCAGAAATAAAAGATCATCAAGGCTTGACAGACTTTCTTTACAGTCTTAAATATGCGTGAGCATACGCCAAGTCAATCAAAATAAATTCTTGAAGGAAGATATTACTAAACCATACCACATCATAGGCAAACAAATCATGTTGGTACTCCAATAACACGTTGGGAATCCCCCAGCTATTTGAGACTAACCATAAGAAAACCTGAACTACTAAGCGCCATCATGCACGTAGCATCTTTATCATAGACATATCAACCAATGCAACGGAAGCAAACTCTCTTAATAAGGTGAGCATGGTAATTAAAGAGAGTTCAAGCAACCAACTAAACAAAAGCTCTTTGAAAAGATAGGCATGAATACTAAGAGCTGAGCATGATAGTAGCTATTTAAAAGACAAAGAACACACACAGCAAAGATAGACATGAAAATTCTATGTTATGTTCTAGGTAGAAGTGGAGCGTGTTTTTCTCCCACATAAAGAAAGCTGAGTTCCGACTCGTTATGAAAAGCTAAAGAAAACTAAAAAGCAAGACGCTCCAAGCATAGCACATAACACATGAAGAGATTAAAATATAGTGAAGTGAAAGACGAACTGATAATGTTGATGGAGAAGGGGATGCACGGGGGCATCCCCAAGCTTAGACGCTTGAGTCTCCTTGAATATTTCTTGGGGGTGCACAGGGGCATCCCCAAGCTTGAGCGCTTGACACTCCTGAATCTTTTTATCATCTTCCCTCGCACACTTGAAAACTCCCTTCATACATAACTCATTATAATCTGATTAGCGAGGTTAGTACCCTTAATAAAATAATTTTTCCTTGCTGGAAATAAAGATATTCTTGAAGTTCTACTGTTTCTCAAGATTTCCAAAAGGTTTTTGCAAAGAAAAAGCAAGCTCTTGATTTGCAAAATGAAGGAAAGGCAAAACAGGACAGAATCTGTGAAAAACAGAACAGCAGGTAGTAATCGATTTGTTCGTGGTACTTCTGCAACTCAAATCAAAAAACTCAGAACTGACGCACGAAAAACAATTATATAGAGAACGCTGTCGGAAAAATTCAGACCAAAAAGATGATCTGGTGATTTTATACGAATTTTTCTATCCAAGGACAGAATCTGTTTCCTGGACAGCACCTCACAGCTTTTGAACTTTCTAGCAATCAGAGGCTATACTTGGCACAAATATGAAAAGCAAAGATACAATGATGATGCTACTGTAGTAAACATCATCAAGACACAACAAAAGCAAAATATAAAAATTTATTCATGTGGGCTGCCTCCCAAAAGCGCTTTCTTTTATGCCTTTAAGCTAGGCATAATGCATAGAGATCAAGTTTTACCAAGAGTAAAAGAATAGCTAGCCCGTACAACGGACTCAAAAGGTAACTTGATCTTCTTTCGAGGGAAGTGTTCCATCCCTTTCTTGAGAGGAAACTGAAATTTTATATTACCCTCTTTCATGTCAATGATAGCACCAACGGTGCGTAAAAAGGGACGTCCCATGAATCTATGCTATTTCTAGGCAAAGACTGAAACCAAATTTTAGCTCCTCCTCTCAAGGAGAAAGGAAAAAGCTTAAGCTTAACAATATTACCATCTATTTCTTGGTACTTTTGCATATCACAAAGTTCAACAAAGTTGTTTAAGTGTAAAGCAGCATCATCTCCAGCACCGGAGAATTGATCTTTCATAACTAAGTTCGGTAAAGCAGGTTTAATTTCATATGAAGGTGCTGAAGTGGCAGGTGTAGTGATAGGTGTGCCGATAAAGTCATCGTTGTTGTGACTAGTGAAGTCACACAACTTGGTGTTCTCGGTGGAACCCATAGTAGCAAGCAAGCAAGATAACTATTTTTGTGATTTTCGATAAAAAGGTACTAAAGCAAAAACTGAAAGGTAAACTAACAAGACTAAAAAGCAAAGGTAAAAGATAGCATGCAACTCCCCTATCCTGAAGAGTGGAGTCCCCGGCAACGGCGCCAGAAAAACTCCTTGATGGGCCTCTAGCCCCTCGTTGGTTACCCCAAGTGGAAGGCGTGAGATGTAGTGTTGCGGAAGTTTTTTCCTTGGCAAGATACCAAGGATCGAATCCCCAGAGACTCCTAGGTTCAACAAGAAGGTGTCAACTGCTAACGGCGCCAGATATTAGCAATCAACGTGGACCTGCACACAGAAACAAATAACTTTGCTCCCAACGAGTACAGAGAGGTTGTCAATCCCTCCGGCCTTGTATTTCACAAAGGATTAAACGCAAATGATAGTAGTGATCGATAATGTTTGCAATAGTAAATAATAGCGGATGTGATCAATGATGGTAATATGGACCGGAGTCTCATGATGTTCACTAGTGATGTCTCTCTCCCAAAAGACAATAAAACAGCTATGTGAGGTAAACGAATTACAGCTGGGCAATTGACAGGACCACGAACTCAAACCAATGCTGACTACATTGCAAGAAAGGTTGAGGTTCAAAGCATGGGCGGTACGCCAAAGTAAGTAGACCGAAATCCATCAATATCTACTACTAATCATCCACCTTGAGATATCTATCCAGAACATCTCGCTGGTATTAAGTTGCGAGTCCCACCCATAGTGTAAACTCAATGCAACAGACAACTGCATTAAAAGAACTTTGCGTAAAGTAAACAATCCTTGCACCCGCGGGCACAAGCACCGTTGTTTTCCCCCTTGTGGCAACAGCACATCCCCTAGACTCATGTTTCTGTCACTCAAGCTAGTCATCGAGGGGCATGAACCCACAATCGAGCATAACGTTCCCTCTTGGAGTCACTACCTATTACTTGGCCAAAGCAATAAATAACAACGGAGAACATGCAAGAATTACTTACGAACATAAATATAAAAGAGGTAGATCAAATATATTACTCAATCACAATCTGAACATAATCTCATAATCCATCAGATCCCAGCAAACTCATCATAGCAACAGCATAAGGATTACATATGTGCCTCGATCATGTAGGGCAGCTCACGAGGACTAATTAGTGAAGCACAAGAACGGGAGGAGAACATCACATAGCTACTGGTCATGGACTCATGGTCCAAGGGAGACTACTCACAACTCATCCGGGAGGCGTCCATGGTGGTGGAGAGGCTCCCGATGGTGATCCTCCCCTCCGGCAGGGTGTCGGGAAGAGTTCTCCTGGTGCTCCCGATCTTGGAAGCGGCGGTGGCGGCAGAACAGAGATGAGATCGCGAAAAAGAGTTCCCGTCTCGAGGGTTTCGAAGGACGCTCTAAATATATGCCAAAGGGGGGCACCAGACGGGGCTCGGGGGCCCAGGCGCCCCCCCGGCGCGGCCCAGGGGGGCGCCGCCAGGGCGCCTGGAGCCCTGGTGCCCCCCCCGGCTGTACTTCGGGCGCAAGGTAGGTTCTGGAACGCTAATTTTTTATATAATTTTTCTGGATTTTTCCTGACAGTTCTCGTAATGTGAAAACCTGAAATACAAAAACAGCCGAAAACAAAAACTGGCACTGGGGTGCACTGGATTAGTAGGTTAGTCCAAATATGATCAAAAGTGTATGGAAGTGTATGAATATCATAGCAATATCACCCAAAAGAGGCATGGAGCAAGCAGAAATTATAGATACGTTTTGGACGTATCATCAGCCACCAGTGCGGCACATCCTCCTGTGACACTAGTGTTGTTAGCGTGTTTGCCGTCGTGTACCGATTGGATAGCGAGACCACCGAGCTGTCCCAAGCAATTAGGATTCCACCACGTGTGCCGGTCACCGGGGCATAATAAAAGATCTCAAATTTATTACCAAGGCATTGCCTAACCACGTCGTTCGATATCTCCTCCATCTTGGTTTCTTGGAGGCATACAATGCTTGCGTTGGCAGCTACTACTACTTGGTAAACTGCACTTCTCCGAGCCGACGAGTTAAGCCCTCTAACATTCTCAGAAGTGCCAGAATTAATGGAGAATGTCTGAAAGGAATTTAGCTTGACAACAAATTAAACTTAGAAGTGCCAGAATTAATGGAGAATGTCTGAAAGGTATTTAGCTTGACAACACGAAACAAAAAATGTGTGGGGTTTACGATTTGTGGGAAACTGGGTTGCTCTCCAGGTTTTTTTACACACATAAAGGGTAGCTCTCCAGGGTTTGATAGAGCACTCAAGTGTCTTGGTAGTGCCAAGAGGAAAAACTTCGATGCTACCAAGGATGTGAAAAACATATGTGTGGTGTCAAAAGTGGATTCTTTTGGGAACTTTGGTTTGGGATCTTTGATCTTTCATACAGGCTCTCAGACCAAACTATTTCTGTTTGTGTCACTCTTAATAGTGTGGTTGCCTTGAACTCAATGTGAATATTTGTTTGATAAAAACCTAGAAATGGCGATAGATCTTTGACGTTGAAGATGTCGCTGACGTTGTACTTGTCGCGTGGTATGTCAATCTTATATGCCTTGGTGTTGAAGCGTTCTAGCACCTTGAAAGGTCCATCGGTGCGAGGTATTAGTTTGGACTTGCACTTGTTGAGCAAGCGTTCTTTGCGAAGGTATGTCCACACAAGGTCTACGGAGTTGAATACAATGGGGTGCTTGTAGATGTTGAGCTTGGCCGCGAGTCTGCTGTACTTGGAGCTCGATTGTTTGTCTTATATCTTCATGCACCTTCTTGAGATAACTTTCTTGTGCACTCACTTCAATGTTGATGCGCTTTTTTAATGGTAGCGGTAGAATGTCCAATGGGGATAACGGGTTGAATCCGTAGACGACCTCAAAGGGGGACTTGCCAGTAGTAGAGTGTCGTGCTCGATTGTAGGCGTACTCAGCGATGGGCAAGCATTCCTCCCACTCCTTGATCTTCTTCTTGATCAAGACTCGAAGAAGTGTAAATAGGGTCTGATTGGTGACCTCCGTTTGCCTGTCAGTTTGTGGATGGTATGCCGATGAGAAGGGCACCTTGATTCCGAGCTTGGCGCATAGTGTCTTCCAAAAATACATCAGGCACTTGACGTCGCGGCCCAACACAATAGTCTTGGGCACCCCATGTAAACGCAAGATTTCCCCACAAGGGAGATTTGCAACACGTGAAGCATCGTCTATCTTGTTGCATTTAATGAAACGTGCTATCTTAGAGAAATGGTCTACAATGACAAATTATGAATATTTGCCATTTTGTGTTCTAGGCAAACCAAGCACAAAATCCATACTAATATCTTTTCATGGATGATACAGAATAGGAAGTGGCATATAGAGACCGTGGGATTGAGCCTTAGACCTAGCTTTGCAGCATGTAGAGCACTAGTTGGTGTAGTGTGAGACGTCACGAAACATCTTGGGCCAAACTTAGTTCTTGGATAGCGTGGCGAATGTCTTGTCACGTCCAAAGTGTCCCATAAGTCATTCATCGTGAGCCTCTTGCAAAAGCAACAAACAAAGTGAAGACCGGGGTATACAAAGTGTATTAGCGCGCACAAGATAGACCTCTTTGACATAATCTCTCTCCCAAGAAGTGCGAGTCAAGCATTTGGCATAAGGAATCGAAAATGAAACATCATGCGCATACAAGTCTTTAATGTGCTCAAATCCAATAACATGTAATTCAAGTTGAGTTACAAGCATGCATTTGCGGGAAAGGGCATTCGCCACAACATTTTCCTTACCCTTGATATACTTGAAAACATAAGGAATTGACTTAATGAACTCACTTCGTTTGGCATGACGCTTATTCAACTAGGTTTGACCTTTAAGGTACTTAAGTGTTTCATGATCCATATGAAGGACAAATTCATGAGGCCGAAGTTGTGCGCCAGAAAGTTTCTCACTAAAATACGCAATTGGTCACTTCTCTTGCATCAACACACCTCCTATGATATTACCACTAGCGTCACAATGCACTTCAAAAGTTTTATCAAAATTAGGTAAGGCAAGTAATGGAGCATGCTATGCAAGTTTTTAAGCTCATGGAATGCATATCTTGGGAAGGCCCCCAAACAAATGGTTCATTCTTCTTACTCAATGCGTGCAATGGTGATGCAATAGTGCTAAAATCCTTACCAAATCGATGATAGAAATCGGCTAGGCCAAGGAAATTACACACTCGTTGCAAATTGGTTGGTTGTGGCCAAATTTTAATAGCATAAATTTTAGCTTCATCTATGTGAACACCCTTAGAGGAGGCAACAAATCCCAAGAAAACAAGCTTGTCGACACCAAAAGTGAATTTTCCATGTTAGCATAAAGTCGCTTGTTTCTAAGAACTTGCAAGACATCCCTAAGATGTATGACACATGATCTTCAAGAGATTCGCTAAACACAATTATATCATCAAATTACACCACAAAACAAATGCCAATGTATTTGTGAAGAACATAATGCATCACACGCAAGTGCTAGGTGCTTCGGATAAGCCCATATGCATGAATAGTCATTCATATAAGCCAAATTTGGTTTTGAAATTCGTTTTCCACCCACCATGCTCTTGAATGTGAATTTGATAGTAGCCACTTTTAAGATCAATTTTGGAGAAAATGTTGTCTTCACTAAGCTCATCTAGCATATCATCATGGCGTGGAATGGGGTGTCTATAACAAACGGTGATAGCATTTATGGGACGATAATCGGAACACATGCGTTAACTACCATCTTTCTTAGGTACAAGAATAACCGGAACGACACATGGACTTAAGCTCTCATGTACATACGCATTTTCCATGAGATGTTATAATTGTTGTCGTATCTTTTTGGTCTCGTCGGGGTTGATGCGGTATGGTGCCTTGTTCGGTAGAGGTGCGTCGGGAATGAGGTCAATGCGGTTCTCGATTCCGTGAAGTGGAGGAATTCTTGGAGGTAGCTCATCGGGAAATACATCCTCAAATTCCAACAACAAACGAGACAACACCAAAGGTAGAAGTCGTCAAGATGGCAACGGGGACGAAACCCATCGGGTTTTGCCTTCCCAAACCCATCCCCACGAGAAAATCGTAAACCCGTCCCCGTCCCCACCACCGTGCGCGGGGCTAGTTTTCCGCCCGTCCCCTAAACCCGTCGGGTTTCGGGGAACCCGCGGGGAACCCACGAGAAAAAACCAAAATATTTAAACAAACATAGTGATGACAAAGAATAACATTTCAACAACAAAACAAGCACATTTCAGCAGCATAACTTGAGCAAATTTCAACAAAAAAAACTTTAGTAGATGGTTCAACAGCTATATAGAGTGTATTTCAGCAGCATGATACCACATTTCAGCAACAAAGAGCATCATATTTCAGCAACAAAGATGATCATATTTCAGCCATACATGGTACAACAAGATATGCAAATCTTCCGATGCCAAATCAAATTGCGAAGTCCTATGGAAGATCAAAATTCGCTCAAGCTAAAGTTAAACATGAAAAAAATATGCAGATTGGTATATGAAATTTGCAAGTATTTGTACTTCACCTGCATTCCCTCTTGAATGCCTTGAAGACAGCTCCAAAAGCTTTGTCCTTATTCATTGTCAGCATCTATTAGAATCAAATAAGTAGTAATGAATATCTTATGAAACATTACAGCAAGATAATGATAAACTTTATGTTGATATGATAAACATTGCAGCAAAAAATATAATTTCATGGGTATTGCCGGGTTTCGGGTTCGGGGACTACCGAAACGGGTGTAAACCCACGAAATGTGTCGGGTTGTATAATGTGCCCAACAACAGCCCAGCGGGGATGAAAAGATGCCCATCCCTGTCCCCTAATAGGGTGAAAACCCACGGAGACACGGGTTTCGGGGCCCCGTTGCCATCTTGAAGAAGTCGTGATGTATTAGTCCTCACCGCCTTATATTTGCACACAAATACAAAGTGAAGAAAACTCGATGGGCTCTCACTCACATCCCTCATGTCTCTTTTGGTGGCTAAAATCACTAAGTTTTTCTTGTCACTCATCGTGGAGGCACTCAATTTTGGCTTGTGGCGCTCACTCCTCTTTTTGGTGGTTAGCCTCGCTCACTATTCTCTCCACGGTTGGTAGATGCTTGCTTGTCGGTGATTACTTGACTTGGCGACATGGGTCGTAGCACGTACTCCCTTCCCTTCATATTTGTGATGGCCTGGCTTACTAGGGATGATAGACTACTCATATCAATAAGGAATTCCTTCTTTTCCGGGAGCCCATTCGGATAGAACTCCAAAGTTAAGCGTGCTCAGCTTGGAGTAGTTTCAGGATGGGTGACCGACCGGGAAGTTGCTCCCGGGTGCGCACAAGTGAGGACAAAGTGTGCAGAAAAGACTAGTATTGATATGTGAGGCCAGTCTAGATCCCGCCAGGAGTAACGACCACCGGCGGGTGTGTCCGGGGCGTTACAAGTTGGTATCAGAGCCGACCCTCGCGGTTACACGGATGTTTGCGGACAGTTTGCAATCATGTTGTGCATGACGTTTGTGACCCGTCGTGGCACACGGCATGGCACATGTGCTGTCCTGGAAGCACATACAGTTGTGCCAAGAGGGAACGTTCATGTGGCCCGACGAGGACGTCGGTTCCTCTGAGTGAGGGTGTATGTGATGGCTTGGCTTATTAGGGATGATAGACTACTCATATCAATAAGGAATTCCTTCTTTTCCGGGAGCCCATTCGGATAGAACTCCAAAGTTAAGCGTGCTCAGCTTGGAGTAGTTTCAGGATGGGTGACCGACCGGGAAGTTCCTCCCGGGTGCGCACGAGTGAGGACAAGGTGCGCAGAAAAGACTAGTATTGATATGTGAGGCCAGTCTAGATCCCGCCAGGAGTAACGATCACCGGCGGGTGTGTCCGGGGCGTTACAATATTGAAGCTATAGTGATTGGTTCACCCGTTGTGGATGTCGCCGCAGTCAAATTGCCAAGGTCTTCCTAAGAGGAGATGTCACACGGACATAGGAACCACATCACAATCCAAGGTGTCTTCGTATGTGGCAATCTTGAAGGAGACTTGAACGGTGTGCTCCACTTGAATGGTGCCGAAGTCGCTTAGCCATTGATCTTGTATGGGCGAGGGTGCTTCATCTTGATCAATTGTAGCTTGGAACATGGCTCTTTGCTTGCCAAATTGTGACAACTTCCGCCGTTGATGATGACCTTGACAGAATGTCCATTGATGACCGCTTTGGTGTGGAAGATATGGCAACGTTGGTCTCCATCTTGTTGGGGTTTAAGTGTCAATACCTTGGAGACAATAAGAGTGGGGCTCGGATCATTGTCACAGAAGACTTGAGCGTCTTCATCTTCATTCACTTGATAGTGCATGGCCACGTGCTCAAGTGCTTGATAACCACAAGTGTACATGGTCAATTGTAGCTTTTTCGATAAGTAAGAGTGTCGAACCCAACAAGGAGCTAAAGGTAGAATTTATATTCTCCTCAAGTTCTATCGACCACCGATACAACTCTATACACACTTAACATTCACTTTATCTAGAACATGTATGAAACTAGAAGTACTTTGTAGGTGTAATACTAGAGCTACTTTGCAAGAATAAAACTAGGGGTACTTTGCGAGATAATAAAAGGTTGTTTGTTTTAGTAGAGAGATTTTGGTAACACAAAGAGAAATATTGTCCATAGGCAATTGAATATAACATGATAGATACTTATCATACGTAATGAGGGAGAGGCATACACTAACACACTTTCCGTACTTGGATCATATGCACATATGATTGGAACTCTAGCAAGCATCCATAACTAATAAAGATCATTAAGGTAAAATCCAACCATAGCATTAAGTATCAAGTCATATTTACTCCCATACATAACAACCCCCTTACTCGAGTTTGTGTTTCTGTCACTCATGCAACCCACTATAAGCGAATCATGAACGTATACGACGGTAATCATGCTTGCGCGACATGGAGGGCACCATAGGACGACACCAATTTAACATACAACTTATATAAATCACACCATACCACAATTAACCCGTAGGACAAAAAGAATCTACTCAAACATCATAGGATGGCAAAACATCATTGGATAATAATATGAAGCACGAAGCACTGAGAACCCACAAGTATAGGGGGTCAATTGTAGCCTCTTTCGATAAGTAAGAGTGTCAAACCCAATGAGGAACTAAAGGTAGAATTAATATTGCATTATTGCCTTCAAGTTCTATCGACCACCGATACAACTCTACGCAGAGTTAATGCCCGCTTTACCTAGAACAAGAATAAAACTATAAGTACTTTGTAGGTGTAAAGGATAGGTTTGCAAGATAATAAAGAACATGAAACTAAATGTTAGGTGTTGTTTTACTAAAAGAACAATTAGGTTAGTATAGTGAGTGTGGAAAAGTGGTGGTAGGATTTGCGGAATTTTCCCCTAAGCAATTGGCTAAGTTACTAGACCGATAACAAGTTTTTATGTGGGAGAGGCCACATGCCTCCTTACTTGGAATTCTATGCACTAATGATTGGAACAATTAGTAAGCATCCGAACTACTAAAGTTCATTAAGGTAAAATCAAGCCATAGCATTAAGATATATTGCCCCCCTTTAATCTCGTATGAATCAATTTCTATGTTAGGAAGAAGCTTGTGTCACTCTTGCCCTCCAATGCATAGTCCTATCAACATAAAACTAACCCTAAGGTGTGATCCACACGTGCGCTCATATGATGGGCACCAAAGGACAACAACATAACCACAATAAAATTAAATCTATCACAGCAATTCACCGATTGCCTATAGGACTGATACGTCTCCAACGTATCTATAATTTTTTATTGTTCCATGCTATTATATATTCTGTTTTGGATGTTTAATGGGCTTTATTATACACTTTTATATTATTTTTGCGACTAACCTACTAACTCAAGGCCCAGTGCAAATTGAAGTTTTTTTTGCCTATTTCGGTGTTTTGCAGAAAAGGAATATCAAATGGAGTCCAAACGGAATGAAACCTTTGGGAGAGTTAGTTTTGGAACCGTATCTACACAGAAGACTTGGAGTACATGATGTTTACTACACAACCTTCTTCTTGTAGACGTTGTTGGGCCTCCAAGTGCAGAGGTTTGTAGGACAGTAGCAAATTTCCCTCAAGTGGATGACCTGAGGTTTATCAATCCGTGGGAGGCGTAGGATGAAGATGGTTTCTCTCAAACAACCCTGCAACCAAATAGCAAAGAGTCTCTTGTGTCCCCAACACACCCAATACAATGGCAAATTGTATAGGTGCACTAGTTCGGCGAAGAGATGGTGATACAAGTGCAATATGGATGGTAGATATAGGTTTTTGTAATATGAAATATAAAAACAGCAAGGTAGCAAGTGGTAAACGTGAGCATAAACGGTGTTGCAATGATAGTAAACAAGGCCTAGGGTTCATACTTTCACTAGTGCAAGTTCTCTCAACAAGGATAACATAATTGGATCATATTACTAGCCCTCAACATGCAACAAAGAGTCACTCCAAAGTCACTAATAGCGGAGAACAAACGAAGAGATCATGGTAGGGTACGAAACCGCCTCAAAGTTATTCTTTCTGATCAATCTATTCAAGAGTCCGTAGTAACGTTCAATCTATCATAGAGTTCGTACTAGAATAATACCTTAAGATACAAATCAATCAAAACCCTAATGTCACCTAGATACTCCAATGTCACCTCAAGTATCTGTGGGCATGATTATACGATATGCATCACACAATCTCAGAAACATCTATTCAACCAACACATAGAACTTCAAAGAGTGCCCCAAAGTTTCTACCGGAAAGTCAAGACGAAAACGTGTGCCAACCCCTATGCATAGATTCCCAAGGTCACGGAACCCGCAAGTTGACCACCAAAACATACATCAAGTGAATCAATAGAATACTCCATTGCCACCACAGGTACCCCACGCAAGACCTACATCAAGTGTTCTCAAATCCTTAAAGACTCAATCCGATAAGATAACTTCAAAGGGAAAACTCAATTCATTACAAGAGATTAGAGGGGGAGAAACATCATAAGATCCAACTATAATAGAAAAGCTCGCGATACATCAAGATCATGCCATCTCAAGAACACGAGAGAGAGAGATCAAACACATAGCTACAGATACATACCCTCAGCCCCGAGGGTGGACTACTCCCTCCTCGTCATGGAGAGCGCCGGGATGATGAAGATAGCCACCGGAGAGGGATTCCCCCTCCGACAGGGTGCCGGAACAGGGTCTAGATTGGTTTTTTGGTGGCACCAGATGCTTTCGGCGGCGGAATTCCCGATCTAGGTTAATTTCCGGAGGTTTCAGTATTTATAGGATTATTTGGCGTAGGGCACAAGTCAGGGGGCCCTCCGGGCTGTCCACGAGATAGGGGGACGCAACCACTTGGGGTGGGCGCCCCCCCCCACCCTCGTGGGAAGCCCGTGGCTCTCCTGGCCCAACTCTTTTACTTCGGGGGCTTCTTTTGGTCCTGAAAAATCACCAAAAATTGGCACGTCAATTGGACTCCGTTTGGTATTCCTTTTCTGTAAAACTCAAAAACAAGGAAAAACATAAACTGGCACTGGGCTCTAGGTTAATAGGTTAGTCCCAAAAATCATATAAAAGTGTATATAAAAGCCCATAAAACATCCTAGAAGGATAATATAATAGCATGGAACAATAAAAAATTATAGATAGTTGGAGACGTATCAAGCATCCCCAAGCTTAATTCCTGCTCGTCCTCGAGTAGGTAAATGATAAAAACAAAATTTTTGATGTGGAATGCTAACCAACATAATTTTCAATGTAATTCTCTTTATTGTGGCATGAATGTTCAGATCTGAAAGATTCAAGACAAAAGTCTATATTGACATAAGAAATAATAATACTTCAAGCATACTACCAAAGCAATCATGTCTTCTCAAAATACCATGGCTAAAGAAAGTTATCCCTACAAATCATATAGTCTAGCTATGCTCCCTCTTCATCACACAAAATATTCATATCATGCACAACCCCGGTTTCAGCCAAACACTTGTTTTCGTACTCTATTCTTTCAAACCTTTCAACTTTCACGCAATACATGGGCATGAGCCATGGATATAACACTATGTGGAATAGAGTGGTGGTTGTAGAGAAGACAAAAAGGAGGGAGATGGTCTCACATTGACTAGGCGTATCAACAGGCTATGGAGATGCCCATCAATAGATATCAATGTGAGTGAGTAGGGATTGCCATGTAACAAATGCACTAGAGCTAAAGATGTATGAAAGCTCAACAAAAGAAACTAAGTGGGTGTGCATCCAACTTGCTTGCTCATGAAGACCTAGGGCATTTGAGGGAGCCCATCGTTGGAATATACAAGCCAAGTTCTATAATGAAAATTCCCACTAGTATATGAAAGTGACTAAACATGAGACTCTCTATCATGAAGAACATGGTGCTACTTTGAAGGACAAGTGTGGAAAAAGATAGTAGCAATTGTCCCTTTTCCTTTTCTTTTTCTCTTTTTTATTTTTTTTATTTTGGGCCTTTCTTGTTTTCTTTGGCCTTTCCATCTTCTTTTTTTGGATGGGCTTTCTTTATTTAGCCTTTCCTCACATGGGACAATGCTCTAATAATGATGATCATCACACTTATATTGATTTACAACTCGATATTACAACTCGATACTAGAACAAAGTATGACCATATATGAATGCCTCCGGCAGTGTAGCGGGATGTGCAATGAATCAAGAGTGACATGTATGAAAAATTATGCATGGTGGCCTAGCCACAAATATGATGTCAACTACATGATCATGCGTGGCAATATGACAATATGAAGCGTGTCATATGAACGGAACGGTGGAAAGTTGCATGGAAATATATCTCGAAATGGCTATGGAAATACCATGATAGGTAGGTATGGTGGTTGTTTTGGGGAAGGATATATAGTGGGTGTATGGTACTGGCGACAGTTGCATGGTACAAGAGAGGCTAGCAATGGTGGAAGGGTGAGAGTGCGTGATATCCATGGACTCAACATTAGCCAAAATAACTCATATACTTATTGAAAAAATTTACGAGTCATCAAAACAAAGCAATCAATGCATGCTCCTAGGGGGGAGGTTGGTAGGAGTTAACCATCGCACGCCCCCGACCTCCACACAAAGGTTGAAACTTTACAAATACCTCATGCTCTAACTTCGTCACATAGTGGTTCACCATACGTGCATGCTACGGGAATCACTAACCTTAACACAAGTATTTCTCAATTTCGTAATGACTCCACTAGCATGATTATAATATTACTATCCTCATATATTAAAACCATTATCAAGCATCCAACTTCTCATCATATTCAATGCACTTAGTATGGAAGTTTTTACTACATTCATCTTGGATGCCTATCATGTGAAGGCTAATTTTATAGCCAAAGCACATTACCATGTTATTTTAATAGACTCTCTAAAAGATATAAGTGAAGCATGAGAGATCAACAATTTCTACAAAATATAATTACCACCGTGCTCTAAAAGATATAAGTAAAGCACTAGAGCAAAAACTAATCCACTCAAAAGATATAAGTGAAACACATAGAGTGTTCTATCAATTCCTAGGCCATATTTATCTCTCTCAAAAAGGTGTGTCCGGCAAGGATAATTGTGGCAAACAAACAAGCAAAGACTCAAATTATACATGATGCTCCAAGTAAAACACATATCATGTGTTGAATAAAAATATAGCTCCGAGTATAGTTACCGATAGATGAAGACGAAAGAGGGGATGCCTTCCCGGGGCATCCCCAAGCTTAGGATTTTGGTTGTCCTTGAATTTTACCTTGGGGTGCCTTGGGCAGCCCCAAGCTTAGGCTCTTGCCACTCTTTGTTCCATATTCCATCAAAGCAATACTCAAAACTTGAAAACTTCACAACACAAAACTTAGACAAAAATCTCGTGGGCTCCGTTAGTATAAGAAAACAAACCACTACTCAAAGGTATTGTAATGAATTCATTCTTTGTTTATATTGGTGTTAAACCTATTGTATTCCAAATTTTCTATGATTCATATCCTACAATACTACTCATAGATGCATTGAAATAAGCAAACAACACACAAAAAACAGAATCTGTCAAAAACAGAACAGTCTGTAGTAATCTGTAGCTTTCGCATACTTCTGTAACTCCAACAAAATTGAAATAAATTGGTAAACGTGAGTAATTTGTCTATTAATCATCTGCAGAAATAATCAAATAAATAGCACACTCCAGTAAAATCTGGTGACCATTCTAGCGAGTGCTAACGATTCTGTTTTTCACAGCAAGATCATATAAACTTCACACAAGTCTTCCCAAAGGTTGGCACAAACACTAATTAAAACACAAAACCACATCTAAACAGAAGCTAGATGCAATATTTATTCCTAAACAGAAGAAAAAGCAAAAATAAAAATAAAAAATAAAATAAAGTTGGGTTGCCTCCCAACAAACGCTATCGTTTAACGCCCCTAGCTAGGCATGATGATTTCAATGATGCTCACATAAAAGATAAGAACTGAAACATAAAGAGAGCATCATGAAGAATATGACTAGCACATTTAAGTCTAACCCACTTCCTATGCATAGGGATTTTGTGATCAAACAACTTATGGGAACAATAATCAACTAGCATAGGAAGGCAAAGCAAGCATAACTTCAAGATTTTCAACACATAGAGAGGAAACTTGACATTATTGCAATATGTAGAAGCATATGATCCTCTCTCATAATAATTTTCAGTAGAATCATGAATGAATTCAACTATATAACTATCACATAAAGCATTCTTGTCATGATCCCCAAGCATATAAATTTTATTACTCTCCACATAAGCAAAATTCTTCTCATTCAGAATAGTGGGAGTATCATAAGAGACTTGAATACTATAGATTGTTTCCACATTAAAAGAGTAATGTTCAGAAAAATGGTAATCATAATCATGACAAGTTTTATAAATATAATCATCACTACTTTCGATAGCATAAGTGTCATCACAATAATCATCATAAATAGGAGACATGCTATCATCATAATAAATTTGCATATCAAAACTTGGGAGGCTAAAAATATCATCTTCATCAAACACAGCATCCCCAAGCTTGGGACAAACATTAATTGCAGCAAATATATTCTCAAACATCACATCCTCATCAAACATAGCATCCCCAAGCTTGGGCCTTTTCATATCATAAGCATAATCACTCTCATCATTAATAGTATGGATAGCACCGATAGTATAGCAATTATCATCATCACAATGAGTAATAGGAGCAAAATCATTTGAGAGGGATACCTTTTTATTATTGCTTCTCCGTCTTTTCTTTTTCTTCTTCACATTAGGTATGGGTTTAATCTTCTTTTTGGAGCTCCTTATTAATGAGATTGGTTGAATAGAAGGCTCCTCCTCGTTACCTGATTCATCATAAGTAATAATAGGAGGATATTGGGAAATCTCTTCCCTTTCATTAGTATTATCTTCATCTCCTATTTGTTTTCTTGTCTTTAGGTAATTGGCAATATAAGGATTTTCAATGCAATTCACCGCACAATACATATAAATTTCCTCTAGATCAATATCAAGAAGTTTACCAAGCGCAAATCGTCGAAGATGCTTAGTTCTACATTTGATTTCTTCATAACCCAAAAACAAGATAAGTTCATTATGATGTGCAAGGGAAATCAAGTCGTCACAATTTTGGACACGATTCGATCATGAAACAATTTGCATTGGAGAATGAAATGACCACGTTCATTGCAAAGGTCACAAGTACGACTAAGAAATTTTAAATTTTCGGCACAATCATCTAGCCTTTCTAGCAACCATTTAGTTTATAAATACTTATGCCTTTTGCAAAATCTATCTTCCCTATTTGGTATGTACTTGCAAACTCTATGCACTCCACAAAAATCAACATGCTTATATGAGATATTTCCATCATGACTAGTGCAATCATCATTAGTACTATGGATATTCGAAGAATTCACACTAAAAATATTGCAATCATGCTCATCATTCAAGTTTTTAGTGCCAAGCATTCTATGTAATTCTTCTTCTAGTACTTGAGCACAATTTTCCTTCCCATCATTTTCACGAAAGATATTAAAAAGATGAAACATATGAGGTAACCTTAATTCCATTTTTTGTAGTTTTCTTTTATAAACTAAACTAGTGATAAAACAAGAAACTAAAAGATTCGATTGCAAGATCTAAAGATATACCTTCAAGCACTAACCTCGCCGGCAACGGCGCCAGAAAAGAGCTTGATGTCTACTACACAACCTTCTTCTTGTAGACATTGTTGGACCTCCAAGTGCAGAGGTTTGTAGGACAGTAGCAAATTTCCCTTAAGTGGATGACCTAAGGTTTATCAATCCGAGGGATGTGTAGGATGAAGATGGTCTCTCTTAAACAACCCTACAACCAAATAACAAAGAGTCTCTTGTGTCCCCAATGCACCCAATACAATGGCAAATTGTATAGGTGCACTAGTTCGGCGAAGAGATGGTGATACAAGTGCAATATGGATGGTAGATATAGGTTTTTGTAATATGAAAATATAAAAACAGCAAGGTAGCAAGTGGTAAACGTGAGCATAAACGGTGTTGCAATGATAGTAAACAAGGCCTAGGGTTCATACTTTCACCAGTGCAAGTTCTCTCAACAAGGATAACATAATTGGATCATATTACTAGCCCTCAACATGCAACAAAGAGTCACTCCAAAGTCACTAATAGCGGAGAACAAACGAAGAGATTATGGTAGGGTACGAAACCACCTCAAAGTTATTCTTTCTGATCGATCTATTCAAGAGTCTGTAGTAACGTTCAATCTATCATAGAGTACATACTAGAATAACACCTTAAGATACAAACCAATCAAAACCCTAATGTCACCTAGATACTCCAATGTCACCTCAAGTATCCGTGGGCATGATTATACGATATGCGTCACACAATCTCAGAAACATCTGTTCAACCAACACATAGAACTTCAAAGAGTGCCCCAAAGTTTCTACCAGAAAGTCAAGACAAAAACGTGTGCTTGTCAGGCCCAAGATGCGATTCTATCCCGATCACATGACTCATACGTGATTGGGGTACAACTGCATCTCAGGCGCTTAGCAAGATGGATATCATTACATCGTACCATTACATACATACATGGGGATACAACAATTCATACAAGTCACATGAATACAACAACATAAATACAAAGCATCCGACTACGGATGCAAACATGAAAAACACAACGACATCCATCTGCTATCCCGGGCTGCCGACTAGGAACCTAACCCAAGACTGACGAAGAAGAAGAAGAAAGAACTCCAGAAAAAGGTAACATCGCTCTCACGTCAAGTCATCGAAAACCTGTACCTGCAACTGGTGTTGTAGTATCTGTGAGCCACGAGGATTCAGCAATCCCTTAACCATCGGTATCAAGACTAGCAAAGCTTAAATGGGTAGGAAGAGGTAAAGTGGTGAGGTTGCAGCAACGGCTAAGCAATATATGGTGGCTAACTTACGAGTACAAGAATAAGATGAGCATCTACACAAACGATCGCAAACTAGTAATGATCGCTAAAGATCCTGAACTACCTATGAGTCAAACATAACTCCACCGTGTTCTCTTCTCAAAGTGAAAAGAGACAGTCACGGTTACTCACACGGTTGTGTGTTTTATCTCGGATCCTCTGTCAAGTTTTCTACAACCGGACATTAACAAATTCCAATATGCCACATAACCGCGGGCACGACTTTCGAAAGATCATAACCCTGCAGGGGTGTCCCAACTTAGCCCATCACAAGCTCTCACGATTAGCAGAAGTAATAATAATATTACCCCTTATCTTAGGGACAATCCGATCAGGCTCGGAATCCAGGTGCACAAGACATTTCGATAATGGTAAAACAAGTCCAGCAAGACCTCCCGGCGTGCCGACACCCTGATAGTAGCCGCGTGTATCTCGTCTCAGGCCACGACTGGATGAGCGAAGCTTACAGGAGCCAGATACCCCAAGTTGCCAAGGGGCGGTCCCGCACAGTGCTCTATTTGGGACCAACACCATCAGCACTGGCCCCCCTGTTATGTAGAAAGAATCCTCGGGGACGCGCCCCCCTATGCAATTTAATTAATTAAGTAAGTTGTTATTATGAGGCAAATTACAACCAATGTTGGGCCTTGCTGGAGGAGTTTTATTCAAAGACGAACTGTCAAGGGGTCCCCATATACCCAATCGTGTAAGGAACGCAAAATCAAGGAACATAACACCGGTTTATCGGCTCCTAAGGTGGCATGAGGTAGAACAAAACACCGAGCAAAAGTCCAAGCCTTCCACCCATTGCCAAGTATATATGTGTGTTATTATAATATAAGATATATTGTGATATTCCAACAAGCCAAGCTCCAACATGGAGCAAATCTTCATCTT
The DNA here is from genome assembly GCA_902687465.1 of Secale cereale. Taxonomy (NCBI): domain Eukaryota; kingdom Viridiplantae; phylum Streptophyta; class Magnoliopsida; order Poales; family Poaceae; genus Secale; species Secale cereale. The sequence goes on along the minus strand of LR738710.1, from coordinate 125,997,376 downwards.
CACCTGCAACTAACAACACTATAAGAGGGGCTGAGCAAGCGGGTAATATAGCCAAACAATGGTTTGCTGGGATGGTGTCAAAGGTTAGAGGTTTCATGGCAACAAGGAGTGGCTGACAAAAGATAGGTAGCGCGACATATAACGATAGCATCGAGACAGCTAGCATGGCAATGATAGTAAAGGTATCCAAGGTGATGGTCATCTTGCCTGAGATCCTGCAAGGAAGAAGAATGAGTCCATGAAGAAGACGAAGAGGAAGCCTTGGAGACGAACCACGTGAAGTCTAACGAGTCCTCACGAGCGCAATGGAAAAGAACTAGCGAGAAGAAAGCACACAACATGGTAAACACACCACTCAAGAACATGACAAGATGCTCAACCAAGTATGATGAAAGACAAGTCTATATGATGCAAAACATGGCAAGGGATGAAGCATACAAGAACAACACAAACCAACAAGTTTAAATGAGGCCGGAATCAACATATAACCATTCCGGTAAGTCCTCATATGCACATTTCGAAATTGGTCCAGATCTGAACAAACCTTAAGTTAAAGTTGTTAAACAGCAGGTTAACATGCACCATGATGATCTACTCGAAATTGTAGTCAAGTTTCATATAAAGTTTGTTTAATTCGGAGCTACGGCCTAGAGGATATGAGCAAAACAAGACAAACATGGCAACGTTGTAAGATGCACCCAAGCATCAAGCAAACACACTCCAAACATGTAAACAACATGATATTATGTTTCTACATGCAAAATCACACAAGTTTCATATAGGACACGCTCAAAATGGAGCAACGGTTCAACACATACACACGAAACAAGATATAACAACAAGCTGTCCAAATTCAGCAACATAGCAACTTTGGAGCAAGGTATATATAGGCTACAACACCCAAACATGATAACAAGAGGCATGGATGTGAAATAGACATGATACTTAACAAGTATGGACTTAGAGCACACCCAATAACTTGTTGGAACACAATTAAACAAGGATGGCAAGTTGCAATAAATTTATCCAGACTTCGCCAAAATCTGGGAAGGCAAAAACATCATCACGATGCTGCCTTCGGAGTCACAAAACAACAAGCATATCAACTCTACTAAGTATATAAAGATCATGGACATGTAATAGACATAGCATACATCAAACAACTCCATTGGAGCATCTCCATAGGAGGCATGGATCAATAACAGCAAGCTCCACCAAATTGATCATGCTGATAACAATGCTGACAGGTAAATTTATAGCAACTTGAGAGCAAGAATTAAATAAGCTACATCAGGCCATATATGCAAAATAAGGCATGAATTGATAGGCAATAACATGGGCAACAAGTCATGATCATTTGACAACCCAAAACAAGCATGGATTTGAGTGTGGCATCAAGCAAACATAGCATCAGGTTTAACAGTTCCAGACTTAGCAGTTTTTTCACAAAGTATAAAACAACACATTTGGCATGGCATGTTTACAAGCTTGTTTAAGTCACCTCAAGGCATATCATGGAAAGTGGATTGCACCACAAAAAATATGTCATGTTTGTGCTTCTAAAACATATAGACATGTGGCATGAAGACAATCAAATCAAATGCTATGAGCAAGACAAAACAACATCTCATAACAAGTTTCAGCACTTAACAACCACATGCACTTTTGCAACTAAGATTAACATGGCAATATGTCACCTAACATGAATGCTACAGCAACCAACATGTAGAGCACTTCACAATGAACATTTTCACATATCATATGCTTCATTTGGATAAACATGCACAAAGTTATCATCACCACAAGCATGCAACAAATTTACAGTTATCAGCAGTTTTAAACATATAGCACTCTTGCAAGGATGATTAGGGCATCAAGATGAACTCAAACAAGCATGCCACAATGTAACAAAATGAAGAGCATATCACAATGAACATTTTGATATATTATATGCTCCAAACGGATCACCACACAAAAAGTTACAACCACCCAAAGAATGCATACATAATTAAAGATTTCTAGGACTTAGCCAAATTCTGGAAAAAAACGAGCGGGCGGGATTTAGTTAAACTGCGCACGCGGCGAAGGACTGGGGCTGGTGGGGGCGCTCACCAGGTGGGCTCGGCCCAAGAAGAGGAGGAGGAAGAGGCCCGGCAGAGGCGCGCTGTGTCGGGCCGGTGCGGTGGAGGCAAGACGGGCCGGCCCATGGAGGCAGAGGAGGCTGGGGCGGTGCGTGGAGCTGGGCCTCGCGGCTGGGCGTCGCTGGGCTAGGGCGGCTCTGGCCCACGAGGCCGACTGGGGCGAGGCGGTGGCCCAGGCGGGCGCTGCGCATCGTCGCCGAGTGGAGGCCGACCGGATCGGGCTCCTCCCGATCTGCGGCGGCGACGCTTAGGAATCCGGCGAGGGCCCAGGGGCGGCGCCGACGGGATGCTGGGGCGGCGGAGATCGCCGAAGACGGCCGACGGCGGCGCATCTGGAGGCGGGGAAGGCGAGCAGGGCGCGGATCCGGCGGGGCTCGAGCTCCCGCGGCTTGATCTGGCGGCGGCGGGGCATGACGAGGTCCGGCGAGGTGGCGCTCATCACCGGCGAGCGCAGACGGCACGGACGAGTTCGCGTCTGCGGCGGCGCTGGAGCGGAGCGGGGCGGCGGCAGCCTGCGGGCTGGCGGCAGCGGCGTTCGGGCCCGCGCGGGCCCTAGATGGGCTTCGCGGGCCGCGACGGTTGGGAGAGAGAGAGGGTGAGGTGACGGCCTCTGAGTGGCTGGAAGCGGCGGCGGGGCAACGTGGCGGCTTGTGATTGGCCGGGGTGAGGTGGCCGGCTAGACATGTCCGGCGCGGATGGACATGTCCGGCGTCGCGAGGTGGAAGAAGACTAGGGTTGCACCGCAAATGGAGGAGGGAGAGGCAAATATATAGGTAGAGGGAGCTAGGAGTGTCCAAATGAGGAGCGGTTTTCGGCCACGTGATCCTGATCCGACGGCCGAGAGCATGGAGGAGGTTAGGATGGGCTAGCGGGCTGTTTTGAAGGGGTGCTGTGCTAAAAGAGAAAAGGCTTCCGGCGGTTAACACGGTTAACCGTTGGGCTATCAAACAAACTCCGAATGCGACGAAATTTGACAGGCGGTCTACCTATGCTATAATAAGACCACACGCCAAGTTTCAACCCATTCTGAGAACATTTTCCGGCCACTCATAAAATAAATAATCAGAGGTGTCGTGGGTGCGTGCGAGTGTGTCTGGGCACAAAACGGACAACGGAAAGGACGAGGGTGCTCGGACGGATGCAAGTTTTGAAAACATGCTGATGCAATGCACATGAAGACATGACAAGATGCAACACGCAAGCAGATGACATGGCAACAACGACGAATAGTCGGCTGACACCTGGCGCATCGGTCTCGGGGTGTCACAGCCAACCCCTATGCATAGATTCCCAAGGTCACGGAACCCGCAAGTTGATCACCAAAACATACATCAAGTGAATCAATAGAATACCCCATTGTCACCACACGTATCCCACACAAGACATACATCAAGTGTTCTCAAATCCTTAAAGACTCAATCCGATAAGATAACTTCAAAGGGAAAACTCAATTCATTACAAGAGAGTAGAGGAGGAGAAACATCATAAGATCCAACTATAATAGCAAAGCTCGCCATACATCAAGATCGTGCCATCTCAAGAACACGAGAGAGAGAGAGAGAGAGAGAGATCAAACACATAGCTACTGATACATACCCTCAGCCCCGAGGGTGGACTACTCCCTCCTCGTCATGGAGAGCGCCGGGATGATGAAGATAGCCACCGGAGAGAGATTCCCCCTCCGGCAGGGTGCCAGAACAGGGTCTAGATTGGTTTTTGGTGGCGCCAGAGGCTTTCGGCGGCGGAACTCCCGATCTAGGTTAATTTCCGGAGGTTTCAGTATTTATTGGATTTTTTGGCGTAGGGCACAAGTCAGGGGGCCCTCCAAGCTGTCCACGAGACAGGGGACGCCACCACTTGGGGTGGGCGCGCCCCCACCCTCGTGGGCAGCCCGTGGCTCTCCTGGCCCAACTCTTTTACTTCGGGGGCTTCTTTTGGTCCAGAAAAAATCACCAAAAATTGGCACGTCAATTGGACTCCGTTTGGTATTCCTTTTCTGTAAAACTCAAAAACAAGGAAAAAAACAGAAACTGGCACTGGGCTCTAGGTTAATAGGTTAGTCCCAAAAATCATATAAAAGTGCATATAAAAGCCCATAAAACATCCTAGAAGGATAATATAATAGCATGGAACAATTAAAAATTATAGATACGTATGAGACATATTAGTACACGTGAGGGAACGAGAGATGCGGCCACGAGGGGGCAGGGCACGCCCAGGGGGCAGGCGCTCCGCCATCCTCGTGGGGCCCCTGTAGCTCCCCTGGTGCCCTCCTTCCTCCTATATATATCCTTGTACCGTGAAAACATCGAGGCAACAGAGAAAACCCTAATTCCATCGCCGCAACCTTCTGTTCCCGTGAGATCCCATCTTGGGGCCTGTTCCGGAGCTCCGCCGGAGGGGGGATCGATCATGGAGTGCTTCTACATCAACACCATAGCCTCACCAATGAGTTGTGAGTAGTTTACCATAGACCTTCGGGTCCATAGTTATTAGCTAGATGGCTTCTTCTCTCTTTTTGGCTCTCAGTACAAAGTTCTCCTCGATCTTCGAGGAGATCTATTCGATGTAATCTTTTTGCAGAGTGTTTGTCGAGATCCGATGAATTGTGGGTTTATGATCAAGATTATCTATGAACAATATTTGATTCTTTTCTGAAATCTTTTATGTATGATCATAATATCCTTGCAAGTCTCTTCGAATTATTGGTTTGGTTTGGCCTACTAGATCTATAGTTCTTGCAATGGGAGAAGTGCTTGGCTTTGGGTTCAATCTTGCGCTGTCCTTTTCCAGTGACAGTAGGGGCAGCAAGGCACGTATTTTATTGTTGCCATCGAGGATAAAAAGATGGGGTTTATATCATATTGCTTGAGTTTATCCCTCTACATCATGTCATCTTGCTTAAGGCGTTACTCTGTTCTTATGAACTTAATACTCTAGATGCATGCTGGATAGCGGTCGATGTGTGGAGTAATAGTAGTAGATGCAGAATCGTTTCAGTCTACTTGTTATGGACGTGATGCCTATATATAATGATCATGCCTAAATATTATCATAACTATGCGCTTTTCTATCAATTGCTCGACAGTAATTTGTTCACCCACCATAGAATTCTGCTATCATGAGAGAAGCAACTAGTGAAACCAATGGCCCCCGGGTCTATGTTTATCATATTACTTTCCCTTCAATTTCTGTTGCCGTTGCTTATTTACTTTCTTTACTTTCTGCTTCTATACGAAAAATACGAAAAATACTATCCTATCATATCTATCAGATTTCACTTTCATAAGTGACCGTGAAGGGATCGACAACCCCTTATCGCGTTGGCTACGAAGTTCTTATTTGTTTGTGCAGGTGCGAGGGACTCGTGCGTGGTCTCCTACTGGATTGATACCATGGTTCTCAAAAAATGAGGGAAATACTTATGCTACTGTGCTGCATCACCCTTTCCTCTTCGAGGGAATACCACCCAAGCTCGAGAAGTAGCAAGAACAATTTATGGCGCCGTTGCCGGGGAGATTGATACGTCTCCAACTTATCTATAACTTTTGATACATGCTATTATATATTCTGTTTTGGATGTTTAATGGGCTTTATTTTACACTTTTATATTATTTATGGGAATAACCTACTAACCCAAGGCCCAGTGCAAATTGTTGTTTTTTTGCCTATTTCAATGTTTCGCAGAAAAGGGATATCAAACGGAGTCCAAACGTTATGAAACCTTCGGGAGCGTTATTTTTGGAACTGTATCTACACAGAAGACTTGGAGTACACGCGAGGGAGCGAGAAAGGCGGCCACAACGAGGCAGGGCGCGCCCCCCACCCTCGTGGGCTCCCTCTGGCTCCTCTGGTGCCCTCCTTCCTCCTATATATATCCTTGTACCCTGAAAACATCGAGGCAACAGAGAAAACCCTAATTCCACCGCCACAACCTTCTGTTCCCGTGAGATCCCATCTCGGGGCCTGTTCCGGAGCTCCGTCGGAGGGGGGATCGATCATGGAGTGCTTCTACATCTACCAAAAAGACTTGGAGTACACGCGAGGGAACAAGGGAGGTGGCCACGAGAGTCCAGGGCGCGCCCCCCACCCTCGTGGGGCCCCTCTGGCTCCCCCGATGCCCTCCTTCCTCCTATCTATATCCATATACCCTGAAAACATCGAGGAAATAGGGAAAACCCTAATTCCACTGCCGCAACCTTCTGTTCCCATGAGATCCCATCTTGGGGCATGTTCCGGAGCTCCGCCGGAGGGGGGATCTACCACGGAGTGCTTCTACATCAACGACATAGCCTCGCCAATGAGTTGTGAGTAGTTTACCACAGACCTTCGGGTTCATAGTTATTAGCTGGATGGCTTCTTCTCTCTTTTTGCATCTCAATACAAAGTTCTCCTTGATCTTCGAGGTGATCTATTCGATGTAATCTTTTTGCGGTGTGTTTGTCGAGATCCGATGAATTGTGGGTTTATGATCAATATTATCTATGAACACTATTTGATTCTTTTCTGAAATCTTTTATGTATGATTATAATATCCTTGCAAGTCTCTTCGAATTATTGGTTTGGTTTGGACTACTAGATCAATAGTTCTTCCAATGGGAGAAGTGCTTGGCTTTGGGTTCAATCTTGTGGTGTCCTTTCCCAGTGACAGCAGGGGCAGCAAGGCACGTATTGCATTGTTGCCATCGAGGATAAAAAGATGGGGTTTATATCATATTGCTTGAGTTTATCCCTCTACATCATGTCATCTTGCTTAAAGCATTACTCTGTTCTTATGAACTTAATACTCTAGATGCATGCGGGATAGCGGTCGATGTGTGGAGTAATAGTAGCAGATGCAGAATCGTTTTGGTCTACTTTTCACGGATGTGATGCCTACATATAATGATCATGCCTAGATATTCTCATAACTATGCGCTTTTCTATCAATTGCTCGACAGTAATTTGTTCACCCACCATAGAATTCTGCTATCATGAGAGAAGCCACTAGTGAAACCTATGCCCCCCGGGTCTATTCTCAACATATTAATCTTCCATCTACTTTACTTTGCTTTATTTATTTTCTGTTCTTATACCACAAATACCATAAATATTATACTATCCTATCTATCAGATCTCACTTTCGTATGTGACCGTAAAGGGATTGACAACCGTTATCGCGTTGGCTGCGAAGTTCTTATTTGTTTGTGCAGGTGCGAGGGACTCGCGTGTGGTATCCTACTGAATTGATACCTTGGTTCTCAAAAACTAAGGGAAATACTTATGCTACTGTGTTGCATCACCCTTTCGTCTTTGAGGGAATACAACACAAGCTCGAGAAGTAGCAAGAAGAATTTCTAGCGCCGTTGCCGAGGAGGCTTACGCAAAAGTCATATACCAAGTACCTATGACAAACCCTTATCCTTCGCATTACATTATTTGCTTCTCGTTTTCCTCTCCCCACTTCACCCTTGCCGTTTTATTCGCCCTTCTTTTTCCGTGTGTTTACTGTTCGCTTGCCTCTTGTTTGCTTGTGTGTTGGATTGTTTGCTTGTCACTATGGCTCAAAACAATACTAAATTGTGTGACTTTTCCAATAGAAACAATAATGATTTTATTAGCATGCCTATTGCTCCTATTACCAATGCTGAATCTTGTGAGATCAATGCTGCCCTGTTGAATCTTGTCATGAAAGATTAATTTTCTGGCCTTCCTAGTGAAGATGCCGCTATCCATCTAAACAACTTTGTTGATTTGTGCGATATGCAAAAGAAGAGGGATACGGATAATGATATTGTTAAATTGAAGCTATTTCCGTTTTCACTTAGAGATCGTGCTAAAACTTGGTTTTCCTCTTCACCTAGAAATAGTATTGATTCATGGAATAAGTGCAAAGATGCCTTTATCTCTAAGTATTTTCCTCCCGCTAAGATTATCTCTCTTAGAAACGATATTATGAATTTTAAGCAACTAGATCATGAGCATGTTGCACAAGCTTGGGAGAGAATGAAATTAATGATACATAATTGCCCTACACATGGTTTGAACTTATGGATGATTATACAAAACTTTTATGCTGGCTTGAATTTTGCTTCTAGAAATCTTTTAGATTC
>LR738710.1:125884019-125989110 GCA_902687465.1 Secale cereale | reverse complement strand
GCACTTTCATGGAAACCACCTTAGGAGAAGCTACCAAACTCCTAGATAATATTATGGTTAACTATTCTCAATGGCACACCGAAAGAGCTACTAGTAAAAAAGTGCATGCTATTAAAGAGATTAGTGTTTTGAGTGGAAAGATGGATGAACTTATGAAATTATTTGCTACTAAGAGTGCTTCTTCTGATCCTAATGATATGCCTTTATCCACGTTGATTGAAAATAACAAGGAATCTTTGGATGTGAATTTTGTTGGTAGGAATAATTTTGGTAACAATGCTTATAGAGGAAACTTTAATCCTACGCCTTTTCCTAGTAATTCCTCTAACAATTATGGTAATTCCTACAATAACTCTTATGGAAATTTTGCTAAGATACCCTCTGAATTTGAAACTAGTGTTAAAGAGTTTATGAATTCGCAAAAGAATTTCAATGTTTTGCTTGAAGAAAAATTGCTTAAGATTGATGAGTTGGCTAGAAACATGGATAGAATTACTCTTGATGTTGATTCTTTGAAACTTAGATCTATTCCACCTAAGCATGATATCAATGAGTCTCTCAAAGCCATGAGAATTTCCATTGATGAGTGCAAAGAAAGAACCGCTATGATGCGTGCTAAAAAAGATTGCTTTATGAAAGCATGTTCTTCTAGTTATCATGAAAATAAAGATGAAGATCTGAAAGTTATTGATGTGTCTTCTATTAGATCCTTTGTTTCAAGTATGAATCTTGATAAAGATGGGACTCGAGATGAGTCTACTTTAGTTAAAAGGCGTCCCAATGATTCGGAGTTTTTAGATCTCGATGCTAAAATTGTTAAAAGTGGGATTGAAGAGATTAAAACTTTACATAGTGATGAACCCACTATTTTGGATTTCAAGGGATTCAATTATGATAATTGCTCTTTAATAGATTGTATTTCCTTGTTGCAATCCGTACTAAATTCTCTGCATGCTTATAGTCAAAATAAGGCTTTTACCAAACACATAGTTGATGCTTTGATGCAATCTTATGAAGAAAAACTTAAATTAGAAGTTTCTATCCCTAGAAAGCTTTATGATGAGTGGGAACCTACTATTAAAATTAAAATTAAAGATCATGAATGCTTTGCTTTGTGTGATTTTGGTGCAAGTGTTTCTACAATTCCAAAAACTATGTGTGATTTGTTAGGTTTCCATGAGCTTGACGATTGTTCTTCAAATTTGCATCTTGCGGATTCTACCATTAAGAAACCTATGGGAACGATTAATGATGTTCTTATTGTTGCCAATAGGAATTATGTGCCCATAGATTTCATTGTTCTTGATATAGATTGCAATCCTTCATGTCATATTATTCTTGGTAGACCTTTCCTTAGAACGATTTGTGCAATTATTGGTATGAAGGAATGAAATATTAGATTCCAATTTCCGTTAAGTAAAGGCATGGAACACTTTCCTAGAAAGAAAATCAAATTACCTTATGAATCTATCATTAGAGCCACTTATGGATTGCCTACCAAAGATGGCAATACCTAGATCTATTCTTGTATCGTGCCTAGCTAGGGCGTTAAACGATGGCGCTTGTTGGGAGGCAACCCAATTTTATTTTCTTTGTTTTTGCTTCTGTTTAGGAATAAATATTTCATCTAGCTCCTGTTTAGATGTGGTTTTGTGTTTTAATTAGTGTTTGTGCCAAGTAGAACCTTTGGGAAGACTTGTGTGAAGTTTATATGGTCATGCTGTAAAAAACAGAAACTTTAGCGCTCACGAGTTTGGCTGTAATTTTTTACTGGAGAGTGCTATTTAGTTGATTCTTTGTGCAGATGATTAATAGACAAATTCCTCACGTTTACCAATTTATTTAAAAAAAAATTGGAGTTACAGAAGTATTCGAAAGTTACAGATTACTACAGATTGTTCTGTTTTTGACAGATTCTGTTTTTCGTGTGTTGTTTGCTTATTTTGATGAATCTATGAGTAGTATCGGGGGGTATGAATCATAGATAAGTTGGAATACAGTAGGTTTAACATCAATATAAACAAAGAATGAGTTCATTACAGTATCTTAGAGTGGTGTTTTGTTTTCTTATACAAACGGAGCTCACAAGATTTTTGGCTAAGTTTTGTGTTGTGAAGTTTTCATGCTTTGAGTATGGCTTTGATGGACAATGGAACAAAGAGTGGCAAGAGCCTAAGCTTGGGGATTCCCAAGGCACCCCAAGGTAAAATTCAAGGACAACCAAAAGCCTAAGCTTGGGGATGCCTGCTACTTCTCGAGCTTGCGTTGTATTCCCTCGAAGAGGAAAGGGTGATGCAGCACAGTAGCGTAAGTATTTCCCTCAGTTTTTGAGAACTAAGGTATCAATCCAGTAGGAGACCACACACGAGTCCCTTGCACCTGCACAAACAAACAAGAACTTCGTAGCCAACGCGATAAGGGGTTGTCAATCCCTTTACGGTCACTTACGAAAGTGAGATCTGATAGATATGATAGTTTGATACTTTTGGTATTTTTTGGATATAAGAACAGAAAGTAAAAGCGGAAAAGTAAAGTAGATTGTAGATTGATATGTTGAGAATAGACGAGGGGGCATAGTTTTCTCTAGGGGCTTCTCTCATGATAGTAGAATTCTATGGCGGGTAAACAAATTACTGTCGAGCAATTGATAGAAAAGCGAATACTTATGAGATTATCTAGGCATGATCATTATATATAGGCATCACGTCCAAAATAAGTAGACCGAAACGATTCTGCATCTACTACTATTACTCTACACATCGACCGCTATCTAGCATGCATCTAGAGTATTAAGTTCATAAGAACAGAGTAACGCCTTAAGCAAGATGACATGATGTAGAGGGATAAACTCAAACAATATGATATAAACCCCATCTTTTTATCCTCGATGGCAACAATACAATACGTGCCTTGTTGCCCCTACTGTCACTAGGAAAGGACACCGCAAGATTGAACCCAAAGCCAAGCACTTCTCCCATTACGAGAACTATAGATCTAGTAGGCCAAACCAAACCAATAATTCGAAGAGACTTGCAAGGATATTGTAATCATACATAAAAGAGTTCAGAAAAGAACCAAATATTTCTCATAGATAATCTTGAACATAAACCCACAATTCATCGGATCTCGACAAACACACCGCCAAAAGAGATTACATCTAATAGATATCCTTGAAGACCGAGGAGAACTTGGTATTGAGATCCAAAGAGAGAGAAGAAGCCATCTAGATACTAGCTATGGACCCGAAGGTCTGTGGTAAACTACTCACAACACATGGTGAGGCGATGATGATGATGTAGAAGCACTCCATGGTAGATCCCCCCTCCGGTGGAGCTCCGGAATAGGCCCCAAGATGGGATATCACAGGAACAGAAGGTTGCGGTGGTGGAACTAGGGTTTTCTCTGTTCGTCTGATGGTTACGGGGTACATAGGTATATATAGGAGGAAGGAGGGCACCGGGGGCCAAACGTGGGGCCCACGAGGCAGGGGGCGCACCCTATAGGGGGGGCACCCCCCACCCTCGTGGACGCCACGTGTGCCCTACTCCGTGGTTCTCAAGTCTCCCGTGCATATTTTTCTCCAAAAATATCTCTCCCGAAGTTTCATTCCGTTTGGACTCCGTTTGATATTCCTTTTCTGTAAAACCCTGAAATAGGCAAAAAAAATAGCAATTTGGACTGGGCCTTTGGGTTAATAGGTTAGTCCCAAAAATAATATAGAAGTGTATAACAAAGCCCATTAAACATCCAAAACATCATAAATAACAGCATGGAACAATCAAAAATTATAGATACATTGGAGACGTATCAATGCCATGGGAAGGCATCCCCTCTTTCGTCTTCATCTATCGGTAACTTTACTCAGGACTATATTTTTATTCACCACATGATATGTGTTTTGCTTGGAGCGTCATGTATGATTTGAGTCTTTGCTTTTTAGTTTGCCACAATCATCCTTGCTGGACACACCTTTTGAGAGAGATAAATATGATTTAGAGTTTATTAGAATACTCTATCTGCTTCACTTATATCTTTTGAGCTAGATAGGTTTGCTCTAGTGCTTCACTTAAATCTTTTAGAGCATGCTGGTGGTTTTGTTTTGTAGAAATTATTGATCTCTCATGCTTCACTTATATCTATTTGAGAGTCTTTTAGAACAGCATGGTAATGTTTTTTGGTTATAAAACTAGTCCTAATATGATAGGCATCCAAGATGAGTATAGTAAAAACTTGCATACAAGTGCAATGAATGATAGGAGAAGTTCGATACTTGATGATTGTTTTGAGATATGAGGATGATGATATTAGAGTCATGCTAGTGGAGTAATTGTGAATTTGAGCAACACTTGTGTTAAAGTTTGTGATTCTCATAGCATGCACGTATGTTGAACCGTTATGTGACGAAGTTGGAGCATGATTTATTTATTGAGTGTCATCCTATGTGTGGAGGTCGGGATCGCGCGATGGTTGACTCCTACCAACCCTTCCCCTAGGAGCATGCGTTGAATACTTTGTTTTGATAACTCGTAGATTTTTGCAATAAGTATATGAGTTCTTTATGAATAATGTTGAGTCCATGGATTATACGCACTCTCACCCTTCCACCATTGCTAGCCTCTCTTGTACCGCGCAACTTTCGCCGGTACCATACACCCACCATATACCTTCCTCAAAACAGCCACCATACCTACCTATCATGGCATTTCCATAGCCATTCCGAGATATATTGCCATGCAACTTTCCACCGTTCCATTCATATGACATGCTTCATCATCATTCACATAGAGTCATATTTTGTTCTAGCTTCGAGTTGTAATCTTTGAGTTGTAAGTAAATAAAAGTGTGATGATCTTCATTATTAGAGCATTGTCCCGTGTGAGGAAAGGCCAAATAAAAAAAAGATGGCCCAAAAATAGAGAGGGGCTAAATAAAAAAAGGAAAAGCCCCTCCAAAAAAATGAGAGAAAAGAGAGAAGGGACAATGCTACTATCCTTTTCCACACTTGTGCTTCAAAGTAGCACCATAATCTTCATGATAGAGAGTCTCTTGTTTTGTCACTTTCATATACTAGTGGGAATTTTCATTATAGAACTTGGCTTGTATATTCCAACGATGAGCTTCCTCAAATGCCCTAGGTCTTCATGAGCAACCAAGTTGGATGCACACCCACTTAGTTTCTTTTGATGAGCTTTCATACACTTATAGCTCTAGTGCATCCGTTGCATGGCAATCCCTACTCACACACCTTGATATCTATTGATGGGCATCTCCATAGCCCATTGATACACCTAGTTGATGTGAGACTATCTTCCTCTTTTGTCTTCTCCACAACCACCGCCCTATTCCACCTATAGTGCTATATCCATGGCTCACGCGCATGTATTGCGTGAAAGTTGAAAGGTTTGAATTTTTTTGAGTATGAAGCAATTGCTTGGCTGAAACCGGGGTTGTGCATGATTTAAATATTTTGTGTGATGAATAGGGAGCATAGCCAGACTATATGATTTTGTACGGATAACTTTCTTTGGCCATGTTATTTTGAGAAGACATGATTGCTTTGTTAGTATGCTTGAAGTATTATTATTCGTATGTCAATATAGACTTTTGTCTTGAATCTTTCGGATCTGAACATTCATGCCACAATGAAGAATTACTTTGAGAATTATGTTAGTTAGCATTCCACATCAAAAAAATTTGTTTTTATCATTTACCTACTCGAGGACGAGCAGGAATTAAGCTTGGGGATGCTTGATACGTCTCCAACGTATCTATAATTTTTTATTGTTCCATGCTATTATATATTCTATTTTGGATGTTTAATGGGCTTTATTATACACTTTTATATTATTTTTGGGACTAACCTACTAAGCCAAGGCCCAGTGCAAATTGTTGTTTTTTTGCCTATTTCAGTGTTTCGCAAAAAAGGAATATCAAACAGAGTCCAAACGGATTGAAACCTTCGGGAGAGTAATTTTTGGAACCGTATCTACACAGAAGACTTGGAGTACATGCGAGGGAGCGAGAGAGGGGGCCACAACGGGGCAGGGCGCGCCCCCCACCCTCGTGGGCCCCCTCTGGCTCCTTCGGTGCCCTCCTTCCTCCTATATATATCCTTGTACCCTGAAAACATCGAGGCAACAGAGAAAACCCTAATTCCACCGCCACAACCTTCTGTTCCCGTGAGATCCCATCTCGGGGCCAGATGTCGGGGGAAACTGTCCACCACGAGCACCTATGGGACCGGAGCCCCTTGTACGTTGCGGTAAGGGAGCGGAGGGAGCACAAAGAGCGGATCGAGGAGCACACGCGGGCAGTTTACCCAGGTTCGGGCCGCGCGGACGCGTAAAACCCTACTCCTGCTTAGATTGTATTGAGTTCTAGGGCTCGGGAGCTTGAAGAACTAGCTACACCGAGCAAGAGAGCTGTCTAGGTTCCGAACCCTTTCTACGTTGTGCATGGGCCTCCTTTTATAGCTCAAGGGGTCACCGACAGGTGTCAACGTAGAGGAGGGCAAAAATGTAACTTTGGTGGTAGTTGTAATAGTGCGGAAACAGTGCATGAACAGTGGATGAACAGTGGTCTTCACCTAACTTTGACAGTGGGGGACAAGGGCCTTAAATGCCCATCATCGTCGACCCCAAAAGCACCCGTCCATGCGTCTCCGTTCGACACGGCGGTAGCCTCGTCACCGTGGATCGCCACCGTGTACCCCAGGCTGCACAGCTTTCCGCCACGCGTCCCTGGAAGGGCCCCAGGGCGACGCGTGGGCATATGAGCTGGAGCGCGGGCACACAGCGTAGCTCTCCCCCGGCAAGCACCTTGCCGGGGCCTTGACCTTGCCGGACCCTGAAGCTTGTCGCTCCCCGGGCCCTGCCGGGGCGCAGGGTGCGCCGAGGTATGTCTTCTGAGATGTAGTCTTCTGGTCTTCCTGGCAAGCTCCTCTTGCCAGGGTCTTGTGTTAATGTGATAGTCTTGAGTCTGGGACGGCCTTCCCGGCAAGCTCCACTTGCCGGGGTCCTGATCTTCTGTCTTGTATATTTTGTTCTTGAATGGTTTTACAGGGACCAGAAAGGTTTCCGGCAAGCACGTGGTAAACCCTGCCGCGGGAAGCTGCTACTGCCCGTGCACAAGTTGGGGTACTAAGGTACCCCTATCTTAGTACACCGACAGGGCCTGTTCCGGAGCTCCGTCAGAGGGGGGATCGATCATGGAGTGCTTCTACATCAACACCATAGCCTCACCAATGAGTTGTGAGTAGTTTACCACAGACCTTCGGGTGCATAGTTATTAGCTAGATGGCTTCTTCTCTCTTTCTGGATCTCAATACAAAGTTCTCCTCGATCTTCGAGGAGATCTATTCGATGTAATCTTTTTGCGGTGTGTTTGTTGAGATCCGATGAATTGTGGGTTTATGATCAAGATTATCTATGAACAATATTTGATTCTTTTCTGAAATCTTTTATGTATGATTATATTATCCTTGCAAGTCTCTTTGAATTATTGGTTTGGTTTGGCCTACTAGATCTATAGTTCTTGCAATGGGAGAAGTGCTTGGCTTTGGGTTCAATCTTGCGGTGTCCTTTCCCAGTGACAGTAGGGCAGCAAGGCATGTATTGTATTGTTGCCATCGAGGATAAAAAGATGGGGTTTATATCATATTGCTTGAGTTTATCCCTCTACATCAAGTCATCTTGCTTAAGGCGTTACTCTGTTCTTATGAACTTAATACTCTATATGCATGCTGGATAGCAGTCGATGTGTGGAGTAATAGTAGTAGATGCAGAATCGTTTCGGTCTACTTGTTATGGACGTGATGCCTATATATAATGATCATGCCTAGATATTCTCATAACTATGCGCTTTTCTATCAATTGCTCGACGGTAATTTGTTCACCCACAGTAGAATTCTGCTATCATGAAAGAAGCCACTAGTGAAACCTATGGCCCCCGGGTCTATCTTTATCATATTACTTTCCCTTCAATTTCTGTTGCCGTTGGTTATTTACTTTCTTTACTTTCTGTTTCTATACCAAAAATACCAAAAATACTATCCTATCATATCTATCAGATCTCACTTTCGTAAGTGACCGTGAAGGGATTGACAACCCCTTTTCACGTTGGTTGTGAAGTTCTTATTTGTTTGTGCAGGTGTGAGGGACTCGCGCGTGGTCTCCTATGGATTGATACCTTGGTTCTCAAAAACTGAGGGAAATACTTACGCTACTGTGCTGCATCACCCTTTCCTCTTCGAGGGAATACAACGCAAGCTCGAGAAGTAGCAAGGACTACTCAAACATCATAGGATGGTAACACATCATTGGATAATAATATGAAGCATAAAGCACCATGTTCAAGTAGGTGATACAACGGGTTGCTGGAGAGTGGACAGTGGACCGCTGAATATAGATGAGGGAAGGTGTTGATGAAGATGATAGAGTTGTTGGTGTAGATTGTTGTCACATGGTGATTGCCCCGACGGCATTCCGGCGCCACCAGGAGAGAGGGGGAGAGAGAGCCTGTTGATGCAATATTTGCTCTCCTGTGTTTTGGAGATTATTGACAGAAACATGCATGGATTGATTTGTTTGCTAGTGCATACAGAGAGAAATAGTCCATGCAAAAACGAAGAGAATGATGTCTCCCATGATTAGTTCGAGGAACTTCACCGAAGAACATATGCGTTGCAAAGAAGAATGAGCTACATGTGTTGAACACATGTAGGCGAGAATATTGATGTGAAGTAATTAACCCCCGAAAATTTATTATTGACATGAAGCAATTGGTTTAGAGTTTTGTCAGAAGAATATGGACTGCAGCGAATGGAAGTCGAAGACAAAGTGAAGACGCAATCCTGTTCTTCTTTAACTTATTTGAGTCATAGGACCTCCGTACTATTAAGAGGGGTATATGTTCTCAAAGCTTAGATCTGATGTGATGCTTAGCTCAAAACTTATGAAAGATGCGAGAGAAATCTCTTTATGCTTCGAATGATTACCCGGCAGCAGTAGACGTTGTTCTTTGTGCTGCAGGATATATCTTTTGGACTAAGTAGTTAGCTTTACTTGCTTCGCAAGTAATGTTACCATTGTGCTCAATTTCCGACCATTGGACTCGTGCTGTTCGACCATTGGCTGCTCCACATGTCCAATTTGGTCATTTCCCTCCAGGGAAGGATGAAGCTATAACAGCCACCCCGCTCCAATGTTGTTCGTTGGCTACTCTGCTTAAGATTTCTGAGAAGATTGAATGAGCATCCCCTCTCCGAGTGATTTGAGTTTAAGATCCACCAAGAGAAAAATCAAGAGCCCAAAGTTATACAGTGGTTGAGCATCACAGTAGTTCTGAGTTAGAGTTCTTGTACCTATTACCCGTGAGTTGAAGAGTTGTTGTCTTCACCGAGCTAGATCTTCAGCAACCAAGAGTGATTGTGGTTCACGAAGGTCGATTGAAGGTTTGGAGATCGCCGACAAGTATCTACCATGAGTGAAATCAACTGTAGTCTGATCAGCTCCGAGTTGAAGGAGAATAGGGCGAAGAGAGTTTATCTTCCGTGTTAAGTCACAACCCCTCCAACTAGACCTAGTCCTTTGGCAGAAGGGCGAACCGGTGTACCAAATCCACCTGTCGCCATCGAGCACCACTGGTTCAATCTACTTTACTGCTTTACTTTCTACAGTTCGCTTTCATGCTCTGTGACGATAGTTTACCTGATCATTCATTGTTCGTTGCATATCATTCAGTCTTATCATTTCTGTCGTCCCAACTGTTGTTGTTCATTACTCACCCTGTGTCAATCCCATCAATTAGTTTGGTGGTACTAGTCATTCATGTTATTCTTCGTTCTGATCATGTTTAGACCGTCGTGTCTTTCCATATGTTTATTTCTTTCGCCTCGTCGTAGTTCTGTCCGGCATAGTTTATTCCTTGTCTCCTCTCATTATATTGTTCCTGTTAGCCTGTAACATTACCATCATTATTGTGAAACATGTGACATATTATACTCGTGTTGTCATTGCTTCCTACATCGATAATACAATAAAGAGACAACCATAAGGCTCCTACCGGTTGCTGATAATTTACAAAACATGATCATCTCATACAATAACGTATAACTCATCACGTCTTGACCATATCACATCACAACATGCATATTCGGGATCATAGCATGCAATTTCAAAATATTTCTACGCTCACGCAACATCTGTCTAGGAGATGCATGCTACTTCTCGAGCTTGTGTTGCATTCCCTCGAAGAGGAAAGGAAGATGCAGCACAGCAGCGTAAGTATTTCCCTCCGTTTTTTAGAACCAAGGTATCAATCCAGTAGGAGACCACGCGCGAGTCCCTCGCACCTGCACAAACAAATAAGAACTTCACAGCCAACGCGATAAGGGGTTGTCAATCCCTTTACGGTCACTTGCGAAAGTGGGATCTTATAGAGATGATAGTTTATATTTTTGGTATTTTTGTTTATAAGAACAGAAAGTAAAAGCATAAAAAGTAAAGTAGATGTAGATTGATATGTTGAGAATAGACCCGGGGGCCATAGTGTTCTCTAGTGGCTTCTCTCATGATAGCGATATTCTACGGCGGGTAAACAAATTACCGTCGAGCAATTGATAGAAAAGCGAATAATTATGAGACTATCTAGCCATGATCATTGTATATAGGCATCACGTCCGAGACAAGTAGACCGACTCCTCCCTGCATCTACTACTATTACTCCACACATCGACCGCTATCCATCATGCATCTAGTGTATTGAGTTCATAAGAACAAAGTAACGCCTTAAACAAGATGACATGATGTAGAGGGATAAACTCAAGCAATATGATGTAAACCCCATATTTTTATCCTCGATGGCAACAATACAATATGTGCCTTGCTGCCCCTGCTGTCACTGGGAAAGGACACCGCAAGATTGAACCCAAAGCCAAGCACTTCTCCCATTGCAAGAACTATAGATCTAGTAGGCCAAACCAAACCAATAATTCGAAGAGACTTGCAAGGATATTATGAGCACACATAAAGAGTTCAGAAAAGAACCAAATATTTCTCATAGATAATCTTGATCATAAACCCACAATTCATCGGATCTCAACAAACACACCGCAAAAAGAGATTACATCGAATAGATCTCCTCGAAGACCGAGGAGAACTTTGTATTGAGATCCAAAGAGAGAGAAGAAGCCATCTAGATACTAGCTATGGACCTGAAGGTCTGTCGTAAACTACTCACAACTCATGGTGAGGGAGATGATGATGATGTAGAAGCACTCCGTGATGGATCCCCCCTCCGGAGGAGCTCCGGAACAGACCCCAAGATGGGATCTCACGGGAACAGAAGGTTACGGCGGTGGAACTAGGGTTTTCACTCCTCCCCTGATGGTTTCGGGGTACGTAGGCTTATATAGGAGGAAGGAGGACACCAGGGGACTCACGAGGGACCCACGAGGCAGGGGGCGCGCACCCCACCCTCGTGGGCACCTCGTGGCCCCTACTTCATGGTTCTCAAGTCTCCCGTGCGTGATTTTCTCCAAAAATATCTCTCCCGAAGGTTTCATTCCGTTTGGACTCCGTTTGATATTCCTTTTCTGCAAAACCCTAAAACAGGCAAAAAAAGCAACAATCTAGACTGGGCCTTTGGGTTAGTAGGCTAGTCCCAAAAATAATATAATAGTGTATGACAAATCCCATTAAACATCCAAAACATCATAAATAATACTCCCTCCGTCCCAAAATTATTGTCTTAGATTTCTTCTAGATACGGATGTATGTAACGCCCGGTTAATCAAGCTACAGTAACCCTCTGGCAAAGATGCCACATCACCACCATTACTGTTACTAAACTCGCTTCAGTTCGAAACCGGTACAAAGTTAAAATTAAAAGTTTTCAAATGTCAAACTAAATTGTTCTTCTTGTGGTATTCAATCACTTGTTAATACTGGTGGTGAACTAACATTTTGCAAAAATGTCTAATTGCCCTAACTATTTAAACTATGGCTAGAACAATTAAATTAAATGTCTTTTAATTTATAAGAATTACAAACTTTTCAAAAGTCTCACAATCTTTTGTGGGAGTGCACAATAATTCTTGAAATTGTTTTGGCCAGTGGCATAATTTTGCAAAGTCATTAGTGGCTAAAAGAAAATGCAAAAGCTGCTGGAAAAAGTATAAAAAGGAAGAATTAAAGTAAAGTTTAGAAAAGGAGAAAAGCCCCCCTTCTTTTCCCTGTGGACCTAAACCTACAGCACACCCCCTGTCCCATTTGACCTTGGCCCATTCAGCTAAAACAGGCCAGCCCACCTAACTCATCCCGCTCCTCGCTACAGGAGCTGGGGGGGATCATGGAGGCCATCTGCCATGGCAACGACCACGCGTCGGCCATCCCGCCGTCGCCGGCGGCTACAAGTCGACTCCCTCGTCCCCAAAACCCTAATCCCCTCCCTCGCGCCCCCGTCTCCTCTCCGTCGCTCTCCCTTAATGAAATTGCTCTCTCGATGAAATTGCCCGAGCAGCCGCCATGGCCATCGCCGTCGTCGCGGCCACTGGCCTCCACACGGCCGGAGCTCATGTCCAGGAGGACCTCCGGCATCGTCTCCTTCGCCGCGTGCACCTGCCCGAGCTAGGACGCCTCCAAGCCTCGCCATCGCCCTCTTCTTCCCGTCTGCACCGCCACGGTCGCCGCCTCGATTCGCCGCCTCCCGAGCTCCCCCGGCTTCCCCTACGCGTTCACGAGCTCCGCTGTGAGGCCCTCCTCCGATTCCCACCTATTCCCCCTTCGTTCCATCATCGTAGATCCGTACATCGCCGCGGCCGTACTCGCCGGAGCTCGTGCTCGGGGCCGCGCTCACCACACCTGCGACCATGTCGCGCACGCGCCGTCCCTGCATACTCCATGCCGGCCACGACCCTCCCTTCCCTAGTGCGCCCCCTGCTTCTGATGCAGCTACTACTGCGGCTGCCATCGCCGCCTTGCGACGGTCTGCTTCCGCAGCCGCCTGGCGCCCGCGCAGCCCCGCCCGCGACGGAGCGTCTCCGTCGCTGTCGCAACCCCTCCTCCTCCGCCTCATCACCAGCGCCGCCACAGGCCACGCCCCGGTCGCCTTCCCCGTCGCCGGCAGCTATTGCCGGCGTGCCTCTGCCCCGCTTGCCGCAGAGGCTCTGCCCCGCCGCTGCTTCCCCCCGCGTGCGCCCTCTACCCCGCCGCTACTTCCCCCGCGTGCGCCCTCTGCCCCGCCGCTGCTTCCCCCCGCATGCGCCCTCTGCCCCGTCGGCCGCGCCCCCTTGCCGCCGGCCGCGCCTGCCGGCCGCGCCCGCCGGCAGCGCCCCTGCTGGCGCCCCGCGGTCTCGCCCGCCCAGGCGCCCGATCGGGCGGGCACCCGATCCCTTTCGCCCGCTCCGCCCCGTTAACACGCCCCGCCCCGCTGGCTTGGGCCACTGCCAGCGGGCCCCAGCGCCCAGCCCTTGTCAAAAAAAAGGTTTTTTATAAAAATATATAAATAAAATAATTAATTAATTAATTCGGTAATTAATTAGCCTAATTAACTAGGATTAATTAGAATAATCACTAATTTAGTAGAAAACTTTAATTAAGTAAAAAAAATAGTCAATGACAGGGGTCCCCACCCCCTGTTGGCCAGTCAACGTTGACTGGTCAACTGGGACCCCCTGGACCCACTGTCAGCCCCATTTGTAAAACTGTTGGGTACATTTCTGGGTACCCCTAGCTTTTAGCTATTTATTTTCGAATTAATAATAATTTCAGAATATTGTTAAAACTTTAGAAATTCATATAAAATAATTCATAACTCGGATGAAAATGTTTTATATATGAAAATCGCTCAGAACGACGAGACGAATCCAAATACGCGGTCCGTTCGTTCGCCACACATCCCTAGCATAGTGAACCTGCAACTTTCCCCCTCCGTTTCATTTGTCCGAAAACACAAAACACCGGGGAGACTTTCCAGGATGTTACCCCCTTCGCCGGTATCGTGTACCACCACGTTAGAGCACCCTAGCACTACGAGTTACCTTGACGTGCTTCTTTATTGCATCTGTATGCTTTATATTTATTATTTCTTCCCCCTCTTCTCTCCGGCAGACCCCGAGACCGATGATGCCCCGGTGATCAACTACGGTGTTGACGACCCCTCCTTCTTGCTAGAGCAACCAGGCAAGCCAACCCACTTTGATCATTCTGATATCGCCCATTCTCTTCTCTCTTATGCTTGCATTTAGAACTGCTACTGCTTTTTGTATGATCCTATTCTGATGCATAGCCTATTGTTGTTGGGGAACGTAGCAGAATTCAAAAAAATTCTATGCTTTCACCAAGATCCAACTAAGGAGACATCTAGCAACGAGCAAGTAAGAGTGCATCTACATACCGTTATGTAGATCGCGTGCGGAAGCTTTCAAAGAAGCGTGGATGAAGTAGTCGTACTCTTCGCGTTCTTCGTTACCGATGATCTAGCGCCGAACGGACGGCACCTCCGCGTGCAACACACGTCCGGTACAGCAACGTCACCTCCTTCTTGATCCATCAAGGGGGGAGGAGAAGTCGTCAGAGATCCAGCAGCACAACGGCGTGGTGGTGGATGCAGTGGAGATTGCAGCAGGGCTTCGCCGGGCGCCCTGCGTTAAGGAGACGGAGTTGTGACGGGAGGGGGAGAGGCGCCAGGGCAATGGTGCGGCTGCCCTCTCCCCCCCCCCCCCCACATATATATAGGGGGCCAGTGGGGCGGCGGCCAGGGGGGAGTCCTTGCCCCCCAAGGCAAGTGGCGCCCCCTCCCCCCTAGGGTTTCAACCCTAGGCGCATGGGAGGAGGGCCCAAGTGGTGCGCCAGCCCATTAGGGCTGGACACTTCCCCTTTGCGCCCTAGGGGGCCCACCCGATGGACCCCCGGGGCCCCTCCGGTGGTCCCGGGACGCTCCCGGTGACCCCCGGAGATCACCCGATAGCCGAAACCTGACTTCCTATATATCAATCTTTACCTCCGGACCATTCTGGAACTCCTCGTGACGTCCGGGATCTCATCCGGGACTCCGAACAACTTTCGGGTTTCCACGTGCATGTATCTCTACGACCCTAGCGTTACCGAACCTTAAGTGTGTAGACCCTACGGGTTCGGGAGACACGTAGACATGACCGAGACCACTCTCCGGTCAATAACCAACAGCGGGATATGGATACCCATGTTGGTTCCCACGCGTTCCTCGATGATCTTCATCGGATGAACCACCGTGTCAAGGATTCACTTAATCCCGTATGTTATTCCCTTTGTCCATCGGTACGGTACTTGCCCGAGATTCGATCGTCGGTATTCCCGATACCTTGTTCAATCTCATCATGGCAAGTCTCTTTACTCGATCCGTAATCCATCATCCCGTGACTAACTACTTAGTCACATTGAGCTCATTATGATGATGTCTTACCGAGTGGGCCCAGAGGTACCTCTCCGTCATACGGAGTGACAACATCCCAGTCTCGGTTTGTACCAACTCAACAGACACTTTCGGAGATACCCGATGCGTACCTTTATAGCCACCCAGTTACGTTGTGACGTTTGGCACACCCAAAGTATTCCTGCGGCATCCGAGAGTTGTACAACCTCATGGTCTAAGGAATAAATACTTGACACCGAAAAGCTTATGCATTACGAACTATACGATCTCGTGCTATGCTCAGGATTGGGTCTTGTCCATCACATCATTCTCCTAATGATGTGATCCCGTTATCACTGACATCCTATGTCCATGGTCAGGAAACCGTGACCATCTGTTGATCAATGAACTGGTAACTAGAGGCTCACCAGGGACTCATTGTGGTCTATGTATTCACACATGTATCGTTGTTTCCGTACAATACAATTCAAGCATGAATAACAGACAATTATCATGAATAAGGAAATATAATAATAATACTTTTATTATTGCCTCTAGGGCATATTTCCAACAGTCTCCCACTTGCACTAGAGTCAATAATCTAGTTACATTGTGATGAATCGAACACCCATAGAGTCCTGGTGTTGATCATGTTTTGCACGTGAAAGAGGTTTAGTCAACGGGTCTGCGACATTCAGATCCGTATGCACTTTACAAATATCTATGTCTCCATCCTGAACATAATTCCGGATGGAGTTGAAACGGCGCTTGATGTGTTTGGTCTTCTTGTGAAACCTGGGCTCCTTGGTAATGGCAATAGCACCAGTGTTGTCACAGAAGAGAGTCATCGGGCTTGACGCGCTTGGAATGACTCCTAGGTCGGTGATGAACTCCTTCATCCAGACTCCTTCCTGCGCTGCTTCGGAAGCAGCTATCTACTCCGCTTCACATGTAGATGCTGCCACGACGCTTTGCTTGCAACTGCACCAGCTGACTGCCCCTCCGTTCAAAATATACACGTATCCGGTTTGTGACTTAGAGTCATCCAGATCTGTGTCAAAGCTAGCATCGACGTAACCCTTTATGACAAGCTCTTCGTCACCTCCATAAACGAGAAACATATCCTTAGTCCTTTTCAGGTACTTCAGGATGTTCTTGACCGCTGTCCAGTGTTCCGTATCGGGATCACTTTGGTACCTCCCTACCAAACTTATGGCAAGGTTCACATCAGGTCTGGTACACAGCATGGCATACATGATAGAACCTATGGCCGAGGCATAGGGAACGACACTCATCTTTTCTCTATCTTCTACCGTGGTCGGTGACTGAGCCTTGCTCAATCTCATACCTTGCAAAACAGGCAAGAATCCTTTCTTTGACTGATCCATATTGAACTTTTTCATTATTTTGTCAAGGTATGTACTTTGTGAAAGACCAATGAGGCGTCTTGATCTATCTCTATAGATTTTGATGCCTAATATGTAAGCAGCTTCTCCAAGGTCCTTCATTGAAAAACTTTTATTCAAGTAGGCCTTTACATTTTCCAAGAATTCTATATCATTTCCCATCAGCAATATGTCATCCACATATAATATGAGAAATGCCACAGAGCTCCCACTCACTTTCTTGTAAATACAGGCTTCTCCATAAGTCTGTATAAAGCCAAACGCTTTTATCACATCATTAAAGCGAATATTCCAACTCCGAGATGCTTGCACCAGCCCGTAAATCGAGCGTTGGAGCTTGCATACCTTGTTAGCGTTCTCTGGATCGACAAAACCTTCCGGTTGCATCATATATAACTCTTCCTTGAGGAAGCCGTTAAGGAATGCTGTTTTGACGTCCATTTGCCATATCTCATAATCATAGAATGAGGCAATAGCTAACATGATTCTGACTGACTTCAGCATCGCTACGGGAGAGAAAGTCTCGTCGTAGTCAATCCCTTGAACTTGTCGATAACCCTTAGCAACAAGCCGAGCCTTATAGATGGTCACATTACCATCCGCGTCTGTCTTCTTCTTAAATATCCATTTGTTTTCTATGGCGTGCCTGTCATCAGGCAAGTCCACCAAAGTCCATACTTTGTTTTCATACATGGATTCTATCTCGGATTTCATGGCCCCAAGCCATTTATTGGAATCCGGGCCCGCCACCGCTTCTTCATAGTTCGAAGGTTCACCGTTGTCTAACAACATGATTTCCAGGATAGGGTTGCCGTACCACTCTGGTGCGGAACATGCCCTTGTGGACCTTCGAAGTTCAGTAGTAACTTGATCTGTTTCTTCATGATCATTATCATCGACTTCCTCCCTTGTCGGTGCAGGCACCTCGGGAGCAGTTTCCTGCGCTGCGCTACTTTCCGGTCCAGGAGGGGTGACTATCACCTCATCAAGTTCTACTTTCCTCCCACTCACTTCTTTCGAGAGAAACTCTTTCTCCAGAAAGCATCCATTCTTGGCAACAAAGACTTTGCCTTCGGATCTGTGGTAGAAGGTGTACCCAATCGTTTCCTTTGGGTATCCTATGAAGACGCATTTTTCCGATTTGGGTTCGAGCTTTTCAGGTTGAAGTTTCTTGACATAAGCATCGCAACCCCAAACTTTCAGAAACGGCAGCTTCGGTTTCTTGCCAAACCAAAGTTCATACAGAGTCGTCTCAACGGATTTCGATGGAGCCCTATTTAAAGTGAATGCGGCAGTCTCTAAAGCATAACCCCAAAAAGATAGCGGTAAATCGGTGAGGGACATCATAGACCGCACCATATCCAACAGAGTATGATTTCGACGTTCGGACACACCGTTACGTTGAGGTGTTCCGGGCGGTGTCAATTATGAAACAATTCCACAGCTCCTAAGGTGTGTGCCAAATTCATGACTTAAATATTCACCCCCACGATCCGATCGCAAGAACTTTATTTTTCTGTCACGTTGATTCTCAACCTCATTCTGAAATTCTTTGAACTTTTCAAAGGTCTCAGACTTGTGTTTCATCAAATAGATATACCCATATCTACTCAAGTCATCCGTGAGGGTGAGAACATAACGATAGCCTCCGCGAGCCTCAACACTCATTGGAACGCACACATCGGTATGTATGATTTCCAACAAGTTGGTTGCTCACTCCATTGTTCCGGAGAACGGAGTCTTGGTCATCTTGCCCAAGAGGCATGGTTCGCACGTGTCAAATGATTCATAATCAAGAGACTCTAGAAGTCCATCTGAATGGAGCTTCTTCATACGTTTGACACCAATATGACCCAGGCGGCAATGCCACAAGTATGTGGGACTATCATTATCAACTTTACATCTTTTGGCATCTACACTATGAATATGTGTATCATCATGTTCGAGATTCATCAAAAATAAACCATTGACTAGCGGGGCATGACCATAAAACATATCTCTCAAATAAATAGAACAACCATTATTCTCCGATTTGAAAGAGTAGCCATCTCGCATAAGACGAGATCCAGATACAATGTTCATGCTCAAAGCTGGTACTAAATAACAATTATTGAGGTTTAAAACTAATCCCGAGGGTAGATGTAGAGGTAGCGTGCCGACGGCGATCACATCGACCTTGGAACCATTCCCGACGCGCATCGTCACCTCATCCTTCGCCAGTCTTCGTTTATTCCGCAGCTCCTATTTTGAGTTACAAATATGAGCAACCGCACCGGTATCAAATACCCACGAGCTACTATGAGTGCTGGTAAGGTACACATCAATAACATGTATATCATATATACCTTTGGTGTTGCCGGCCTTCTTGTCTTCTAAGTATTTGGGGCAGTTCCGCTTCCAGTGACCCGTTCCCTTGCAATAAAAGCACTCTGTCTCAGGCTTGGGTCCATACTTTGGCTTCTTCCTGGCAACAGGCATGCCGGGCGCGGCAACTCCCTTGCCGTCCTTCTTGAAGTTCTTCTTACCCTTGCCTTTCTTGAACTTAGTGGTTTTATTGACCATCAACACTTGATGTTCTTTCTTGATGTCCACCTCCGCTGATTTCAGCATCGAATACACCTCGGGAATTGTCAGGGATATGGTTAGTAGGTATAAACCGGCTATTGTAAACCGGCTTAGTTATATTATACTTGGTTTTAATATTTTAGTAGAGATTACGGCCCATGAGATTTCAAGGCCCATGTATAGAAGTATGGTTTGTAAACCGCCAAGAGATGTAACTTGAGAGATAAGAAAGAAAAGACAGAGACCGAGGCGGACACGATTATGAGCCGGCCTCGGGACTCTGTAAACCGGACCAGGCGTTGCCTCTATATAAAGGGACGGCCTGGACGGTTCAGGGACAAGCAACAATCAATCCGTCGAGACACAGGCAAAGCGAATCCGCTCCCTGTAAACCGACGCCCAAGCAATACCAAACCAACTAGACGTAGGCTTTTACCTTCTCCGAAGGGGCCGAACTAGTATAAATCCTTTGTGTCATTTGTGTGCCATGAATCCTTTCAAGCTAACCCGTGCGATGGTTCCATCATCAAGTCCGCTAAACCGGACATCTGCCGTGTTATTTCCACGACAGTTGGCGCCCACCTTGGGGCCTGCGCACGATGGTTTCGAGTTCTTGAAAGGCGGCTTCGAAGGGTTAAAGGGTTACGCAGTCGGCCGGATGACCAAGAGTCGTCGTGGCCGGATCTACATCGACGACGCGGGTTGGGGACCGGAGGCCGATTCGATCGAATACGGGTACCGGGTCCCCTTCGGCAGCATCCAAGTCTTCATCGGCAAAATTGGTGAACCGGGACCTGAGCCGGACACCCTCCCCAACATCGTCGAGCCGGCTCAGCGTGCGAGATCGGCCCGGATTCAGCCTGCCATGAAGCATGTGTTCGTTGGAGCAATTCACGGAGGCCGAGCCGAGGACGGATCGGAATCTGATGGTGCAACAGTCGTCTACTGAGATGACGAATCTTCATCCGGGGAAACTGAATCTCTGTATCAGTTGCGGGACGGTCGGTCTGAGGGCGAGTCCGATGGAAACAGTATTCCGGACCCCTTTGACCCGCCAAACCGGGTGGCGGTCTTCATGGCCGGTTCACAACCCCCGATGAACAGAACGACAGCAGAAGCTGGTGCAGGGGGAAGCGGTTCAAATCCCTCCCTTACTGAAGTTCTATCCACCTTGATCGAGGAGTTCACGGCTAAGGCGGTGGAGGTCGTAGCTCCGGCAGACAAGGCGCATCATGATGCAGAGCTTCTTCAGTTGAAAGGTCGGATCGATCAGTTAAAGGAGGATTTAAAGGCGGAAGGAGAGATGATAGCCATAAGACAAGCAGAGTTGGATGATCAAGCCTTTCATTTGAGGATGGAGCAGGCTTCTTTGGAAGGAGTAAGGGGGCGAAAGTATCGGTCCCGCCTACCGCCGGGTTACGAATCCGCGAATTTGTTCAGGACACCTGGGGCTGGGGCCAGTAATAATCCGGCCTTAAACCGGAGAACACCCCCGGCTCGGGATGAGCCGGTTCAACAGCCCGCCGCAAAACAGGAGCGTCGGATTACATCGGCGCCTTATGTTCCTGTCCCTCCAGGGCACTATTCAAACCCTTTGGATAATATTGCTGCAGCGGCGGCGCGGTTGGCCGCTTTACCCGTGGAAGAAACGTCTCCGGTGGCGATAGAGGCGCGCAGGGCCCAGAAGCTACTTAATACTGCGTTAATACAGCAGCAAGCGTACTCTCATAGCAGGGAAAGGTTACATTCAACACCACGTCCCAACCGAAGTTATTCTAGACATTGGGAGGAGCCAGAAGTGTCTAGCAGTGAGCGCAGGAGACATCAGCGCAGGCAGGATAATCCGGCAAGGGCGGAGATGCCAGCCCCAGACCTAAACCGGCCTAGATCGGAGGCCAGGGAGGAAATTCGTCAATCGACACCGGTTCACACAGCCACTGCAGGAACGGGAGCTACAGCGAGTTCCTTCGGAATACAATGTCTTGCCCCCGCTCTACGGAGTGTTAAGTTGCCCAAGGATTTCAAAGGGCCCCGCAAGGTGCCTAATTACACAGCCGATTTACCGCCAGAAGCCTGGGTGGAAAGTTATGAGATGGCCATGGAGATGTTAGACGTGGATGAACCGGCTTGTGCTAAATATTTCACTATGATGCTTGAGGGCACGGCCCGGACCTGGTTAAAAGCTCTGCCCCCGAATTCTATTGGGTCATGGGGGGAACTGCGCAGTCAGTTCATTAAAAACTTCAAGGATACATGCAAGCAGCCGATGTCAGTGATAGATTTAGCAGCCTGTGTACAAGGAGAGCAGGAGTCTACAGCAGCTTGGGTACGCAGAGTGGCAGAGATTTTACACTCCTCGAATGGCATCAACCCTAGCACAGCAATTGTAACATTGGAGAACAATTGCCGGTTTGAATCGTTAAAGTTAAAGCTCGGACGGCTTAAAAGGGACTGCAATGACATGGGGACTTTAATGAGCGCCCTGGTGAAATACGGAGACTCGGATAATACAAAGTATCCGGAAGCAGAAGGAGATAAAGCGGGGAAGGCCAGCAAGTCTGGTAAACCGGCGCCAGTTAATCCGGTTACTTCAAGCTTTTTGGGTAAACGGAAGGCAGAAGGTAGTTCCAATTTTGTGGCTAATACTCAAGTTCAAGGCGGTTTTCCGGGTAATCCGGCGAATTCTACTCTCCAAACCGGCGGAGGAGATCCGGGCTGGGAGCAGGAGTTGGATCGACCCTGTCCAAAGCATAGCGGAAGGGGGAAAATAGCAAGGCATACTATGAGAGAATGCATACCCTTTATGAAGGAAGTGAATGGCCGTTTTAATCCTCCTAGCCGGCCCCCGCACGGCGGTTCAGGGCCCGGATTTTATGGTTCGGGACATCAGGGGAACAGTTCCGGATCAGGATATAGGGGCAACAACGGTGGTTATCAACCCCAGCCAGGCGGCCAGAGTAATCAAGGAAATTATAACGGTCAGGGGAATCAATCACATCATCAAGGTGGTTACAATGGTCAGAATAATCAGCAGCAGGGCCAAGGGAGTTATAATAATCAAGGAAACCAGCAGCAGCAGCCACAATCCGGGTATCAGAGTAACCCGAAGGAGTTAAGTAGTGGGCAGTATCATGTCTTCACCACAAGTCTGTGCAAACGAGACCAGAAGGTGTTAAAGCGGGTTGTTAATGCAGTGGAACCGGCGACACCGCAATTTCTCCGATGGTCGGAACAGCCCATTGTATGGAGCAGAGAGGACCACCCATTACGGGTGGATAATCCGGGTCATTTAGCCTTGGTGGTAGCACCTCAGGTGGGAGGATACAAGTTTACTAAAGTCCTCATGGACGGGGATAGCAGTATCAATATACTGTATTACGAGACTTTCCGTCGAATGGGTCTGACAGATAAAAAGTTAAGAACGTCAAACACAGTGTTTCACGGGGTGGTCCCAGGTAAGTCAGCTTATCCAGTTGGTAAGATTGACTTAGAGGTTACCTTTGGAGATGAGTACGATTCCAGATCGGAGATGATCACTTTTGAAGTTGTCAAAATTATAAGTCCATATCATGCTTTGTTTGGAAGGACGGTTTATGCTAAATTTATGGCTAGGCCATGTTATGTTTACTTGCAGCTTAAGATGCCGGGTCATAAGGGCACGATCACAGTTCATGGCAGTCGCAAGATAGCGGTGGAATGCGAGGAAGGTGATGCAGCTTATGCAGAAGCGGTGTGTGCCACGGAAGAGTTAAAATTCTATAAAGACAATGTTGATCCGGCAGATATGACTCCGCTGAAGAAACCAA
This sequence comes from Secale cereale, assembly GCA_902687465.1. Taxonomy (NCBI): domain Eukaryota; kingdom Viridiplantae; phylum Streptophyta; class Magnoliopsida; order Poales; family Poaceae; genus Secale; species Secale cereale. Next base: position 125,965,943 of record LR738710.1, on the reverse strand, counting down.
CTACCGAGCATGATCCGGCATTGAAGTTCAAGTCAGCGGAAGAGACTAAGCAGGTTGATTTTGTGCCCGGAGACTCATCTAAACAGTTCACCATCAGCGCTAACCTTGATCCCAAATAGGAAAGCGCGCTCATCGAGTTCATCCGTGAGAACCGGGATATCTTTGCATGGAAGCCTTCTGACATGCCAGGTATACCGAGGGAACTCGCTGAGCACAAGTTGAACATTGATCCAAAGTTTAAACCGGTAAAACAGTATCTACGCCGCTTCAATGAGGAGAGGCGCAAGGCTATAGGAGAGGAAGTGGCCAGACTTTTGGCAGCAGGGTTCATAGTGGAAGTTTTTCATCCGGAATGGTTGGCTAATCCGGTGCTGGTTTTAAAGAAGAATGGGAAGTGGAGGATGTGTGTGGATTATACAGACCTCAATAAAGCTTGCCCAACTGATCCTTTTGCTCTACCTCGCATTGATCAGATTATAGATGCCACAGCAGGGTGTGAGCGGCTGAGTTTTTTGGATGCATATTCAGGGTATCACCAGATCAAAATGGCAGTTGAAGATCAAGAGAAGACAGCTTTCATAACTCCTTTTGGTGCTTTTTGCTATGTATCTATGCCCTTTGGGCTCAAGTGTGCACAGGCAACTTATCAGCGTTGCGTTCAGAATTGTTTGAAAGGACAGATAGGAAGGAATGTGCATGCTTATGTGGATGACATTGTGGTCAAATCAAAGGAAGAAAGAACAATGATAGAGGACCTCAAAGAAACCTTTGATAATCTTCGAGCTTACAGGATGATGCTTAATCCGGAGAAATGTGCTTTTGGTGTTCCGGCTGGTAAGCTTCTGGGATTCTTGGTCTCGAACAGGGGAATAGAAGCCAACCCAGAGAAGATCAAGGCCATCACATCTTTGACAAAACCGGTTTGCATCAATGACGTTCAGCGCATAGTGGGCCGGATCACAGCGCTAAGCCGGTTCATCAGTCGATTGGGGGAGAAGGCAATCCCGCTTTATCAAATGTTAAGGAAAACGGACCGGTTCATTTGGAGTGAGGAGGCAAATGCAGCGTTTGAGAATTTGAAACGGCAATTAGCAAAACCACCGGTTTTAGCTGCTCCCATTGATAAGGAGCCTTTGCTGTTATATGTTGCTGCAAATACACGGGCAGTCAGCGTTGCGATTGTGGTTGAGCGCAAGGAAGCAGGGAAGGAACATCCGGTTCAGCGCCCGGTTTATTATGTGAGTGAAGTACTCATTGAGTCTAAACAAAGGTACCCACATTGGCAGAAGTTGGTTTATGGGGTGTTCATGGCAAACCGGAAACTGAAGCATTACTTCCAAGGGCATCCAATAACTGTGGTTAGTTCAGCTCCGTTGGGAGATATAATCCAGAACAGGGAAGCTACGGGCAGGGTAGCCAAGTGGGCTATTGAGCTCAGTCCGCATGAGTTGAAGTATGTACCACGTACTGCTATAAAATCTCAGGCATTGGTCGACTTCATCAATGACTGGACAGAATTGCAGACTCCTGAGGAGAAGCCGGATCTTACTTATTGGACGATTCACTTTGACGGTTCAAAACAGTTGGAGGGCTCGGGGGCTGTAGTTGTGTTAACTTCCCCCAGAGGTGATAAATTTTGCTATGTCCTCCGCTTATTATTTCCTTGTACTAATAATGCAGCAGAATATGAAGCATTACTTCATGGTTTGCGATTGGCAAAGGAGATGAATTTGAGCCGGGTTAAGTGCCTGGGTGATTCAGATTTAGTGGCCCAGCAAGTTTCGGGCAAGTGGGATTCAAGGGATCCCCTCATGGCGGCTTATCGGCGAGAGGTTGAAGCGGTCGCAGGATACTTCAAGGGATATCAGGTGGATCATATAGACCGGCGGAGGAACGAAGCGGCCGACGCTTTAAGCCGGCTAGGGTCGCAACGTAAACCGGTACCACCAAACACCTTTTTGGATGAATTGCACAGTCCTTCGGTTCAAGTACCTTCGGAGAACGACCTAGCTGTTCCGGACCCAGAAGCACAGTTAGTTGCAGCACTCCATATTATTCCGGATTGGACGATACCCTATTTGGCGTACTTAAGCCGAGGATAGTTACCGGAGGACGAAGAGGAAGCACGGCAGATAATTCGGCGTTCCAAGTCTATGACAATTGCAAACGAAGAGCTGCACCATCGTAGCACTTCTGGAGTATTTCAACGATGTGTTTCAGCTGAGGAAGGTTGTGAGATTCTAAGGGAGATTCATGAAGGGGATTGTGGTCATCATGCCGGATCAAAGTCTTTAGTGGCTAAAGCATTCCGACATGGCTTCTATTGGTTAACCGCGCATGCAGATGCGGCGGACCTGGTCCGAAAGTGTGACGCTTGTCAGAAGTTCTCAAGACGTGCTCTTGTTCCGGCACAGGAACTCCGGATGATACCAATAACTTGGCCTTTTGCAACTTGGGGGCTTGACATGGTTGGTCCTTTCAAGAGATCCCAAGATCAGAAAACTCATCTGCTGGTAGCAGTAGACAAGTTTACAAAGTGGGTTGAAGCGGAGCCTATAAGCAAGTGTGATGCGGCAACAGCGGTCAAATTCATCAAAAAAGTAATATTCCGGTTTGGCTTTCCACACAGCATCATCACAGATAATGGCACCAATTTATCTCAGGGTGAGATGGAAGAATTCTGTCAACGAGAGCATATTCGTTTGGACGTGTCTTCTGTGGCTCACCCCCAATCCAATGATCAGGCAGAAAGGGCAAATCAGGAGATTTTGCGAGGAATCAAACCCCGGCTTATGACACCTTTGCAGAGAACCCCAGGTTGTTGGGTTGAAGAATTGCCGTCTGTCCTTTGGAGTATTAACACTACACCAAACCGGTCTACAGGTTATACACCTTTCTTCATGGTTTACGGCGCAGAGGCAGTTCTTCCAAGTGACATACGCCATGATTCACCAAGGGTAGCGGCCTATGTGGAAGCTGTTAATGAGGAGTCAAGACAAGACGGTTTAGACCGGTTGGATGAAGAGCGTGATATAGCTGCAGCACGGTCGGCGATTTATCAGCAAGATCTGCGCAGATATCATAGCCGCCGGATTAGAACCAGGACATTCCAGGAGGGTGACTTGGTACTCCGGCTCATCCAAGATCAAACAGATATGCACAAGCTATCCCCGCCATGGGAAGGGCCCTTTGTGGTCAGCAAGAATTTACACAACGGTTCATATTACTTGGTGGACATTCGAGAACACAAGGATTCACGGACATCGGAAGAGGAGACGAAGAGGCCGTGGAACATCGCCCATTTACGGCCATACTATACTTGAGCTATGTGCTCCAATGTATCCTATGTATATATTATAAATAATGAATAAACCGGCACCCTCGGTAAACCGGGGGCTCATCCCTTTCTCCATATACACAAATCTTGTGACAAATAACCATATCAGTTTGTTATCAAATATCATATTTCAATGTTGGCCGGTTTAGAAACTAATTTTTGCAGAATATGTGAAGGAGCAATAGAACTCTTGGGAACAGGAGATTATATCCGGTTCAAGAAGAGAAGGCTCCATAAAACGAAAACCCACAGGTTCAAAACAGAACAATGGAGGCCCCCTGGGAGTTGGTATCATCCGCTCCCAGTGATCGGATTAAGTTTCACAAATTCTTGCAACCCTCTGAAAAGTTGGACAAGTCCACATTCAGTGATTGGTTTAGATTGACCCACCGGTTCAGGAGGAACCCTGGAGGCCCCCTGGGAATGTCGGTCAATCCGCGTCCCAGTGATCGGAATAATTTTCTTCTTTCGACCCTCTGAACAGTGGACAGTACCACATTCAGTGATTGGTCTAGATTGACCCACCGGTTCAGGAGGAACCATGGAGGCCCCCTGGGAGTGTCGGCTAATCCGCGTCCCAGTGATCGGAACAATAAATACAAATTCTTTCGGCCCTCTGAACAGTTGATACGCTCACGTTCAGTGATTGGCTAGGCCCCTTGGGACAGATGGTTTGCCCACGTTCCATTGATCGGATTGGTTCTTATTTACAAATTCTTTCGACCCTCTGAACAGTTGATACGCTCACGTTCAGTGATTGGCTAGGCCCCTTGGGACAGATGGTTTGCCCACGTTCCATTGATCGGATCGGTTTATATTTGCGGTTCTATCGGCCCTCTGAACAGTCGATACGCTCACGTTCAGTGATTGGCTAGGCCCCTTGGGACAGTAGGTTTGCCCACGTCCCATTGATTGGCTGAACCTTGTTTTGAGCCTGGCAGCTCTTTGAAAAAGCCTCGACTACATGGTCTGATTTGCAAAAATTGTGTGTTTCTTGATGTTTCTTGTGTTCTATAACCTTTTAAACCGAGTGGAACAGCTCCAGAAGTTGACCACCTATCTATAAAGTTATAAGTCTGGGTCATGAACACCAGCGAGAGTTAAACCGGCGTTCATCATAACCCGGATCGACCTTCATGATGAGCCAACAAATTGGCAGTACATGATCAATTATAGTGACCGGTGTTTTTTAAACCGGCCTGGTTTTGACTATAGGTCACCAGTATGAAACAAAACAATGACCGGAGTTTATTAACCCGGCCCAATTATGATCAAGCCCGGTGTTCATTAAAACCCGGATGGCGTATCAAGCACAAATTACAATTTTCTGAAACAAGATGAGCCGGATTTATCGACAAGATGGACCGGAGAGTTTCAAGTGTCTATTAGGATTGATGAAGACCGATTAAAGTGACTTTAAAGTCCTGACCGGTTTAAAGTATATGGGCCACATACATCTCAGGTATGATAGTTATCTTTAGTATAAAGATATGTTTATTGGATGTTTTAAGAGAACAAGTTAACCCGTTCAGTGGTAAGCCACTAGGACATATTTTTCGATATTTTTATATGAACAGAAGAAAGCAGCCGCATCAGGCAACGGGTCAATGGATGAATACTTCATAAAGACAAAATGTCGGATCACAGCACATTAAGTCTCAGCTAAACCTATTACCAGGCATAAAAAGCCCAAAAGTTGGAAGCATTGTTTGACGGAATAACAATCATGGTTACAGCAATAGCATTTAAGATTGTGCTTCTCCTTGCTGAGATGGCTGGCCACCGTCTTGATCCGGAACGTCTTCATCCTCGTGAAGCGGTTGGAAGTCCGGTGCACGCCAATCAATCTTTGCCAAGGCACGGAAATATACTTCATCGTTGATAAGCTCAACAGGATCAATATCAGGAGCAAAGGTGTGAGGACGAACCGGCGGAATTAAGTTTACAATGTCGTAAACCGGTCGCTCCACCCGCTCGTTCTGCAGGTTGTATGATGGATGATATCGCGACAAGTCAGATTCCACCGCAAGCTTGCTGGCAAGGGGACGCATCTCCTTTGTCAGGGCATAAAGATCTTTTTCATTGAAGGTTGAACCGTCCTCCTTGGTATCAGGAAATCCGGTTAACACCTCCTCCGGATCAAGGTCCGGGACCCAAGCTTTAGCCCTCGTAAGGGCCAGAAGAGCACCTCCTCGAGCGGCCGATTTCTTAACTTCTTCAAGACGAGCCGGTAGAATGGACAAACTATTCAAAGTATCTTGGATAGTTGAAGGAGCCGGTTTACCAAATGAAGTGGCACTGATAATCCTTTGCGTTCCGGAGTATAACTGTTCGACCAAGGTATAGCAGGCTTTGAGTTTTTTCCGTAAGTCGTCCCCAAGATGGGAGACACGGCGTCCTACATACAACAATGAAAATTAAACCGGTGCAAGTCACAGGTTACAAAGATAAAGACAGGAGTTCAGATTATACTTACCAAAAATAGCAGAGGTCATCAAGTCAATTTGGCGCTTTAACCCGGTCAATTCTTCAGTAACCGGATTAAGTGCTCCTTCAGCATCCTGAACACGTTTTTCAAGATCTTTTTTCTGTACCTCAAAAGTAGTCTGCTCCTCTTCAAAGTATTTTTTCAAGTCTTCAGCAGTCTTTAAGCTCACTTGAAGTTCTTTCTTAGCCTTTGAAGCGGCTGACTCAGTCTCCGTAAGCCGGCTTCGAAGTTCGTTGATCTCCAGAGCATTCCGGTTCAGCTCAGCCTGCAGACAAAGTTCAAAAGCAAGATTAGAAATTACAAGTCTCAAGCACACAACCAAGTTGTCTACTTGACACTTGGGGGCTAATGGCAGTTGAAGCAATATAGCAAAGACAATTTGAAATTGCAAGTATCAAGCACACAACCAAGTTATCTACTTGACACTTGGGGGCTAATGGCAGTTGAAGCAATGCACCAAAGACAATTTGAAATTACAAGTATCAACTACATAACCAAGTTATCTACTTGATACTTGGGGGCTAATGTATGGATCAGCAGTTCAAACTACAAAGTTCCGGATCACCTTCAATAAAGCAGCTAAACCGGAACTTGGGGGCTGCTAAGAGATAGAGATGTGTCAAAAAAGCAAAGTCAGAAGAGGAAACTTACTTCGTATTTTTCTCTCATCAAGTTCACCAAGCTGGCTTCATAATCCCGGCTGTTGTGGAGCCGGTTCAAATACCCGGAATAAATGTCTTGAGCGCTCATGCTGGAAAGACTGGATATGTCAGTACTCCATTTCCCTTTTTCTTGAGCTATCTTTTCCGCTTTAGCTGTATGTTTTGCTAAAACGATGGGCTCAGCTGGAGCAACATAAGCGGTGCCAGTAACCACGACATCAGGAGAAGTGGGTACATTGGGGGGAGTAATGTCAACATGAGCCGGATCAGGAGACGTCGGGTTAACTTGAGGAGAATTAACCCGGGCCGGACTTGGTGGATCTTGGACGTTTTCTGTAAGAGGAGTTTCAAGAGTAGGTTCTTCAACAGGAGCTGCAGGAGTACCTTCTGGAGGAACAACTGTCGACGGATTAATAACCGGATCATCAGCAGAAGGGTCAGCAACAGGCTTATTCGGCTTGGGCTTTTTGCTGGGTTTCGGTTTTCTGGAAAAACATGCAAAATAAGTTAGTATTATAAGGTAAAAAGGGTGTCATAAACCGGAAAAGGCGAAGAAAGTTACCCTGGGACGGTTTTCAAAGGAGGAAGCTGCGTAGCGGTTGATTCACCAGAAGAAGACAACGGAGTTTCCTGATAGTCAGGATCAGACGGTTTAAGGGGTTTTCGGATAAGTCCGGCCTTGGGATGAAGAAGAGTCGGAGAGAGTATCACCTCAGCACGGCGTTTTCGAACCGGAGTTAAGGAGATTCCAGATGACTCCACCGCCAGGCCATTGTGGCGGGTGGTCCGGCGAAAGGCTTCGTGATGTTGCTTCTTCAAAGTAAAGTTAGGGTCTAACTGAGCATAAGGATGAGAAAATTGATATTTCCTGACGGTCCGACGATTTTTGGGAGGAAGAGGTTCTGAATCAGAAGAAAGAAGTGTTACCTCAATCTCAGCCGGGTTATCACCTTCAGGCAGATCCTGTGAAAGGTATCATTAGATATGATTACAAGTGCATGGAATCAAGAAGTTAAACCGGAATAAAGCATACCTCGGAGTCCGGATCATCATCCTCAGTAGGAGAACCGGCATCGACGGCTGCTTTCCTCTTTTTGTTTGCAGGGGTCTTCCGGCGAGCCTGTTTTACGGTTTTTTCCTGAGGCTTTCTCCTCCAGAAGGGGTCATCAGCCTAATTGAAAAAGCAAGGGCAATTGAAAGACGGTTCAAAGAGGACGGTTTACAAGCACAGGGCAAAGAAAAACTTACTTCAGGCAGCTTATTCTTCTTGAAGTACGGGGCCAAGCCAACTTTAGCGCAATCTGTTAAGGAAGGATTGACAATCTTATTGGCTGACTCCACTACCTCCGATTCAGAAAGCTTATCCTTGGTAAACCTCTGAGGATCATCCGGTTTACCAGAGTATTTGCACATTAGCTTAGGACGCCGGCTTAAGGGAAGGATGCTCCAAGATAGCCAGCAGCGAAGGAAATCAGTGCCGATCAGACCATTTGCCATAAAAGCTCTCATTTTGGAGAGTTGTGATGAGAACCGGGTCCGTTCAGCAGCACTAAGCCGTTGCGGCAAGGGGTGATTCGCCGGAATACGAGTTTCGCGATAACCCGGCAAAGGATTTTCACCTTCAGGAGAAGTGTCTACACAATAAAACCAGGACTTGTTCCAATCTTTTGGATGAGTATGTAAAGCGGCGTGAGGAAAGACTACATCCCTCCTCTTCTGAATACTAATCCCACCAAGTTCTTGGTGAGGTCCGCTGGTAAATTCAGTGCGCCGGTTTAAATGAAAGAAATCCCGGAATAAATCAACTGAAGGTTCCTCTTGCAGATACACCTCAGAAAATACTTGGAAATCACAAATGTTTGAAACGGAATTGGGTCCGATATCCTGTGGGTGTAGCTGGAAAGCGGCAAGAACATCCCGGAAAAACTTTGAACCGGGGGGAGAGAAGCCTCTAGAAATGTGGTCCAAAAACACGATGACTTCCCCGGATCTAGGAGTAGGAGGGCATTCATTACCCGGAGCACGCCATTTTAACTCAGATTGAGGGCCTAATGTGCCAATTTTAGACAGCTTGAGCAGGTCATCCTCAGTAACGACGGAAGGGACCCAATCGCAGGAGACATACTGCTTAGCCATTGAACAAAGTGCTGGAGAAGATAAAATACGGTAACGGATTATGAAAGTACAGTAATCCGGAATCTATTTATGAAAATTACGCAACGGTTTAAACTGAGGACTAGTTGGCATGGTTAAACCGGCAATCATAAAACAAGTAATATCATTTCCGGTTTATGGCAGTTGAAGAGGAACAGTTCAACCATTGCGTCAAATTACAGAGTTTTTGCAAGAGCAGGGCATATCAACTTAAACCGGAACATACTTAGCGAATCTACCAAGGAGAAAAACAGGTTTCCGAAAGATTGCTAAGGGGGAAAGATCTGAGTATGCTGAGGAAAAAGAAACTAATCTAAGAGTATGCAAGGAAAGCTACACATACTTTATACTAAAAAGATAAATTTACATGCCAGACAGGAGCAGGTCACGGGCTCAAGATCGAAAAATGGAGAAGATCGAAAAAACAAAATCATTACAGGTCACGGGCTCAAGATTGAACAAGATGAAGCTTGGCTAAAAGTTCTAATGGCGGAACGGTTAAATCTACAGCATTATGTATAGATGGCGAGATTTAAGCTAGTACTAAGCGGAAGATCTGTTGACTGGGCCTAAAGGTCACAAATTCTCTATGAGGAATGTATCTACGAAGAAAGAGGCGAAGCTTTCGTTGGAAGCCCTAATGGCGGAAGAACAAGGAGAAGCACTGCCAGATGCAGATCAGTAAAAAGGAAAAAGAACGTACTTGAGCAATGGAGGACAGCAGCGGAGTTTTCTCTGGACGAATCAGGTTGATGCAGCGGCCGGGGAGATCTTGATTCGACGAGATGACGGCAGCGCTCCAAGCTCGGGCGTTAATGGAGTTCTTGAGGCTCAAGCGGCGGATGAAGGAAGAAGACGCGAGAAGGAGGAAGAATGAAAGGGAACGGCAGTATTTATAACCAGGAGTCAGATCTGAAACGACAAGTGTGAGAATCGAGGAGACAGAAAATCGGATAAAGATCCCGTGACGCCTCGATCTTCGGGATAACCCTTAAAATACGCTACAGTACAGCTCACGGCGTTAAATGCGGAGATGATGTCATTGTCAGACTTTAATGATCTTGGAGGATGACGTCAGAGCCGGTTTACAAAAAGATGAAGACAAAGAAGACTGATGTGAACAAGTTCAAATCATTCTGGGGCCTAATGTCAGGGATATGGTTAGTAGGCATAAACCGGCTATTGTAAACCGGCTTAGTTATATTATACTTGGTTTTAATATTTTAGTAGAGATTACGGCCCATGAGATTTCAAGGCCCATGTATAGAAGTATGGTTTGTAAACCGCCAAGAGATGTAACTTGAGAGATAAGAAAGAAAAGACAGAGACCGAGGCGGACACGATTATGAGCCGGCCTCGGGACTCTGTAAACCGGACCAGGCGTTGCCTCTATATAAAGGGACGGCCTGGACGGTTCAGGGACAAGCAACAATCAATCCGTCGAGACACAGGCAAAGCGAATCCGCTCCCTGTAAACCGACGCCCAAGCAATACCAAACCAACTAGACGTAGGCTTTTACCTTCTCCGAAGGGGCCGAACTAGTATAAATCCTTTGTGTCCTTTGTGTGCCATGAATCCTTTCAAGCTAACCCGTGCGATGGTTCCATCATCAAGTCCGCTAAACCGGACATCTGCCGTGTTATTTCCACGACAGGAATGGACTTCTCCATCCCCTGCATATTGAAGTTCAACACGAAGCTCTTGAAGCTTGGTGGGAGCGACTGGAGGATTCTGTCAACGACCGCTTCATCTGGGAGATTCATTCCCAGCTGAGACAAGCGGTTGTGCAATCCAGAAATCTTGAGGATGTGCTCACTGACAGAACTGTTTTCCTCCATCTTACAGCTGTAGAATGCGTCGAAGACATCATATCTCTCGACTCGGGCATGAGCTTGGAAAACCATTTTCAGCTCCTCGAACATCTCATATGCTCCGTGGTGCTCAAAACGTTTTTGGAGCGCCGACTCTAAGTTGTAAAGCATGCCGCACTGAACCAGGGAGTAATCATCACTACGCGACTGCCAGACGTTCAAAACGTCTTGGGCCGCATCGGGAGCAGGTGCATCACCTAGCGGTGCTTCTAGGACATATGATCTCTTGGCAGCTATGAGGATAATCCTCAGGTTACGGACCCAATCCGTATAGTTGCTACCATCGTCTTTCAGCTTGGTTTTCTCTAGGAACGCGTTGAAGTTGAGGGAAACTGGAGCGTGGGCCATTTGATCTACAAGAAATATTGTAAAGAATTTAGACTAAGTTCATGATAATTAAGTTCATCTTAATCAAATTTTAATGAACTCCCACTCACAATGACATCTCTCTAGTCATCTAAGTGATACACGATCCGAATCGACTAGCCCATGTCCGATCATCACGTGAGACGGACTAGTCATCAACGGTGAACATCTTCATGTTGATCGTATCTTCTATACGACTCGTGTTCGACCTTTCGGTCTTCCGTGTTCCGAGGCCATGTCTGTACATGCTAGGCTCGTCAAGTGAACCCTAAGTGTATCGCGTGTGTAAATCTAGCTTACACCCGTTGTATGCGAACGTTAGAACCTATCACACCCGATCATCACGTGGTGCTTCGGAGCAACGAACTGTAGCAACGGTGCACAGTTAGGGGAAACACAATACTTGAAATTTTAGTGAGATATCATCTTATTTACTACCGTCATTCTAAGTAAATAAGATGCATAAACATGATAAACATCACATGCAATCAATTAAAGTGACATGATATGGCCAATATCATCTTGCTCCTTGGATCTCCATCTTCGGGGCACCATGATCATCTTGTCACCGGCTCGACACCATGATCTTCATCATCATGATCTCCATCATCGTGTCTTGAAGAAGTCGTCACGCCAACTATTACTTCTACTACTATAGCTAACGTTTAGCAATAAAGTAAAGTAATTACATGGCGTTATTCAGTGACACGCAGGTCATACAATAATTAAGACAACTCCTATGGCTCCTGCCGGTTGTCAAGTTCATCGACATGCAAGTCGTGATTCCCTATTACAAGAACATGATCAATCTCATACATCACATATATCATTCATCACATCTTCGTTTTGGCCATACCACGTCACATAGCACATGCTGCAAAAACAAGTTAGACGTCCTCTAATTGTTGTTGCAAGTTTTACGTGGCTTCTATAGGATTTCTAGCAAGAACGTTTCTTACCTACGCCAAAACCACAACGTGATTTGTCAATTTCTATTTACCCTTCATAAGGACCCTTTTCATCGAATCTGAACCGACTAAAGTAGGAGAGACAGACACCCGCCAGCCACCTTATGCATCTAGTGCATGTCTGTCGGTGGAACCAGTCTCACGTAAGCGTACGTGTAAAGTTGGTCCGGGCCGCTTCATCCCACAATACCGCCGAATCAAGATTGACTAGTAACGGCAAGAAAGTTGAACAAACTCAAACACCCACAACTACTTTGTGTTCTACTCGTGCAAGATGCTACGCATTAAACCTAGCTCAGATGCCACTGTTGGGGAACGTAGCAGAATTCAAAAAAATTCTACGCTTTCACCAAGATCCAACTAAGGAGACATCTAGCAACGAGCAAGTAAGAGTGCATCTACATACCGTTATGTAGATCGCGTGCGGAAGCTTTCGAAGAAGCGTGGATGAAGTAGTCGTACTCTTCGTGTTCTTCGTCACCGATGATCTAGCGCCGAACGGACGGCACCTCCGCGTTCAACACACGTACGGTACAGCAATGTCACCTCCTTCTTGATCCAGCAAGGGGGCAGGAGAAGTCGTCAGAGATCCAGCAGCACAACGGCATGGTGGTGGATGCAGTGGAGATTGCAGCAGGGCTTCGCCGGGCGCCCTGCGTTAAGGAGACGGAGTTGTGACGGGAGGGGGAGAGGCGCCAGGGCAATGGTGCGGCTGCCCTCTCCCCCCCCCACACACATATATATAGGGGGCCAGGGGGGCGCGCCAGCCCGTGCAGATCCAATCTGCAAGGGGGGCGGCGGCCAGGGGGGAGTCCTTGCCCCCCAAGGCAAGTGGCACCCCCTCCCCCCTAGGGTTTCAACCCTAGGCGCATGGGAGGAGGGCCCAAGTGGTGCGCCAGCCCATTAGGGCTGGACACTTCCCCTTTGCAGCCTAGGGGCCCCACCGGGATGGGTGGCCCCACCCGGTGGACCCCCGGGGCCCCTCCGGTGGTCCCGGGACGCTCTCGGTGACCCCCGGAGATCACCCGATAGCCGAAACCTGACTTCCTATATATCAATCTTTACCTCCGGACCATTCCAAAACTCCTCGTGACGTCCGGGATCTCATCCGGGACTCCGAACAACTTTCGGGTTTCCACGTGCATGTATCTCTACGACCCTAGCGTTACCGAACCTTAAGTGTGTAGACCCTACGGGTTCGGGAGACGCGTAGACATGACCGAGACCACTCTCCGGTCAATAACCAACAGCGGGATCTGGATACCCATGTTGGTTCCCACGGGTTCCTCGATGATCTTCATCGGATGAACCACCGTGTCAAGTATTCACTTAATCCCGTATGTTATTCCCTTTGTCCATCGGTACGGTACTTGCCCGAGATTCGATCGTCGGTATTCCCGATACCTTGTTCAATCTCATCATGGCAAGTATCTTTACTCGATCCGTAATCCATCATCCCGTGACTAACTACTTAGTCACATTGAGCTCATTATGATGATGTCTTACCGAGTGGGCCCAGAGGTACCTCTTCGTCATACGGAGTGACAACATCCCAGTCTCGGTTCGTACCAACTCAACAGACACTTTCGGAGATACCCGATGCGTACCTTTATAGCCACCCAGTTACGTTGTGACGTTTGGCACACCCAAAGTATTCCTGCGGCATCCGGGAGTTGTACAACCTCATGGTCTAAGGAATAAATACTTGACACCGAAAAGCTTATGCATTACGAACTATACGATCTCGTGCTATGCTCAGGATTGGGTCTTGTCCATCACATCATTCTCCTAATGATGTGATCCCGTTATCACTGACATCATATGTCCATGGTCAGGAAACCGTGACCATCTGTTGATCAACGAACTGGTAACTAGAGGCTCACCAGGGACTCATTGTGGTCTATGTATTCACACATGTATCGCTGTTTCCGTACAATACAATTCAAGCATGAATAACATACAATTATCAATAATAAGAAAATATAATAATAATACTTTTATTATTGCCTCTAGGGCATATTTCCAACAGTTGTTGATACTGCTTTCATACCTTACATGTTTATACTAAACTGCTTAGTATAGGCTGGTTAGAGATCCACCAGTGACCCCCCCTACCTTGTCCCGACTGCCCCGCTGGATTATCAGAAGACCCGATCAACGGGATCGAAGACCAGGACCCGGCACCGCACATCACTTTCCCCTTAGTTGCTCGACACTACTGGGTTACTATCAAGTGCCGTGGGTGAGACCTCATCAGCACTTCTGATGTTAACCTTGTAGGTTAGTTCATTGGTTGTGGTCATCGAGGGTGATTCCTCTTTCTCCACTCCCGATAACGACAATGTCATGCAACTCCTCAAGAGTGGACCTCGAGGGTGACTCCTCTTTTGTTCACCTTGACGATAAACATCAGGTGGGATTCCATCGAGGATGATTTCCTCAAGTTTTCCTTTGGTGTTAGACACACAGTTACTATGGTTACTATGACTTTACACTGAATCTGGTTACTAAAGACGGGTCGACCCAGAGGGGTACCCGCGCGAGCTTAATTGCGAGTGATGTGTAGTCGGGTTGACCTGGAAGGTGCCCGCGAGATAATACGAGGCGTGGCCGGGCACTTGCCCTTGCCGCAAGTTCTCGAGACGGGGCGATGGGGTCACATATTCGTGAGTCTCTGCTCGTTACCGCGTGTTCCCAAGACACTAAACGGTTTGGATATTTGATCCAAGGGGCCTCCGGCCTGATAGCACTAACCATCACGTGGGCATAGTATGGGCGTTCTGCGTCGTATGCATCAGCCGAAGCTTAACTGACGTCATTGCGACTGAGCGGCGCACGCCGGCTTGGACTGCGTAAGCTCCTACCTTTTTAAGGAGGTTGCCCAGGTCTGCTCACCGGCCGCCCACGCAACGTGCAGGAGTTCCCGGGGCGATTGGCCCATGACCCCTGGGGGCATAGGGTTTAGTCCGACGTGCATGACCTCTCTATTAAGCCTAGGTCGGGTTGCGGCGTATTGTTTGGCCGAGGGCGGGCATGACCTGATGGTGTGTCCGGCCGGAGTTAAGCAAGCGTGTTGGGTAAGTTGGTGCACCCCTGCAGGGAAGAAAACATCTATCGATAGCCTGTCCTACGGTAACGGACACTTGGAGTTGTATCCCGATCGCTACAACTAGAACTGGATGCTGAGGCATTGTTTGGATATGTTGCTTCGGGAGTCGAGAAAGGATCCCGGAGCGTTGAAACAACAACATAAATATGACTTATGTTACACTACTCTACTTCCCCCTCTTGCTGCAAGACGGTGGTTTCCAGAAGATGCTAGTCTTCGATAGGACTGGCTTCTCCCCCTCTTATTCTGGCATTCTGCAGCTTAGTCCATAGATACTACCCTTTTCATTGATACCGATGCATATGTAGTGTAGATCCTTGCTTGCGAGTACTTTGGATGAGTACTCACGGTTGCTTTGCTCCCCCTTTTCCCCCTTCTTTCTTCTTGCTAGTTGATGCAACCTGGTGGAGTCGAGGAGCCAGAAGCCACCTTTGACGACTGCTACTACCCCGACGGAGCCTACTACTACGTGGAGACAGCTGACGACCAGGAGTAGTTAGGAGGTCCCAGGCAGGAGGCCTTGCCTTTTCGATCATTGATGTTTTGTGCTAGCCTTCTCAAGGCAAACTTGTTTAACTTATGTTTGTACTCAGATATTGTTGCTTCCGCTGACTCTTGTGTTTTCGAGCTTATGTATTCGAGCCCTCGAGGCCCCTGGCTTGTAATATAAAGCTTGTATTATTTTATTTGTGTCTAGAGTTGTGTTGTGGTATCTTCTAGTGAGTCCTTGATCTTGGTCGTACACATTTGCGTGTATGATTAGTGTACGGTCAAATCGGGGGCGTCACAAGTTGGTATCAGAGCCGACTGCCTGTAGGAACCCCCTTTCCAACTCCTTGGCCGAAGTCGAGTCTAGTCATTGTAAAACTTTTACTAACATGGTTGTGTGGCTTACGGGCCCATGTCTCCATTCGGTGGTATTAGGATCTTTTATTCACCGTCTTTACTCTGGGATTCTTATCTCTCTTCTATTCGGTTTAAATGATTTTGCTAAAATCTAACTTTAGGTTCTTGAAAATACTTCCTCCCGGAGAGCCCCTTGAGTCAAGATGGTCGCTCGCTTCATCAGAAGATTCTGGAGATAATATTCGATGTTTTTTTCGAGACCCTTGTGCCCTTCTCCATTGCAATTCCATATCACCGATAAATCCCTAAGGATAGCTGCATACCCTTGTCGCCCATACCTTCATTTCAATTGATCTTGTTATTACAAGATACCCAGAAATACTTCAGATATTTCGAGAATCCTTGGTGCCCGCGCAGCTCCTTTTCTCGCATGAATACATGCATGAATAATTCCTCACACTCACTGGGGATTTGTTCATCCCCAATTGTTCATGCATTTCACAAAGGTCTTCGAAACGATATTCAATCTTCCAAAATCCTCAGCAGCCTATTGCTCTTGAAATACTTACTTGCTTACATTATGGTTAACCCCATAAGTCTAGTAATCTTATTGACATCCTTTGTCATTATCATTTTGAGTCTGTTGATTCAACATGTTGCGATTCCTCGCAATCCTCGATCCTAGAATTCATCCTTCCGACTCAGACATCATGTTGAACATGAGATGGTTCTCGGCCAATCAAATTGTCGTTGATTGCACCAATAAGCCTACTCAACTTGTCAATCCGTAATCAGAGTGTTTGCTCCTGATCCCTTGAATTGAACATCATAATTCCTTCGCATTGGAGCTCTGAATTAGTCAGTTGTTTCTGTAATCCAATGCCTTGCATTGTTTCTTCCTCTGGTTGTGTGCCGATGCACACGTCAGATCCCTTGTAGACCACCGGATCCTTTGTTGGAATTTATCCGACATCGTCTTTCATATTCAAATACCTTCTAAGTTCTGCCATGATATATAATGCCTTGGGTAAAATATATCATCTGCTTTCTCAACCATGCTCTGCTTTCGAGCTAGTATAATTTACTCCTGAAGTTTGCGTGATATGTGCCTAAAATGCCCCGATGGGTTGAACTTATGCCTTCCTCAATCTGTACGAACCCGAAAGTTTTCCAAGGTTCATACTCCTCTGGTAATTCACCAGGCAAGTCTTCGCAATCAATTCATTTTAATAGAGCAGTGAATGAAAGCCTATGCATTGAAGAAGTGGGAGTCAACCTTGAACTTTCTGTTCATGCCCATGGACACGATGTAGGTCTTATCATTAAAGCTTCTCTTAAATTAATTATCCCCTTGATATAAGTTCATCTTATATCTCGGATCTGGCCTTTTGCAATCGTGCTTCCGACCATGTTCTCCTTTAAATACCATTTGTCGTGTAGGTTCAAGCACTTGTCTCCTGTAGAGCAATACCACCAGCCCAACCTCTACTTTGAGCTATCATCGAGTATTACCCCCCTGGTATCTCGAGATTATCACGGAACTGCATAGCTTCTTATGAGTTCTTCATTATGTGTTACATTTTCACTGACTACAATTTTCCTCGGGTTCTGAGATGTTTGACACTCAAGGACCCCGATAATTGAATCAATTCCGCACTCCGATTCAGTAGCTCTAAGTAATCTCCATTGCTTATGAGTTTATTAATTCTTCAAGTCATATCTAGCCTGATCGGCTATCTCATTATCGTGCATCATTTTAACCGTGCTACCTAGCCCATTTTCCAAGTGCACGTTCCACTCAAGGTTTACTTATGATTGTTCTCCTCTAACATATTGTGGTATGTCCAGTGTTTTCATCTTGTTCACTTAATTGTAGAAATTCATGTCTAGGGGAAATCTCGAGGAATTGTTTCTGAGCCCGTCGGCCTCATCCTCATCTTCCCTTGCTGAAATTGTATGACTTATTTTATAAGTTGTTTCCGATGGATCCTGGCGTATCCAAAGTCTGACCTTTGCTTGAAGACCATGTCGGGGATATCTCGAAGCATGTTTGTGGTAGTACGAAGATCCACAAGATCATTGTAAGCGCAATGCCAAATGTTCTTGATCAACTATCCAACAACGTTGAGTGGGTACATATCATAATTCTTCTTACCCCTTTTATCTATACGGTCATGACTTTGATCTCCTGACACTTATATCTTGCCTTTATTAATCTTGGGGATGGTTTACTCCTATTCATTGTGTTTAAACACATTTTCCTTTCCATTTGTTTGTTTAACCTTTCTTTGCTCTAAGTAGTAATAATTTTCTGCTTATGTAAACACCTTGGTGTATAACTCTGTCAGTAAGACCCTGGTACAATTGTTGATAACATTACGGTAACCACCGATGGACGAGAAACTTACCTATTGGTCCGCCTCATTAAACGAGCAGGAAAATGGTTCTCTTCGTCCCTCGCCCTTGGTACCGACGTTGTTGCCAACATAACTGACAGTCTATGCTCTGACATGCCTTGCTATCATCGCCCTTCCTACCTTTAACCCACATGGTGGGCCCATAACCCACAGTTCCTCAGGATCAAAACCCGACTCTCGTGAACACCCCCATTTCCAAGGTTATTCCTCACGCTTTGGCTTCGTGTGCAATTCGCGAGCCACCTTCCTAATGATCTATTCTGGTATCAGATGCTATACATAATTTTTGTTGCTCTGAACCCATTTCAAC
The DNA here is from genome assembly GCA_902687465.1 of Secale cereale. Classification (NCBI taxonomy): domain Eukaryota; kingdom Viridiplantae; phylum Streptophyta; class Magnoliopsida; order Poales; family Poaceae; genus Secale; species Secale cereale. The sequence goes on along the minus strand of LR738710.1, from coordinate 125,947,414 downwards.
CTCTGTTTCAGGCAACGAATGATTGCTTACCCGGTTGAAGCTTCTAATTGCACCTCATTACTTTGCTCTCAATGGCTTTCTTGAATTTTCAACTCGAGAGATTTCCTCTATGCCATGTTCACTGAGATAATCCCCAGAAACCTATCTTGTGTTGAGCTCTGTCCTTCCCGAGTCCTTCACCCCTTAATCTACCTCCTAAATCTCGGGACGAGATTTCTTGTAGTGGAGGAGATTTGTAACGCCCGGTTAATCAAGCTACAGTAACCTTCTGGCAAAGATGCCACGTCACCACGATTACTGTTACTAAACTCGCTTCGGTTTGAAACCGGTACAAAGTCAAAATTAAAAGTTTTCAAATGTCAAACTAAATTGTTCTTCTTGTGGTATTCAATCACTTGTTAATACTGGTGGTGAACTAACATTTTGCAAAAATGTCTAATTGCCCTAACTATTTAAACTATGGCTAGAACAATTAAATTAAATGCCTTTTAATTTATAAGAATTACAAACTTTTCAAAAGTCTCACAATCTTTTGTGGGAGTGCACAATAATTCTTGAAATTGTTTTGGCCAGTGGCATAATTTTGCAAAGTCATTAGTGGCTAAAAGAAAATGCAAAAGCTGCTGGAAAAAGTATAAAAAGGAAGAATTAAAGTAAAGTTTAGAAAAGGAGAAAAGCCCCCCTTCTTTTCTCTGTGGACCTAAACCTACAGCACACCCCCTGTCCCATTTGACCTTGGCCCATTCAGCTAAAACAGGCCAGCCCACCTAACTCATCCCGCTCCTCGCTACAGGAGCTGAGTGGGGAATCGTGGAGGCCATCTGCCATGGCAACGACCACGCGTCGGCCATCCCGCCGTCGCCGGCGGCTACAAGTCGACTCCCTCGTCCCGGAAACCCTAATCCCCTCCCTCGCGCCCCCGTCTCCTCTCCGTCGCTCTCCCTCAATGATATTGCTCTCTCGATGAAATTGCCCGAGCAGCCGCCATGGCCATCGCCGTCATCGCGGCCACTGGCCTCCACACGGCCGGAGCTCATGTCCATGAGGACCTCCGGCATCGTCTCCTTCGCCGCGTGCACCTGTCCGAGCTAGGACACCTCCAAGCCTCGCCATCGCCCTCTTCTTCCCGTCTGCACCGCCACGGTTGCCGCCTCGATTCGCCGCCTCCCGAGCTCCCCCGGCTTCCCCTACGCGTTCACGAGCTCCGCAGTGAGGCCCTCCTCCGATTCCCACCTATTCCCCCTTCGTTCCATCGTCGTAGATCCGTACATCCCCGCGGCCGTACTCGTCGGAGCTCATGCTCGGGGCCGCGCTCACCACACCTGCGACCATGTCGCGCACGCGCCGTCCTTGCATACTCTGTGCCGGCCGCGACCCTCCCTTCCCTAGTGCGCCCCCTACTTCTATTGCAGCTACTACTGCCGCTGCCGTCGCCGCCTTGCAACGGTCTGCTTCCGCGGCCGCCTGACGCCCGCGCAGCCCCGCCCGCGACGGTGCGTCTCCGTCGCTGCCGCGACCCCTCCTGCTCCGCCCCGTCACCAGCGCCGCCACAAGCCACGCCCCGGCCGCCTTCCCCTCCGTCGGCAGCTATTGCCGACGTGGCCTCTGCCCCGCTTGCCGCAGAGGCTCTGCCCCGCCGCTGCTTCCCCCCACGTGCGCCCTCTGCCCCGCCGCTGCTTCCCCCGCGTGCGCCCTCTGCCCCGCCGCTACTTCCCCCCGCGTGCGCCCCCTGGCCGCCGGCCGTGCCCGCCAGCCGCGCCCCTGCTGGCGCCCCGTGGTCTCGCCCGCCCAGGCGCTCGATCGGGCGGGCGCCCGATCCCTTTCGCCCGCTCCGCCCCGTTAACACGCCCCGCCCCGCTGGCTTGGGCCACTGCCAGCGGGCCCCAGCGCCCAGCCCCTGTCAAAAAAAAGGTTTTTTATAAAAATATATAAATAAAATAAATAATTAATTAATTAGCCTAATTAACTAGGATTAATTAGACTAATCACTAGTTTAGTAGAAAACTTTAATTAAGTAAATAAACAGTCAATGACAGGGGTCCCCACCCCCTGTTGGCCAGTCAACGTTGACTGGTCAACTGGGACCCCCTGGACCCACTGTCAGCCCCATTTGTAAAACTGTTGGGTACATTTCTGGGTACCCCTAGCTTTTAGCTATTTATGTTCGAATTAATAATAATTTCAGAATATTGATAAAACTTTCGAAATTCATATAAAATGATCCGTAACTCGGATGAAAATGTTTTATATATGAAAATCGCTCAGAACGACGAGACGAATCCAAATACGCGGTCCGTTCGTTCGCCACACGTCCCTAGCATAGTGAACCTGCAACTTTCCCCCTCCCTTTCATTTGTCCGAAAACACAAAACACCGGGGAGACTTTCCTGGATGTTACCCCCTTCGCTGGTATCGTGTACCACCGCGTTAAAGCACCCTAGTACTACGAGTTACCTTGACATGCTTCTTTATTGCATCTGTATGCTTTGTATTTATTGTTTCTTCCCCCTCTTCTCTCTGGTAGACCCCGACACCGATGATGCCCCGGTGATCAACTACGGTGTTGACGACCCCTCCTTCTTGCTAGAGCAACCAGGCAAGCCAACCCACTTTGATCATTCTGATATCGCCCATTCTCTTCTCTCTTATGCTTGCATTAGAACTGCTACTGCTTTTTGTATGATCCTATTCTGATGCATAGCCTATTGTTGATACTGCTTTCATACCTTACATGTTTATACTAAACTGCTTAGTATAGGCTGGTTAGAGATCCACCAGTGACCCCCCCTACCTTGTCCCGACTGCCCCGCTGGATTATCAGAAGACCCGATCAACGGGATCGAGGACCAGGACCCAGCACCGCACATCACTTTCCCCTTAGTTGCTCGGCACTACTGGGTTACTATCAAGTGCCGAGGGTGAGACCTCATCAGCACTTCTGATGTTAACCTTGTAGGTTAGTTCATCGGTTGTGGTCATCGAGGGTGATTCCTCTTTCTCCACTCCCGATAACAACACCGTCATGCAACTCCTCAAGAGTGGACCTCGAGGGTGACTCCTCTTTCGTTCACCTTGACGATAAACATCAGGTGGGATTCCATCGAGGGTGATTTCCTCAGGTTTTCCTTTGGTGTTAGACACACAGTTACTATGGTTACTATGACTTTACACTGAATCTGGTTACTAAAGACGGGTCGACCCAGAGGGGTACCCGCGCGAGCTTAATTGCGAGTGATGTGTAGTCGGGTTGACCTGGAAGGTGCCCGCGAGATAATACGAGGTGTGGCCGGGCACTCGCCCTTGCCGCAAGTTCTCGAGACGGGGCAATGGGGTCACATATTCGTGAGTCTCTGCTCGTTACCGCGCGTTGCCAAGACACTAAACGGTTTTGATATTTGATCCAAGGGGCCTCTGGCCTGATAGCACTAACCATCACGTGGGCATAGTATGGGCATTCTGCGTCGTATGCATCAGCCGAAGCTTAACTGATGTCATTGCGACAGAGCGGCGCGCGCCGGGTTGGACAGCGTAAGCACCTACCTTTCTAAGGAGGTTGCCCAGGTCTGCTCACCGGCCGCCCACGCAACATGCAGGAGTTCCCAGGGCGATTGGCCCATGACCCCTGGGGGCATAGGGTTTAGTCCAGCGTGCATGACCTCCCTATTAAGCCTAGGTCGGGTTGCGGCGTATTGTTTGGCCGAGGGCGGGCATGACCTGATGGTGTGTCCGGTCGGAGTTAAGCAAGCGTGTTGGGTAAGTTGGTGCACCCATGTAGGGAAGAAAACATCTATCGATAGCCTGTCCTATGGTAACGGACACTTGGAGTTGTATCCCGATCGCTACAACTAGAACTGGATGCTGAGGCATTGTTTGGATATGTTGCTTCGGGAGTCAAGAAAGGATCCCGGAGCGTTGAAAAACAACATAAATATGACTTATGTTACACTACTCTACTTCCCCCTCTTGCTGCAAGACGGTGGTTTCCAGAAGATGCTAGTCTTCGATAGGACTAGCTTCTCCCCCTCTTATTCTGGCATTCTGCAACTTAGTCCACAGATACTACCCTTTTCATTGATACCGATGCATATGTAGTGTAGATCCTTGCTTGCGAGTACTTTGGATGAGTACTCACGGTTGCTTTGCTCCCCCTTTTCCCCCTTCTTTCTTCTTGCTGGTTGATGCAACTAGATGGTGGAGTCGAGGAGCCAGAAGCCACCTTTGATGACTGCTACTACCCCGACGGAGCCTACTACTACGTGGAGACAGCTGACGACCAGGAGTAGTTAGAAGGTCCCAGGCAGGAGGCCTTGCCTTTTCGATCATTGATGTTTTGTGCTAGCCTTCTCAAGGCAAACTTGTTTAACTTATGTCTGTACTCAGATATTGGTGCTTCCGCTGACTCTTGTGTTTTCGAGCTTATGTATTCGAGCCCTCGAGGCCCCTGGCTTGTAATATAAAGCTTGTATTATTTTATTTGTGTCTAGAGTTGTGTTGTGGTATCTTCTAGTGAGTCCTTGATCTTGGTCGTACACATTTGCGTGCATGATTAGTGTACGGTCAAATCGGGGGCGTCACAATGTATCTAACACTAAAGTGTAACTAGATACATCCGTATTTGGACAAATGTAAGACAAGAATTTTAGGACGGAAGGAGTAGCATGGAACAATCAAAAATTATAGATACATTGGAGACGTATCAAGCATCCCCAAGCTTAATTCATGCTCGTCCTCGAGTAGGTAAATGATAAAAACAGAATTTTTGATGTGGAATGCTAACCAACATAGTTTTTCAATGTAATACTCTTAATTGTGGCATGAACATTCAGATATGAAAGATTCAAGATAAAAGTCTATATTGACATCAGAAATAATAATACTTCAAGCATACTAACAAAGCAATCAGGTCTTCTCAAGATACTATAGCTAAAGAAAGTTATCCCTACAAAATCATATAGTCTGGGTATGCTCCCTCTTCATCACACAAAATATTCATATCATGCACAACCTCGATTTCAGCCTAGCACTTGTTTTCATACTCTATTCTTTCAAACCTTTCAACTTTCACGCAATACATGAGCGCGAGCCATGGACATAGCACTATGGGTGGAATAGAGAAGTGGTTGTGGAGAAGACAAAAAGGAGGGAGGCAGTCTCACATCAACTAGGCGTATCAACAGGCTATGGAGATGCCCATCAATAGATATCAATGTGAGTGAGTAGGGATTGCCATGCAACGGATGCACTAGGGCTAAATATGTATGAAAGCTCAACAAATGAAACTAGTGGGTGTGCATCCAACTTGCTTCCTCACGAACACCTAGGATATTTGAGGAAGCCCATCGTTGGAATATACAAGCCAAGTTCTATAATGAAAATTCCCACTAGTATATAAAAGTGATTAAGCATGAGACTCTCTACAATGAAGAACATGGTGCTACTTTGAAGCACAAGTGTGGAAAAAAGATAGTAGCAATTGTCCCTTTTTCTTCCTTTTTCCTATTTTGTGGGCCTTTCTTTTTTTCTTTGGCATTTCCTTTTTTCTGGAGGGGCTTTATTGATTTAGCCTTTCCTCCCATGGGACAATGCTCTAATAATGATGATCATCACACTTTCATTACAACTCGATATTACAACTCGATACTACAATAAAGTATGACTCTATATGAATGCCTCCGGCGGTGTACCGGGATGTGCAATGAAACAAGAGTGACATGTATGAAAAAATATGCATGGTGGCCTTGCCACAAATGCGATGTCAACTACATGATCATGCATGGCAATATGACAATATGAAGTGTGTCATATGAACGAAACGGTGGAATGTTGCATGGCAATATATCTCGGAATGGCTATGGAAATGCCATGGTACGTAGGTATGGTGGTTGTTTTGAGGAATAATATGGTGGTTGTTTGGAGGAAGGATATATAGTGGGTGTATGGTACCGGCGAAAGTTGCACGATACAAGAGAGGCTAGAAATGGTGGAAGGGTGAGAGTGCGTATAATCCATGGACTCAACATTAGCCATAAGAACTCATATACTTATTGCAAAAATCTACGAGTCATCAAAACAAAGCAATCAACGCATGCTCCTAGGGGGGAGGTTGGTAGGAGTTAACCATCGCGCGCCCCCAACCTCCACACAAAGGTTGGCACTTTACAAATACCTCATGCTCTAACTTCGTCACACAGGGGTTCACCATACGTGCATGCTACGGGAATCACTAACCTTAACACAAGAATTTCTCAATTTCATAATAACTCCACTAGCATGACTCTAATATCACTATCCTCATATCTCAAAACAATTATCAAGCATCCAACATCTCATCATATTCAATACACTTAGTGTGAAAGTTTTTACTACATTGATATTTGATGTCTATCATGTAAAGACTAGTTTTATAGCCTAAACACATTACCATGCTGTTTTAATGGACTCTCAAATGGATATAAGTGAAGCATGAGAGTTCAACAATTTCTTAAAAATATTATCACCATCGTGCTCTAAAAGATATAAGTGAAGCACTAGAGCAAAAACTATTCAACTCAAGAGATATAAGTGAAGCACATAGAGTGTTCTAACAATTCCAAGGACATGTTTAAATCTCTCAAATAGGTGTGTCCAGCAAGGATAATTGTGGCAAACTAACAAGCAATGACTCAAATTATACAAGACGCTCCAAGCAAAACACATATCATGTGGTGAATAAAAATATAGCTCCAAGTATAGTTACCGATGGATGAAGACGAAAAAGGGGATGCCTTCCCGGGGCATCCCCAAGCTTAGGCTTTTGGTTGTCCTTGAATTTTACTTGGGATGCCTTGGGCATACCCAAGCTTAGGCCCTTGATACTATTTGTTCCATAGTCCATCAAATCAATACTCAAAACTTGAAAACTTCACAACACAAAACTTAGACTAAAATCTCGTGAGCTCCGTTAGTATAAGAAAGCAAACAACTACTCAAAGGTACTGCAATGAATTCATTATTTGTTCATATTGGTGTTAAACCTACTGTATTCCAACTTCTCTATGGTTCATACTTCCCAATAGTACTCATAGAAGCATTGAAATAAGCAAACAACACACGAAAAACAGAATCTGTCAAAAATAGAACAGTCTGTAGTAATCTGCAGGTTTCGCATACTTTTGTAACTCCAAAAAATAAAAATAAATTGGTAAACGTGAGGAATTTGTCTATTAATCATCTGCAAAAAGAATCAACTAAATAGCACGCTCCAGTAAAATCTAATGACCATTCTAGCGAGTGCTAACGATTCTGTTTTTCACAGCAAGATCATATAAACTTCACACAAGTCTTCCCAAAGGTTCTAGTTGGCACAAACACTAAATAAAACATGAAACCACATCTAAAGATAAGCTAGATGCAATATTTATTCCCTAACAGCAGCAAAAACAAAAAATATAAAATTGGGTTGCCTCCCAACAAGCGCTATCGTTTTACGCCCCTAGCTAGGCACGATACAAGGATAAATCTTGGTATTGCCATCCTTGGAAGGCAATCCATAAGTGGCTCTCATAATATATTCATATGGTAATTTGATTTTCTTTCTAGGAAAGTGTTCCATGCCCTTCCTTAACGGAAATTGGAATCTAATATTTCCTTCCTTCATATCAATAATTGCACCAATCGTTCTAAGGAAAGGTCTACCAAGAATAATAGGACATGAAGGATTGCAATCTATATCAAGAACAATGAAATTTATGGGCACATAATTCCTATTAGCAACAATAAGAACATCATTAATTATTCCCATAGGTTTCTTAATAGTGGAATCCGCAAGATGCAAATTTAAAGAACAATCATCAAGCTCATGGAACCCTAGAAATAACACAAAGTTCTTGGGATAGTGGAGACACTTGCACCCAAATCACACAAAGCATAGCATTCATGATATTTAATTTTTATTTTAATAGTAGGTTCACATTCATCATAAAGCTTTCTAGGGATAGAAACTTCCAACTCAAGTTTTTCTTCATAAGATTGCATCAAAGCATCAACTATGTGTTTGGTGAAAGCTTTATTTTGACTATAAGCATGCGGAGAATTTAGTACAGATTACAACAAGGAAATACAATCAATCAAACATCAATTATCATAATTGAATCCCTTGAAATCCAAAGTAGTGAGTTCATCACTATGCAAAGTTTTAATCTCTTCACTCCCACTTTTAACAATTTTAGCATCAAAATCTAAAAACTCTGAATCATTCGGACACCTTAAAGCAGAATCATCTCCAATCCTATCTTCATCAAGATTTATACTAGAAAACTAGGATCTAATAGGAGACACATCAATAACTTTCAGATCTTCATCTTTATTTTCATGATAACTGGAAGAACACGCTTTAATACAATTATCTCTTTTATCACGCATCCTAGCGGTTCTTTCTTTGCACTCATCAATGGAAATTCTCATGGATTTGAGAGACTCATTGATATCATGCTTAGGTGGGATAGATCTAAGTTTCAAAGAATCAACATCAAGAGTAATTATATCCACACTTCTAGCCAATTCATCAATCTTAAGCAATTTCTCTTCAAGCATAGCATTGAAATTGTTTTGCGAGATCATAAACTCCTTAACACTAGTTTCAAATTCAGAAGGCATCTTTCCATAAGAGTTGTTGTAGGAATTACCATAATTATTAGAGGAATTACTAGGAAAAGGCCTAGGATTAAAATTCCCTCTATAAGCATTTTTACCAAAATTATTCCTACCAACAAAATTCACATCCAAACATTCATTGTTATTTTCAATCAAAGTGGACAAAGGCATATCATTAGGATCAGAAGAAGCACTCTTAGCAGCAAATAATTTCATAAGTTCATCCATCTTTCCACTCAAAACACTAATTTCTTCAATAGCATGCACTTTTTTACTAGTAGATCTTTCGGTGTGCCATTAAGAATAATTGACCATAATATTATCTAGGAGTTTGGTAGCTTCTCCTAAGGTAGTTTCCATGAAAGTGCCTCCTGCGGCCGAATCTAAAAGATTTCTGGAAGCAAAATTCAAGCCAGCATAAAAGTTCTGAATAATCATCCATAGATTCAAACCATGCATAGGGCAATTACGTATCATTAGTTTCATTCTCTCCCAAGCTTGCGCAACATGCTCATGATCTAGTTGCTTAAAGTTCATAATATCGTTTCTAAGAGATATGATCTTAGCAGGAGGGAAATACTTAGAGATAAAAGCATCTTTGCACTTATTCCACGAATCAATACTATTTCTAGGCAAAGAGGAAAACCAAGTTTTAGCATGATCTCTAAGTGAAAACAGAAATAACTTCAATTTAACAATATCGTTATATGTATCCCTTTTCTTTTGCATATCACACAAAGAGAGGCGATTTCCTATGCATGGTGGTAGCTACGCACGCATAGTGGCAAACTACACACTCTTTGTTATAAGTTCCTTTTTTGATATATGAGGTGTCGGGTTTCTTATGGCATTGGCACAAGTGCATTTTTGTTATATAGAAATGATTTTTTCTCACTTCTCTTTCTCTTTTTTATTATCTTTTGGACACAAGTGCCTTTTTGTTGTGTTGAAAGGGGCTTTACTCACTTCTCTCATTCATTTTGCTTGCCTTTTTGGCATAATTGCATGTTTGCTTGCCTAGCTAGTTCAAAGTCATGATATTTTCATTATAGAGTTATTTTGTATAGTCCAAAATAATTTATCAAAATAATTAGAGATAAAAATTGGGGCCGTGCGTAGCTACCACCATGGGTAGCAAATTGTTTTTGATCACACAAATCAACAAAGTTGTTTAGATGGGTAGCGGCATCTTCACTAGGAAGGTCGGAGAATTGATCTTTCATGACAAGATTCAACAAAGCAGCATTGATCTCACAAGATTTAGCATCGGTAATAGGAGCAATCGAAGTGCTAATAAAATCATTATTGTTGGTATTGGAGAAGTCACACAATTTGGTATTGTTCTGAGCCATAGTGACAAGCAAGCAATCCAACACACACAAGCAAACAAGAAGCAAGCGAACGATAAACACACGGCAGAAGAAGGGCAAATAAAACGGCAAGGGTGAAGTGGGGGAGAGGAAAACGAGAGGCAAAAATGTAATGCGAAGGATAAGGGTTTGTGATAGGTACTTGGTATATGACTTTTGCGTAAGCCTCCCCGGCAACGGCGCCAGAAATTCTTCTTGCTACTTCTCGAGCTTGCGTTGTATTCCCTCGAAGAGGAAAGGGCACAGTAGCGTAAGTATTTCCCTCCGTTTTTGAGAACCAAGGTATCAATCCAGTAGGAGACCACGCGCGAGTCCCTCGCACCTGCACAAACAAATAAGAACTTCGCAGCCAACGCGATAAGGGGTTGTTAATCCCTTTACGGTCACTTACGGAAGTGAGATCTGATAGAGATGATAGTTTATATTTTTGGTATTTTTGTTTATAAGAACAGAGAGTAAAAGCGGAAAAATTAAAGTAGATGTATATTGATATGTTGAGAATAGACCTGGGGGCCATAGTGTTCTCTAGTGGCTTTTCTCATGATAGCGATATTCTACGGCGGGTAAACAAATTACTGTCGAGCAATTGATAGAAAAGTGAATAATTATGAGACTACTAGGCATGATCATTGTATATAGGCATCACGTCCGAGACAAGTAGACCGACTCCTGCCTGCATCTACTACTATTACTCCACACATCGACCGCTATCCAGCATGCATCTAGTGTATTGAGTTCATAAGAACAGAGTAACGCCTTAAGCAAGATGACATGATGTAAAGGGATAAACTCAAGCAATATGATGTAAACCACATCTTTTTATCCTCGATGGCAACAATACAATACGTTCCTTGCTGCCCCTACTGTCACTGGGAAAGGACACTGCAAGATTGAACCCAAAGCCAAGAACTTCTCCCATTGCAAGAACTATAGATCTAGTAGGCCAAACCAAACCAATAATTCGAAGAGACTTGCAAGGATATTATGAGCACACATAAAGAGTTCAGAAAAGAACCAAATATTTCTCATAGATAATCTTGATCATAAACCCACAATTCATCGGATCTCAACAAACACACCGCAAAAAGAGATTACATCGAATAGATCTCCTCGAAGACCGAGGAGAACTTTGTATTGAGATCCAAAGAGAGAGAAGAAGCCATCTAGATACTAGCTATGGACCCGAAGGTCTGTGGTAAACTACTCACAACTCATGGTAAGGGAGATGATGATGATGTAGAAGCACTCCGTGATGGATCCCCCCTCCGGAGGAGCTCCGGAACAGGCCCCAAGATGGGATCTCATGGGAACAGAAGGTTACGGCGGTGGAACTAGGGTTTTCTCTCCTCCCCTAATGGCTTCGGGGTACGTAGGCTTATATAGGAGGAAGGAGGACACCGGGGGACTCATGAGGGACCCACAAGGCAGGGGGGCGCGCCCCCCACCCTCGTGGGCACCTCGTGGCCCCTACTCCGTGGTTCTCAAGTCTCCCGTGCGTGATTTTCTCCAAAAAAATACATCTCCCGAAGGTTTCATTCCGTTTGGACTCCGTTTAATATTCCTACAAAACCTTAAAACAGGCAAAAAAACAGCAATCTGGACTGGGCCTTTTGTGACGCCCGAAGACCGACGTCCCAGAAGATTCCAGAAGATTCCAGATGTTCCGGGTTGCCCGTGTGTTTCTTTGAGCTTGTGTTATTTATTTTTGCATTGCATCATGTCATCATGCCATCATGTCATTTTTTCTTTGCATCTCAACTTAAATAAATCGTGTGGACCTTCGGTCCATTTAAATCGAGGGAAGATTGACTTCTCTTTATAACATATAAAAGTCTCTCAATATTTTAGGGAGCAATATAATAATATTTCAACTGGTTTGGAATTAACCGCAACACACGTGCATAATTTCCCCATGCTTTCCTACTTCAAGTTTCTCCTTCAAAACCTTCCATGTATTTCTTTTCCCAATTATCGAGGCTCCTCCAATTATCTAGACTCTTTTCAAACTCCTTGAGGCAAGCTATTTATTTTTAGTTTGCACTTCCCTTTTTATTGGAACTATTTTTTGTGGGGTTGGAATTATTCCATAAAGCCTTACAAAAATGTCCATCATTTTTATTTTCGTTCTTTGCCTCTTTTCTTATTTTTTTTCACTCTCTCTAATTATTTCTGTTAAAGAAATAAAAAGGAAGAGGGCTCAGCCTCCAGCAGCCTTCCCTCCCGCGACCCAGCCGGCCCACCTCCTTCTCCCTAGGCCCAGGCCTCTTGGGCCTCCAACCACAGCCAACCAGCCTCCAGGCCCACTCCTTCCCCGAAACCCTAGCCCGCAGCTCTCCCTCTCCCGTCGCTCCCTCTTTTCCCTCTGTCCGCCGCACCTCTCATCTCGTTCCCCTTCGATCTATCGCTCGCCCCGAGCCTCCCTCCGATCCCCTCGAACCCCTTCGCTCCTACCGCGCCCTCCTGCCCCGCGAGCGGCCGCCTGAGCCGACGCATCCGGCCACACCAAGGCGCAGCAGCGCGAGCCCTCCATCCCGCGCCCGACGCGCGCCCAGGCCGTCCGGGCCGCGACCATCTTCCCCGCGCCACCGGTCCGCGGGCTCCTCCGCGCAGGCAACGGCCCCGCCGGCCAGGCCCTCACCTCCAGTGGCCAGGAGCCGCCGGCGCCCTGCGGCCTTCATCCCCATCGCCAGAGCGCCCTCGCCCTCTCCCTCGAGCGGATCCCTTCTCGGCGCCCCGTCCTCCTTCGGCCGTCCTAGCCAGCAGCCGTCGCGCGCCCGCGCAAGGACGGGCCCCTTCCTCCCGCGCGCCCGTGCCTCCTCCTCCATCGCCAGCAGCATCCAGGGTGTTGCTGCTGCCTCCTTTGCCATGGATGTCCTTGCTGCTGCCTTGGCCTCGTCTAGCCCCGACGGCGCCAGCGACCTCCTTGTTGCTGTTGTGCTTCGTCTGTTTTGCTCGGTGTTTTGTTTTGGGCCAGCAGGTATCCCCGGATCAACAAGTTCCAGGACGTTCCAGGGAGTTAACGAGTACATCTACAGACACACCCGAACATCTACATAACGAGTACAACTACCGTCGACATGTACACCAACGTGAACGTCTACATCCCCGACGTCCGAGAACGACTACCGTCGCCGAGACCGCAAGTACATCAACGAACGGGAATGCCTACTCGACGACACAAGACGACGCGGCGAGTACCTCTCCGATGAACGAGAACACCTACTTCCCTCTACGGCATGTACCACTACCGTCGCCCGGAAACGAGGAATTCGCCAAGTACCACGACACGATGACGTGAACAACTACTTCCTCTTCGGAAACGTGAACGGCTACTCGCCTTCTTCCTCTACGTCTCGAACCGTCCCGAAACGAGTGTTTCGAAGGTATAACCCCGAGACGATGACCCGTGTGATGCTTGTTGTGTTGTATGAAATGTTTCCCGTGTGTGCTCCGTGCCGTTTCGTCCGTTTGTCATGTTCCTCGGTTGCCTCGTCGCCGACTCGTGGGAACCCGGTAACGGGATCGCCCCACCTTCATCTCGTTTGACTCGCTCACGCCATCTTTCCTTTTGCACCGGACTCTCAACGAGTTTCCGGCACCGATATGTTGTCGTGGCATCATCTTCGGAATCGTTGCCGTGGTACCCTTTTCTTTCCACCACGGGAACAACACTTCATATCTTCTTCTTGTTAACCTTTTAATAAAATTGCATAAACTTGATCATGTCATCCGCATCATGTTAACAACATTGATATGTTAAATTGTTGTTTGCTTATAATTACTAAACATGCTCATGGGGATTTTCCAGAATTTGTTGTTGTTATTTCCGGCCTCATTTAAAATGTCTAAATAGTGTAGTTTTATTCTGCTTCACCTCTTGCCATGTTAAAAACATTTAATCTTGTCTTGTAAATAAACGAGAGTCAACTAAATAATTAAAATGTGGTGTTTCGTCAATATGCAACTCGTTGCATATTGATCTCCACTTAACTTGTAGTGTTGTTTGTGCACTTTGCCATGCCATGCATATTTAAACCGGACATGCATCATACTTGTTTGTGCATCGTATGCCATGTTTATGCTTGTGTGTTTACCGTGTTGTTTCTTTCTTTCCGGTTGCTTCTCTTGTTAGCTTCGATTTCGTTCCGGAGTTGTGAGGATTCGCTCGACTGTGTTGCTCCGTCTACTTCATGGATCCGTTCTTCTCCCTCGTGAATCCCAGGCAAGATGACCGAACCCGGATATCATTATTATTTTTGCCTATTGCTAGAGTATCGCTCTTTAGTATATTGCCTCGATGCCCATGTTTTCTTGTCAGCCTCCTACTTGTAACCATTGCCCTGTTTAACCAACCTACCTACGCAAACCGTTGCTTGGCTAAGTACGCTTCGCTCAGCCCTTCTTATAGCATTGCTAGTTGCAGGTGAAGATCGAAGATGCTTGCTTCATGTTGAAGTTTGGTTGGGTTATATCACACTATATAAATGTTTAAATGAAATCATCTATATATTGGCAAGGGTGGAAGGCTAAGCCTTTTGCTTGGTGATTTGTTCCACTCATGCCGTTAGGAACCGTATAAACCGGTGTTATGTTCCTTGATTATGCGTTCCTAACACGGTTGGGGTGTATGGGACCCCCTTGATAAACCGCTAAGTGCTAAGTCTTTTCCAGCAAGTCCCAACATTGGTACTATTCGCCTAATAACTAATAAAACATGCATAAGGGTCTTGCAAACCCTCTTTCTTAATTCAACCCCCCGGGCCAGTGCTCCACATGAGTGTTGGTCCGAAACGAGCGGACTGCGGGGCCGCCTTGGGGCAACCTGAGGTATCTGGCATACACCTGTAGGACGTCTCATCCGGACGTGTCCTGAGACTTAGATACGCGCGGCTACTATCAGGGTGTCGACACGCCGGGAGGATTTGCTGGATTAGTCTTACCTTAGTTCGGTTTAACTTGAGCACGGGATTCCGAGAATACTCGGGTCTTCCCACCTATGGAGTTGCGACTCCGCGGATCATGGGCTTGTAATGGGTCAAGTTGGAACACCCCTACAGGGTTTGAACTTTCGAAAGCCGTGCCCGCGGTTATGTGGTAGATGGGAGCTTGTTAATATCCGGTTGTAGATAACTTGACACAATGTTACAATACACTACCAGCGTGTGTACCGTGACTGTCAATTTCCGAATAGGGATTCGAGAGTTGAACACGGTGGAGTTATGTTTGACCGGCTTTAGTTAGGATCACTTCGTGATCATCTCTCGACCGATGCGCCTTCTCTTCTCGCGCTCTTTTACGTAAGCTAGTTGCTAATTGCTGCTGTAGACTCTTGTTGTTCCTTCACCTCTCGTTCTTTCTTCAGCCTTGTCCTCACCCAAGGCTTAAATAGTCTTGTTACCCGGGAACGGGATTGCTGAGTCCTCTGTGGCTCACAGTTACTTCACCACACCAGATGCAGGTTCAGCCGAGATTGAAGCAGGAGCTGGTTCAGTTCTTCTCTGGGAGCTCGATGAAGAGAGTGGCCGTTTGCTTGTGACGTTTAGACGATCAGTAGTGGTTTCTACTAGGATTCGATCCTGACCTGTGGCTTTATGTTGTTTTTGGTATCTTTCTTTTGGATCTTCGCCCGTAGTCGGGTTGTGATGTTTTGTGATGATCTGCTTATGTAATGTATTGTGTGAAGTGGCGAGTGTAAGCCAACTATCTCCTTTTGCAATTTAATCCCTCTTTTACATGAGTCGTGCAAAGATACCAAACTTGAGATCATTCTAGGATGAGCTTATACCTTTAAGTTGTGCCTCGACACGTAGGAGGTATAGTCCCATCCTGGGCATTACAAGTTGGTATTCAGAGCCTTCTCCGACCTAGAAGCCCCCACTGATTGATCGAATCGTTGACGGTTGAGTCTAGACACACACTTAAAATGTTTTGAGTCCTATATTTATATCGGAGAGTAGGATTTCTTTTGCTCCTCATCTCTTTCACTCTGGTGAGGACTCCTGACGATTACTCTTGCCTCTTCTACTTTCAAAAATTGCACCAAATTTTTTTTTAGGATCTCGCGAGTATTGTTTGGATTGTTTCGATGTCTTTGTGACGAGAACATTGTTCTCGATGCCTCCTGTCATTAGGGGTTGTGGCAGTGTCCCGGGGAGTTGAGCTCCGAGGTGTTGTCGTCACAAATCCATCGCGGCAGTACTAGAATACTTAAGACGGCCGACATCGAAAACTCTCCTATGCGGTTAGTGGCAAGATAACCCCGACATCACCTAGTACTGGGGAGGTAGTTCGGGAGTATTGCCATAGCTTGTATAGTGGATGCATTTCGAAGGTCCGAGGTAAACAGTTTCCGAGAAAGACTGGTTATGTGTTGAAGGATGGATACACCTGGATGTAGGTTTAGAGTTGATTGCGCGGTGCTTCCCGTGTATCCCCAACACCTGATTGCATAACTGGAAACTTTCGGAAATCTATAGGTGGGTTCATCTAGTAGTTCTAGGCATTCTTCCAACGGATGCATGATATGAAGTTCGGGGTTCTACATTGAGTGAAGTGGTTTTATGGACTTGTTCCGATTGGGAGTTGCATCTTAAAGGGTCCTTGGCTATGCTGATCCGGGGATTGCAAAACCCTTTTGTAACACGTTCCATGAGCTTTCAGCACGAATATGTCGGAACGAAGCTTCTATCTTGTGTTTGTTCCATCTGTACCTTGTTCCTTTTTATTTTACCTTTTGTTATCCAAGTGGCTTCTCGGCAAGTTGATACCTGCGGAATTCATTCGTTCAAGTCTCTGTTCGAATGATATTGTGAAGATTAGGCTGCTACACATCTATCCTTTGTTCTTGTTTTGATTCTGGTATTCGAGTTGCTTCGATGTCAAATGTTGATTCCATACCTTTCCTAATCGGTGTTCTCATATTTCTATGAGAGTGCTAATTCTTCTTGACCATCGAGATGGTCATGTTAAATCCTTTTCAACCGGTGTGCCTTCTTTTCAAGTTATTCCATACGGACACCGTTGAGAAATCTGACGATTTGTCTGTTTCATTCGTACCAAGTTGTCTTTGTTTTTTTTCCCACCCTCCCACCCTTCTTCTTCTTGGAGCAAGAAATTCTCAAATGAAATATCCAGTTTATTCATGTGATGTTTCTTCAGTCTTTTCCTTCAATGTTCTTATCCGGTGATTTATCATGAAGATGCTCAGAGCTTCAAGTTCATCATTCTTTTGTTCTCTAATTCTGCCGATGGATGTAATTCAAGATTTCGGTGTTCATCTTATCTTTTTTTTCCTCATTTCACAATGCTTTCTTATTCCGGTGCACCAATTAATCATTCTCCTCTTGCTATTCATATCCGGAGTGCTCAAAATTCATAATTCCAGTCTTAATCCGTTCAAGTTATTTTGAGGATTGTTATCTTATTCAAGCCATTTAATTCAACCGGTGCAATTTCTCTTAAGCAATCTTTTCCAACGGTGATTTCTTTAGTGGGCCCTAACCCACAGGTCTTTCTCCAGGATCTTACCTGACTCTTCTAATTTTTTCTGGAGTTACACTCAAATTCTTTTCAAAGTGTGACGTAAGAATGATCTCCATCAGTCACATGCCTTTCTCCAAGATTGCTTTCAAATTCTTGTTCATCATTGGTTCAACCTCTTAATTCTTCAATCTGGAGTGCTCATCAATTCTTCATGGCATTTCTCGTCTTCATTCTCAACATTTGAAGACTGGACAAGTGTTTCTCTTAAATCTTGGCCCGTTCTCTCAAGAGTTGTGGTTCTACCTTCATTCCATCCTCATTATTGTTCCGATTGTGAGGAATTCTTTTATACCGTCCGAAGCATTCATGAATTCTTTTCTTTGTGATCCTCCGAAGGCCATCATTTCAGAAGATTTCTTCGTTCTCAGTTTTCAACTTCGTCCTCCAAATATTCTTCATTGATGTCTCTTCAATCGTCTCCATATTCTTACGGTGGTTCATTCAAGATTACCCTTCCGTTGTTATCATTTTAATTCATTTGTTCTTTTCACAATCCTACCGGTGCTCGTTGAAGTTTTAACCAAGCTTGTGCGAGATCTCTCTTAATTCTTTCCAACGAGAATAAGTAGTATGCCAAATCCTTTGGTTGTCATCAATTTAAATTGGTGAAGGATATGCATCACATAATTCTTATTATATTCCCTCAAGGTGATTTAATTCTTTTGTCTGGAGTTTGTTCATCATATCATATTCTCGGTTCTAAGTTGTTCATCTTGTTTTCCGGAGCTCCAAGTTATTTCAATTATACCATTCCAAAGCTCAATCTAATTCATCGCAGGCCTTGAGTCTTATTCTTTTCATCTTTCACTTCTCATGCTTTCATTACCGGAGTTCTTCATGGTGGTTCATCATCATTTAATTCATCCTTGAAGTTTTCTTCAAGATTTTGTTGGAGCTCAAGCATTCTTCATCATGCTTTCCAATTGCAATTCTTTCTACCTTTGTTTGAGACGGTGTTATGTCATTCTTGACAATTCCTTCATGTTTTACGAGTTATCAAGTATGAGATATTTAAACCCATCATTTTCTTTGTTCAGGAGATCTTTCCAACCATTCAATTTATTCATTGGAGTTATTTTGGGTTGTATTTCACCTAAAAGCTTTCCCTAAGGATTGTTGATATTATGGTGCTTATAATGACCCAAGTTCTTCATTTATCCTCTCCGTGAAATAAGTTTTTCATCTCCTTGTTGATCTCAATCCATTCAAATGTTTTCGTTAGTGGCTGGTTGTCACCTCTTAATTTTGAGATGTTTTCCATAAGTCCACATCAAGCTTATTCGTTTTCGTTGTTGATTTTTCCAACAACTCCGTTCAACCCTTCTTCGTAAGGATGCTCTTTCAAATTCAATTTTGGGAGAAGTTGTCTTTTTCTTCTCCATTCATTCTTTCATTGAACTATATTCTATTCTTTCGTTCCGGAGGCATTGTGATATTGCTCTTTGGACCATCATCTCGTTTTATCAAGATCGTATTCTTCCCTTCCTTATCTATTTAACCGGAGTGTGGTGTCCTCCATTCCAGTTCCGTCTTTTATCTAGCTTATCCGCTCTTTTCAACCGGAGTGTTGTATTCTTCATTCTAGTTCCCTCATCTTATCAAGTTTTAACTCCTTCAACCGGAGTGCTGTCTGAATCTTTCTTAACCTTGTGCCATTCATTTAATTGTTTCGGGGCAATATGTTGCTGTTTTCATCAAGTATCATCTCAACTTGCCAAGTTCTTGTTAATTCCTTCCATTTTCAGACGGAGTGTTGTCCGAATTCTGTCATTCTTATTCCTTGGCCATACCATTGCAGTTTCACATTCTTTTGGTCCGTGAGCTCTTGTTTCATGTCTTTCAACCTACAAGGTTCTTGTTATGTTCCTTGTTCCTCTTTTCTGATGGAGTGTTTTCATCTTTGTTCATCTCTGTTGTATTCTTCTTTCATCTTGTTCAACCTCTCAAGGTTCGTGGTTTCACTCGTTTGTCGAAGAAGCAACTTTGTTTTACCTCTTCCTTTTCCGTTTTTACCCGGTGATATCTCTAGGATCTCGGGTCGAGATCCTCTGTTAGTGTGGGAGAGTTGTGACGCCCGAAGACCGACGTCCCAGAAGATTCCAGAAGATTCCAGATGTTCCGGGTTGCCCGTGTGTTTCTTTGAGCTTGTGTTATTTATTTTTGCATGTCATCATGCCATCATGTCATTTTTTCTTTGCATCTCAACTTAAATAAAACGTGTGGACCTTCGGTCCATTTAAATTGAGGGAAGATTGACTTCTCTTTATAACATATAAAAGTCTCTCAATATTTTAGGGAGCTATATAATAATATTTCAATTTGTTTGGAATTAACCGCAACACACGTGCATAATTTCCCCATGCTTTCCTACTTCGAGTTTCTCCTTCAAAACCTTCCATGTATTTCTTTTCCCAATTATCGAGGCTCCTCCAATTATCTAGACTCTTTTCAAACTCCTTGAGGCAAGCTATTTATTTTTAGTTTGCACTTCCATTTTTATTGGAACTATTTTTTGTGGGGTTGGAATTATTCCATAAAGCCTTACAAAAATGTCCATCATTTTTATTTTTGTTCTTTGCCTCTTTTCTTATTTTTTTGCACTCTCTCTAATTATTTCTGTTAAAGAAATAAAAAGGAAGAGGGCTCAGCCTCCAGCAGCCTTCCCTCCCGCGGCCCAGCCGGCCCACCTCCTTCTCCCTAGGCCCAGGCCTCTTGGGCCTCCAACCACAGCCAACCAGCCTCCAGGCCCACTCCTTCCCCGAAACCCTAGCCCGCAGCTCTCCCTCTCCCGTCGCTCCCTCTTTTCCCTCTGTCCGCCGCACCTCTCGTCCCGTTCCCCTTCGATCTCTCGCTCGCCCCGAGCATCCCTCCGATCCCCTCGAACCCCTTCGCTCCTACCGCGCCCTCCTGCCCCGCGAGCGGCCGCCCGAGCCGACGCATCCGGCCACACCAAGGCGCAGCAGCGCGAGCCCTCCATCCCGCGCCCGACGCGCGCCCAGGCCGTCCGGGCCGCGACCATCTTCCCCGCGCCACCGGTCCGCGGGCTCCTCCGCGTAGGCAACGGCCCCGCCGGCCAGGCCCTCGCCTCCAGCGGCCAGGAGCCGCCGGCGCCCTGCGGCCTTCATCCCCATCGCCAGAGCGCCCTCACCCTCTCCCTCGAGCGGATCCCTTATCGGCGCCCCGTCCTCCTTCGGCCGTCCTAGCCAGCAGTCGTCGCGCGCCCGCGCAAGGACGGGCCCCTTCCTCCCGCGCGCCCGTGCCTCCTCCTCCATCGCCAGCAGCGTCCAGGGTGTTGTTGCTGCCTCCTTTGCCATGGATGTCCTTGCTGCTGCATTGGCCTCGTCTAGCCCCGACGGCGCCGGCGACCTCCTTGTTGCTGTTGTGCTTCGTCTGTTTTGCTCGGTGTTTTGTTTTGGGCCAGCAGGTATCCCCGGATCGACAAGTTCCAGGACGTTCCAGGGAGTTAATGAGTACATCTACAGACGCACCCGAACATCTACATAACGAGTACAACTACCGTCGACATGTACACCAACGTGAACGTCTACATCCCCGATGTCCGAGAGCGACTACCGTCGCCGAGACCGCAAGTACATCTACGAACGGGAACGCCTACTCGACGACACAAGACGACGCGGCGAGTACCTCTCCGATGAACGAGAACACCTACTTCCCTCTACGGCATGTACCACTACCGTCGCCCGGAAACGAGGAATTCGCCAAGTACCACGACACGATGACGTGAACAACTACTTCCTCTTCGGAAACGTGAACGGCTACTTCCTCTCCGAACGTGAACGCCTTCTTCCTCTACGTCTCGAACCGTCCCGAAACGAGTGTTTCGAAGGTATAACCCCGAGACGATGACCCGTGTGATGCTTGTTGTGTTGTATGAAATGTTTCCCGTGTGTGCTCCGTGCCGTTTCGTCCGTTTGTCATGTTCCTCGGTTGCCTCGTCGCCGACTCGTGGGAACCCGGTAACGGGATCGCCCCACCTTCATCTCGTTTGACTCGCTCACGCCATCTTTCCTTTTGCACCGGACTCTCAACGAGTTTCCGGCACCGATATGTTGCCGTGGCATCATCTTCGGAATCGTTGCCGTGGTACCCTTTTCTTTCCACCACGGGAACAACACTTCATATCTTCTTCTTGTTAACCTTTTAATAAAATTGCATAAACTTGATCATGTCATCCGCATCATGTTAACAACATTGATATGTTAAATTGTTGTTTGCTTATAATTACTAAACATGCTCATGGGGATTTTCCGGAATTTGTTGTTGTTATTTTCGGCATCATTTAAAATGTCTAAATAGTGTAGTTTTATTCTGCTTCACCTCTTGCCATGTTAAAAACATTTAATCTTGTCTTGTAAATAAACGAGAGTCAACTAAATAATTAAAATGTGGTGTTTCGTCAATATGCAACTCGTTGCATATTGATCTCCACTTAACTTGTAGTGTTGTTTGTGCACTTTGCCATGCCATGCATATTTAAACCGGACATGCATCATACTTGTTTGTGCATCGTATGCCATGTTTATGCTTGTGTGTTTACCGTGTTGTTTCTTTCTTTCCGGTTGCTTCTCTTGTTAGCTTCGGTTTCGTTCCGGAGTTGTGAGGATTCGCTCGACTGTGTTGCTCCGTCTACTTCATGGATCCGTTCTTCTCCCTCGTGAATCCCAGGCAAGATGACCGAACCCGGATATCATTACTATCTTTGCCTATTGCTAGAGTATCGCTCTTTAGTATATTGCCTCGATGCCCATGTTTTCTTGTCAGCCTCCTACTTGTAACCATTGCCCTGTTTAACCAACCTACCTACGCAAACCGTTGCTTGGCTAAGTACGCTTCGCTCAGCCCTTCTTATAGCATTGCTAGTTGCAGGTGAAGATCGAAGATGCTTGCTTCATGTTGAAGTTTGGTTGGGTTATATCACACTATATAAATGCTTAAATGAAATCATCCATATATTGGCAAGGGTGGAAGGCTAAGCCTTTTGCTTGGTGATTTGTTCCACTCATGCCGTTAGGAACCGTATAAACCGGTGTTATGTTCCTTGATTATGCGTTCCTAACACGGTTGGGGTGTATGGGACCCCCTTGATAAACCGCTAAGTGCTAAGTCTTTTCCAGCAAGTCCCAACATTGGTACTATTCGCCTAATAACTAATAAAACATGCATAAGGGTCTTGCAAACCCTCTTTCTTAATTCAACCCCCCGGGCCAGTGCTCCACATGAGTGTTGGTCCGAAACGAGCGGACTGCGGGGCCGCCTTGGGGCAACCTGAGGTATCTGGCATACATCTGTAGGACGTCTCATCCGGTCGTGTCCTGAGACTTAGATACGCGCGGCTACTATCAGGGTGTCAACACGCCGGGAGGATTTGCTGGATTAGCCTTACCTTAGTTCGGTTTAACTTGAGCACGGGATTCCGAGAATACTCGGGTCTTCCCACCTATGGAGTTGCGACTCCGTGGATCGTGGGCTTGTAATGGGTCAAGTTGGAACACCCCTGCAGGGTTTGAACTTTCGAAAGCCGTGCCCGCGGTTATGTGGCAGATGGGAGCTTGTTAATATCCGGTTGTAGATAACTTGACACAATGTTACAATACACTACCAGCGTGTGTACCGTGACTGTCAATTTCCGAATAGGGATTCGTTAGTTGAACACGGTGGAGTTATGTTTGACCAGCTTTAGTTAGGATCACTTCGTGATCATCTCTCGACCGATGCGCCTTCTCTTCTCGCTCTCTTTTACGTAAGCTAGTTGCTAGTTGCTGCTGCAGACTCTTGTTGTTCCTTCACCTCTCGTTCTTTCTTCAGCCTTGTCCTCACCCAAGGCTTAAATAGTCTTGTTACCCGGGAACGGGATTGCTGAGTCCTCTGTGGCTCACAGTTACTTCACCACACCAGATGCAGGTTCAGCCGAGATTGAAGCAGGAGCTGGTTCAGTTCTTCTCTGGGAGCTCGATGAAGAGAGTGGCCGTTTGCTTGTGACGTTTCGACGATCAGTAGTGGTTTCTACTAGGATTCGATCCTGACCTGTGGCTTTATGTTGTTTTTGGTATCTTTCTTTTGGATCTTCGCCCGTAGTCGGGTTGTGATGTTTTGTGCTGATCTGCTTATGTAATGTATTGTGTGAAGTGGCGAGTGTAAGCCAACTATCTCCTTTTGCAATTTAATCCCTCTTTTACATGAGTCGTGCAAAGATACCAAACTTGAGATCATTCTAGGATGAGCTTATACCTTTAAGTCGTGCCTCGACACGTAGGAGGTATAGTCCCATCCTGGGCATTACACCTTTGGGTTAGTAGGTTAGTCCCAAAAATAATATAAATGTGTATGACAAAGCCCATTAAACATCCAAAACATCATAAATAACAGCATGGAACAATAAAAAATTATAGATACGTTGGAGACGTATCAATGCATAGCAACGAGAGGGGGAGAGTGTGTCTACGTACCCTCGTAGACTGTAAGTGGAAGCGTTATATCAACGCGGTTGATGTAGTGGAACAACTGCACGATCCAACTGCACGATCCAACCGATCAAGTACCGAACGTACGACACCTCCGAGTTTAGCACACGTGCGGCTCAATGATGTCTCCTCCTTCTTGATCCAGCAAGCGGGAGAGGAGAGGTAGATGGGATCACAACCAACATGACGGCGTGGTGATGATGGTGGTGGTGGAGCACCGACAGCGCTTCGCTAAGCGTCGCCGGGACGAGGCGATGGAACTACGGAGTAACGGGAGAGAGAGGGGCGCCAAGGGCTTGGTGTGTCCTCTTGGGGCGCCCCCTCCCCTCTATATATATGTGGTGGGGCGTGGAAAATAGCCCCTCCAAGCCCTAGGGCGCAGCAATAGGGGAGAGGACTTGGACTCCAAGTCCAATCCTATTCCTATTAGGATTCCTTCCCTTTTTGCCTTCCCTAGCCACATGGGCTTTTGAGGACTTAGTGCGCATGGCCCAATAAGGCCAGGGCACCTCCCCTTAGCCCATGTCAGCCCTTGGGACGTGGTGAACCCACTTGTGGACTTCTTGACCCCTCCGGAATCCTCTCGAACCTTCTGAAAGCTTCCCAGTACAATACTAGAAAAACTACACTTTTTTCCGGAACCCATATATACCTCTCGATCATTCCGAGACTCCTCGTGACGTCCGGTATCTCATCTGAGACTCCGAACAATATTTGGTTACCACTCATCAAATATCCCAATACTACTCTAGCGTCAACGAACGTTAAGCGTGCGACCCTACGGGTTCGGGAATTATGTAGTCATGACCGAGACACGTCTCCGGTCAATAACCAATAGCGGAACCTGGATGCCCATATTGATACCTACATATTCCACGAAGATCTTTATCGGTCGAACTATTATCACAATATACGTAATTCTCTTTGTCCATCGGTATGTTACTTACCCGAGATTCGATCGTCGGTATCTTCATACCTAGTTCAATCTCGTTACCGGCAAGTCTCTTTACTCATTCCGTAATAAATCATCCCGTGAATAAATCATTAGTCATTTACTTGCAAGGCTTATTATGATGTGTATTACAGAGAGGGCCCAAAGATACCTCTCCAATACTCGGAGTGAAAAACCCTAATCTTGATCTATGCCAACCCAACAAATACCTTCAGAGACTGATACGTCTCCAACGTATCTATAATTTTTTATTGTTACATGCTATTATTTATGATGTTTTGGATGTTTAATGGGCTTTGTTATACACTTTTATATTATTTTTGGGACTAACCTATTAACCCAAAGGCCCAGTCCAGATTGTTGTTTTTTGCCTATTTCAGGGTTTTACACAAAAGGAATATCAAACGAAGTCCGAACGGAATGAAACCTTTGGGAGAGATATTTTTGGAGCGATATCTTCACGGGAGACTTGAGAACCACGGAATATGGCGCACATGGCGTCCACGAGGGTGGGGGGCGCGCCCCATGCCTCGTGGGTCCCACGTTGGTCCCCCGGTACCCTCCTTCCTCCTATATATACCTATGTACCCTGAAAACATCAAAAGAGAAGAGAAAACCCTAGTTCCACCGCCGCGACCTTCTGTTCCCATGAGATCCCATCTTAGGGCCTGTTCCGGAGCTCCGCCAGAGGGGGGATCTACCATGGAGTGCTTCTACATCAACACCATCGCCTCACCATGAGTTGTGAGTAGTTTACCACAGACCTTCAGGTCCATAGTTAGTACCTAGATGGCTTCTTCTCTCTCTTTGGATCTCAATACCAAGTTCTCCTTGGTCTTCGAGGAGATATATTCGATGTAATCTCTTTTTGCGGTGTGTTTGTCGAGATTCGATGAATTGTGGGTTTATGATCAAGATTATCTATGAGAAATATTTGGTTCTTTTCTGAATTCTTTTATGTATGATTATAATATCCTTGCAAGTCTCTTCGAATTATCGGTTTGGTTTGGCCTACTAGATCTATAGTTCTTGCAATGGGAGAAGTGCTTGGCTTTGGGTTCAATCTTGCGGTGTCCTTTCCCAGTGACAGTAGGGGCAGCAAGGTACATATTGTATTATTGCCATCGAGGATAATAAGATGGGGTTTATATCATATTGATTGAGTTTATCCCTCTACATCATGTCAACTTGCTTATGCCATTACTCTGTTCTTATGAACTTAATACTCTAGATGCATGCTGGATAGCGGTCGATGTGTGGAGTAATAGTGTAATGCCCAGGATGGAATTATACCTCCTACGTGTCGAGGCACGACTTAAAGGCATAAGTCCATCCTAGAATGATCTCAAGTTTGGTATCTTTGCACGACTCATGTAAAAGAGGGATTAAATTGCAAAAGGAGATAGTTGGCTTACACTCGCCACTTCACACAATACAATACATAAGCAAACCATCATCCAAAACATCACAACCCGACTACGGGTGAAGATCCAAAAGAAAGATACCAAAACAACATAAAGCCACAGGTCAGGATCGAATCCTAGTAGAAACCACTACTGATCGTCGAAACGTCACAAGCATACGGCCAAACTCTTCATCGAACTCCTGGTGAAGTACTGATCCATCTCCTGCATCAAACTCGGCTGAACCTGCATCTGGTGTGGTGAAGTAACTGTGAGCCACAGAGGACTCAGCAATCCCGTTCCCGGGTAACACGACTATTTAAGCCTTGGGTGTGGAACAAGGCTGAAGAAAGAATAAGAGGTGAAGGAAAAACAAGAGTCTGCAGCAGCAACTAGCACTAGCTTACGTAATAGAGAGCGAGAAGAGAAGTGCCTCGGTCGAAAGATGATCACGAAGTGATCCTAGCTACAACACGACAAACATAACCCCACCGTGTTCAACTCCCGAATCCCTATTCGGAAATTGACAGTCACGGTACACACGCTGGTAGTGTATTCGAACAAGGTGTCAAGTTATCTACAACCGGATATTAACAAGCTCCCATCTGCCACATAACCGCGGGCACGACTTTCGAAAGTTCAAACCCTGCAGGGGTGTTCCAACTTGACCCATTACAAGCCCACGATCCGCGAAGTCGCAACTCCATAGGTGGGAAGACCCGAGTATTCTCGGAATCCCGTGCTCAAGATACTCCGAACTAAGGTAAGGCTAATCCAGCAAATCCTCCCGGCGTGTCGACACCCTGATAGTAGCCGCGCGTATCTAAGTCTCAGGACACGACCGGATGGGCGATGCTACAGGTGTATGCCAGATACCTCGGGTTGCCCCAAGGCGGCCCTGCAGGACCCCCGTTTTGGACCAACACTCATGTGGAGCACTGGCCCGGGGTTGTTGAATTAAAATAAAAGGGATAGCTAGTCCCTATGCAAGTTTTATTAGTTATTAGGCAAATAGTACCAATGTTGGGACTTGCTGGAAAAGACTTAGCACTTAGCGGTTTATCAAGGGGGTCCCATACACCCCAACCGTGTTAGGAACGCATAATCAAGGAACATAACACCGGTTTATACGGTTCCTAACGGCATGAGTGGAACAAATCACCAAGCAAAAGGCTTAGCCTTCCACCCTTGCCAATATATAGATGATTTCATTTTAAGCATTTATATAGTGTGATATAACCCAACCAAACTTCAACATGAAGCAAGCATCTTCGATCTTCACCTGCAACTAGCAATGCTATAAGAAGGGCTGAGCGAAGCGTACTTAGCCAAGCAACGGTTTGCATAGGTAGGGTGGTTAAACATGGCAATGGTTACAAGTAGGAGGCTGACAAGAAAGACATGTGTAAGGATGGCAATGGGTCGGGTTTGGATCGGGATGAACAATATCAAATCCATATCCATATCCATGAAGACAGTCTTTGCCCGCCCATGAAAAAATCCATGGGTGAAAAAATATGTCCATGTCCAAACCCGATGGATATCCATACCCACTGGATATCCATTGGGTCCTCTCTAGACATATAAATAAGACATAACACAATGTTAACATAAGATCTTCCATTCTTCACTTCGTGAGAGGCTAGGCTTCACTTATGGTAAATCAACGTCCCCTAACAACATAAGATCATTTATTATTTTTCTAACAAATGAGAATGACGAGTCATTTAACAAGGAGATAAATATAAGGGAAGGGTATTGGGGTATGTTACAGTGGGGATTGAATGTCAACTAATAAAAGTTATGATGAGGATTGTGTAATTTCTTTTGCAAGTTTTGGATAACAAAGTGTAAAATTGCAGTGGGACATCTGACTGCGGGGTAGGGATAGCAGATTTTTGCCATTAAGTCATACTATCAGGTCGGGTTTGGATATACCCACGGGTACAAGATTATATCCATGCCCTACCCACGAGTAATCGGGTCGGGTTTGGGTGCTGCCCATGGACACAAAAGCATATCCAAACCCTATCCATTCGGGTCGGATATCCATGGATATCCATGTCCATGGATAACATTGCCATCCTTAGACATGTGCATCGAGGCAAAACCATAGAGCGAAACTACTAGCAATAGGCAAAGATAGTAATGTTATCGGGGTTCGGTCATCTTGCCTGGAATTCCGCAAGGGAGAAGAACGGATCCACGAAGTAGACGGAGCAACATAGACGAGAGAATCCTCACAACTCCGGAACGAAACCGAAGCTAACAAGAGAAGCAACCGGAAAGAAAGAAACAACACGGTAAAAAGACAAGCATAAACATGGCATACGATGCACAAACAAGTATGATGCATGTCCGGTTTAACTATGCATGGCATGGCAAAGTGCACAAAAAATACTACAAGTTAAGTGGAGCTCAATATGCAATGAGTTGCATATTGACGAAACACCACATTTAATTATTTAGTTGACTCTCATTTATTTACAAGACAAGATTAAATGTTTTTAACATGGCAAGAGGTGAAGCAAAAGTAAACTATCTATTTAGGCATTTTAAATGAGGCCGGAAAATAACAACAACAAGTCCGGAAAAACCCCATGAGCATGTTTAACAATTATTAAAGCAACAACAAATTCACACATTTAATGTTGTTAACATGATGCGGATGACATGATCAAGTTTATGCAATTTTATTAAAGAGTTAACAAGAAGAAGACATGAAGTATTGTCACCACGGTGGAAGGAAAGGGTGCCACGGCAACGATCCGAAAATGATGCCACGCATCATATCGGTTCCGGTAACTCGTTGAGAGTCCGGTGCAAAAGGAAAGATGGCGTGAGCGAGACATGGAAGATGATAAGGTGGGGTGATCCCGTTGCCGGGTTCCCACGAGTCGGTGACGAGGCAACCGAGGAACATGACAAACGGACGAAACGGCACGAAGCACACACGGGAAACATTTCATACAACCACAACAAGCATCACACGGTTCATCCACGGGGTCGTCTCGTTATACCTTTGAAGCGTGCGTTTTGGGGCGGTTCGAGACGTAGAGGAAGAAGGCGTTCACGTTCGGAGAGGAAGTAGTGGAAGTAGTGGTACACGGGTCGGGGTACACGTCCGTAGAGGGAAGTAGTTGTACTCGCGGTCTT
Organism: Secale cereale; assembly: GCA_902687465.1. Classification (NCBI taxonomy): domain Eukaryota; kingdom Viridiplantae; phylum Streptophyta; class Magnoliopsida; order Poales; family Poaceae; genus Secale; species Secale cereale. The sequence goes on along the minus strand of LR738710.1, from coordinate 125,917,878 downwards.
CGGCGACGGTAGTCGTTTGGGCGTCGAGTTCGTAGATGTACTAGCGGTCTTCGGCGACGGTAGTCGTACACGGTCGTAGACGTTCACGGAGCTCGCAGCCGTAGAGGTACACGGGCGACGGTAGACGTTCGGGTATCCGTAGAGGTACACGTGTAGTCGAACTTGGCGGTTCATCGGCGACTCGAAGGGGTACTCGGCGGTCTCGATCCGTAGATGTACGGGTCCAAAATTAGATATGCTTGCTGTTACATGGTTACTTGAGATAACAATAACAGCAACAAAACAACAAAAAGGGAAAAAAAAGGCTGCGGTCGGCGACGAGGCAGAGGACTGGCTGGAGAGGCACATCTCCTGGCTGAAGGAGATGCGGCGGGGGCGTTGGCCTCGTCCCTGGCGTGGACGACAAGGGAGGCCGATGGGGAGGCCTAGAGGGCGCGCCGGTGGCCTGGAGGCGAGGGGCACAGCGGCGCGGGAGGCCATGCCGAGGCGGCTCCGGGTGGAGGGAGCGAGGCGAACGAGACGCTCCTGCGCGGCGCGGCTTTGGGGGCCCGAGGCGCAGGTACTTCGGTGGCGGTCAGCACAGCCCCGCGGCGCAGGAGAGGAGGGCGCCTTGGTGCGGCGGCGTCCACGCGAGGGAGGCGCTGGCATGGTGGAAGCCTGGAGACGGAGGGAGGAGGAGGGCCAGAGGGCCGCAGGGACGGAGGCGAGGCGAAGGGCGGCGCTGGCGCGCGCGAGCCTTGGCGACGGAGGGAACGGACGCGGGCGATGCTCGAGGCTGAGGGAGATCGAGGGAATGGGTTCGAGGCAGAGCGGGGAATCGGAAAGAGGCTCGATGGGTGGCGGCAGACAGGGGAAGAAGGGAGCGATGGGGGCGAGAAGATGGTCGGGCTAGGGTTTGCAAGGGAGTGGGCTGCGGCCTAGAGGGAGAGATGGGCCAGGGAGGTCTAGAGGCCCAAGAGGGATGGAGGCCGGGCTGCACTGGGATGATGGCCTGATGGCCTCTGCTCTTTTAAAAACTGATCCTTTTTTAGCAGAAACCAAAAGGAGAAGAAAAGAATGAGGAGGGGGTTTTTAGGGCAAAAACACAAGAGGTTATTTTTCTCGGGCATCATAAAATGAGCAAGGTCCGAGAAAAATAGAAAATGCATGAACGAAAAATAATTCAAACATATTTGAATTTAATTCAAATGGGTTTGAACTAAGACTTGATTAAAGAAGTGTCCTAAAATGTTCGAATTTTTGGAGGAACCTCGAAACAACGGAAAAGAATTATTGGCAAGGTTTGAGGCAAGGAATGCGAAAGAAAAGGCATGGGGAAAATGCAAGTGTGTTACGGTGATTCCGAAGCAATGGAATATTTATTATATAGCTCCCTAAATATTGAGAGGCTTTTATATGTTATAAAGAGAAGTCATCCTTCCCTCGATTTAAATGGACCGAAGGTCCACACAATTTATTTAAGTTGAGATGCAAAATAAATATGACATGATGGCATGATGACATGATGCAATGCAAAATAAAAACAACACAAGCACAACGAACACACGGGAGAACCCGGAACATCTGGAATCTTCTGGAATCTTCTGGGACGTCGGTCTTCGGGCGTCACAACTCTCCCACACTAACAGAGGATCTCGACCCGAGATCCTAGAGATATCACCGGGTAAAAACGAAAAGGAGGAGGTAAAACAAAGTTGCTTCTTTGACAGACGAGTGAAAACCAAAGAACCTTGAGAGGTTAAACAAGTTGAATAAAGAATACAATGGAGATGAACGAAGATGAAAACTCCGTTAGAAAAGAGGAACAAGGAACATAACAAGAACCTTGTAGGTTGAAAGACATGAAGCAAGAGCTTACGAACCAAAAGAATATGAAACTACAACGGTATAGCCAAGGAATGACAATGACAGAATTTGGACAGCACTCCGACTGAAAATGGAAGGAATTAACAAGAGTTTGAGGAGAAGGGATGATACTTGATGAAATGAACAACATACTGCCTCTGAAATAATTGAAAGGATGGCACAAGAGGTAAGAAAGATTCAGACAGCACTCCGGTTGAAAAGAGAGGCAAACTTGATAAGATGAGGAAACTTGAATGAATAATACAACACTCCGGTTAATGATAAGCAAGGGGAAAAAACATGAACTCGATAAAACGATATGATGGTTTGGAGAGAGCAACATTACAAAGCCTCCGGAACGAAAGAATAGATGCTAGATCGTTGGAAAGAAAAGATCAAAGAAGAAGATGACAACTTCTCCCACGAATGAATTAGAAAATCCTCTTACAAAGAAGGGTTGAATGGGGTTGATGGAAAAAAATCAACAACGAAAACGAATAAGCTTGATGTGGGCTTATGGAAAACATTTCAACATTAAGAGGTGACAACCAGCCACTAACAGAAACGAATTGCTTGGATTGAGATCAACAAAGAGACGATAAACTTATTTCGTCGGAATGATAAATGAAGTACTTGGGTCATTTATAGCACCATAATAGCAACAATTCTCAAGGAAAGCTTTAGGTGAATTATAACCCAAGATTACTCCAAGAGATAAAATGAGGGGTTGAAGGATCTCCTAAAGAGAAAGAAATGATGGTTTTTAATTGTCTCATTCTTGATAACTCGTGAATCATGAAACATGAAGGAATTGTCAAGAATGACATAACACCACCTGAAAAGATAAGGTAGAAAGAATTGCAATAGGAATGCATGATGAAGAATGCTTGAGCTCCAACAAGAATCTTGATGCAGACTTCGAGGATGAATTAAAACATGATGAACCACCATGACGAACTCCGGTAATGAAAGCATGAGAAGTGAAAGATGAAAAGAATAAGATTCAAGGCCTGCGATGAATTAAATTGAGCTTTGAAATGATATAATTGAAATAACTTGGAGCTGCGGAAAACAAGATGAACAACTTAGGAACCAAGGATATGATATGATGAACAAGCTCCAGACAAAAGAATTAAATCACCTTGAAGGAATAAGAATAAGAATTATGTCATGCATATCCTTCACCAATTTAAATTGATGACAACCAAAGGATTTGGCATACTACTTATTCTCGTTGCAAAGAATTAAAGAGAGAACTCGCACAAGCTTGGGTAAATCTTCAACGAACCACCGATAGGATGATGAAAAGAACAAATGAATTAAAACGATAACAACGGAAAGGTAAACTTGAATGAGCCACCGTAAGAATATGGAGACGAACGAAGAGGCATCAATGAAGCATATTTGGAGAACGAAGTTGAAAACTGAGAACGAAGAGATATTCTGGAAAGATGGCCTTCGGAGGAACACAAAGAAAATAATTCATGAAATGCTTCGGATGGCATAAAAGAATTCCTCACAAACGGAACAATAATGAGGATGGCATGAAGCTAGAACCACAAATCTTCAAGAGAACGGACCAAGATTTAAGAGAAACTCTTCTCCGGTCTTCAATTGTTGATAGTTAAGGGGAGAAATGCCATAAGAATTGTTGAGCACTCCGGAATGAAGAATTAAAAAGGTTGAACCAGTGATGAAAAAGAATTTGAAAGCGATCTTGGAGAAGGCATGTGACTGATGGAAATCATTCTTACGTCACACTTGAAAAGAATTTCAGAATACTCCGGAAAAAGAAGAGTCAGGTAAGATCCTGGGAAAAGACCTGTGGGTTAGGGCCCAGTCAAAAGAAATCACCGTTGAAAAGATTGCTTAAGAGATATTGCACCGGTTGAATTAAATGGCTTGAATAAGGAGACAAAGCTCAAAATAATTTGAACGGAATAAGAATTGAAACATGAATCTTCTAAGATATCATCAGCACTCCGGATATGAGTAGCAAGAGGAGAATTATTAATTGGTGCACCGGAATAAGAAAGCATTGTGAAATGAGGAAAAGAATAAGATCAACACCGAAATCTTGAATTACATCCACCGGCAGAATTTGAGAACAAAAGAATGATGAACTTGAAGCTCTTGAGCATCTTCACGATAAATCACCGGATAAGAACATTGAAGGAAATGAATGAAGAAATATCACATGAATAAAATGGATACTTCATCTGAGAATTTCTGGCTCCAAGAAGAAAAAGGGTGGGAGGGTGGGGAAAACAAAGACAACTTGGGATGACTGAAACAAACACCGTCGGATTTCTCAACGGCGTCCGTATGGAATAACTTGAAGAGAAGGCACACCGGTTGAAAGAATTAAGAAGACAAGCTCAATGATCAAGAAGGACTAGCACTCCCACAGAAATATGAGAACACCGATTAGGAAAGGTATGGAATCAACATTTGACATCGAAGCAACTCGAATACCAGAATGAAAACAAGAACAAAGGATAGATATGCAACATGATCTTCACAATATCATCCGAACAGAGAATTGAACGAATGAATTCCGTAGGTACATCAACTTGACGAGAAGCCACTTGGAGAACAAAAATAAATAAAAAGGAACAAGGAGCAGATGGAACAAATACAAGATAGAAGCTTCGTTCGACATCTTCGTGCTGAAAGCTCATGGAACGTGTTACAAAAGGGTTTTGTCATCCCTGGATCAGCATAGCCAAGGACCCTTTAAGATGCAACTCCCGATCAGAACAAGTCCATAAACCACTTCACTCAATGTAGAACCCCGAACTTCATATCATGCATTCGTTGGAAGAATGCCTAGAACTACTAGATGAACCCATCTATTAATTTCCGAAAGTTTCCAGTTATGCAATCAGGTGTTGGGGATACACGGGAAGCACCGCGCAATCAACTCTAAACCTACATCCAGGTGTATCCATCCTTCAACACATAACCAGTCTTTCTCGGAAACCGTTTACCTCGGACCTTCGAAACGCATCCACTATACAAGCTATGGCAATACTCCCGAACTACCTCCCCAGTACTGGGTGATGTCGGGGTTATCTTGCCACTAACCACATAGGAGAGTTTTCGATGTCGGCCGTCTTAAGTATTCTAGTACTGTCGTGATGGATTTGTGACGACAACACCTCGGAGCTCAACTCCCCGGGACACTGCCACAACCCCTAATGACAGGAGGCATCGAGAACAATGTTCTCGTCACAAAGACATCGAAACAATCCAAACAATACTCGCGAGATCCTAAAAAAAAATTGGTGCAATTTTTGAAAGTAGAAGAGGCAAGAGTAGTCGTCAGGAGTCCTCACCAGAGTGAAAAGAGATGAGGAGCAAAAGAAATCCTACTCTCCGATATATATATAGGACTCAAAACATTTTCAGTGTGTGCCTAGACTCAACCGTCAACGATTCGATCAATCAGTGGGGGCTTCTAGGTCGGAGAAGGCTCTGAATACCAACTTGTAATGCCCAGGATGGAATTATACCTCCTACGTCTCGAGGCACGACTTAAAGGCATAAGTCCATCCTAGAATGATCTCAAGTTTGGTATCTTTGCACGACTCATGTAAAAGAGGGATTAAATTGCAAAAAGAGATAGTTGGCTTACATTCGCCACTTCACACAATACAATACATAAGCAAAACATCATCCAAAACATCACAACCCGACTACGGGTGAAGATCCAAAAGAAAGATACCAAAAAAACATAAAGCCACTGATCGTCGAAACGTCACAAGCATACGGCCAAACTCTTCATCGAACTCCTGGTGAAGTACTGATCCATCTCCTGCATCAAACTCGGCTGAACCTGCATCTGGTGTGGTGAAGTAACTGTGAGCCACAGAGGACTCAGCAATCCCGTTCCCGGGTAACACGACTATTTAAGCCTTGGGTGTGGAACAAGGCTGAAGAAAGAATAAGAGGTGAAGGAAAAACAAGAGTCTGCAGCAGCAACTAGCACTAGCTTACGTAATAGAGAGCGAGAAGAGAAGTGCCTCGGTCGAAAGATGATCACGAAGTGATCCTAGCTACAACACGACAAACATAACCCCACCGTGTTCAACTCCCGAATCCCTATTCGGAAATTGACAGTCACGGTACACACGCTGGTAGTGTATTCGAACAAGGTGTCAAGTTATCTACAACCGGATATTAACAAGCTCCCATCTGCCACATAACCGCGGGCACGGCTTTCGAAAGTTCAAACCCTGCAGGGGTGTTCCAACTTGACCCATTACAAGCCCACGATCCGCAAAGTCGTAACTCCATAGGTGGGAAGACCCGAGTATTCTCGGAATCCCGTGCTCAAGATACTCCGAACTAAGGTAAGGCTAATCCAGCAAATCCTCCCGGCGTGTCGACACCCTGATAGTAGCCGCGCGTATCTAAGTCTCAGGACACGACCGGATGGGCGATGCTACAGGTGTATGCCAGATACCTCGGGTTGCCCCAAGGCGGCCCTGCAGGACCCCCGTTTCGGACCAACACTCATGTGGAGCACTGGCCCGGGGTTGTTGAATTAAAATAAAAGGGATAGCTAGTCCCTATGCAAGTTTTATTAGTTATTAGGCAAATAGTACCAATGTTGGGACTTGCTGGAAAAGACTTAGCACTTAGCGGTTTATCAAGGGGGTCCCATACACCCCAACCGTGTTAGGAACGCATAATCAAGGAACATAACACCGGTTTATACGGTTCCTAACGGCATGAGTGGAACAAATCACCAAGCAAAAGGCTTAGCCTTCCACCCTTGCCAATATATAGATGATTTCATTTTAAGCATTTATATAGTGTGATATAACCCAACCAAACTTCAACATGAAGCAAGCATCTTCGATCTTCACCTGCAACTAGCAATGCTATAAGAAGGGCTGAGCGAAGCGTACTTAGCCAAGCAATGGTTTGCATAGGTAGGGTGGTTAAACATGGCAATGGTTACAAGTAGGAGGCTGACAAGAAAGACATGGGCATCGAGGCAAAACCATAGAGCGGAACTACTAGCAATAGGCAAAGATAGTAATGTTATCGGGGTTCGGTCATCTTGCCTGGAATTCCGCAAGGGAGAAGAACGGATCCACGAAGTAGACGGAGCAACATAGACGAGAGAATCCTCACAACTCCGGAACGAAACCGAAGCTAACAAGAGAAGCAACCGGAAAGAAAGAAACAACACGGTAAAAAGACAAGCATAAACATGGCATACGATGCACAAACAAGTATGATGCATGTCCGGTTTAACTATGCATGGCATGGCAAAGTGCACAAACAATACTACAAGTTAAGTGGAGCTCAATATGCAACGAGTTGCATATTGACGAAACACCACATTTAATTATTTAGTTGACTCTCATTTATTTACAAGACAAGATTAAATGTTTTTAACATGGCAAGAGGTGAAGCAAAAGTAAACTACCTATTTAGGCATTTTAAATGAGGCCGGAAAATAACAACAACAAGTCCGGAAAAACCCCATGAGCATGTTTAACAATTATTAAAGCAACAACAAATTCACACATTTAATGTTGTTAACATGATGCGGATGACATGATCAAGTTTATGCAATTTTATTAAAGAGTTAACAAGAAGAAGACATGAAGTATTGTCACCGCGGTGGAAGGAAAGGGTGCCACGGCAACGATCCGAAAATGATGCCACGCATCATATCGGTTCCGGTAACTCGTTGAGAGTCCGGTGCAAAAGGAAAGATGGCGTGAGCGAGACATGGAAGATGATAAGGTGGGGTGATCCCGTTGCCGGGTTCCCACGAGTCGGTGACGAGGCAACCGAGGAACATGACAAACGGACGAAACGGCACGAAGCACACACGGGAAACATTTCATACAACCACAACAAGCATCACACGGTTCATCCACGGGGTCGTCTCGTTATACCTTTGAAGCGTGCGTTTTGGGGCGGTTCGAGACGTAGAGGAAGAAGGCGTTCACGTTCGGAGAGGAAGTAGTGGAAGTAGTGGTACACGGGTCGGGGTACACGTCCGTAGAGGGAAGTAGTTGTACTCGCGGTCTTCGGCGACGGTAGTCGTTCGGGCGTCGAGTTCGTAGATGTACGGTCTTCGGCGACGGTAGTCGTACACGGTCGTAGACGTTCACGGAGCTCGCAGCCGTAGAGGTACACGGGCGACGGTAGACGTTCGGGTATCCGTAGAGGTACACGTGTAGTCGAACTTGGCGGTTCGTCGGTGACTCGAAGGGGTACTCGGCGGTCTCGATCCGTAGATGTACGGGTCGAAAATTAGATATGCTTGTTGTTACATGGTTACTTGAGATAACAATAACAGCAACAAAACAACAAAAGGGGAAAAAAAAGGCTGCGGTCGGCGACGAGGCAGAGAACTGGCTGGAGAGGCACATCTCCTGGCCGAAGGAGATGCGGCGGGGGCGTTGGCCTCGTCCCTGGCGTGGACGACGAGGGAGGCCGATGGGGAGGCCTGGAGGGCGCGCCGGTGGCCTGGAGGCGAGGGGCACAGCGGCGCGGGAGGCCATGCCGAGGCGGCTCCGGGCGGAGGGAGCGGGGCGAACGAGACGCTCCTGCGCGGCGCGGCTTTGGGGGCCCGAGGCGCAGGTACTTCGGTGGCGGTTGGCGCAGCCCCGCGGCGCAGGAGAGGAGGGCGCCTTGGCGCGGCGGCGTCCACGCGAGGGAGGCGCTGGCGTGGTGGAAGCCTGGAGACGGAGGGAGGAGGAGGGCCAGAGGGCCGCAGGGACGGAGGCGAGGCGAAGGGCGGCGCTGGCGCGCGCGAGCCTTGGCGACGGAGGGAACGGACGCGGGCGATGCTCGAGGCTGAGGGAGATCGAGGGAATGGGTTCGAGGCAGAGCGGGGAATCGGAAAGAGGCTCGATGGGTGGCGGCGGACAGGGGAAGAAGGGAGCGATGGGGGCGAGAAGATGGTCGGGCTAGGGTTTGCAAGGGAGTGGGCTGCGGCCTAGAGGGAGAGATGGGCCAGGGAGGTCTAGAGGCCCAGGAGGGATGGAGGCCGAGCTGCGCTGGGATGATGGCCTGATGGCCTCTCCTCTTTTAAAAACTGATCCTTTTTTAGCAGAAACCAAAAGGAGAAGAAAAGAATGAGGAGGGGGTTTTTAGGGCAAAAACACAAGAGGTTATTTTTCTCGGGCATCATAAAATGAGCAAGGTTCGAGAAAAATAGAAAATGCATGAACGAAAAATAATTCAAACATATTTGAATTTAATTCAAATGGGTTTGAACTAAGACTTGATTAAAGAAGTGTCCAAAAATGTTCGAATTTTTGGAGGAACCTCGAAACAACGGAAAAGAATTATTGGCAAGGTTTGAGGCAAGGAATGCGAAAGAAAAGGCATGGGGAAAATGCAAGTGTGTTACGGTGATTCCGAAGCAATGGAATATTTATTATATAGCTCCCTAAATATTGAGAGGCTTTTATATGTTATAAAGAGAATTCATCCTTCCCTCGATTTAAATGGACCGAAGGTCCACACAATTTATTTAAGTTGAGATGCAAAATAAATATGACATGATGGCATGATGACATGATGTAATGCAAAATAAAAATAACACAAGCACAACGAAACACGGGAGAACCCGGAACATCTGGAATCTTCTTGGACGTCGGTCTTCGGGCATCACAAATAGTAGTAGATGCGGAATCATTTCTGTAATGCCCAGTATGCGGCTATGTCCCCCACGTGTCGAGGCACGACTTAAGGACATAAACGCATACTAGAAGGATCTCAAGTATGGTATCTTTGCACAACTCATGTAAAATCAGGGATGAAGATGTAAAATGATAGTTGGCTTACACTCGCCACGTCACACAATGAAATACAATAACCTACATCATCCAAATAACATCAGAGTCCGACTACGGACGAAATCCAAACGAAAAGATACCATAAATAACACAAGCCCGGATCCTCCTAGTAAGAACCACTATTGATCGTCGGGATAAGACACATAGTAATGTCCACGCTCTTCATCGAACTCCCAGTACAGCTCTGAACCATCTCCTGTATAGTTCTCAACTGTACATGCATCTGGTGTGTGTTGAGTCTGTGAGCCATAGAGGACTCATCAATCCCGTTCACGGGTAGCAAAACTATCAAAGCCTTAGGTGTGGAAAGGTTGTAAACAAAGGTTGCAGCAAGCACTAAGCACTAGCTTATGAGTTTAGAGCGAGAAGAGAACAAGTGCCAACGATCGCCAAGTTGATCAAGAAGTGATCCTAACTACTCACGATCAAACATAATCCCACCGTGTTCACTTCCCGAAGCCCTTCGGAAAGAGACCATCACGGTTACTCACGCAGGTAGTGTATTCATGAACATGGTGTCAAGTTATCTACAACCGGATATTAACAAATTCCCATCTGCCACATAACCGCGGGCACGGCTTTCGAAAGATCAAACCCTGCAGGGGTGTCCCAACTTAGCCCATGACAAGCTCACGATCTACAGAGTCGCAACTCCAAAGTGGGAAGACCCGAGTATTCTCGGAATTCCGTGCTCAAGATATTTCGACAAAGGTAAAACTAATCCAGCAAGACCTCCCGGCGTGCCAACACCCTGACACTAGCCGCGTGTATCTAGTCTCAGGCCACGACCGGATGAGTCATCCTACAGGTGTATACCAGACCTTGAGCTTCCTCTAGGTGGCCCCGCAGTCTGCTCAGTTTGGACCAACACTCATGAGGAGCACTGGCCCGGGTTGTTAATTAAGAACTCGGGTTTGCAACGCCCTATGCAAGTTTTAGTTATTAGGCAAATGTAAAACCAATGTTGGGCCTTGCTGGAAAAGCTTTAGCACTGAGCGAATTATCAAGGGGGGCCATAAACCCCAACCGTGTTAGGGACACAAAATCAAGGAACATAACACCGGTTTATCGGTTCCTAGGGTGGCATGAGTGGAACAAAACACCAAGCAAGAGGCTTAGCCTTCCACCCATTACCAATATATAGGTGAATTAGTTTGACAGATTATATATTGTGATATCCCAATAAAACTTCATCACGGGGCAAGAATCTTTCAAATCTTCACCTGCAACTAACGCTATAAGAGGGGCTGGGCGATGCGTACTTAGCCAAACAATGGTTTGCTAGGAAGGTGGTTAGAGAGTTTCATGGCAACAATAGGAGGGCTGACAAACAGGAATAGGCATCGAGGCAATATCTAAATAGCGAGACATCTAGCATAGGCAAAGATAGTAGTGATATCTGGGAATGGTCATCTTGCGTGTTGATTCCACGGAGGGATCGTAACCTTGCTCCTCAAACTCAGCCTCGGTAGGAACCTCGTACTTCGAATCAGGGCTCTAACCAACACAACAATGCAACACCGGAACACAATCAATCATCATGCAATGCTCAAACACATGATGCATGAATATGATGCGTATGGACATGGAAGGACATGATGCATCTCCTATAGACACAAGGAATGCACAAGCATCATAGCAAACAAGATCACAACACATGCATGAAACAAGCAAAGAACAAAACTAACATGTTCACAAGGTTATGTAGATTATTTAAACAAGCACCCAACAAGTTTAAAAAAGTTGATTAACATGGCAAGGGTGCAATTAGGACTACAACAACAAGCTAGCATTTTTAAATGGGCTAGAAAGAACAAACAACAATTTCCCGAAACTCCCATATTCATTTAAATGCATTTGGGACAGAACTGAGAAACTCACATTTTTAAGTTGTTAAACATGCAAAACAACAGCACCACAATATTCTACACATTTTTCCACCCCAAATGCATATAAAGTTTGTTAAATTTGGAGTTGTAGATATTTAGTTATGATTTTTACAAGTTTAAGCACATTTAAAACACAAAATAATTCAAACATCATTTTAAATGTTTTAAACATGGCAATAAACAGCATATAAATATTCTACATGAAAAACTAAGCAGTTTTCATATATAACTCATTTTCATCAGATGCATAATTTAAAAGATATTAATTATGCAAAGTAAATGCAGGAAAAGAAAAGAAAACAAAACAGAAAAAGAAAAACAGGCGTAAAAGGTCAAAATGACCCAGGCCATCCTAGCCGCAGCCACTGACCTGTGGGGTCACGGGTGCTGAGGTGGCGGCGGCTGTGTGCGCGCGGGGGTGGAGCTGCTGGGTGGATGACAGGAGGGGTCCACTGTCATAGGCAAGAGGCAAGGCAAGGGGGTCTCTGAAACAAAAATATGCATGCGCCTAAGGGGATTCGAACCCGGGTTCGCCCGGGTCGGAGCCTGAGGCCCGCACCACCGCGCTGCTACTGATGCCGTTGAAAGAACATGGCACAGTTCTCCTTTGAACTAGCTCCATGGCGGATGGGGATTCCTTCTCCTCTGCAACAGAGAAGTCACCGGCCTGCACCGGCGGGAAACGGCGAAACGGCGGCGGCGGGTGCAGAGAGGGCTGCTGCGAGGCTCGGCCACGAGGGAGGAAGCAGAGGCGCTCGAGCTCGAGCGTTGCTTGGCTCGGGGCCATGGCGCGGCGCGGCAAGGCATGCGGGTGTGCGCGCGAGCTCGGCTCGGGCGTGCGGGTGTGTGTGGGAGGTGATGTGGTGTGCGTGGACCAGCGAGGTGAGCAGCGACATGACGCACGAGCAAAACAAGCTGCCGCGGGCACAAGCACGAAGAGGAACAGGGCGGATGAGCGGAACGGCGGCGAGCTGCAGGATGAGAGACGCCTACGCGGACAAATCGGCGACAGAACATAGTAGGAGAGGGGTTGGGGTATACCTAGTATACCTCTGACCCTAAGACGTGGCCGGGGACACCGCATGACGACAGTGGGGAGGCGGCGATCTTCGGTGGCCTGCTTCTCCACGGAGAAGACGACGGAGAGGACGAAGAGGACGTCGGGGAAGGCGTCCTCGGGCTCAGATCGGCGTGAGAACGGACTCGGGGAAGACGCTGCGGTGCTCGTGATCGACGGAGAGGAGGCCGGCGACGCTCCTACGCCGGCGACGGGCTCTCATTCGGGCTGGCCATGGTGGCTGTAGGGAGGAGATGGAGCGGGGTGGAGATGCTCTCCTGGCTGGCGGCGGCGAAGGAGATTGGGATGGAGAAGGGGAAACCCTAGGAGGGTGCAGGGGTGGAGTTTTATAGGGGGCGCGAGCACGGCTGGCTCGCCACCGTGGCCATGTGCTCGTGACCCTGCTTCTTTTTACCGTGAGAGCGAGGGGGACCGAGGAGGACGAAGGGGAAGGCGGAGGAGTCGCTGGCAGGCGGGACCCGCATGGGCGTCCACGTGGGTTTTACCACGGGAGAGAGCGCAGGCTGCGCTGAGTCTGCTGTTGGGCCGCTGCGGGAGATGGAGCGGGCCGAGGTCTACTACGGAGGGACTGGCTGGGCCTGGTGCAGGAGTGCAGGAGGGAGGAGGCCCAAGCTACTGCAGCTGCTGCCTTTTCTATTATGTACAGTTTCTGTTTAAAAAATAACAGCTGCATAAAAGGAAAAGTACAGGGGGCTAGGTGAGGAGTTTGGAGAATATAAAAATATCCTCAAGCTCCTGGAATTGCACACTATTTTATAAAATTACCCTGGCATTTTTAGAGGAAGTAAAATAATTCAAACTTGAACCATTTTAAAACCCAACCAAAATAATTCTAACAGATGTGTAGCTTTGCAAGGTGACTCATGACAGTGTAACTTGGAAGTGGGGAGGAAATGAACATTAAAGGAATAGGCGGTCACTTGCAAAAAATAGTTAAAGAAAGGAAGAAAAAGAAGGCAAGAGAAGAGGTGAAGAAGAAGGAGGAGGTTTAGGGTTTTAGGCAAGGCGTGGCTAGGCACCAACAACACACAACATCAACAAGGGACCTCACATCACAACAAGACAAGCAAGTAAGCTAAGATGAATATGATGCCATGATGATGATGAAGCAATGCATGGATGCATAAGAAAAATAAAATGGCAATGCAAAACAAAATAAAGCTTAAAAGACAAGAACCCCCAAGGATAAGGACAAGGATCAAAATGAGAATTGTTTTATTGCCCTTATTGAAAAGTATCACAAATGGGGTGTTACAAACTCTCCTCCACTACAAAAAGATCTCGTCTCGAGATCTAGGACTAAAAGATGGAGGGATACTCGGAACAAAGCTGATCTTCTCATTCCCACGTAGCTTCTCGGTCGGTATGGTGTGACCAGTTCACTTTCAAGTATTTGATGGACTTGTTGCGGGTCCTGCGCTTAGTTTCTTCAAGAATAGCAACGGGGTGCTCACGATAAGACAAGTCTTCTTGAAGATTAATCTCTTCAAACGGAATGGTGCGTTCAGGTGTCTTGAAGCACTTGCGGAGTTGAGACACGTGAAACACATCATGAACATTTGCAAAGTTGGAGGGAATCTCGAGTTGGTAGGCTAGATCGCCTCTCTGCAACGGAGAAATAATTTGCAACTTCTTATCCAGAAATGCCGAAGTGAAATTATGCTTGGTAAAGAATGGCCTTGATATGAAATTGAGTGATGCACCAGAATCAAACAATACTTCTGCAGGAATAGAGTTAACTGGGAGATTACCAAGTATCACATCCGAAGAATTCTCTGCTTGAGCTGCATTCATCAGATTCACTCTTGCTGCCTTGGGATTCTGCTTGACAATAGCAGTGCTGACACGTGGAGGAGGCGGAAGGCGCCTTGGGTTGGGACACTTGTTGGCATAGTGACCCTTCTGAGAACACTTGTTGCAAGTAACTTCTGAGAGAGGCCGGTGATAAGGACCACTTGATCTTGAAGCTTGAAACTGAGGCTTGAACTGATTGCTTGGGTTGGGTGGGTGGGAGAAACCACGGCCACCTGAGTGCTTGTTGTTGTTTGGAGGACGGAGCACTCGTGGAGGTGGTAGCCAGAACTTCTACTGCTTGGCAACCACTTGAGAGGAAGAGGAGGAGTGAACAGCATCTCTGATCCTCTTTTTGGAAGCTTCACTCTTGAGCTGAGCTGCATCTTGCTTGAGAGCCATATTGTAGAATTGGTCAAATTCATCCGGCTCGAACAAGGTGAGAGCAAGTTGGAGTTCATCTTTCAGATCACCTCGGAACTGATAAATCTTGCTCTTGGCATCGGGGATGTCTTGCTTCGCATAACGGGCAAGATTCTGGAACTTGACATTGTATTGGTAGACAGACATGGTGCCTTGCTTCAGGTTGCGGAATTGCTCACGCATGCCTTCAATGACACTGATTGGAATGTGGTGAGGGCGGAAATCTTTGCAGAAGTCAGTCCACGAGATCTCACGTTCACCTCTGGAATCTTTGTACTGTTGCCACCAATCAGCAGCTTGATCTTTGAGTTGGAAAGTGGCAAACTTGACATAATCCTTAGGCCTCACGTTACTGCATTCAAAGTGCTTTTTGATGTCTGTGATCCAGTCTTCAGCATCTAGTGGGTCCACACAGTAACTGAACGACTTCGGTTGGTTTTCTAGGAATTGGTTCAGTGTCGCAAAGTGAGGTTGATGAACAGATTGCCTTGGCCTTGGTTCCCATGATTGCCTTGATTTGCTTGGTTGGCTTGAAAGTTCTGCATCATCTACATGAGCATCTGACTGTTTTCGTTGGTCGCTTGCATAATTGCTCTCCATGCCTCGGACGGAGGAGGATGGGAAGGAGGACATTCAGGAGGACGCTCTTGTTCGCCCTCTTGGTTAGGGTTGGGAACCTTCTTAGGAGCCATCCTGAATATGATGACAACCGTTAGCCATTGATGCACAAAAATAGATAAGCTGAATCAACGGCTAGATATTGCAACATAAGTCTTCACAATGAACATTCCAACAAAATGAACGAATGAATTCCACAGTTTAATGGTACAACAATCTTCTCGAGAAACCACTTGGGAGAACAAAAGGTAAATAAAAACAACAGGTGCGGATGGAACAAATACATGATAGAAGCTTCGTCCCACATGTTCGTGTTGAATGCCCCATGGAACATGTTACAAAGGGTGTTGCAATCCCCGGATCAGCATAGCCAAGGACCCTTTAAGATGCAACTCCCAATTGGAACAACGCCCATGAAACCTCTTCACTCGATGTTGAACCCCAAACCTCAAACCATGCACTCGTTGGAAGAATGCCTATGAGCTACTTGAAGAACCCACCTATTAATTCCCGAAGGTTTCCGGTTATGCAATCTGGTGTTAGGGATACAGGGGAACCACCGCGCACTCAACTCTAAACCTACATCCAGCTTATCCATCCGTCAACACATAACCAGTCATCCTCGGAAATTGTTTACCTCGGACCTTCGAACGCATCCGCTATACTAGCTGTGGCAATACTCCCGAACTATCCCACCAGTATTGGGTGACGTCGGGGTTATCTCACCACTAACCTCATAGAAGAGTTTTCGATGTCGATCGTCTTAAGTATTCTAGAACTGCTACGATACATTTGTGATGACAACACCTCGGAGCTCAACTCCCCGGGACACTGCCACAACCCCAAAATGATAGGAGGCATCGAGAACAATGTTCTCGTCACAAAGATACCGGAACAATCCAAACAATACTCGTGTGATCCTAAAAAAATAGTGAATTTTTGAGAGTAGAGGAGATAGAACAACGTCAGGAGTCCTCACCATAGTGATGAAGGGATGAGGAGTAAAAAGAAATCCTACTCTCCGATATATATAGGACTCAAAACATTTTGTGTGTGTGCCTAGACTCAACCGTCAACGATTCGATCAATCAAGGGGCGGGTGCGCACGAGTGAGGACAAAGTGCACAGAAAAGACTAGTATGGATATGTGGGGCCAGTCTAGATCTCGCCGGGAGTAACGACCACTGGCGGGTGTGTCCGTGGCGTTACAAGTTGGTATCAGAGCCGACCCTCATGGTTACACGGATGTTTGCGGACAGGTGCGCGGTCATGTTGATCATGACATTTGTGTCCCATCATGGCACACGGCATGACACATGTGCCGGACTGGAAGCACAGACGTATGTGCCAAGAGGGAACATTCCTGTGGCCCGACGAGGATGTCGGTTCCTCTGAGTGGGGGTGTATGTGATAGCCTGGCTTATTAGGGATGGTAGACTACTCATATCAATAAGGAATTCCTTCTTTTCCGGGAGCCCATTCGGATAGAACTCCAAAGTTAAGCGTGCTCAGCTTGGAGTAGTTTCAGAATGGGTGACCGATCGGGAAGTTGCTCCCGGGTGCGCACGAGTGAGGACAAAGTGCGCAGAAAAGACAAGTATTGATATGTGAGGCCAGTCTAGATCCCGCCAGGAGTAACGACAACCGGCGGGTGTGTCCGGGGCGTTACAGTTTTGGTCTACTTGCCACGGACGTGATGCCTATATATAATGATCATGCCTAGATATTCTCATAATTATTCCCTTTTCTATCAATTGCTCGACAGTAATTCGTTCACCCACCGTAGAATTCTGCTATCATGAGAGAAGCCACTAGTGAAACCTATGGCCCCCGGGTCTATTCTCAACATATCAATCTACAATCTACTTTACTTTACCGTTTTTACTTTTTGTTCTTATATCCAAAAATACCAAAAATATCAAACTAACATATCTATCAGATCTCACTTTCGTAAGTGACCGTAAAGGGATTGACAACCCCTTATCACGTTGGCTGTGAAGTTCTTATTTGTTTGTGCAGGTGTGAGGGACTCGTGCGTGGTCTTCTACTGGATTGATACCTTGCTTCTCAAAAACTCAGGGAAATACTTATGCTACTGTGCTGCATCACCCTTTCCTCTTCGAGGGAATACAACGCAAGCTTGAGAAGTAGCAAGAAGAATTTATGGCGCTGTTGCCGGGGAGGCTTACGCAAAATTCATATACCAAGTACCTATCAAAAACCCTTATCCTTCGCATTACATTTATTTGCCTCTCGTTTTCCTCTCCCCCACTTCACCCTTGCCGTTTATTTGCCCTTCTTTTTGCCGTGTGTTTAACGTTCGCTTGCTTCTTGTTTGCTTGTGTGCTGGATTGCTTGCTTGTCATCATGTCTAGCACACCTATCATTATCAATACTCCCGAGAGTGAGGTTCTTAATTTTAAACAAAGGGAGGAGGAAAATCTAAAAGATGCCTGGTATAGAATTTGCAGTGCTCAAAATAGATCTACTAGGAAGTTTTCCACTTTCGTGCTTCTTCGCAATTTTTATGTTGGCATAACTCCATGGAATAGATATATTTTAGATACCATTACCGGAGGGAATTTCTTGGGTAGCCATACTTTTGATTCTTATAATGCTATGACTGAATTATTTGGCTCACCACCTCTTATGGTTAATGGGGCTGTTTTAACTCTCGAACATGTTATGCAAAGGCCAGAAATCATTGAAAACAAAGTTGCTACGGTAGAGTTGGTTGAGAATTTGGATAGAAAGATCCACAATGAAATTACCCAATATGGATCCAAGGTAGGAGTTATTCTGACTTTTTTAAAGAAAAGAAACCCATAGTTAAAGAAAAATTAGATCAGGATTCGACTAGAATAGATAAACTTGAGGATATTATTACTAATGTAGGGTCTGCTCTTTCTGCTATGAAAACTACTTCAAATCCTTCTACCACTAAATTGTCTAAGTTCATATATGTTCCTACAAACAAGGGTGAACCATCTAGTAAAGGAATCGCGGATCTTAAATCTATAAGTGTTCATCCTAATTTTCTCACTTTTGCAAGAGAACCTTTCGATACGAATGAATTTCTTGATTTCTTGCCCAAAATTTGATTATCAATAGGAATAAAGAAGTTCCTAAGAATCACAAGTGCTTAATTAAAGAATTGCCTTCCAAAGATGGCAATACCTAGATCTATCCTTGTATCGTGCCTAGCTAGGGGCGTTAAACGATAGCGCTTGTTGGGAGGCAACCCAATTTTATATTTTTTGTTTTTGCTTCTGTTTAGGAATAAATATTGCATCTAGCTTTTGTTTAGATGTGGTTTTGTGTTTTAATTAGTGTTTGTGCCAAGTAGAACCTTTGGGAAGACTTGTGTCAAGTTTATATGATCTTGCTGTAAAAAAACAGAATCGTTAGCGCTCACTAGAACAGTCACCAGATTTTACTGGAGTGTACTATTTAGTTGATTCTTTTTGCCGATGATTAATAGACAAATTCCTCACGTTTACCAATTTATTTCAATTTTTTGGAGTTACAGAAGCATGCGAAAGTTACAGATTATTACAAACTGTTCTGTTTTTGACAGGATCTGTTTTTCGTGTGTTGTTTGCTTATTTTGATGAATCTGTGAGTAGTATTGGGCAGTATGAATCATAGAGAAGTTCGAATACAATAGGTTTAACACCAATATAAACAAAGAATGAGTTCATTACAGTACCTTTGAGTGGTGGTTTATTTTTCTTATACTAACGGAGCTCACGAGATTTTTGTCTAAGTTTTGTGTTGTGAAGTTTTCAAGTTTTGAGTATTGCTTGGATGGACTATGGAACAAAGAGTGGCAAGAGCCTAATCTCGGGGATGCCCAAGGCACCCCAAGGTAAAATTCAAGGACAACCAAAAGCCTAAGCTTGGGGATGCCCCGGGAAGGCATCCCCTCTTTCGTCTTCATCTATCGGTAACTATACTCGGGACTATATTTTTATTCACCACATGATATGTGTTTTACTTGGAGCGTCATGTATAATTTGAGTCTTTGCTTGTTAGTTTGCCACAATTATCCTTGCTGGACACACCTTTTTGAGAGAGATAAATATGGCCTAGTAATTGTTAGAACACTCTATGTGCTTCACTTATATCTTTTTGAGCACAATGGTAATTTTATTTTGTAGAAATTGTTGATCTCTCATGCTTCACTTATATCCTTTTGAGAGTCTATTAGAATAGCATGGTAATGTGCTTTGGCTATAAAACTAGCCTTAACATGATAGGCATCCAAGATGAATGTAGTAAAAACTTTCATACAAAGTGCATTGAATATGATGAGAAGTTTGATGCTTGAGAATTGTTCTGAGATATGAGGATAGTGATATTAGAGTCATGCTAGTGGAGTTATTATGAAATTGAGAAATTCTTGTGTTAAAGTTTGTGATTCCCGTAGCATGCACGTATGGTGAACCTCTATGTGATGAAGTTAGAGCATGAGGTATTTGTAGAGTGTCATCCTTTGTGTGGAGGTTGGGGGCGCGCGATGGTTAACTCCTACCAACCTCCCCCCTAGGAGCATGCGTTGATCGCTTTGTTTTGATGACTCGTAAATTTTTGCAATAAGTATATGAGATCTGTATGACTAATGTTGAGTCCATGGATTATACACACTCTCACCCTTCCACCATTTCTAGCCTCTCTTGTATCGCGCAACTTTCGCCGGTACCATACACCCACCATATACCTTCCTCAAAACAGCCACCATATCTACCTATCATGGCATTTCCATAGCCATTCCGAGATATATTGCCATGTAACTTTCCACCATTCCGTTCATATGACACGCTTCATATTGTCATATTGTCATGCATGATCATGTAGTTGACATCGTATTTGTGGCGAAGCCACCATGCATAATTTTTCATACATGTCACTCTTGATTCATTGCACATCCCGGTACACCGCCGGAGGCATTCATATAGAGTCATACTTTGTTCTAGTATCGAGTTGTAATATCGAGTTGTAAATCAATATAATTGTGATGATCATCATTATTAGAGCATTGTCCCAAAGAAAAAAAAGGAACGAAAGGCCAAGAAAAGAAAGGCAAAAAAAGGAAAAAAAAGAAAAAAAAAGAAAAAAAAAGAAAAAGGGACAATTGCTACTATCTTTTTCCACACTTGTGCTTCAAAGTAGCACCATGTTCTTCATGATAGAGAGTCTCTTGTTTAGTCACTTTCATATGCTAGTGGGAATTTTCATTATAGAACTTGGCTTGTATATTCCAACGATGGGCTTCCTCAAATGCCCTAGGTCTTCATGAGCAAGCAAGTTGGATGCACACCCACTTAGTTTCTTTTGTTGAGATTTCATACATTTTTAGCTCTAGTGCATCCGTTGCATGGCAATCCCTACTCACTCACATTGATATCTATTGATGGGCATCTCCACAGCCCGTTGATACGCCTAGTCGATGTGAGACTATCTTCCTCCTTTTTGTCTTCTCCACAACCACCATCCTATTCCACCCATAGTGCTATATCCATGGCTCACGCTCATGTATTGCGTGAAAGTTGAAAGGTTTGAAAGAATAGAGTATGAAAATAAGTGCTTGGATGAAACCGGGGTTGTGCATGATATGAATATTTTGTGTGATGAAGAGGGAGCATAGCCACACTATATGATTTTGTAGGGATAACTTTCTTTAGACATGGTATTTTGAGAAGACATGATTGCTTTGTTAGTATGCTTGAAGTATTATTATTCTTATGTCAATATAAACTTTTGTCTTGAATCTTTTAGATCTGAACATTCATGCCACAATAAAAAGAATTACATTGAAAATTATGTTGGTTAGCATTCCACATCAAAAATTCTGCTTTTATCATTTACCTACTCGAGGATGAGCAGGAATTAAGCTTGGTGATGCTTGATACGTCTCCAACGTATCTATAATTTTTTATTGTTCCATGCTATTATTTATGATGTTTTGGATGTTTAATGGGCTTCGTTATACACTTTTATATTATTTTTGGGACTAACCTATTAAACCAAAGGCCCAGTCCAGATTGCTGTTTTTTTGCCTATTTCAGGGTTTTATAGAAAAGGAATATCAAACGGAGTCCAAACGGAATGAAACCTTCGGGAGAGATATTTTTGGAGCGATATCTTCATGGGAGACATGAGAACCATCGAATAGGGCACACGTGGCGTCCACGAGGGTGGGGGGAGGGCGCGCTCCCTGCCTCGTGGGCCCCATGTTGGTCCCCCGGTGCCCTTCTTCCTCCTATATATACCTATGTACCCTGAAAACATCAAAAGAGAAGAGAACATCCTAGTTCCACCGCCGCAACCTTCTGTTCCCGTGAGATCCCATCTTGGGGCCTGTTCCGGAGATCCGCCGGAGGGGGGATCTACCACAGAGTGCTTCTACATCAACACCATCGCATCACCATGAGTTGTGAGTAGTTTACCACAGACCTTCGGGTCCATCGTTAGTATCTAGATGGCCTCTTCTATCTCTTTCGATCTCAATACCAAGTTCTCCTCGGTCTTCGAGGATATCTATTCGATGTAATCTCTTTTTGCGGTGTGTTTGTCGAGATCCGATGAATTGTGGGTTTATGATCAAGATTATCTATGAGAAATATTTGGTTCTTTTCTGAATTCTTTTATGTATGATTATAATATCCTTGCAAGTCTCTACGAATTATCGGTTTGGTTTGGCCTACGAGATCTATAGTTCTTGCAATGGGAGAAGTGCTTGGCTTTGGGTTCAATCTTGCGGTGTCCTTTCCCAATGACAGTAGGGATAGCAAGGCACGTATTGTATTGTTGCCATCGAGGATAAAAGGATGGGGTTTATATCATATTGCTTGAGTTTATCCCTCTACATCATGTCATCGTGCTTAAGGCGTTGCCCTGTTCTTATGAACTTAATACTCTAGATGCATGCTGCATAGCGGTCGATGTGTGGAGTAATAGTAGTAGATGCAGAATCGTTTCGGTCTACTTGTCACGGACGTGATGCCTATATATAATGATCATGCCTAGATATTCTCATAATTATTCGCTTTTCTATTAATTGCTCGACAGTAATTCGTTCACCCACCGTAGAATTCTGCTATCATGAGAGAAGCCACTAGTGAAACCTATGGCCCTCGGGTCTATTCTCAACATATCAATCTAAAATCTACTTTACTTTACCGTTTTTACTTTCTGTTCTTATATCCAAAAATACCAAAAATATTAAACTATCATATCTATCAGATCTCACTTTCGTAAGTGACCGTAAAGGGATTGACAACCCCTTATCGCGTTGGCTGTGAAGTTCTTATTTGTTTGTGCAGGCGTGAGGGACTCGCGCGTGGTCTCCTACTGGATTGATACCTTGGTTCTCAAAAACCGAGGGAAATACTTACGCTACTGTGCTGCATCACCCTTTCCTTTTCGAGGGAATACAACGCAAGCTCGAGAAGTAGCAGAGACCCATTTAGAACATCTTTATAATCACCCAGTTACATTGTGATGTTTGATAGCACACAAGGTGTTCCTATGGTATTCGTGAGTTGCATAATCTCATAGTGAGAGGAATATGTATAAGTCATGAAGAAAGCAATATCAATAAAACATAACGATTATTATGCTAACCTAACGGATGGGTCTTATCCATCACATCATTCTCCTAATAATGTGACCCCGTTCATCAAATGACAACACATGTCTATGGTTAGGAAACTTAACCATCTTTGATTAACGAGCTAGTCTAGTAGAGGCTTACTAGGGACACGATGTTTTGTCTATGTATCCACACATGTATCAAGTTTCCGATTAATACAACTCTAGCATGAATAATAAACATTTATCATGATATAAGGAAATATAAAATAATAACTTTATTATTGCCTCTAGGGCATATTTCCTTCAATGCCCTGCAAAAACAAGTTAGACGTCCTCTACTTTGTTGTTGCAAGTTTTACGTGGCTGCTGCGGGCTTCTAGCAAGAGCCGTTCTTACCTACGCATCAAAACCACAACGATTTTTCGTCAAGTGTGTTGTTTTAACCTTCATCATAGACCGACCGTAGTCACACTCGATTCAACTAAAGTTGGAGAAACTGACACTCGCCAGCCACCTGTGTGCAAAGCACGTCGGTAGAACCAGTCTCATGAACGCGGTGATGTAATGTCGGTCCGGGCCGCTTCATCCAACAATACCGCCGAATCAAAGTAAGACGTTGGTGGTAAGAAGTATGACTATTATCGGCCACAACTCTTTGTATTCTACTCGTGCATATCATCTACGCATACGCCTGGCTCATGATCCACTCTTGGGGAACGTAGTATTTCAAAAAAAAATCCTACGATCACACACGATCTATCGAGGAGAAGCATAGCAACGATCGGGGAGAGTGTGTCCACGTACCCTCGTAGACCGAAAGCGAAAGCATTTTGTCACGCCCGAGATGCGATTCTATCCCGATCACGTGATGAACTCGTGATTGGGGCACAACCACATTTCAGATGCTTAGCAAGATGGATACCATTACATCGTACCATTACATAAATAGATGGGGATACATACAAGTCATACAAAGGCCACATGAATACAACAACATCATACACAAGACATCCGACTATGGATGAAAAACATGAAAAGCACAACGACATCCATCCTGCTATCCCAGGCTGCTGACCAGGAACCTATCCCAAGACTGATGAAGAAGAAGAAGAAAGAACTCCAACACAAGTAAACATCGCTCTCACGTCAAGTCATTGGAAACCTGCACCTACAACTGTCGTTGTAGAATATGTGAGCCACGAGGACTCAGCAATCCCATAACCATGGGTATCAAGACTAGCAAAGCTTAATGGGTATGGAGAGGTTAAGTGGTGAGGTTGCAGCAGCGGCTAAGCATTATATGGTGGCTAACTTACGAGTACAAGAATAAGATGAGCATCTACGCAAATGGTCGCAAACTAGTAATTATCGCTAAGTGATCCTGAACTACCTACGAGTCAGACATAACCCCACCATGTTCTCTTCTCAAAAGGAAAAGAGACGGTCACGGTTACTCACGCGATTGGTGTATTTTATCTCGGATCCTCTGTCAAGTTTTCTACAACCGGACATTAACAAATTCCAATCTGCCACATAACCGCGGTCACGGCTTTCGAAAGATCATAACCCTGCAGGGGTGTCCCAACTTAGCCCATCACAAGCTCTCACGATCAGCAGAGGTACAACCTCTTATCTTAGGGACGACCCGATCAGACTCGGAATCCCGGTGCACAAGACATTTCGAGAATGGTAAAACAAGTCCAGCAAGACCTCCCGGCGTGCCGACACCCTGATAGTAGCCGCGCGCATCTCGTCTCAGGCCATGACCGGATGAGCGATGCGTACGGGAGCCAAACGCCCAAGTTGCCAAGGGGTGGACCCGCAAAGTGCTCTAGTTTGGGACCAACACCATCATCACTGGCCCCCCTATAATGTGGAATTAAGAACCCGGGGACGCGACCCCCTGTGCAAATTAATTAATTAAGTTTTTATTATGAGGAAAATTAAAACCAAAGTCGGGCCTTGCTGGAGGAGTTTTATTCAAAGCGAACTGTCAAGGGGGTCCCATACCCCAACCGTGTTAGGAACGCAAAATCAAGGAACATAACACCGGTTTATCAATTCTTAAGGCGGCATGAGTGGAACAAAACACTGAGAAAAAGGCCAAGCCTTCTACCCATTGCCAAGTTTATAGGTGTGTTAATTATAGTAATAGATATTGTGATATTCCAACAACCAAGTTCCGACATGGAGAAAACTTCATCTTTACCTGCAGATAATAACGCTATAAGAGGGGCTGAGCAAGCGGTAACATAGCCATACATCGGTTTGTTGGGACAGTGTCAAATGTTAGAGGTTTCATGGCAACAATGAGGGGCTGACAACAATAGATAGGCAGCACGCCATATAGCGATAGCATCGAGACAACTAGCATGGCAATGATAGTAATGAGATCCAAGGTGACGGTCATCTTGCTTGAGATCCCTCTAGGATGAAGAACAAGTCCATGACGAAGAAGCCACGAAGACGAACCAAGTGTAGTCGAACGAACCCCCACGATCGCAACGAAACAGGAACTACCGAGAAGAAGCAAACGACATGGTAAACACACAACACATAAACAAGACATGATGCTCAACCAAGCATGATGCATGACAAGGCTACATGGTGCTACTCATGGCAAGATGTGATGCAAGCAAGAACATCACACAAAGCAAGTTTAAATGAGACCGGAAACAACATATAATAATTCCGGTAAGTCCTCATATGCACATTCTGAAATTGGTCCAGATCTGAACAAACCTTATGTTAAAGTTGTTAAACAGCAAGTTAACATGCACCATGATGATCTACACGAAATTCTAGCCAGGTTACATATAAAGTTCATTTAATTCGGAGCTACGGCCTAGAAGATATGAGCAAAACAAGTCAAGCATAACATCGATGCAAAATGCATTCAAACATCAAGCATAACACTCCAAACATGGATACAACATGACATGATGCATCTACATGCAAAACCAAGCAAGTTTCATATAGGGCATGCTCAAAACGGAGCAACGGTTCAACACATACACATGAAATGAGTTTAAAGGACAAACTGTCCAAAACAACGACTAGGCATCTTACAAGCATCAAAACAACATGCTACAAGTACAAGATAGGCATAAGCATGACATGAAATCAAAGTACATATAACATGCTTCCAATATCAACAAGGATGAGGTCCATAGGTCAAGGCAACAAGCAAACTTTATATCACAAATTATATACATGAGCAGAGTTAATATGTTGACATGTTGGAGGCAAGAAATAAATAAGCTAAAGCACAATAACATGGCAAGCAAAAGCATGGCATGCTAGAACATAACATAGAGCTCAAGGAACACAACATGGCATATATATGGGAGCAACAGGTTCATGGCATTCATCAAAACAAGATGCAAACATAATATAACAGATTCTCAGACTTAGTGAAAATTTGGGAATGCAACAACAACATTATGATGCTGACTTCGGAGGCACATAACATCAAGCATAGCAATTCTAATAAGCATGCAAAGGTCATGACCATGTAATAGGCATGACATACTCCAAATAACTCCATTGGCACAACTCCATAAGTTGCATAGATTGATTACAACAAGATTTGCCAAATTAAACATGTTGTTGACAAGCTGACAGATATATTATCAAGCAACTTGAGAGCAAGAAAGAGACATGCTACGTTAACTTATAATTGGAAACGAGGGCATGGATGGATAGATCATAACATGGACTTCAAGACATGGTCACTGGACATTCCAAAACATGCATGGATATGACTGTAGCATCAAGCAAACATGGCATCACAATATAACAGTTTCAGACTAAGCAGTTTTCAACAAGTCTCAGAAAACAACAAACAACGAGTAGGTCACTTTGCAAGCTTGTTCCACTCACCAAAAGGCATATCATGAAAAGTGGATTGCACCACAACGAAGATGACATGACATAGCTCCTAAAACATGTTGACATGATGCTCAAACAAAAAATCACACAAAAAGATATGAAAAAGACAAATGAGCAAGTTATATTAGTTTTCAGCACTTAACAACAACTTACACTCTTGCAATAGAGATAACAACCTATATGAATCCTAACATGAATGCAAAGCACACCAACATGTAGAGCTTTCAAAGATGAACAGTTTGATATATTATACACACAAAATGGACATACATGCACAAAGTTATAGGTAGTTAAAGATGCACACGTGAAGTTTTTCGGAAAAAATACCTACAGGGAAAAACAACCTCGAAGGGGTCTCGGGTGGACATGTCCGAAGGGGAGCGGATCCGGGCCTTGGGCGCGCGGGCCCACATGGCAGCGGCTCGAGCGGGCAGCCGGGCGGAGGGGCCGGGGCGCCGGTGATCTTGGCAGCGGGGACAACGACTCCGGCGACGGAGAGGCGGCAAAGGCGACGGAGGAGGCCGGGAAGAGGCGGATCCGGCCGCGGGGACCCATTCTCGGCCGGATCTGGCCGGAGTTGGGCAAGGGCGGCGACGGTTGGCTGCTGCTCCGGCAAGGGCCCGGTGGCGTCAGATCTGTAGCGAGAGGGAGGTGAGGCACGGGAGAGTGAGAGGGGAGATAAAGAGATCGGTGGGAACATCCTGGGGGTAGTCGTCGCGGCGGCCGGACGGCGACGACGTCAGGCGAGCGGGCAACGGTGCTAGGCGGCGCAGGGAGCTGAGCTCGGGCAAGGAAGCCAGGCGGCGGGTGGATCGGGCCCGGGACGGCGGCAGCGTGGGCCGGGCGGGCCTCGGATGGGCTCCCCGGGATTAGCGCGGTGGGAGGCTGAGGAGGCCAGGTGGCGCCCCAGGATTGGGCAGGACGGCGGCCACGTGGTGGCGCAACCAATCGTGCCAAGTGGCAACGGCGAGGTGGCAGCACCGGATTTAGAGGAGAAGAAGGTGGGAGGCGGCTGGCTAATGATTGGGCCATGGTTTTCGAGGAGGAGGAAGGAGAAGAGGTAGGTGGAGGGGCTAGGCTGCCCAAAATGGCATGGGGGAGGTGTTTATATAGGGTAGGGGTAGGTTTAGGGGTGTTTGGGAGCGTTTCGGAGCATCCGATCGCGATCCGATGGCTCCGGACGCGAGGGGGGTTTAGGCCGGGCCTAGTGTCTGGTTAGTGGGATGTGTAGAAGGCCTCGTCTTAGAGGAGAGAAGAGAGAAAGAGGCCTGGCGGGGTTTTTGGAGCCCAAAAACGTCCGATGATTATACTGGCAATGGTGCCACTATACTTAACAGTTGGGCTATCAAACGAGCTCCGTATGCGACGAAATTTGATAGGCGGTCTACCTACACTATAATAAGACCACACGCCAAGTTTCGACCCATTCCGGTAACGTCTTTCGGCCACTTGCAAAACAAGGTTTCAGAGGTGCCACGGGCTCGTGCGAGTGTGTCTGGACTTAGAACGGACAATGGAAAGGACGAGGGGGCTCGACAACTACGGACGGATGCAAGTTTTGAAAACTATGCAGATGAAATGCACATGATGACATGGCAAAATGAAACACGCAGGCAAATGACATGGCAATGACAACGAATAACTGGAAGACACTTGGTGCATCGGTCTCGGGGCATCACACGTTTAGTAACGCGGTTGATGTAGTCGAACGTCTTCACAATCCAATCGATTCAAGCACCGAACGTACGTCACCTCCGTGTTCAGCACATGTTCAGCACGATGACGTCCCACGAGCTCTTGATCCAGCAGAGGTTCGAGGGAGAGTTCCGGCAGCACGACGTCGTGTTGATGGTTTTGATGATGTGATCCGCGCACGGCTTTGCCTAAGCACTACGACAAATATGACCGAGGTGTTGAACTATGGAGGGGGCACCACACAGGGCTAAAAGATCAACTTGTGTGTTCTCGGATGCCCCCTGCCCTTGTATATAAAGAAGGAGGAGGAGGAGGCCGGCCGCCCCCTATGGGCGTGCAATAAGGGAGTCCTACTAGGCTTCCTAGTCCTAGTAGGATTCCTCTCCAAGGAAGAGAGGGGAAAGGAGGTGAGGGAGAGAAGGAGAAGGAAAGGAGGGCCGCCCCCCCAACCCTAGTCCAATTCGGTTTGGGCTGGGGGGGGGCGCCCCACCTCTTGTGGCCCTTCCTCTCTCTCCACTAAGGCCCATGAAGGCCCATTAGTTCCCCCGGGGGTTCCGATAACCCTCCGGCACTCCGATAATTATCTGGCACCCCTCGGAACTCATCCGATGTCCGAATAACATCGTCCAATATATCATTCTTTATGTCTCGACCATTTTGAGACTCCTCGTCATGTCCGTGATCTCATCCGGGACTCCGAACAAACTTCGGTCATCGAAAACACATAACTCATAATACCAATCTTCATCCAACGTTAAGCGTGCGGACCCTACGGGTTTGAGAACTATCACATGACCGAGACACATCTCCGGTCAATAACCAATAGCGGAACATGGATGCTCATATTGGCTCCTACATATTCTATGAAGATCTTTATCGGTCAAACTGCATAGCAACATACGTTGTTCCCTTTGTCATCGGTATGTTACTTGCCCGAGATTCGATCGTCGGTATCATCTTACCTAGTTCAATCTTGTTACCGGCAAGTCTCTTTACTCGTTCCGTAATACATCATCTCGTGACTAAATCACTAGTCATTTGTTTGCAAGGCTTATTATGATGTGCATTACCGAGAGGGTCCAGAGATACATCTCCCACACTCGAAGTAACAAATCCTAATCTTAATCTATGCCAACACCACAAACACCTTCGGAGACATCTGTAGAGCATCTTTATAATCACCCAGTTACGTTGTGACGTTTGATAGCACACAAGGTGTTCCTTCGGTATTCGGGAGTTGCATAATCTTATAGTCAGAGGGACATGTATAAGTCATGAAGAAAGCAATAGCAATAAAACTAAACGATCATTATGCTAAGCTAACGGATGGGTCTTGTCCATCACATCATTATCCTAATGATGTGATCCCGTTCATCAAATAACAACACATGTCTATGGTTAGGAAACTCAACCATTTTTGATTAACGAGCTAGTCTAGTAGAGGCATAGTAGGGACACTCTATTTCGTCTATGTATTCACACATGTATCAAGTTTCCGGTTAATACAATTCTAGCATGAATAAAAGACATTTATCATGATATATAAGGAAATATAAATAACAACTTTATTATTGCCTCTAGGGCATATTTCTTTCAATCTGACAATATTTTGCATCGTCAGATAACGCGCGAGACATGGGCGACGAAAACCTAACCCGGGGCAGAGATCCAGAAGAGGCCGACAAATTTACGTCAGTCCAAATCTTTACTTTCGGCTCTTTCGAGTTGGCGGCCGATGGTTCGGGGCGGCTCTTCGACGTCTCGCTGATATATCCATTTTGCATCATGTTTTTCTACCATTATTTATGTTCTTTTTAAGTCTTATTTCACTTTATGATGCAATTTTAATGTCTTTCTCTTAATATGCAAGATCCATCAAAATAGGGAGATTGTCGGCAACTAAAATTCTGGCCTAAAAAAGATGCAACAGATATAGCAATTCTTCATAGCCCAAAATGACGTGAAACTTTATGAAGATTTTCCTTTTGTAACATATAAAATTTATCGAAAGAAATAAGTTTTTTTTTGAAGGGTCGAAAGAAATAAGTATCAAAGAAGATTCTTGGTGGGCCCATAAGCCAGGGGCCGCGCCCACCACAGGGCGTGGCATGGTGGCTTGTAGGGCCCACGAAGGCCCATTGCTGACAATTGAGTGAAAACGTGGTAAATATACTACCTTTCCTATAAAAAAACGGGTTTGCTATTTCACATATAGATGTGAGATATTACCTCACATATTATCTCACATCTAACACACTCATCCTTGTTTTTTTTTAAAGTCTCTCATGAATTTTAAGTGTCCCATGTCTATGTCACATCTAGATGTGAGATTTTATCTCACATCTAACTCTCTCACCCTTAAAATTCATGGGAGATTTAAAAAAAACCCAAGAATGAGTGTGTTAAATGTGAGATATTATCTCACATCTACTCCCTCCGTTCCAAAATAGATGACTCAACTTTGTACAAGTGTACAAAGTTGAGTCATCTATTTTGGAACGGAGGGAGTAGATGTGAAATAGCAAACCTGATAAAAAAACGTGGTAAATATACTACTGTGCAAAGTGAAGACTTGTTTTCCTTTCCTCTACTAGTAAGCTTGCACGTGCAATGCACGTTCTAACCTTAGCAAGAATTTCTCTCATTCCCCGCTGTAACATACTTGAACAAAAGCTAATCTCCTCCTAAATCAGGCCAATACTCCCGTGTTGATCAATTGAAATTTTCAGAACAATCAATACAACTGGTAATTACTTAGGGCACATAGATGGCTTTATTACATATCTTCTCTCAATATAAAATGTATATCTTTATCAAAATCTTGTAAGCTGCAATTCAACTTCATTTGCATCTATTTTCTAATGTTAGTAGCAATCACAGAACCCCTGCACAACAACCTCAGTGACAATGTTTCTTCTCTTCATTGACGGTGCCTTCGCCACACTACATCGGGTGATGATGATAGGTTCGATGGGACTGTTGTGCATAGTACCAGGCCAAGCTGCTGACTACCCCTGCACAACAGCCTCGACGACAATATTTCTTCTCTTCATTGACGGTGCCACACTAAATCGGGTGGCGATGATAGGTTCGATGGGACTATTGTGCATGGTACCAGGCCAAGTTGCTGACTCCAACCATCAGAGCGGCCATCGGCTGCAAAAAACATAAGAACGGTCATTATGTGATATAAAGCAACTCGAGCACATCAGTATGGTTGAAGCTTCACGGCCATGGTGGCAACAAAGAGTGTTAGTTGTTGCACAGAGCAAGAAGGGCCCGGTGCTTCAATATTGAGCAAAGCAATATGGGAATAGTGCACTATCCTCACCAGTATGACAAGAACTTAATTGCACAGTTCTCTTGTGATTTACACAGTGATGAATAGAATAAAATTACACACATTCATATGAGAACCACATTGTTTGTTAACAGTTAGTAAGCCTAAATACAAACATTTTCTTTCACATTCTCTGCTGGTTTGAAAGTATGATTGGTTGAATCCTCCTAGACCTTGGTTTGAAATATCTACAAAGATAGTTTTAAGGAACCTTGTAATGATGTGTGAACAAATTAGATTGTCAAAAATAACTACAGTAGGCAGGCATGATACTCATGTTGTAATGATGTGGGAACAAATCAGATTGTCAAAAATAACTATAGTAGGCAGGCATGATACTCATGTTGTAATGATGTGGGAACAAATCAGATTGTCAAAAATAACTACAGTAGGTAGGCATGATACCCATGTTGTTCGACTGAACTAATACTCTGGAATTAAGTGAATTGACAAAAAATAATCAAAATCTTGTAAGCTGCGATATACTTTGGAATGAAGTGAATTAACAAAAAACTCCATTAATGTGCATCATCCAAACTTTTCAGACCTTAGTTTTTGTGAAGCCACTCCTAACAGGCCAGTTTGTATATTCGTTTATTCTTCTACCCTTTGTTCCCTTGACCACCTCCTCCCTTATTCACTTCATTGCATCGAATTCAGGAGATAATCTAGCACAACAACACATATTTAATATTATATTTTTCATCCTCTATGTGCTTATCATAAGCTCAACAATATATGTTTCTCACAACAATAGCAACAATTCATAACACTTATCCCTACCCTCCAAGAGCAATAAAAAATAATAGGCATAGTCAAATATTCCCTCCATCCAGAATTACTTATTGGCCAAATGGATGTACCTAGCACATCTGTTTGAATGACAAGTAATTATGGATGGAGGGAGTATGTGTCAATATTTAACATATTTGATCAGACCAAACTTTTCAAATATAAATTTTTGGGAATTTGGGCGAACCGGAGTGAATTACTTTCACTATATAATCAAGAGAAATAAGATATTTGGGCGCCGGTAGCGCCACCAGATAAAGGTGTCCTGAAATAGAATCCCATATAAGCTATAAGCATAAATCCATCATGTATGTGGAGCACATAATATTTTAGGAAATCAGAATCACCTCAATAACTAAGAAGCTGATGCTAGATGCATCTTCACTCCACATATCACACAGCCATCTTACAGAACACACTGAGCTCCTCCATTCTGCCACCATCGTAGCCATTCATTGTGAAGTGCTGCCTAGTTGGATTTGAAGATTAATCCATGCTATTCTCCACCCCATTTATGCGAATTGCAAGCCACTACCACCACCATTACTATCGTAGAACCTATCTCAAGTATCAACCTCTCCTTCCCAGTTACTCGTCACGGGCGCTTATCCTCTATGAATCATGATGGCAACCCAATCATCACAATCTGAAATAATTGTAAAAACAAAATGATAAATGTTGTGGCATCCAAAAGTAGAAAGCCATAACCTACTTTGACCACATGACTTCCGGCTTCAATGCTTCATATGTCTACACATGGGTAAGGTAAACTTCAGTCTGAATGTAACATGCAAATCTGATTGTAAAATATACATGATTGATGTGAATGCCAACATGTTGATACATCAGTACAAATGTATAGTACGAAGGCGCCTTCATACTCCATCGCTCAGGCTCCTATTTTAATCAAACATGGCCTGGAGTTTTCAGAGTTAGAGACAACAATATAGTTTTGTCATGTCTAGTAAAGGCTGCACAAAATATTAGAGGATGGTGAATGGAGATTCATAGAGGTAAAACCAAAGACGTATTAGTTAGCACAAAAATTGATAAAAAGGGGGGGGGG
>LR738710.1:125827553-125869731 GCA_902687465.1 Secale cereale | reverse complement strand
GGGGGGGTGGTGGTGGTTAGAATCCAGCTTAATTGAGGATAATAACTTAATTGGCCAATTTCTTTTTATCGGTGACAAAGTATGGGAATTTAGCTAGTATGGCATAATCATCACCCAGCCAGGAATTGGAGAAGCCCTCTGTGCAATGGCTTTGATATGTCTTTTATCAAGTCATTCACATTTGACTGATGGCTTTATTTGTCAGGCTGACTGCAAATTCTTAATATTTGCACACCATCAACCCATGATTGATGCTATTCACCAACATCTCTTGGTAAGTTCCTAAGAGTTTATTTTGATTTGACCTGTTTATGATTTATGATACATCTGGAGCTACTACATACCTACATACTGCCGTGTTTCAGAAAAAGAAAGTCAAATGTATAAGAATTGATGGCCAAACACCTGTAGCTGTAAGGCAAAATTTGGTCACAGATTTCCAGAACAAGGATGACATCAAGGCAGCAGTGGTATGTGCTAATTCCTATTAATTTTGGGCATTATATTCTAGTTAGTGTTCTGCCAGAGTTGTGTAACTTCCTATTAATTTTGGGCATTATATTCTAGTTAGCGTTCTGCTGGAGTTTTTTTCTTGAATGCACAGCGTTCTGCCAGAGTTAATTGCATATAAGCTGATTGATATCAACGTGTGCGCACAACTGCAAATGATACCTACATGTTTATTCACTTTAAGTTTATTTACCGGCATATATTTTTCGCATATTGTTCACTTGCCCACGAAAATGATCCTTGGGTGGCACAATGCTGACTGAAACTGCCAGTGAATTATGACCTTTTCTGAAGAAAGCTTTTGTGCTTATAGAGCTGGAAGAGAGCACCAAGTCTAGGCCATGGTAGAGATATGTTTGCCTTATTCAATAATAAGGCGAACAATCACAAAGATTTGAAAGCAGATGTAGTTAAGTCACAATTGAGATCACACAGCATAATGCAATGCTCCAACCATACAGACATCATGTTATGAGATTTCTGGATGGAAGGTTCTGTTTATTTACTGTGTAACCTCATGAAAGCCTTAACATTGCAGTTATCCATCAAAGCTGGAGGTGTGGGGCTAACTTTGACAGCAGCAAGTACAGTTATCTTTGCTGAGTTATCATGGACTCCAGGTGACATTATTCAAGCAGAGGATCGTGCCCACCGGATTGGTCAGGTGAATAATCGCATTTCTTGTCCTAGCCTAATGCGTGGCTTCTCTGCAGTCGATAATTTGTGGGTCCACCTTTCTGACTTTTTTTCTCTTGTTCCCTTCCCAAATTTTCAGGTTTCTTCGGTGAACATATATTACCTTCTCGCAAACGACACAGTAGATGATATTATATGGTATGCGTGAATCTTGTTTTTTGTACACGACTTTTGTACTTAAGATCATACACTGAAGTGTTTTTCCTACTTTTATTGCTCTGTAGGGATGTTGTTCAAGGCAAACTTGAGAATTTGGGGCAGGTCTGCTATTTGTCCCTCATTCCCTCTGTCCTTGCACTTGCAAACTATTTTCTGCTACGATAACCAACATTTCATTTCATCATAAGCGCATAACGATAGCTGACCCCGTTGGCTTTTATAGTGATTTTAGTTATAATTACCCTGAAACTGTTCGGCAGTTATAATGTCGTTTGAGGTTTCTCATGTCAACGGTTGATATGCCATGAATGGGTCTGACAATGCGATGTTCTGTTGTCACCAGATGCTGGACGGGCAGGAGAAAACGCTGAACGTCTCGCAGATCGAAACGAGACCAAGCCCCTCGAAGCAGAAGACGCTTGACACCTACCTCAAGCGGTGCAGCACTTCCACGGAAGTCCAGCCCAGCCCAAAAAGCCGCAAGTTTTGACGGGAGATCAATGTGTCGCGGTGTGATCAAGCGCATTCTTTTGCTGTTTCTTGACCTGATTGGTCCTGCCGTGTATCACACGCCGTTGTAAACGAATGAGGTTTCGGGTTTAGCCTGTATGGTAGCACCGTCCGTGATCCGGCAGCATTGCCTTGTTGTATTTTGGATAGCAGTAGTATATGTGAGAGTATTGCCATCTTAGTGCCTGGAGGCTGGAGTAATGGTGAATGGTGAATATGTGAGGCTGTGGACATGGCAGAGTTTCTCTAGCGGACATCTTATGGCTGTGTGCATCGCAATAATGCAGAGGCCGGGGTTAACCTCCTTTAAAAAAACAATGCATTGTTAGGGCTACTTTCTTCACTGTCAACATTTGCCTCAAAGCTGGGGCAAGTATGCCAGTATGTACGGCCAAACCAACGAAGCCAAACAGAGCTGGCATGCCAAGTCACAGTCGAATGTTACTGGCGAGTAAACATCATTAAACTTTTATCTTAAAAGAGCAGTGTTGTAGTTTTGTGATCATGTTGCCTACTAAATGTGCAGTTTGGTGAGATGTAAAGTTAATAGTTACGCATACACGTACGTAAAAGGGGAAGTTTTGCGCATAGGCCTATGTCAGTGAAAAAATAGTACTCCCAGAGGGAGTAGTTGATGAGGTTCAAAGTGACGCAGAAATGGCACCAACGCATGTTATTCTGCACAAGTTTACCCAGCATGGTGCTGGAACAACGACACTATGCCAACCATGCCATGTGTGTCTGATCGCTACCGTTACTTTTCACTCAGATTTATGGCCGGCCGGCCGGCCCCTTTTACCGGGTCGGTCCTTTTCACCGAATTACCAACCCCACTATTATTGTCTGCTCCACGCCACTATATATATGCAGCATGCACGAGTCGAGCTTCGACCAGCTAGCTGCTTGCCTGCCTAAGCATAGCAGTATAGCACGCAAGAGTTGCACCGATCGACAACAATGCAAGGCCCCGCGGCATCTTCAAGGGTCGTCGTGCTCGCGACGTTTTTCCTGATCGGTTTCGGCGCCGCCGCTGCCGACGGCCGGAGGAGGCTCGTCTCCGGCAGCCCCGACGAGCCGTGCAGGCAGATGACGCTCTACTACCACGACATCCTCCACGACGGCGCCAACAACACGGCCAACGCGACGTCGGCGGCGGCGACGAGCCCACCGGCGCTGAGCAACGCCACCTACTTCGGCATGCTGGTGGTCTTCGACGACCCGGTGACGGAGGGCCAGGCGCTGCCCGTCGGGGCCGAGGAGGAGCCGGCGGCGCGCGCGCAGGGGTTCTACTTCTACGACGGGAAGGGGTCGCTTAACGCGTGGTTCGCCTTCTCGCTCGTGTTCAACTCCACGGCGCACAGGGGCACCCTCAACCTCATGGGCGCCGACCTCATGGGCGAGGAGGCGCGGGACATCTCCGTCGTCGGCGGCACCGGCGACTTCTTCATGGCGCGCGGCGTCGCCACGCTCCGCACCGACGCCGTCGAGGGATCGTTCTACTTCCGCCTGCAGATGGACATCAAGCTCTACGAGTGCTACGCCTAAAACTCTCGTCTGATGTTGCAAGACGGTAGTAGAATTACTGTAATATGCTGCGTACGCGTGTGCCGGTTATGAGTGATGCGTGAATGCCGAAGCTGCTGCTGACCGCTTCGATGTTTCTTGGTGTGATGTGCGTTGCATGTGTGAGCGTGTGGATTGTGTGTCTAGTAAGTACTATAGGAGTGTAGAACACTAGTAGAAAACAGGGCATTGGTCCAGCCCATTAGCCCCGGTTCAATCTAGAACCGGGACCAATAGGGGTACTGGACCCGGTTCGTTAGCCCAGGGGGCCGGCCGGGCCACGTGGGCCATTGGTCCCGGTTCGTCTGGACCTATTGGTCCCGGTTGGAGCTAAAAACCGGGACCAATGGCTCTTGCTCCTGGCCCACCACTATTAGTCCCGGTTTGTTTTATGAACCGGGACCAAAGGCACCCCTTTAGCCCCGGTTTGTAGCACCAACCGGGACCAGTGAGTTGCCTATATAAACCCCCTCACTCAAGAGCAGAGCTCACTGCTCTGTTTTTTTTCTGGCCGAGGGGGAGAGGGGTTAGTGGTGCTCTAGCTCACCTCCTATGCACACAACATGTTCAGTGGAATGCCCGAGCCACACTAGTTAAGCTTTTCTCCTCTCGAAGCTCTATTTTCTTCGAGATTTGTCTAGGTTTAGCGGTCCGTCACGTCCCGTCCCCGTCTTCGCCGCCGTCGATCGCCCCCGCCGATCTCGTCACCGGCACCACCGTGGTGAGCCTCTTGTTATGTCCATGCTTTTCTTACTTTTATTATTGCTTTAGATAGATATTTGTCTAATTTTCTTACGTTTATTATTGCTTGTTATTATATAGTGCGATGGTTTTGATATCCGCCCACGTGGGCCCTCGTCCGGTCTACGATTCGGATGTGGTATATTATCTTTAATTTATAACTATTTGTTTTAGTGCTTATGATAGTTATGCCGACCAACCTGACATGCATAGATGTTTTATTATGTCTAGGAGGTAGTTGAACCGGAAATTCCAACCGACCCTCTTGTGGAGAGGTTAAATTTAGCTGAAGAGGAAAACATTTCGTTAAAGAAAAAATTGGAAAAAATGGAGGAGGAGAAGATGGAATTGGAGTTGCATGTTGCGGAAGTTATCGATGATCACAAGATCAAGATGGACCCTATTGTCGAGAGGTTAAATTTAGTTGAAGAAGAAAACAAATTCTTGAAGGAAAAAATAAAAAAAATTGTGGACGAGAAGATGATATTGGAGTTGCATGTTGCGGATGTCGTCGATGATCACAAGATCAAGATGGATGCAATGCGGTTGAAGATTAAAAAGATTAGAAAATATGCCATTAATACCGAGGCTTGGTATCATTATGCCGTTGGATCAATTGTTACCTTGGTTGCGATTATGATAGCATTTGTTTTCGCGTTGAAATGTTTTACATAGTTTCGATGTGTATGGAGAGCTATATGTTGTTAGATGAGAACTATATATGTATGTACTTTGGTTTTAATGTGATGATGAACTTTTATCCATTTGGTCACTTAATTATCTATTTATGATGTTCTGTAATGGTTTTTGACACACTTAATTATATATAAATGCACGCAGATGAACCGCCAATGGATGTACGGTGACAGACACACCACCGAGTACATTAAGGGCGTGCGTGAGTTTCTAAATGCGGCAGAGGCAAACAAGCAGAATGGTTTTATGTGTTTTCCATGCACTAAATGTGTGAATACGATGTCTTACTCTAACCGAAAAATCCTTCACTCCCACCTGCTTTACAAGGGTTTCATGCCACACTATAATGTTTGGACGAGGCACGGAGAAATAGGGGTTATGATGGAAGACGGCGAAGAAGAAGAGTACGATGACAACTATGTGCCCCCTGAATACGGTGATGCTGCAATGGGGGGAACTGGTGAAGATCAAGAGGAACCAGACGATGTGCCCAATGATGCTGCAACGGGTGAAGCTGCTGAAGATCAAGAGGAACCAAATGATGATCTTCGCCGGGTCATTGTCGATGCAAGGACACAATGCGAAAGTCAAAAGGAGAAGCTGAAGTTCGATCGCATGTTAGAGGATCACAAAAAAGGGTTGTACCCCAATTGCGAAGATGGCAACACAAAGCTCGGTACTGTACTGGAATTGCTGCAGTGGAAGGCAGAGAATGCTGTGGCTGACAAAGGATTTGAGAAGCTACTGAAAATATTGAAGAAGAAGCTTCCGAAGGATAACGAATTGCCCGACAGTACATACGCAGCAAAGAAGGTCGTATGCCCTCTAGGATTGGAGGTGCAGAAGATACATGCATGCCCTAATGACTGCATCCTCTACCGCGGTGCATACAACGATCTGAATGCATGCCCGGTATGCGGTGCATTGCGGTATAAGATCAGACGAGATGACCCTGGTGATGTTGATGGCGAGCCCGCCAGGAAGAGGGTTCCTGCGAAGGTGATGTGGTATGCTAACATTAATACCACAGTTGAAACGTTTGTTTAGAAACAGAGAGCATGCCAAGTTGATGCGATGGCACAGTGAGGACCGTAAGAAAGACGGGAAGTTGAGAGCACCCACTGACGGGTCGCAATGGAGAAAAATCGAGAGAAAGTACTGGGAGGAGTTTGCAAAGGACGCAAGGAACGTATGGTTTGCTCTAAGCGCGGATGGCATTAATCCTTTCGGGGAGCAGAGCAGCAATCACAGCACCTGGCCCGTGACTCTATGTATGTATAACCTTCCTCCTTGGATGTGCATGAAGCGGAAGTTCATTATGATGCCAGTTCTCATCCAAGGCCCTAAGCAACCCGGCAACGACATTGATGTGTACCTAAGGCCATTAGTTGAAGAACTTTTACAACTGTGGAATGGAAACGGTGTACGTGCGTGGGATGAGCACAAACAGGAGGAATTTGACCTAAAGGCGTTGCTGTTCGTGACCATCAACGATTGGCCCGCTCTCAGTAACCTTTCAGGACAGACAAACAAAGGATACCACGCATGCACGCACTGTTTAGATGACACTGAAAGTATATACCTGGACAAGTGCAGGAAGAATGTGTACCTGGGCCATCGTCGATTTCTTCCGACCAACCATCAATGTCGAAAGAAAGGCAAGCATTTCAAAGACGAGGCAGATCACCGGAAGAAGCCCGCCATGCGTACCGGTGATCACGTACTTGCTATGGTCAATGATTTACACGTAATCTTCGGAAAGTGCCCCGGCGCACTAGCTGTTCCGAATGACGATGAGGGACACGCACCCATGTGGAAGAAGAAATCTATATTTTGGGACCTACCCTACTGGAAAGACCTAGAGGTCCGCTCTTCAATCGACGTGATGCACGTGACGAAGAACCTTTGCGTGAACCTGCTAGGCTTCTTGGGCGTGTATGGAAAGACAAAAGATACAGCTGAGGCACGGGAGGACCTGCAACGTTTGCACGAAAAAGACGGCATCCCTCCGAAGCAGTATGAAGGTCCTGCCAGCTATGCTCTTACGAAAGAAGAGAAAGAAATCTTCTTTGAATGCCTTCTCAGTATGAAGGTCCCGACTGGCTTCTCGTCAAATATAAAGGGAATAATAAATATGGCAGAGAAAAAGTTCCAGAACCTAAAGTCTCATGACTGCCATGTGATTATGACGCAACTGCTTCCGGTTGCATTGAGGGGGCTTCTACCGGAAAACGTCCGATTAGCCATTGTGAAACTATGTGCATTCCTCAATGCAATCTCTCAGAAGGTGATCGATCCAGAAATCGTACCAAGGCTAAGGAGTGATGTGACGCAATGTCTTGTCAGTTTCGAGCTTGTGTTCCCACCATCCTTCTTCAATATCATGACACACGTCCTAGTTCATCTAGTCGACGAGATTGTCATTCTGGGGCCCGTATTTCTACACAATATGTTCCCGTTTGAGAGGTTCATGGGAGTCCTAAAGAAATATGTCCGTAACCGCGCCAGACCAGAAGGAAGCATCTCCATGGGCCATCAAATAGAGGATGTCATCGGGTTTTGTGTTGACTTCATTCCTGGCCTTAATAAGATAGGTCTCCCTAAATCGCGGTACGAGGGCAGACTGACTGGAAAAGGCACGCTTGGAAGGGACTCAATAATATGCAGGGACGGTTATTCTTGGTCTCAAGCACACTACACAGTTCTACAGAACTCTACATTGGTGACCCCGTATGTCGATGAACACAAGAACAGTCTGCGCTCCAAACACCCGGAGCAGTGCGACGACTGGATTACACGTGAACACATCAGGACTTTCAGCAGTTGGTTGGAAACACGTCTCAGAGGTGACAACACTGTTTGTGATGAGTTGTACTTGTTGTCCAGGGGACCATCTTCGACTGTATTGATTTACAAAGGATACGAGATAAATGGAAATACATTTTACACGATTGTCCAAGATCAAAAGAGCACCAACGAAAACAGCGGTGTCCGCTTTGATGCAACAACCGAGAGGGGAAAGGACACATATTATGGTTACATAGTGGACATATGGGAACTTGACTACGGACATGATTTTAAGGTCCCTTTGTTTAAGTGTAAATGGGTCAATCTGTCAGGAGGCGGGGTACAGGTAGACCCACAGTACGGAATGACAACAGTGGATCAGAAAAATCTTGGATACAATGACGAACCGTTCGTCCTAGCCAATGATGTGGCACAGGTTATCTATGTGAAGGACATGTCTACCAGACCGAGAAAAAGAAAAGATAAGGAAGCGAATACATCATACGATGAGCCAAAGCGCCACATAGTTCTTTCAGGAAAAAGGGACATCCTGGGAGTGGAGGGCAAGACAGACATGTCTGAAGATTATGAAAAGTTTCATGAAATTCCTCCCTTCAAAGTCAAGGCTGACCCAAGCATCCTGATAAACGATGAAGATTATCCATGGTTACGGCGCAATAAGCAAATGACACAAGCGAAGAAAAAGTGAAGAGTTATTTCCGCAACTATTATGATGATACCATGCCAACTTTGTAACAAACGAGTATGATACCATTGTCCGTTTGTACTATTCAAATTTCAATACTACTTGCACTAACAAAACAAAACAAAACAAAAAAAACATGAAAAATAAATAGCAACAATAAGTATTTTGTTGTAAGTATAAACAAAATAAAATAAATAAAGCAACAAAGAAAATAAATAAAGAAAGTAAAATAAATAAAGCAACTCTAAATACAGCAAAAAACAACTTAGAAATAAACAAAGAAAATAAAATAAATAAAGCAACTCTAAATACAGCAAAAAACAACTTAGAAATAAATAGCAACAATAAGTATTTTGTTGTAATTAAGTATAAACAAAATAAAATAAATAAAGCAAGAAAGAAAATAAATAAAGGAAGTAAAATAAATAAAGCAACTCTAAATACAGCAAAAAACAACTTAGAATTAAACAAAGAAAATAAAATAAATAAAGCAACTCTAAATGCAGCAAAAAACAACTTAGAAATAAATAAAGCAAAAAAGGAAAAAAAAAAATTTGGGCGCTGCCCAGTGAGCCTGCAAGGCCTATAGCACAGGATCCACCTGTAATATAAGGCCCAGCAAGCTCACAGGGCAGCGCGCAGAGTTAGGCCCAGAAGCCTGCATTTGAGAGGAGCTCGAGAGGGTGGGAGCAGCAGCCCTTATAAACCACTCTCGAGCTCCCTCAGCTAGCGAGGTGGGACTAAACATCCCACCGCACCCGCGCCAGCACAGGGCCTTTGGTC
Organism: Secale cereale; assembly: GCA_902687465.1. Taxonomy (NCBI): domain Eukaryota; kingdom Viridiplantae; phylum Streptophyta; class Magnoliopsida; order Poales; family Poaceae; genus Secale; species Secale cereale. Next base: position 125,860,580 of record LR738710.1, on the reverse strand, counting down.
CCGGTTGGTGGCACCAACCGGGACTAAAGGGTGGCATTAGTCCCGGTTGGTGGCTGAAACCGGGACTAATGCACCCCTTTAGTCCCGGGTGCTGCCACCAACCGGGACTAAAGGCCCCACCTTCCCGCCCTTTGGGCTGCTGAAAAGGGACCTTTAGTCCCGGTTGGTGGCAGCAACCGGGACTAAAGGGGGGCATTAGTCCCGGTTTCAGCCACCAACCGGGACTAATGCCACTCCTATATAACCAGGACTTGCGAAATTTTGGGCAGTTTCTTTCTTCCCCGCCCCGACGCCTCCCTCGATCTGCTCTTCCCCGTCGCCGTCGCCGTCGCCCCCGTCGCCCCCGTCGCCCCGTCGCCGTCGCCCCCGACGCCGCCTCGTCGCTCCGCCCCGCGCCGTCGCCACGCCCCGCGCCGTCGCCCCGCCCCGCGCCGTCGCCGCGCCCCGGCCGGCCCGTCGCCCCGCGCCGCCGCGCGCCCCGCCCCGCCGCCGTCGCGCCGCCCCGCCCCGACGCCGCCTCGTCGCCGCCCCGCCCCGCCGCCGTCGCGCCGCCCAGCCCTGCCGATGTGAGGGCCGGCTCCCTTTTTTTTATATGTTTAATATTGCTGTATATATATATATATAGTTGTTGTGTATATATATGTATATATGTGTATATGTTTTTTATGTTTATATAAATTGCAGTATATATAGTTGCTGTATTTATATGTATGTGTATATCTTTTTTTTTCTTAGGAATTTGCTAATTAAATATATATGTTAAATATATATTTATGTGTATATAAATATATTTTTTCTTAGGAAGTTGCTGTATATATGTGATGTGTGTATATGTGATGTATATATATGTGTATGTGGCTAGCTATATAGTTTTTTGTTTAAATATATATAGAAAGTTTTATATATATATATGCAAAAGTTACAAATTTAGAAAAAGAAGGATAGGAAAGAAGAAAATAAGAAAGAGGAAAGAAAGAAGAAGAGGAGAGGAAGAAGAGGAGAAATAAATAAGAAGAAGAAAAAAAAGAAAAAGAAGGATAGGAAAGAAGAAAATAAGAAAGAGGAAAGAAAGAAGAAGAAGGAGAGGAAGAAAGAGGAGAAATAAATAAGAAGAAGAAAAAAAAGAAAAAAAGAGGAGAAGAAGAAAGGAATAGAGGAGAAGAAGAGAAATTTTCTCTTCTTCTCCTCTATTCCTTTCTTCTTCTCCTTTTTTTTCTTTTTTTTCTTCGATCTTCTCCTCTAGCGGTTCCTTTTTTCTTCTTCTTCCTCTTTTTTTATCGGATATGTATACACCCTCTCCCCGATAACTTCGACATTAGGGGGGGCCGGGGTCGAGGGTCGTCGAGGGACCGAGGCCGAAGGTCGAGGGGTCGAGGGTCGTCGAGGGACCGATCGAGAGGCCGAAGGGCGAGGGGTCGAGAGGTTGCCTAGCAGTCGGGGGTCTAGGGTTGTGGATCGCCGAGCAGTCGGGGGTCAAAGTATTGAAGAATTCCATGACTTCATCATTAGCCAGAAGTAACCGGGGCATTTTGGTACAAAGTTATGCAAAGATATTTTGGAACGGAGTTCCTGATAGAATAATCCGTCTTTTGTTACGAATTATCCTATCGGGGACTCCGTTCCAAAATAACTTTGGAGAGCTTCGTACCATCATGCTACTGTTACTTTCGCCTAATGATGAAGTATTGGTTTTGTTGAATCCTTTGACACTAGCTAGACAAAATGTGACATGAGGGGGTCTAGGGTTTGTGGATCGCCGAGCAGTCGGGGGTCGAGGGGTCGAGAGAGGTTGCCTAGCTAGTGTCAAAGTATTGAAAAATTCCATGACTTCATCATTTGCCAGAAGTAACCGGGGCATTTTGGTACGAAGTTATGCAAAGATGTTTTGGAACGGAGTTCCTGATAGGATAATCCGTCTTTTGTTACGGATTATCTTATCTGGGACTTCGTTCCAAAACAACTTTGGAGAGCTTCGTACCATCATGCTACTGTTACTTTCGCCTAATGATGAAGTATTGGTTCTGTTGAATCCTTTGACACTAGCTAGACAAAATGTGACATGAGGGGGTCTAGGGTTTGTGGATCGCCGAGCAGTCGGGGGTCGAGGGGTCGAGAGAGGTTGCCTAGGTAGTGTCAAAGTATTGAAAAATTCCATGACTTCATCATTTGCCAGAAGTAACCGAGGCATGTTGGTACGAAGTTATGCAAAGATGTTCTGGAACGGAGTTCCTGATAGGATAATCCGTCTTTTGTTACGGATTATCTTATCTGGGACTTCGTTCCAAAACAACTTTGGAGAGCTTCGTACCATCATGCTACTGTTACTTTCGCCTAATGATGAAGTATTGGTTCTGTTGAATCCTTTGACACTAGCTAGACAAAATGTGACATGAGGGGGTCTAGGGTTTGTGGATTGCCGAGCAGTCGGGGGTCGAGGGGTCGAGAGAGGTTGCCTAGCTAGTGTCAAAGTATTGAAAAATTCCATGACTTCATCATTTGCCAGAAGTAACCGAGGCATGTTGGTACGAAGTTATGCAAAGATGTTCTGGAACGGAGTTCCTGATAGGATAATCCGTCTTTTGTTACGGATTATCTTATCTGGGACTTCGTTCCAAAACAACTTTGGAGAGCTTCGTACCATCATGCTACTGTTACTTTCGCCTAATGATGAAGTATTGGTTCTGTTGAATCCTTTGACACTAGCTAGACAAAATGTGACATGAGGGGGTCTAGGGTTTGTGGATCGCCGAGCAGTCGGGGGTCGAGGGGTCGAGTTAAATCGATCAATATTATCCACCATGCATATATATCAGCAACTTCATTTCTGATATCAACTAATTGTTTCCTTTGTCTGGCAGGGCTTGGAAAACATTCAGCAAAAAAGCTCCGGGACTGCCGAAGAAGCTACAATTTAGATACCCGAAAGTAAGTACTATATAGTAGCATGTTCCGCGCGTGCATCTCCTATATCTTGATTCAAGCGCTAGCTAGTTTCATCAATACCAATTTGGCATTCTTGCTTATCAGTTTGATTGAGCTCTATTTCTTGTAAAGTGGTTGTGGCAGGAACCCGGGAATGATTATTGTGGATACTACATTTGCGAGTCCATCCGCCACACGACCTGTGAGCGGGGCTACACTGATGAACAATTTAAAGTGCGTAAGCAATCAATAATATTCACAAATTTATAGCATGCATCATTTCATGTATTGACCCCCTACTTCAAATTAGATGTTTCGGATGCGGGATGAACTCCTAACACCAGATCGTCTGCGAGCAATTCAAGAGGAATTGGCGGCATTCTTCCTTGAACACGTGATCGCTGAAGACGGAGAATACTATGTGGACCCTGCATCCATGTGTTAGGAGATTATTTTTGTAAGAGATAATTATTGTATATATGTGCCCGGTAGTGTCGGATCGATAGATATACGAGAACTTGTTGTTCGACCAATCTCTCGGAGAAGGAGAGGCGGTCGATATTATTACTTCTCTCTGTATGCATATATATATATGTTGATTATATATACGAGATCTTCTGTTCCTTCGTTTGCTTAGTATAGCTAGCAGCTAGCTAGCTAGCTAGCGTGACTCTAGTCCATATATATACGTATGTGTAGTATGTAGCGTCGACCAAAAGCACGGACATAAGAGAGAACACTTCTCTCTATTAATTAGCTAGCTAACACAATATATCAAACACCTAAATTAACCCCCAAAACCTAAAACCCCCCCTCCCCTTTCAAAAAAAAACAAAAACCACAGCTACAGAAATGCTGACACGTGCATGCCTTTTGGTCCCGGTTGGTACCACCAACCGGGACTAAAGCCCCTCCTGCCTGGACTCGGTGCACAGGCCACGTGGACACCCTTTTGCCCCGGTTCTGGATTGAACCGGGACTAAAGGGTCAGAGCATTAGTACCGACCCTGTTGCCCCGGTTCCAGAACCGGGGCTAAAAGGCCAAATGAACCGGGGCTAAATCCCCTTTATCTACTAGTGGAATGTTCCACATCTTTATTCTGCTTATTATAAAAGATCCACTTTACAAATCATAACAGCCCTAGCTCATCAGAAAAAAATCAGATAAAATGATGACATGCCGTGCACCTCAGGTGAATTCATGTTCTAGTCAGTTATTCCAAAAATCCAAACTATTGGCCGAGAGAGATGGTCAATATATTTCAACATTTTGTTAGACTCCTCCGGTCCTTAGACGTGAGATTAGTGTGGTGTGGACCACGGCTATTTTTATTAATAGTGTGTTGGCCGTGGTTTTGTTTTTGCCTTCTTGGGGCTTTCTGGTTTTATATTGAATTCATATTTCAACTAGTTACTTCAAAAGTTTGAACTAATGAAGAGAGACCGGTATTCTGTTGTTGCCTCTCCAACATATACATATACTAACAAATATGCGTCCGAGCAGTGCCACATGTGGGAGTGACATTTCATTCTGGATATGGGAGCTTTTTTCATGATGTGGATTAAATAATTGGCCAAAAGGATTGATATGCCAATGCTCTTCACTTTCTCTTATTTCCTCACTGCCATGACAGCCGCCATGATGTCACCAATGTGGGTTGCGCGTTGTTCTTTTTTGTGTGTAAAATAATTCTTGTCTTACTCAATCAAGGGTTACAATCACGTTTGGCAATGTCCAGAACAGCCTCTGGACCCAACCCAAGCCATACAATAGTTTGAGCATTGTCTTCCATCAAGCCATGCAATGTAGTGAGGGTGAGGGTTTAACCTTTTAGGGTTAACCCCGTAAACCATTAGAAGAGGTCGCCAACATGATGAAGGCATATTATAACCCACTAGTGTCGACATCAGCCACGGTGGCCCAAGTTTATTGGTTTGTTGGTTTATTAGCCCCGTCATACCAGAAGGCAAGAGCAAAAAGTGAGACACTGTTGGTTCAAATCCCATTTCTATCTGTACAAGAGCATCTCTAGCCCTTCCACTAAAACTTAATCCCCGAACTTTTCCCCAAACCTTAACTCGTTAAATTTGAGGAATGAAAAAACCGGACTTGCCTAGCCATTCCTTTGAAGTTAACTTCTGAAAGGATCGAGATGGACCTAGAGGGACGGGGGGTGAACAGGTACAATTACAAATTTTAATTCTTACTTAGCAATTTTAGGCAATAAAGCAAAATATGAAAGTGAGCCTAACAATTGCAAAGATTATACATGAGCTAAGCAAGGTGAACTAGTTCAACAAGTAAACAGATATACAAGCACAATAGAATATAAGTAACGACTAAGAGACAAATAACCACAAGTAGGAATCTAGGGTTAGGAATAACTGCAACTCCGAGAGACGAGTATGTATGCCTACGTTCACTTCCTTGAAGGGAAGCTACATCACCGTTTAGGGAGGTGGATGTTACCACGAAGGCACACCAACACCGCGAAGGCTCACCCTATTCTCTCTTTGAGATATCACCACAAAGGCGATTCTCAACCACTAGTGGTAGACCTTGAGGTGGTCCCCAAACCCTCACAAACTTTTCCGGGGTAACCACAATGAGCGATTCCTCTCCGAAGAACTCCTACCGCCTAGGAGTCTCCAACCTCCAAGAGTAACAAGAATGATGGGGAAAAGCTCAAGACTTGCTTAAATCAGGAATTCCTTTGGTCAAGAGAAGGGGAAGGAGTGGATCAATCACTTGATTGGACAACTTCTTGAGAACTCTTTCAAATCCCTTTGGGATCTAAGATTTGGTGTATGAGGTTGTGTGAGAGAGTGAAATGTGTTCTAAGGTTTGCTCAAAGTGAATGGTTAACCTTTTCCAGGAGTGGAAGAAGGCTATATATATAGTGGTGGAGAAAATATGTCTGTTGCAGAGTAAATGCTTGTGCCAGGCTGGATGATACGTCTCCAACGTATCTATAATTTTTGATTGTTCCATGCTATTATATTATCTGTTTTAGATGTTTCATGGGCTTTAATATACACTTTTATATGATATTTGGAACTAACCTATTAACCTAGAGCCCAGTGCAAGTTTCAGTTTTTTCCTTGTTTTTGAGTATCGCAGAAAAGGAATACCAAACGGAGCCCAATTGACCTGAAACTCAACGGAGGTTGTTTTTGGACCAGAAGAAGCCCAAGGAGTACCGGAGATGGACCAGAGGAGTCCCGAGGCCACCACAAGGGTGGGGGGGGGCGCACCCCCTATCTCGTGGCCGCCTCGGGGACCCCCCTTACTTGTTCCCGACTCCAACACCTCTTATATATACCCAAATCTCTAGAAAATAACCTAGATCGGGAGTTCCGCCGTCGCAAGCCTCTGTAGCCACCGAAACCCAATCTAGACCCATTCTGGCACCCTGCCAGAGGGGGAATCCCTCTCCGGTGGCCATCTTTATCATCCCGGCACTCTCCATCACGTGGAGGGAGTAGTTCACCCTCGGGGCTGAGGGTATGTATCAGTAGCTATGTGTTTGATCTCTCTCTCTCTCTCTCTCATGTTCTTGAGATGGCACGATCTTGATGTATCGCGAGCTTTGCTACTATAGTTGGATGTTATGATGTTTCTCCCCCTCTATCTTCTTGTAATGGATTGAGTTTTTCCTTTGAAGTTATCTTATCGGATTGAGTCTTTAAGGATTTGGGAACACTTGATGTATGTCTTACGTGGGATACCCGTGGTGACAATGGGGTATTCTATTGATCCACTTGATGTGTGTTTTGGTGATCAACTTGCGGGTTCCGTGACCTTGGGAATCTATGCATAGGGGTTGGCACATGTTTTTGTCTTGACTCTTCGTAGAAACTTTGGCGCACTCTTTGAAGTTCTTTGTGTTGGTTGAATAGATGAATCTGAGATTGTGTGATGCATATCGTATAATCATGCCCACAGATACTTGAGGTGACAATGGAGTATCTAGGTGACATTAGGGTTTTGGTTGATGTGTGTCTTAAGGTGTTATTCTAGTACGGACTCTAGGATAGATCGAATGGAAAGAATAGCTTCGCATTATTTTACTACGAACTCTTGAATAGATCGATCAGAAATAATAACTTTGAGGTGGTTTCATACCCTACAATAATCTCTTTGTTTGTTCTTCGCTATTAGTGACTTTGGAGTGACTCTTTGTTGCATGTTGAGGGATAGTTATATGATCCAGTTATGTTATTATTGTTGAGAGAACTTGCACTAGTGAAAGTATGAACCCTAGGCCTTGTTTCTAAGCATCGCAATACTATTTGTGCTCACTTTTATCATTAGTTACCTTGCCGTTTTTATATTTTCAGATTACAAAAACCTATATCTACCATCCATATTGCACTTGTATCACCATCTCTTCGCCGAACTAGTGCACCTATACAATTTATCATTGTATTGGGTGTGTTGGGGGCACAAGAGACTCTTTGTTATTTGGTTGCAGGGTTGTTTGAGAGAGTCCATCTTCATCCTACGCCTCCCACGGATTGATAAACCTTAGGTCATTCACTTGAGGGAAATTTGCTATTGTCCTACAAACCTCTGCACTTGGAGGCCCAAGAACGTCTACAAGAAGAAGGTTGCGTAGTAGACATCAAGCTCTTTTCTAGCGCCGTTGCCGGGGAGGTGAGTGCTTGAAGGTATATCTTTAGATCTTGTAATCGAATCTTTTAGTTTCGTGTTTTATCACTAGTTTATTTTCTAAAGAAAAAAATCCATTTTACTTCCCTGAAAAAATGGGTGGTTCACATAACCCCCTGAACTTTATTTCGGTTCACTTAACCCCCTAATCTATCCCAAACCATTCAAAAATCATCGTTGGTGGGTTTGCACCGGTGGTTTTGCTGACATGGACGAGGTCAAAGGGTTGTTGACCAGTGGGGCCCTCCTTTGCCTTCTCTCCCACATCCATAGACACCCCGAGAGTGCCCGAGATTCGGTCGACGGCCACCATCGTAGTGCACGTGGCCGGAGGAAGCATAGAGCCACACCAAAATGTCGGGATCATCTACCTTGTTACCCTCTTCAACTCTACCAAATCCATTGTGCCGAGCCAACCCCAATCGAGCCTAGCATCATCGTCTTCCTTACCACTGCTGCCAGCCACCACGCTAAAATTCGCCATCACCAGCACGCCCCCGACCTCCAAGACCCCTACGATGATGCGACACGACCTCACGCACCTACTGGGCAGGTTCCTGGCGAGGTTCCCGACCCCTTCCCCGCAAGTCCGCGCTCTGGTCGCCTCCTTCGGCGTCCATGACGTCGCTGCAGAGCACCCTTGGTCTCCCTTCCAATGCCAGCAACCCCTAGGTGAGCCCCTACTCCTCCGGAGCCTCTCTATTCCCTCCCTCATCTATGTAGCCTACTCGCGCAGTGCGTCGCCCATAGCAGCAGCGGGTGCTGGAGCTTGGCCATGCGGGGAGAGGTCCTCAGGGACGCGCAGCTCCAAATGGTGGGTCGGTCAGCTTCAGAGGAGCACCACGGTGCTCAGGAAGCAGAGAAGGAGAAGCGGGGCTCACCGGAGGAAGAGATCAAGGTGGCAACAGTCGATGCCGTAGGTGGGGAAGAAGACATAGTCGCCGGCGATTCAGAGTGACTAGGATAAAGTCCATTGGCAGGAATGCATAGTAGAGTGAGGGGAAGCTCTAGGGCATGTATTCAGGGGGAGGGGGAGGTGTTGGCCACACGGGCTAAGAACTACAGCACCGACGACATAAACCAAGCGCTGATTATGCTCTTTGGGCGTCGAGGAGGAGAGTGGGGATTCAATCGACGAAAGGGCCCCACACCCCACTAGTCAAATACCGCCTTGACCGTGTCCATGTCAGCAAATGAACTCAAAAAACCAGCTAGAGATGATTTTTGAACGGTTTGGGATAGATTAGGGGGTTAAATGAACCGAAAAAAAGTTCAGGGGGTTATGCGAACCACCCATTTTCTTGAGGGGAGTAAAATGGATTTGTCTCTTTTATAAAAGAAAACTGCAAAAAAAATGGAATTAAGGTTACCTCATATGCTTCATCTTTTTAATGTCTTTCGTGAAAAGGATGGAAAGAAAAATTATGCTCAGGTGTTAGAAGAATGCATTAAAATGTTTGGCACTAAATCTTTGAATGGTGAGCATGATTGCAATGTTTTTAGTATGAACTCCTTGAATATCCATAGTACTAATGATGATTGCACTAGTCATGATGAAAATATCTCATATAAGCATGTCAATTTTTGTGGAGTGCATAGAGTTTGCAAGTACACACCAAATAGGGAAGACAGATTTTGGAAGAGGCATAAGTATTTAGAAACTAAATAGTTGCAAGAAAGGCTAGATGTTGGTGCTGAAAATTTAAATTTTCTTAGCTATCCTTGTGAACTTTGCAATGAACGTGATTATTTAAATATCCAATGCAAATTATTTCATGATCGAATCGTGTCCAAAAATTGTGATGACTGGATTTCCCTTGCACATCATAATGAACTTAGTTTGCTTCTGGGTTATGAAGAAATGAAACATATAACTAAGGATATTCCAGAATTTGTCCTTGATAAAGTTCTTGATTTTGATAGAGGAAATTTATATGTATTGTGCGGTGAATTGCATTGAAAATCCTTACATTGCCAATTACATAAAGACAAGAAAACAAATAGAAGATGAAGAGAATACTAATGAAAGGGAAGAGGGTTCCCCGTATCCTCATATTCTTTCTTATGATGAATCATGTAACGAGGAGGATCCTTATATTCAACTAATCTCATTAATAAGGAGCTCCAAAAAGAGGATTAAACCCCCACATAATACGGAGAAGAAAAAGAAAAGACATAGAAGCAAAGGTTAAAAAGTATCCCTTCCAAATGATGTTGCTCCTATTACTCATTGTGATGATGATAATTGCTATACTATCGGTGCTATCCATACTATTAATGATGAGAGTGATTATGCTTATGATATGAAAAGGCCCAAGCTTGGGGATGCTATGTTTGATGAGAATGACATGTTTGAGAATTTATTTGCTGCAATTAATGTTTGTCCCAAGCTTGGAGATGCTACGTTTGATGAAGATGATATTTTTAGCCTCCCAAGTTTTGATATGCAAATTTATTATGATGATAGCATGCCTCCTATTTATGATGATTATTGTGATGACACTTATGCTATAAAAAGTAGTGATGATTATATGTATAAAACTTGTCCTGATTATGATTACCCTTTTTCTGAACATTACTCTTTTACTGTGGAAACAATTTATAGTATTCGAGTTTCTTATGATACTCCCACTATTCCGAATGAGAAGAATTTTGCTTATGTGGAGAGTAATAAAATTTATATGCTTGGGGATCATGAAAAAAATGCTTTATGTGATGGTTATATTGTTGAATTCATTCATGATACTACTGAAAATTATTATGAAGGAGGAACATATGCTTGTAGGAATTGTAATAATATCAAGTTTCCTCTCCATGTGTTGAAAATCTTGAAGCTATGCTTGTTTTGCTTTCCTATGCTAGTTGATTTTTTCCCATAAGTTGTTTGCTCACAAAATCCCTAAGTTAGTCATATTCTTCATGATGCTCTCTTTATGTTTCAATTCTTATCTTTTATGCGAGCATCATTGAAATCATCATGCCTAGCTAAAAGGCATTAAAGAAAAGCGCTTGTTGGGAGACAACCCAATATTTACCCCTACTGTTTTTGTGTGTCCACATTATTAAGCTACTGTAGTGATCATGTTTTATAGTTTTTTTTCAATAAAGTGCCAAGTAGAACCTTTGGGAAGACTTGGGTGAAAGTCTTTGCGATCTTGCTGTAAAAAACAGAAACTTTTGCCCTCACAAGATTAGCTGCCGTTTGCTTGATGGCTTCTCGCCCCTCGTTGGTTACCCCAAGTGGAAGGTTTGAGATGTAGCGTAGCGGTAGTTTTCCCTTGGCAAAGATACCAAGGATCGAATCCCGTGAGACTCCGAGGGTCGACAAGAAGGTGTCAATAGCGCCAGAGACTTTTGCTTGAGAGGACCTGCACACAGATACAAATAACTTTGCTCCCAACGAGTACAGAGAGGTTGTCAATCCCTCCGGCCTTGTCGTTTACAAAGGATCAAACGCAAGAGATAATAGTGATAGGTATGACTGCAACTAGTAAATAAGAACAAGAAGTAAATAGCGGGTGTGATCAGTGATGGTAATATGGACCGGGGTCCCATGATGTTCACTAGTGATGTCTCTATCCCAAAAGACGATAAAATAGCTAAGCGAGGTAAACGAATTACAGCTGGGCAATTGACATGATTATGTGCGCAAACCAATGCTAACTATGCTGCAAGAAAGGTAGAGGCTCAAAAGCATGGGCGGTACGCCAAGGCAAGTAGACCGAAATCCATCTGCATCTACTACTAATCATCCACCTTGAGATATCTATCCAGAACATCTCGCTGGTATTAAGTTGCGAGTCCCACCCATAGTGTAAACTCAAAGCAACAGACAACTGCATTAAAAGAACTTTGCGTAAAGTAAACAATCCTTGCACCCGCAAGTACAAGCACCGTTGTTTTCCCCCTTGTGGCGACAACACATCCCCTAGACTCATGTTTCTGTCACTCAAGCTAGTCATCGAGGGGCATGAACCCACAATCAAGCATAACGTTCCCTCTTGGAGTTACTACCTACTACTTGGCCAAAGCAATAAACAACAACGGACAACATGCAAGAATTACTCAAGAACATAAATATAAAAGAGGCAAATCAAATATATTACTCACACACAATCTGAACATAATCTCATAATCCATCGAATCCCAGCAAACTCATCATAGCAACAGCATAAGGATTACATATGTGCCTCGATCATGTAGGGCAGCTCACGAGGTCTAATCGATGAAGAACAAAGAGGGGAGGAGAACATCACATAGCTACTGGTCATGGACCCATGGTCCAAGGGGGACTACTCACAACTCATCCGGGAGGCGTCCATGGTGGTGGAGAAGCTCCCGGTGGTGGTTCTCCCCTCTGACAGTGTGCTAGGAAGAGTTTTCCTGGTGCTCCCGATCTTGGAAGCGCGGCGGCGGCGGAACAGAGATGAGATCGCGAAAAAGGGTTCCGTCCTCGAGGGTTTCGGGACGCGGTGTAAATATATGCCAAAGGGGGTCACCAGAGGAGGTAAGGGGGGCCCAGGCGCCCCCCCGGTGCGGCCAGGGGTGGGGCCGCCCCCTCAGGGCGCCTGGAGCCCCTCTAGCCCCCCTCTGGCCCTACTTCTACCGCATGGAAGCTTCTGGAGCGCTGATTTTTTATATATTTTCCCGGAATTTTTCTGGCAATTTAAGTAATGGGAAAACCTGAAATACAAAAACAGCAGAAAACAAAAACTGGCACTGGGGTGCACTGAGTTAATAGGTTAGTCCAAATATGATCAAAAGTGTATGGAAGTGCATAAATATCATAGCAATATCACACAAAAGAGGCATGGAGCAAGCAGAAATTATAGATACGTTTTGGACGTATCAACATCCCCAAGCTTAATTCCTGCTCGTCCTCGAGTAGGTAAATGATAACAAGAATAATTTCTGTGGTGACGTGCTACCAACCATATAAGAACTTTTCACAGTCACATGACAAATGCTTATGAGATAATGAATCTTTAGTAATTAAGTTGCCTCATGAGAATATCACAAAGAACTGAAAGTTTTACAATATGATACTGAAACACCCAATAGATTTGCAGTGAGCATGGTGTGTAAACATGACAAAATGATACCTCGCTTGCCCCCTTTAGTGAAGCAAAACATAAATGCAGGAGCACCTCCGAAGTTTAAGTGACGACTAGATACAATGATTTCAGAATAAACGATATCATAATCATGCAGAAGACAATGGTACTTTGGGACAATGCACATTACACTCAGAATGACAATCATGCTCTCAATAGTTGGTGCTTTGAAGAAAGAAGGTGGAGACTCTCGAACCGTGGCTTTTGATGGCAAGGTTGAAAACCCGTGGTTGGAAGCAAATACTAAACATGTACCAGAGCTCTTGGTTTTTAAAAACAGAGGTAAAAACGATTTTTGGGAGATGCATATTTCGTCAACGAATGCTAGTAGATAACTCAATTACTTCTCGAGCTGGACAAGTTTCGAGGAACGGCTCCCGCACGGGGACGATCACATCCCCTTAATCTCCTTTGTTTATCACTGCCAAAAGTTTTCTGATTTCTCATGAACAAAGCGTGAAGGAGGGTTTGTTTGTTGTATATTTTTTTATGAGCCGGGCGCACTCATGCTAGTTCCTTCTCGTATTAGGGGTTTGCAGATTAGACATGCAATCCCGGGGTAAAACTTGTCCAACTTAAAAAGATCATGAATTAACTACTACTTCCTCATGAGCTAAAACAGAGGCACAAAAGAGAAATACTTTTGAATAATTTCGAGATGGTACAAGAAAGTCTTCGTTAGTAATGGCAAGTAAATACCATATATAGGAAGGTATGGTGGACTCATATGGCATAACTGGTTTCAAGGATTTTGGATGCACAAGCAGTCAGTCCGCTTAGTACAGGTGAAGGTTAGCAAAAGACTGGGAGCGACCAACTAAGAGAGCAATGACGGCCATAATCATGCAGAGCGACAAAGCAACATTGAATCGGGCATGGAAGTTATATCGCTACTCATAAATTAAAGATCATCAAGGCTTGATAGACTTTCTTTACAGTCTTAAATATGCGTGAGCATATGCCAAGTCAATCGAAATAAATTCTTGGAGGAAGATATCACTAAACCATACCACATCATAGGCAAACAAATCATGCTGGTACTTCAATAACACATTAAGAACCCCCAGCTATTTGAGACTAACCATAAGAAAACATGAACTACTAAGCACCATTATGCACATAGCATTTTTATCATAGACATATCAACCAGTGCCACAGAAGCCAACTCTCTTAACAAGATAAGCATGATAACTCAAGAGAGTTCCAGAAGCAACCAACTAAACAAGAGCTCTTTAAAAATAAAAGCATGAAAACTAAGAGCTAAACATGACAGTAGCTATTGAAAGACAAAGAACATACACAACAAAGATAAACATGAAAATCCTATGTTGTGTTCTAGGTTGAAGTGGAGTGTGTTTCTCTCCCACACAAAGAAAGCTGGGTTCTAACTCGTTATGAACAGCAAGCAAAGCTAAAGAAAACTAAAAAGGAAACTAAAAGCAAGACGCTCCAAGCATAGCACATAACGCATGAAGTGATTAAAATATAGTGGAACGAAAGACGAACTGATAATTGTTGATGGAGAAGGGGATGCACGGGGGCATCCCCAAGCTTAGACGCTTGAGTCTTCTTGAATATTCCTTGGGGGTGCACGGGGGCATCCCCAAGCTTGAGCGTTTGACCCTCCTGAATCTTTTTATCATCTTCCCTCGCACACTTGAAAACTCTCTTCATACATAACTCATCATAATCTGATTAGCGAGGTTAGTACCCATAATAAAATAATTTTTCCTTGCTGGAAATAAAGATAATCTTGAAGATCTACTGTTTCTCAAGATTGCCAAAAGGTTTTTGCAAAGAAAAAGCAAGCTCAAGATTTGCAAAACGAAGAAAAGGCAAAACAGGACAGAATCTGTGAAAAACAGACCAGCAGATAGTAAATATTTTTTTGGGGCACTTCTGCAACTCAAATAAAAAAACTCAGAACAGACGCCCGAAAGCCAATTGTATAGAGCACGCCGTCGAAAAAATTCAGACCAAAAAGATGATCTGGTGATTTTATACGAATTTTTCTGTCCAAGGACAAAATCTGTTTCCTGGACAGCACGTCACAACTTTTGAACTTTCTTGCAATCAGAGGCTAAACTTGGCACAAAGCTGAAAAGAAAAGATACAATGATGATGCTACTGTAGTAACAAACATCAAGACACAGCAAAATAAAACTTTATTCATTGTGGGCTGCCTCCCAAAAGCGCTTTCTTTTATGCCTTTAAGCTAGGCATAATGCAAAGAGATCAAGTTTTATCAAGAGTAAAAGAATAGCTAGCCCGTATAACGGACTCAAAAGGTAACTTAATCTTCTTTCTAGGAAAGTGTTCCATCCCTTTCTTGAGAGGGAATTGGAATTTTATATTCCCCTCTTTCATGTCAATGATAGCACCAACGGTGCGAAGAAAAGGACGTCCCAAAATAATTGGACAAGAAGGTTCACATTCAATATCCATAATAGTAAAATCAACGGGAACATAATTGTCATTGACAATGATAAGAACATCGTCGATCCTCCCCAAAGGTTTCTTTATGGAAGAATCAACAAGACGAACACCAAAAGAACAAGGATCAAGAGATTTCAATTTAAGCATATCATATATTCTTTTGGGCATAACGGAGGTACTAGCTCCAACATCACATAAAGCATAGCAAGAGAAGTTATTCAACTTAATTTTAATCATAGGATCCCAACCATCTTCTAGCTTTCTAGGTATGGAGGATTCTACCCTAAGCTTCTCCTCCCTAGCTTTGATGAGGGCATTAGTGATATGCTCTGTGAAGGCAAGATTAAGCGTGCTAGTGTGGGGATCTCTAGACATCTTGTGAAGGAAATCAATAACTTCAGAAAGGGTGCAATTATCAAAATCAAGGTCACTACTATCAAGTAAAGTGGTAGTGGTGTCCTTTAGGCTCACTTGTTTGGTAGCTTCTATGGTCATAGGAGTTTCTACGGTTGAGGTCATAGCATCACCATTAATAGGTCCAATGGGACCAGGAGTGCATTGGGTGCTAAGAGTTTGGATATCCTCAACAACTTGGATAGTAGCAACAATGTGGTGGGTAGGAAGGCTCTTAATTCTATCTTCTTCCTCCTTTTCTCTAGCCCATCTCTCTTTAAGTTTAGCCAACATCCTAATGTTTTCATTAATTTGCACTTGAATAGCATTCATAGGAGTGGTCTGCCTCTCCTCAAGAGGAGAAGTTCTAATTTTAAGCAACTCTACCTCATGGGATAAATTGTCTACCTTCGAAGAGAGATTATCTAGTTTGGCTAGTTTTTCTTCTACATTCTTATTGAAGGCTTTTTGGGTAGTGATGAAATCTTAAAGCATAATCTCTAGTTCAGAAGTGGAGTTCTTGGTGTTAGGATAAGCATTGTTGTTCCCATAGGAATTAGAGGGGAACGGTCTAGGGTTGCTACCAAAATTACTCCCATAAGCATTGTTATTGAAATTGTTTCTAGAGATAAAGTTCACATCTACTTGATCTTGAGCAATCAAAGAATTTAAAGGAACATCACAAGGATCAATAGAAGATTGCTTGGAAAGTAGAGACATGATCAAGTCAACTTTTTCATTTAGGGAGGAAATCTCCTCGACAGAGTTTACCTTCCTACCTGTTGGAGCGCGTTCGGTGTGCCATTGGGAATAATCGGTCATCATCTCATCGAGAAGCTTCGTGGCAGCACCAAGTGTAGTTGACATAAAGGTTCCTCCCGCGGCCGAATCCAACAAGTTCAGCGAGGTAAAGTTCAAGCCTGCATAAAAAGTTTGGATAACCATCCAAGTAGTCAAACCATGAGTAGGACAGTTCTTGACAAGAGATTTCATGCGTTCCCAAGCTTGGGCAACGTGTTCATTATCCAATTGTTTAAAATTCATTATGTTACTCCTTAGTTGGATAATTTTAGCAGGTGGATAGTACTTCCCAATAAAGGCATCCTTGCACTTGTCCCAAGAATCTATGCTATTCCTAGGCAAAGATTGAAACCAAATTTTAGCTCCTCCTCTCAAGGAGAAAGGAAAAAGCTTAAGCTTAACAATATTACCATCTATTTCTTGGTACTTTTGCATATCACAGAGTTCAGCAAAATTATTTAAGTGCAAAGCAGCAGCATCTCTAGCACCGGAGAATTGATCTTTCATAACTAGGTTCAGTAAAGCAGGTTTAATTTCATAAGAAGGTGCTGAAGTGGCAGGTGTAGTAATAGGCATGCAGATCAAGTCATCGTTGTTATGACTAGTGAAGTCACACAACTTGGTGTTCTCGGTGGAACCCATAGCAACAAGCAAGCAAGATAACTATTTTTGTGATTTTTGATAAAGGGAACTAAAGCAAAACTAAAAGGTAAACTAACAAGACTAAAAAGCAAAGATAAAAGATAGCGTGCAACTCCCCTATCTTGAAGAATGGAGTCCCCGGCAACGGCGACAGAAAACTTTGCTTGATGGCTTCTCGCCCCTCGTTGGTTACCCCAAGTGGAAGGTTTGAGATGTAGCGTAGCGGTAGTTTTCCCTTGGCAAAGATACCAAGGATCGAATCCCGTGAGACTCCGAGGGTCGACAAGAAGGTGTCAATAGCGCCAGAGACTTTTGCTTGACAGGACCTGCACACAGATACAAATAACTTTGCTCCCAACGAGTACAGAGAGGTTGTCAATCCCTCCGGCCTTGTCGTTTACAAAGGATCAAACTCAAGAGATAATAGTGATAGGTATGACTGCAACTAGTAAATAAGAACAGGAAGTAAATAGCGGGTGTGATCAGTGATGGTAATATGGACCGGGGTCCCATGATGTTCACTAGTGATGTCTCTCTCCCAAAAGACGATAAAATAGCTAAGCGAGGTAAACGAATTACAGCTGGGTAATTGACAGGATTATGTGCGCAAACCAATGCTAACTATACTACAAGAAAGGTAGAGGCTCAAAAGCATGGGCGGTACGCCAAGGCAAGTAGACCGAAATCCATCTGCATCTACTACTAATCATCCACCTTGAGATATCTATCCAGAACATCTCGCTGGTATTAAGTTGCGAGTCCCACCCATAGTGTAAACTCAAAGCAACAGACAACTGCATTAAAAGAACTTTGCATAAAGTAAACAATCCTTGCACCCGCAAGTACAAGCACCGTTGTTTTCCCCTTTATGGCAACAACACATCCCCTAGACTCATGTTTCTGTCACTCAAGCTAGTCATCGAGGGGCATGAACCCACAATCAAGCATAACGTTCCCTCTTGGAGTTACTACCTACTACTTGGCCAAAGCAATAAACAGCAACGGAGAACATGCAAGAATTACTCAAGAACATAAATATAAAAGAGGTAAATCAAATATATTACTCACACACAATCTGAACATAATCTCATAATCCATCGGATCCCAGCAAACTCATCATAGCAACAGCATAAGGATTACATATGTGCCTCGATCATGTAGGGCAGCTCACGAGGTCTAATCGATGAAGAACAAAGAGGGGAGGAGAACATCACATAGCTACTGGTCATGGACCCATGGTCCAAGGGGGACTACTCACAACTCATCCGGGAGGCGTCCATGGTGGTGGAGAAGCTCCCGGTGGTGGTTCTCCCCTCCGGCAGGGTGCCGGGAAGAGTTCTCCTGGTGCTCCCGATCTTGGAAGCGCGGCAGTGGCGGAACAGAGATGAGATCGCGAAAAAGGGTTCCGTCCTCGAGGGTTTCGGGACGCGGTGTAAATATATGCCAAAGGGGGTCACCAGAGGAGGTAAGGGGGGCCCAGGCGCCACCCCCGGCGCGGCCAGGGGTGGGGCCGCCCCCTCAGGGCGCCTGGAGCCCCTCTGGCCCCCCTCTGGCCCTACTTCTGCCGCATGTAAGCTTCTGGAGCGCTGATTTTTTATATATTTTTCCCGGAATTTTTCTGGCAATTTAAGTAATGGGAAAACCTGAAATACAAAAACAGCAGAAAACAGAAACTGGCACTGGGGTGCACTGAGTTAATAGGTTAGTCCAAATATGATCAAAAGTGTATGGAAGTGCATAAATATCATAGCAATATCACACAAAAGAGGCATGGAGCAAGCAAAAATTATAGATACGTTTTGGACGTATCACCGTTTTTACTAGAGAGTGGTTTTATGTTGATTCTTTTTGCAGATGATTAATAGACAAATTTCTCACGTCCACCAATTTATTTCAGAATTTTTTGAGTTACATAAGTATTCGAAAGTTACAGATTGATACAGACTGTTCTGTTTTTGACAGATTCTGTTTTCTATATGTTGTTTGCTTATTTTGATGTATCTATGAGTAGTATCGGAAGGTATGAACCATATAGAAGTTGGAATACAGTAGATATAACACCAATATGAATTTAGAATGAGTTCACAACAGTACCTAAGTGGTGGTTTTATTTTCTTATACTAACAGAGCTTACGAGTTTATAGTTGAGTTTTGTGTTGTGAAGTTATCAAGTTTTGGGTAAAGATTCGATGGACTATGGAATAAGGAGTGGCAAGAGCCTAAACTTGGGGATGCCCAAGGCACCCCAAGGTAATATTAAAGGACAATCAAAAGCCTAAGCTTTGGGATGCCACGGAAGGCATCCCCTCTTTCGTCTTCGTTCATCGGTAACTTTACTTGAGGCTATATTTTTATTCACCACATGATATGTGTTTTGCTTGGAGCGTCAATTTATTTTACTTGATGTTTGAATAATATCCCAAGATATGAAATTCTTAAATGTTATAGAGTCGTAACATAGCTACAAAATTATTCAACTACTCATTGATCTTCACTTATATCTTTTGAAGTAGTTTGTCATTTGATCTAGTGCTTCACTTATATCTTTTAGAGCACGACAATGGTTTTATTTTGAAGAAATAGATGAACTCTCATGCTTCACTTATATTATTTTGAGAGTCTTTTAGAACAGCATGGTTGTTGGAAATATGCCCTAGAGGCAATAATAAAATGGTTATTATTATATATTTCCTTGTTCATGATAATTGTCTGTTATTCATGCTTGAATTGTATCTCTACTACTATTAAACAAGCAAACATATTCATTGTTATGTGCACCCCGCCTAACGTACCCACAACAAACCAGAGCAATTAGAGCCACACGATTGGATCCACTCATTTAGATCTGCCCGTCAAAATAGCAGTAACCCTCGCTACAAGTGCGTTTAGCGATTTCAACGGCGGACGAAAACTCTGCCTATCAGATGTACGCACACTAGAACCCTTGCCCCGCATCGAGGGGATGAAAGCCACCCGTAACCTGCTCCCCACGTCGCCATCTCCCCCCTGCTCCTCGCCTCACACCCTGCCGCCGGATCTCCCCGCGCCCCCACAGTGCTCTCGACGCACCGGCGGCGCTCCCCCGCCGCCGTCGCCGCCCACATGACGCCCTCGCCTGCACGTCCTCGCCGTACCCACGAAGTTTCCCTCGCCGCCGGCGGCTCTGGATGCAGCTGCTGACATGGGTGAGCGCCTCCATCCTCCTATCTTGACGGTTTGCATCATCGCGTGGATTCTTACCCGGTCGTTTCTCATGGATTCGTGGTGCAGCCTTGCAGGGGCCTACAAGTTCATGCCAGATGGAGATCCAACATGACGAGGCTCATGTAGCGACTATTGACCATTCGCCCACCATCTCAGCTCCCTTGCGTGGTAAGGAGGTTAGGGGCCTAAACCAGCTGCATATTCTTGCTGTTTTGGATTTCGATCGAGTGGATAAGCCAATAGTTAGATATCTGAATGAGAATGAGTTTGTTTCTCCTAGAAGCTTCATTGTTTAAGTTGTACAGATAGTAGATTGGTAGATGAATGTCTTCACTTGAGTATGTGTTTTCTAATTTGAATGAATGTGAACTTTTTATGTTAAGGTTATAACATGTGGAGATGGACAGAGAGAGCAGAGGAGAGGCAAGAGAGAGGGAGAGGGTTGCCGCTGGAAGTTGCTGGTGCTATGTACTGTGTGCGCGTGCTCGCTGGTGAAGCTGCCGCTGCTTGTGCATGCTCAATGGTGGAGCTGCCACTGCCATGTGAGGTGCATGTATGTTTCTTTTTGTATGATGCTATTGATTGCTGCATATTTTGGTACAGAACAGATAGATTGCACTTAATTTGTCTCTGAATGTAACCCCTGGGTACATCTCTTTCTTTCGCTGAACCACTCTTTCTCTCTTACATATGCAGCATTGCACCTTCTCATATCTGAATGATGACTACTTGTAGTAGGATGGAAGGTATTGGATGTGAGTATTTGAGGGAGGAGCAAGATGGAATTGATAAGGCAAGAATTAGTTTTCGTTTAATTCGTAATCATGTTGCCTCATGATGATATTAGACGACTAATGAAAACTGAACTTTGTATCAGACTGATAGAAAGGGTTGTTTCCGCCTCACGAAGCAAGGAAATTTATGACCCGTTTCAGTACCCTGAGAATTTAAGTGACTAAATTAGGACAGTCACATGGGGTTCATCTTAATTAAAAAAAGAGCATTGTAATACTCCTTTATAGAAATGAATTTTGTGCTAACAGTAGATGGGTTTATAATTTTTCTGTCCATCAACCATGCAAGCAAATCAGTTAATTATAATTATAGTTTGCAGCAACAAAGAAGGTGAATTAGATCTACTCTCACATGGAATCAGGAGAAATAGCATCTTGTAGTCATCTATGAGGTAATCATAAGATATTTTTTATTTTTTATTGGGGTCGGTTGATTTATTAATTTTAGTGTTGGGGCTTGGTCAATCTATCTTTTTGATTGATATTTTTACACACAGATTGCTCTAGGAGATTCAGAACTAATTTGTTTACTCATAAGTTTGGGGCTATTCATATTTTTTCTGTTAGTGTTGCATGTTGGATCTAAATTCTCTTTTATCCATGCACAAACCTGATATTCATATGATTTTTTCAGAGTTGTGTAAAATCCAAGCAAGCAAATTTGATTAGTAAGGAGACATGCACATGTCTCTTATAACACACCTAGAGACAAAGGGAGGCCATGGATAAATATGTAAAAATCTGGTAAGTGAATACTCTGTTGTGCGCTGAGATTTAAATACTATACCCATGGGCGCGCTTATGATCCCACACCTAAAATGTGAATTTCCAATATTCATATTTCTTATGGATGTCAAATAAAAAATATATGAAATTCCCAGTTTATGGATGTCAAAAATTGCAATCAAGAACCAGTATATTGTAGCATGCGTAGATTCCAAGATATAATCAGGTCTAACCACATTAGGTATGTGTACAACATGTCAAAACACATGTACATGCATATGTGAATTTTTTCTGTTGGTGCATGCACCAATCTTTATTTTCTATCCATTCATAATTCATATTCGGATACACATAGTTGGTAATAAATCAACCAGATTTTCTATTAACAAGTAAGCAAATCCTTGATGCCTTATATACTTGATCAGGTGTGCTTTGAGCGAGTTCTAGAGGGACGAGACTTGCCTGCTCCCCGCGCGTGTGCCCATCCGTGCTTCCGCGTACGTGGCTTAATTTGATTGGAACAAAATTAGGTCCGGCCCCGAGATGCAAGTTGGATTCGGAATCTCATGCTTGGTTTCTCCTACTCTTTTCTACAGTGCACTTCCAAATTTCTCTCATTCCCTAGAGTTATTGTAGGTAATCTCTAATTCCCTGGAGTTACTGTAGATAATGATTCTAATAAATCTTGCAGGCACTTGTTACTTAATGGTGGCATCTTAAGTTATTTAGTGTTTTCTTTATAACCTGCATGGTCTTGTCTGCTAATTATGAATTGAGGATTTTATCCATTTTTTTTATTTCTTGCAAAGGGTTTGTAGAAATTTACCCAGTTGATTGGTTTAATGTGTGACACATACGACGCAAGAAATTCTTTCGTTCGGTTATTCGTGCGTTGCATGTGCCTGTTTACTAGTTGTACGGAAACAACGATACATGTGTGAATACATAGACCACAATGTGTCCCTAGTAAGCCTCTAGTTGCTGGCTCGTTGATAAACAGATGGTCACGGTTTCCGGGCCATGGACATTGGATGTCATTGATAACGGGATCACATCATTAGGAGAATGATGTGATGGACAAGACCCAATCCTAAGCCTAGCACAAGATCGTGTAGTTCGTAATGCTAAAGCTTTTCTAATGTCAAGTATCTTTTCCTTAGACCATGAGGTTGTGCAACTCCCGGATACCGTAGGGATACTTTGGGTGTCCCAAACGTCACAACGTAACTGGGTGGCTATAAAGGTACACAACAGGTATCTCCGAAAGTGTATGTTGAGTTGGCACGAACCGAGACTGGGATTTGTCACTCCATATGACGGAGAGGTATCTCTGGGCCCACTCGGTAAGACATCATCATAATGAACTCAATGTGACTAAGGAGTTAGTCACAGGATGATGGATTACGTAATGAGTAAAGAGACTTTCCATGACGAGATTGCACAAGGTATCGGTATACCGACGATCGAATCTCGGGCAAGTACCGTACCGATGGACAAAGGGAATTGCATACGGGATTGAGTGAATCCTTGATATCGTGGTTCATCCGATGGGATCATCGAGGAACACGTGGGAACCAACATGGGTATCCAGATCCCGCTGTTGGTTATTGACCGGAGAGTCGTCTCGGTCATGTCTACGTGTCTCCCGAACCCGTAGGGTCTACACACTTAAGGTTCGGTGACGCTAGGGTTGTAGAGATATATGCACACGGTAACCCGAATGTTGTTCGGAGTCCCGGATGAGATCCCGAACATCACGAGGAGTTCCGGAATGGTCCGGAGGTAAAGAATGATATATAGGAAGTCCAGTTTCGGCCATCGGGAGAGTTCCGGGGGTCACCGATAGTGTACCGGGACCACCGGAAGGGTCCCGGGGGTCCACCGGGTGGGGCCACCCATCCCGGAGGGCCCCATGGGCCGTAGGGGGAGGGAGACCAGCCCCTAGTGGGCTGGCGCACCCCCCTTGGGCTTACCCCCTACTCCTAGGGTTGGGAACCCTAGGGGTGGGGGGCGCCCCCCTAGGCTTGGCGGGCAAGCCACCCCCTTGGCCGTCGCCCCCCTAGGAGATCCAGTCTCCTAGGGCCGGCGCCCCCCTGGCCCCTATATATAGTGGGGGAAGAGTGGGCAGCCGGACCTCAGCCCCTGGCGCCTCTTCCCACCGTTACACCTCTCCCTCCTCCCGCAGAGTATTGGCGAAGCCCTGCAGTTTTTCCCGTTGCATCCACCACCACGCCGTTGTGCTGCTGGATCTCCATCAACCTCTCCTCCCCCCTTGCTGGATCAAGAAGGAGGAGACGTTGATGTACCGTACGTGTGTTGAACGCGGAGGTGCCGTCCGTTCGGTGCTGGGATCATCGGTGATAGGGATCACGACGAGTACGACTCTATCATCCACGTTCCTTCGAACGCTTCTGCTCGCAATCTACAAAGGGTATGTAGATGCACTCATTTATGCTCGTTGCTAGGTGACTCCTTAGATTGATCTTGGTGAAGCGTAGGAAATTTTTTGAATTCTGCTACGTTCCCCAACAGTGGCATCTGAGCTAGGTATTTGCGTAGCATCTTGCACGAGTAGAACACAAACAAGTTGTGGGCGTTGATTTTGTTCAATTCTCTTGCCGCTACTAGTCCAATCTTGATTCGACGGCATCGTGGGATGAAGCGGCCCGGACCGACCTTACACGTACGCTTACGTGAGACTGGTTCCACCGACTGACATGCACTAGTTGCATAAGGTGGCTCGCGGGTGTCTGTCTCTCCCACTTTAGTCGGATCGGATTCGATGAAAAGGGTCCTTATGAAGGGTAAATAGAAATTGACATATCACGTTGTGGTTTTGGCGTAGGTAAGAAACGTTCTTACTAGAAACCTATAGAAGCCACGTAAAACTTGCAACAACAGTTAGAGGACGTCTAACTTGTTCTTGCAGCATGTGCTATGTGATGTGATATGGCCAAGAAGATGTGATGAATGATATATGTGATGTATGAGATTGATCATGTTCTTGAATAGGGAATCACGACTTGCATGTTGATGAGAATGACAACCGGCAAGAGCCATAGGAGTTGTCTTATTTATTGTATGACCTGCGTGTCACTGAATAACGCCATGTAATTACTTTACTTTATTTCTAAACGTTAGCCATAGTAGTAGAAGTAATATTTGGCGAGACGACTTCATGGAGACACGATGATGGAGATCATGGTGTCATGCCGGTGACAAAGATGATCATGGTGCCCCGAAGATGGAGATCAAAGGAGCAAAATGATATTGGCCATATCATGTCACTTTATTTGATTGCATGTGATGTTTATCATGTTTATGCATCTTGTTTACTTAGAACGACGGTAGTAAATAAGATGATCTCCAACTAAAATTTTCAAGAATTGTATTCCCCCTAACTGTGCACCGTTGCTAAGGATCGTTGTTCCGAAGCACCACGTGATGATCGGGTGTGATAGGTTCTAACGTTCGCATACAACGGATGTAAGCCAGATTTACACACGCAGAACACTTAGGGTTCACTTGACGAGCCTAGCATGTACAGACATGGCCTCGGAAAACGGAAGACCGAAAGGTCGAACATGAGTCGTATAGAAGATACGATCAACATGAAGATGTTCACCGTTGATGACTAGTCCGTCTCACGTGATGATCGGACACGGGCTAGTCGATTTGGACCATGTATCACTTAGATGACTAGAGAGATGTCAATCTGAGTGGGAGTTCATTAAATTTGAATAGATGAACTTAATTGTCATGAACTTAGTCTAAATTCTTTACAATATGTCTTGTAGATCAAATGGCCCATGCTCATGTCACCCTCAACTTCAATGCGTTCCTAGAGAAATCCAAGCTGAAAGACGATGGCAACAATTGTACGGATTGGGTCCGTAACCGGAGGATCATTCTCATAGCTGCCAAGAAACTTATGTCCTAGAAGCACCGCTAGGTGACGCTCCCGCCCAAGCAAACCAAGATGTTATGAACGCTTGGCAGTCGCGTTGTGATGAATACTCCCTGGTTCAGTGCGGCATGCTCTACAGCTTAGAATCGGGGCTCCAAAAGCGTTTTGAGCACCACGGAGCATATGAGATGTTCCAAGAGTTGAAAATGGTTTTCCAAGCTCATGCCCGAGTTGAGAGATATGACATCTCCAACGCATTCTACAGCTGTAAGATGGAGAAAAATAGTTCTGTCAGCGAGCACATACTCAAGTTGTCCGGGTTGCACAACCGCTTGTCTCAGTTGGGAATGAATCTCCCTGACGAAGCGGTCATTGATAGAATCCTTCAGTCGCTCCCACCTAGCTACAAGAGCTTCGTGTTGAACTTCAATATGCAAGGGATGGAGAAGTCCATTCCCGAAGTGTATTCAATGCTGAAATCAGCGGAGGTGGAGATCAAGAAAGAGCATCAAGTGTTGATGGTGAATAAAACCACTAAGTTCAAGAAGGGCAAGGGTAAGAAGGATGGCAAAGGAGTTGCCGCGCCCGGCAAGCCAGTTACCGGGAAGAAGCCTAAGAATGGACCCAAGCCTGAGACATAGTGCTTTTATTGGAAGGGAACGGGTCACTAGAAGCGGATCTACCCCAAATACTTAGCAAATAAGAAGGCCGGCAACGTCAAAGGTATATATGATATACATGTTATTGATGTGTACCTTACCAGCGCTCGTAGTAGCTCCTGGGTATTTGATACCGATGCAGTTGCTCACATTTGTAACTCAAAGCAGGAGCTGTGGAATAAGCGGAGACTGGCAAAAGACGAGGTGACGATGCGCATCGGGAATGGTTCCAAGGTCGATGTGATCGCCGTCGGCACGCTACCTCTACATCTACCCTCGAGATTAGTTTTAAACCTTAATAATTGTTATTTAGTACCAGCTTTGAGCATGAACATTGTATCTGGATCTTGTTTGATGCGAGATGGCTACTCATTTAAATCTAAGAATAATGGTTGTTCTATTTATATGAGAGATATGTTTTATGGTCATGCCCCGCTGGTGAATGGTTTATTTTAGATGAATCTCGAATGTGATGTTACACATATTCATAGTGTGAATGCAAAAAGATGTAAAGTTGATAATGATAGTCCCACATACTTGTGGCATTGCCGCCTTGGTCATATTGGCGTCAAACGTATGAAGAAGCTCCATGCAGATGGACTTCTAGAGTCTCTTGATTATGAATCATTTGACACGTGCGAACCATGCCTCTTGGGCAAGATGACCAAGACTCCGTTCTCCGGAACAATGGAGCGAGCGACCAAATTATTGGAAATCATACATACCGATGTGTGCGGTCCAATGAGTGTTGAAGCTCGCGGAGGCTATCATTATGTTCTCACCCTCACATATGACTTGAGTAGATATGGGTATGTCTACTTAATGAAACACAAGTCTGAGACCTTTGAAAAGTTCAAGGAATTTCAGAATGAGGTTGAGAATCAACGTGATAGAAAGATAAAGTTCTTACGATCGGATCATGGGGGTGAATATTTAAGTCATGAATTTGGCACACACCTAAGGAACTGTGGAGTTGTTTGACAATTGACACCGCCCGGAACACCTCAGCGTAATGGTGTGTCCGAACATCGAAATCACACTCTATTGGACATGGTGCGATCTATGATGTCTCTCACCGACTTACCGCTATCTTTTTGGGGTTATGCTTTAGAGACTGCCGCATTCACTTTAAATAGGGCTCCGTCAAAATCCGTTGAGACGACACCGTATGAACTTTGGTTTGGCAAGAAACCTAAGCTGTCGTTTCTGAAAGTTTGGGGTTGCGATGCTTATGTCAAGAAACTTCAACCTGAGAAGCTCGAACCCAAATCGGAAAAATGCGTTTTCATAGGATACCCAAAGGAAACGATTGGATTCACCTTCTACCTCAGATCCGAAGGCAAGGTTTTCGTTGCCAAGAATGGATCCTTTCTGGAGAAAGAGTTTCTCTCGAAAGAAGTGAGTGGGAGGAAAGTAGAACTTGATGAGGTGACAGTCACCCCTCCCGAACCAGAAAGTAGCGCAGCACGGGAAATTGTTCCTGAGGTGCCTGCACCGACAAGGGAGGAAGTTAATGATGATGATCATGAAGATACAGATCAAGTTACTACTGAACTTCGAAGGTCCACAAGGACACGTTCCGCACCAGAGTGGTACGGCAACCCTGTCATGGAAATCATGTTGTTAGACAACGGTGAACCTTCAAACTATGAAGAAGCGATGGCGGGCCCGGATTCCAACAAATAGCTTGAAGCCATGAAATCCGAGATATGATCCATGTATGAAAACAAAGTATGGACTTTGGTGGACTTGCCCGATGATCGGCACGCCATAGAAAATAAATGGATATTTAAGAAGAAGACATACACGGATGGTAATGTGACCATCTATAAGGCTCGACTTGTCGCTAAAGGTTATCGACAAGTTCAAGGGATTGACTACGACGAGACTTTCTCTCCAGTAGCGATGCTGAAGTCCGTCCGAATCATGTTAGCAATTACCGCATTCTATGATTACGAGATATGGCAAATGGACGTCAAAACGGCATTCCTTAATGGCTTCATCAAGGAAGAACTGTATATGATGCAGCCGGAAGGTTTTGTCGATCCTGAAAATGATAACAAGGTATGCAAGCTCCAGCGCTCGATCTACGGGCTGGTGCAAGCATCTCGGAGTTGGAATATTCGCTTTAATGATGTGATCAAAGCATTTGGTTTTATACAGACTTGGGGAGAAGCCTGTATTTACAAGAAAGTGAGTGGGAGATCTGTAGCATTTCTCATATTATATGTGGATGACATACTGCTGATGGGAAATGATATAGAATTCTTGGAGAGCATAAAGGCCTACTTGAATAAGAGTTTTTCAATGAAGGACCTTGGAGAAGCTGCTTATATATTAGGCATCAAGATCTATAGAGATAGATCGAGACGCCTCATTGGTCTTTCACAAAGCACATACCTTGACAAGATATTTAAGAAGTTCAATATGGATCAGTCCAAGAAAGGGTTCTTGCCTGTATTGCAAGGTATGAGATTGAGCACGGCTCAGTCCCCGACCATGGTAGAAGATAGAGAAAAGATGAGTGTCATCCTCTATGCATCAGTCATAGGATCTATTATGTATGCCATGCTGTGTACCAGACCTGATGTGAACCTTGCCATAAGTTTGGTAGGGAGGTACCAAAGTGATCCCGGTATGGAACACTGGACAGCGGTCAAGAACATCCTGAAGTTCCTGAAAAGGAGTAAGGAAATGTTTCTCGTTTATGGAGGTGACGAAGAGCTCGTCGTAAAGGGTTACGTTGATGCTAGCTTCGACACATATCTGGATGACTCCAAGTCACAAACCGGATACGTGTATATTTTGAATGGTGGAGCAGTCAGCTGGTGCAGTTGCAAGCAGAGCGTCGTGGCACATTCTACATGTGAAGCGGAGTACATAGCTGCTTGCGAAGCGGCACAGGAAGGAGTCTGGATGAAGGAGTTCATCACCGACCTAGGAGTCATTCCAAGCGCGTCAAGCCCGATGATTCTCTTCTGTGACAACACTGGAGCTATTGCCATTGCCAAGGAGCCCAGGTTTCACAAAAAGACCAAGCACATCAAGCGCCGTTTCAACTCCATCCGGAATTATGTTCAAGATGGAGACATAGATATTTGTAAAGTGCATACGGATCTGAATGTTGCAGATCCATTGACTAAACCTCTTCCACGGGCAAAACATGATCAACATCAGTACTCTATGGGTGTTCGATCCATCACAATGTAACTAGATTATTGACTCTAGTGCAAGTGGGAGACTGTTGGAAATATGCCTTAGAGGTAATAATAAAATGGTTATTATTATATATTTTCTTGTTCATGATAATTGTCTGTTATTCATGCTTGAATTGTATTGTACGGAAACAGCGATACATGTGTGAATACATAGACCACAATGTGTCCCTAGTAAGCCTCTAGTTACTGGCTCGTTGATCAACAGATGGTCACGGTTTCCTGGCCATGGACATTGGATGTCATTGATAACGGGATCACATCATTAGGAGAATGATGGGATGGACAAGACCCAATCCTAAGCCTAGCACAAGATCGTGTGGTTCGTAAAGCTTAAGCTTTTCAAATGTCAAGTATCTTTTCCTTAGACCATGAGGTTGTGCAACTCCCGGATACCGCAGGAATACTTTGGGTGTGCCAAACGTCACAACGTAACTGGGTGGCTATAAAGGTACGCAACGGGTATCTCCGAAAGTGTCTGTTGAGTTGGCACGAACCGAGACTGGGATTTGTCACTCCGTATGACGGAGAGGTATCTCTGGGCCCACTCGGTAAGACATCATCATAATGAGCTCAATGTGACTAAGGAGTTAGTCACGGGATGAAGGATTACGGAACGAGTAAAGAGACTTGCCATGACGAGATTGAATAAGGTATCGGTATACCGACGATCGAATCTCGGGCAAGTACCGTACCGATGGACAAAGGGAATTGCATACGGGATTGAGTGAATCCTTGATATCGTGGTTCATCCAATGAGATCATCGAGGAACACGTGGGAACCAACATGGGTATCCAGATCCCGTTGTTGGTTATTGACCGGAGAGTCATCTCGGTCATGTCTACGTGTCTCCCGAACCCGTAGGGTCTACACACTTAAGGTTCAGTGACGCTAGGGTTGTAGAGATATATGCACACGGTAACCCGAATGTTGTTCGGAGTCCCGGATGAGATCCCGGACATCACGAGGAGTTCTGAAATTGTCCGGAGGTAAATAATGATATATAGGAAGTCCAGTTTCGGCCATCGGGAGAGTTCCGGGGGTCACCGGTAGTGTACCGGGACCACCGGAAGGGTCCCGGGGGTCCACCGGGTGGGGCCACCCATCCCGGAGGGCCCCATGGGCCGTAGGGGGAGGGGGACCAGCCCCTAGTGGGCTGGCGCACCCCCTTGGGCCTCCCCCCGCGCCTATGGTTGGGAACCCTAGGGGCCTCCCCCCCGGGTAAGTAACATACAGATGACAAAGGGAATAACGTATGTTGTCATTACGGTTTGACCGATAAAGATCTTAATAGGATATGTAGGAGCCAATATGAGCATCCAGGTTCCGCTATTGGTTATTGACTGGAGAAGTGTGTTGGTAATGTCTACATAGTTCTCGAACCCGTAGGCTCCTCACGCTTAACGTTCGATGACGATTTGTATTAAGAGTTATGTGTTTTGGTGACCGATGATTGTTCGGAGTCCCGGATGAGATCACAGACATGAAGAGGAGTCTCGAAATGGTCGAGAGGTAAATATCTATATATTGGATGATGGTATTCGGACACCGAAAAGGTTTCAGGACGTTTCGGATATTTATCGGAGTACCGAGGGGCTATCGGAACCCCCCGGGGAAGTATTGGGCCTACATGGGCCATAGGGGAGAGAGAGGGGAGCCCACAAGGGATGGCGCCCCCATGGGCTTGATGACCCACAAGTGTAGGGGATCTATCATAGTCTTTTCGATAAGTAAGAGTGTCGAACCCAACGAGGAGCAGAAGGAAATGATAGGCAGTTTTCAGTAAGGTATTTTCTGCAAGCATTGAAATTATAGGTAAAAAATAGTTTTGTGATAAGATAATTGGTAGCAAGTGACAAACGGTAAAAGTAAATAAGGTGTAGCAAGGTGGCCCAATCCTTTTTGTAGGAAAGTACAAGCCTGGACAAACTCTTATGCAAGGTAAAGTGCTCCCTAGAACACATGGGAATTATCGTCAAGCTAGTTTTCATCACGATCATCTGATTCGCGTTCGGTACTTTGATAATTTGGTATGTGGGTGGACCGGTGCTTGGGTGCTGCCCTTACTTGGAAAAGCCTCCCACTTATGATTAACCTCTAATGCAAGCATCCGCAACTACAAAATAAGTATTAAGGTAAACCTAACCATAGCCTGAAACATATGGATCCAAATCAGCCCCTTACGAAGCAACGCATAAACTAGGGTTTAAGCTTCTGTCACTCTAGCAACCCATCATCTACTTATTACTTCCCAATGCCTTCCTATAGGCCCAAATAATGGTGAAGTGTCATGTAGTCGACGTTCACATGACACCACTAGAGGAGAGACAACATACATCTCAACAAAATATCGAACGTAGACCAAATTCACATGACTACTAATAGCAAGACTTCTCCCATGTCCTCAGGAACAAAAGTAACTACTCACGAGACATAATATTGTTCATGATCAGAGGGGTATTAATATGCATAATGGATCTGAACATATGATCTTCCACCAAATAAACCAACTAGCATCAACTACAAGTAGTAATCAACACTACTAGCAACCCACAGGTACCAATCTGAGGTTTGGGTACAAAGATTGGATACAAGAGATGAACTAGGGTTTGAGAGGATATGGTGCTAGTGAAGATGTTGATGAAGATAGCCCTTCCCAAGATGGGAGAGTTGTTGGTGATGACGGAGGTGACGATTTCCCCCCGGAGGGAAGTATCCCCGGCAGAACGGCTCTGCCGGAGCCCTAGATTGGTTTCCGCCTCGGTTCCGCCTCGAGACGATGGTGTCTGGTCCCGAAAGCCTCCTTCTGATTTTTTCCTGGTCAAAACGCTTCATATAGGAGAAGATGTGCACCGGGGGCCCACCGGCTGGCCCTTGCGGCAGGGGGGCGCGCCCTGGGAAGGGGGGCGCTCCCCCCACCCTCGAGGCCAGCTAGTGGCCCCTCTCGTGGGTTTCTTTCGCCAGATATTTTTTATATTTTCCGAAACAATGTTCTGTGGAGTTTCAGGGCTTTTGGAGTTGTGCAGAATAGGTTTCCAGAGTTTGCTCCCTTTCCAGCCTAGAATTAGAGCTGCCGGCTGTAGGATCGAAAGTAGGTCTAGAGGGGGGGGGGGATTAGACTACTTGACAATATAAAAAATCTGCCTTTAGATCATGCAATGTTTTTGGCAGTTTCACAATTAAGATCAATTCAAGTATCACCCTACACATGCAATTCTAGAGTATAAGCAGCGGAAAGTAAATTGCACATGTAAAAGAGAGGTGGAGAAGATCAAACGCAGTTTGGTGACACGAAGATTTTTGTCGTGGTTCCGATAGGTGGTGCTATCGTATATCCACGTTGATGGAGACTTCAACCCACGGAGGGTAACGGCTGCGCGAGTCCACGGAGGGCTCCACCCACGAAGGGTCCACGAAGAAGCAACCTTGTCTATTCCATCATGGCCTACGCCCACGGAGGACTAGCCTTACTCGGGGTAGATCTTCACGAAGTAGGCGATCTCCTTGCCCTTACAAACTTCTTGGTTCAACTCCACATCTC
>LR738710.1:125715144-125827078 GCA_902687465.1 Secale cereale | reverse complement strand
TATTGGCTTTTCCTATGGACTCAATGTGATCTTTGATCACTAAACCAAAAATAGAGTCTTGAGCTTTTGCCAATGCTTGTCTTAGCATTTTGAGGGGTCCACTTCTTCAGACATTTCCATACCCATATCATCGAACTTTTCTGAAAAGATTCTCAAGTAAATATTAGTTCAATGATATATATGTTGTTATTAATTACCAAAACCACCCGGGGATTAGTTGCACTTTCAATCTCCCCCTTTTTGGTAATTGATGACAACATATAGATCAAAGCTTCGACAAAGGATATAATCAATGAATGATATCGTCGCTTTGAGAAGTATGTGATAAACAAGAGCTCCCCCTAAATTTGTGCATTATTTAAAATTTGCGTTTGAATGCAAATGCACAATCGATTAGGATTATGGGTCACTCTTCCATGTCACATACATCTTGGTGGAGCGCACAAAATGATAAGAATGAGTAACATGCACTTAATCACCAAGACAAGAGTAAATAGCCATACAATAAGGAATAACATATGATAAGCAATAAGCACACATTAAAGCATAGTATGACTAAGCACTCATTAAGATAGCAAGCACACTTAAAGTTTCAGGAACCAAAAGAAATCACTGTAACTCAAAGAAAACCGGCAAAAGAACGAAGGACGAAAGAGCACTCTCTCTCTCGAAGCCCTATGATCTATAACAATTTCTCCCCCTTTGGCAACAAGTTACCAAAAAGTTCGAAAAGGTATAGAGCTAAGCGTCACTGCGGGCTCTGCTGGCGGCTCCCGTCTGGGTAGAAGTCGGTGTAGAGATAGCTGCATCGGCGAAGACTTCTGCTGATGTCTGCGGTGGAGGAGTGGATGCTGGAGCTGGAGCAACTGCTGGAGCTGTAGCTGGTGCTGAAGTGGTAGCCCTGGAGTCTGTCACTGGGATAGCTGCAGATCTGGATCCTCTGGGAACCTGAGCAGTCTGGCGATGAGAGTCCTGGACTAGATCATCCTGCATAAGCTCTGCTCTCTCCTGCCTTGTCTCCTCCATGTCTGCCTCAAGCTTGTTGACAGACACCTGAATCTCAGTCAGCTTCACGTCCAGAGCGTGGATCTTGTCCTCGACAATCCTCTCTAGGCTCTCCTGAGATTGCTCAATGCTGGCCAGGCGTTGTTCAATCCTCTGGGTAGCTTCAAGAATTTGTTCTCCAAAGCTCTTTGGCTTAGCTGCTGCTGCTGCTTCTTTGTCAGCTTTAGCCTTCTTCGCAGCTTCGATTTTGGCCTGTCCTTCAACTGAGGTAGGATCCTCTTCATCCATCACAACTACGTTGTCCTCATGCTCTGGCTGCAGTGGCAAGTGCTTCCTATCCAACATGAATTTGCCCGTGCCAAACTTGGCGTTGATGAGCATATGAATCTGCGGAGCAAACCCACACGACCTCTTCTGGTCAGCTGCAGTCCTCTTAATGGTCTCTACCATCAAGTCCATCACCTTAAAAGGTGCCTTCTCATCGAGAATGTGCAGCATGTTGATAGAATAGCCTCGAATCATCCGGTGGTCTCCAGACTTAGGCATCAATGTATGCCTCAGAATAGTGTTAGTGGTGGTCAGACCTGCCTGGAGATAGTACACTGAGCCAAGCTTCCATCCTTCCAAATCAGCAGCCGGGATCTCCTTGTACATGTTCTTCATGGAATCATGACTCTTCTTAGGAATCCCATAGACATCAATGTCGTCCTCTCTCTGCACTGGAGCGTTCAGAAGTTCTGCCCATTCTTCAACAGTCGAAGAAAACCTTTGACCTTCAGTCATCCAGGTGATCTTGCCATCAGGATAGAAGTGGGCTGTGGCATAGAACTGCATGATCATCTCGTCATTCCAAGCTGTCAGCTCTTGACCCACAAAATTAGCAACTCCACATGCAGTAAAGCTCTCATGCACATGGGGAAAGAAGTCCCGATGCTCTTCACTGTCAATATACTTCCAGTCAACATACCTGGTGTCAGCAACAATGGGCTTCTTATCCATCAGCACGGTCTCATAGAAATCCTGCTGCTCTCTGGTGTGGAATCTGGGGTCCACAGCAGTCCTTCTCCTTACAGCATATGGATCAGACTGTCTCCATAGCCTGAGACCTTTGTCCTTCCTTGCCTTCATGTCCTCAGCTTGAGGATGAGCATCATTGTGGAGTGGCAACTTGGGACGGAGCTTAAGCAACACATGCTCTTCATCTGATTCAGACGGTGGCATCTCACCTTTGTTCTTCTCAGAAGCTGGAATGCTTCTGGTTGTTCTCTTGGGCTTGGCTGGAGCTGCCTTGGCTTGAGCAGGCTTCTTGGGCTTAGAGGAGGCTTGAGCCCGAATAGCATCACCCATGAACTTAGCTTTCTGAGGAGGAGGCTGGGGTGCTTCCTCTTCTTCTTCTTCTGCAGCATCAACTTGAGGTTCAGCATATACTACCCTCTTCCTTTTGGAAGTCTTCTTCACCTTGCTTGGAGCAGGCTCTTCCAAGTTGAGCTTCTTTGCAACTGCTGACTGCTTCACTTTGCTTGTGCCTTTCCTTGACTGCTGCCCTTGGTGCTCTTTGGCAACCACATTCCTCTTTGGCTTGGAGGTAACTTCCTCAGCAACAAAGTCAGAGTCCTCATCATCAGACGTTCTCTTCTTCCTGGTTCTGGTGGCTGCAGGAGGCAAACCACTAGGGGTGCTCCTCTCACCATCATCACTGGAGCTGCTAGCAGGACTTGTATCTGCCTCTGGAATTTCAGCAAACGGTGATTCAGACCTGTTCTGGCTGTCACTGACATCTGACATGGCTGAAAAACCTGTGAAAAGATAAGGTATAGGCAGAGTAGAAGAGTTATCACAACTGCAGAGGTTTTTGCAAAAAAAATGAGTTCAAAACTTAGTTTTGAGTTTTCACAGAATGTATTTCGGTCAAACCGATTTTAAGTTTCGGTGCAACCGAAGTGCTCAACAGAAACCTACACACCACTTTCGGTCAGACCGAAATGGGTTTCGGTCCTACCGATAACTTAGGGTTTCACTGAAACTACGCTTCGGTCATTCCGATTGGCACAACTCGGTTAAACCGAATGATGCAGTGCAATGGCCAGAGGCCAAATCGGTCATTCCGAGTTTCAAAATCGGCTTCACCGAGATGCATTCCGTGGAAACCTAAACCTAAGAATTTTCCTCGAAACTAGAAGATCTGAACTAATGTATAGGGAATATCTCAAACGTGGATTGAATCATGGCAAGCCTATCGTGCAAGAATCGGAAGGGGAGCACGAAAAGGGATCGGGACACACCCTAACTTGGTGGTGTCCCTCTACGGCGGCAACGGTGGAGATGATTACCGTTGACGGCGGCGGAGACCTGCGGCGAGGGCGCACAGGCGACGACGGCGACGATCCGTAGACCAGGACGACGGCAGCAGGGGTATTGGGGGCGAACGGTTTGAAGAATTGAATCGCGCGCAGCCCTCAGGTATATATAACCCCATGCTGTCGGTGGGACCGAGTTGAAAAACTCGGTGTCACCGAGATGTATAACTGCTGTGCAGTTACGCATATCGGTCAGACCGAGAGTTTGAACTCGGTTTCACCGAGATGAAACCTAGATCAGTCTAAGCGTTTCGGTTGGACCGAGATTGAGAAGCCGGTCAGACCGAAATGGACTTAGAAGGTTTTGGAAGTCAGCCTTAGACGAATCGGGGGTTCCGAGTGCTCCTCACTCGGACTGTCCGAAAAAGACTTGTTCAAAGTTGTGATATGATCATGAATAGAATTTGAGACAAGAAAGCATAGATAGCTAGGGAAAGGTGCTTAGGCATTCTTGTCCATCCATTTGGCCAGAAAGAGAAAACAAAACAATCAAAACAACAAATGGATGTCCTTGAATGGATAAAATCATGCATTCAACATGCTCACACAATAAGATAGCAACTGAAATATGTGTCAAACATGCACAACCAATCACTCTATCTACTAGCACACAATTTGTCGATGACTAGGTCATCTATATATGAGTATATTGACTTAGGAGCCAAATGAGAACATTTGATCATAGGTCATACTCATCGTTTAAGCACAAGTGGGGTTACCACTTTTACATAAAGCATTTATGTGTTCACATCATTTGGAGATGCTTTAGCTCAATTTTTAGAGCAAAGCTCCCCCTAGATGTGAGAACCCCTTTTAAAGGGTCAAACTAACCTTGGGTTGTCGTAGAAGACTTCATGTAGATGTTGAAGATGTGGATGCTCAATGTTGATGCAGATCATCAAAAGTTGGGAGCAATCCTTTGGATTAGGGCACTTTCAATACCTACATGGGTTAGTCCCACAAGGAACAAGCAAGAATATCCATAGACATAGAGTGAAGTACACAAAAGATGATGTCCATGAAAGCAATGATTACCTTGTCCCTTGACTTACCAACAAGAGGGTTTGTGACTCCATGAACAAGTGCATGATGTTGAAGTTGATTGCACAAGTTCTTGCCAAAATGAATATGAGTGAAGTCTGTTGGCGGAGTCACCCTCAAGAACCTACTAGTTCTTCTTCTTTGGGATCCACATCATCTTGATGGGAATCCTTGGTGTTGTAGTTGAGCTTGACGAAGTAGAACTTGATGTGTCCTTGGGAACCCACTTGACCATGGCTTGAGGTGCTTCAATGAATGCATCAATCTCCTCTTGAAGCTTGTCCTTGGCCTTTAGCTTGTGGTCTTGTGGTGGAAGGTCATCTTGAGCTTGTTCCACATTGGAGGAAGTAGGATCATACTTCTCCTTTTGTGAGACAAACTGTGGAGTAGGGTATTGACCTTCTTCCCACTCAACACCTTCGGCGTTGAACTTTCGCTCAAAACCAATCCCTTGATTCTTCCGGTGTCTTCCTTGTTTGCGAACAATCTCCTCAAAGTTCTTGCTTCCGGCAAGACTCTTGTAGACACCTTTCTCTATGATTTCCTTCAATAAGCTATTTTCTTGCTCAAGTGTAACTTGGCTTGAAACATTGTTAGTGGAATCAAGAGAACTACTAGAAGTAACAACATTTGATTTACCATTGTCATTGTTACTACTAGAGGAAGAATTTTTCTTATGTTTGTCATGCTTAGTCTTAATAGGTGGCAAGAAATTAGACAAGAGAAGTCGTTTGGCAAGATATGAAGAACTCTTCTTTCGAAGATCGTCATTGATCGCTTTTAGAAACTCATGTTCTTGCTCTAGAGTGAGCTTCTCGAAGCGTAACTTCTCATGAGATCTTAGGAGCTCTCTATGATCTTCTTGAGTTGTTTCATGAGCTAACTTAAGAGTGTTTAGTTCTTTAGTTAGACGCTCAATCTCCTTCATAGCATTGTCATTCGACTCTTCTCGACTATAAAGACTACTAGCATTTTCATCATTACTAAGCTCACTAGATTTATCATGCAAGAGCTCATCTTCACCTAGCAAGTCATCCTCATCACTATCAAAGTCAATGAATTCAGGGTGTGTTACCTTGGGACCTTTAGCCATGAAGCATCTTCCAATTCCCTCATTTGGTGAATCAAATAAGTCGTAGGAATTGGAGTTGGAGGATACGAGTGCAAGTCCGGCAACACCTTCATCTTGACTATAGTCGGAGTCGGAGTGATAGCTTCCATCGGATTGATTGTCAGAGTCGGAGCCGGAGACCCATTCACCAACATGAGCTTGATGTCTTCTTCTTGTGTAGCTCCTTGATGACTTGTCTTTCCTCTCCGAATCCTTGCTTCTCCGAGAGGGTCTTCGTTCATAACGATCATCTCTGCTCCTTCTCCGAGGTGACTCATCTCTTGCTCTTCTTCTTGGAGATTCTTCTCTTCTTTTGTGGGGAGCCGTACACTCATTTGAGAAGTGTCCGGGTCTTCCACAATTGTAGCAGTTTCGATCACGACTAGAAGATCTCTTTTCATCATATGATCTAGACTTTGAGCTTCTTTCTTTGCCTCTATTCTTGTAGAACTTGTTGAAGTTCTTGACCATTAGGCTTATCTCTTCATTGGAAATTAGCTTGTCACTTGAGGTAGTTGGAGCATCACTTGTAGCTTTGTAAGCACCACTTGACTTGTTGTGAAGCTCTTCCTTATCCTTAAGTGTCATCTCATGAGCAACAATTCTTCCAATGACTTCAGTTGGCTTGAGAGTCTTGTAGTTTGGCATCATTTGGATCAAAGTGCACACGGTGTCATACTTTCCATCCAAAGCTCTGAGAATCTTCTTAATGATGAATCGGTCGGTCATTTCTTCACTTCCTAAGCCGACAATCTCATTTGTGATGAGAGCAAGCCTGGAGTACATCTCAGCGACTCCTTCACCATCCTTCATCTTGAACTTGTCAAGTTGACCTTGAAGAATATCTAGCTTTGATTCCTTCACAGATTCAGTACCTTCGTGCATTTCAACCAAAGTATCCCAAATCTCTTTAGCATTCTCAAGACGGCTGATTTTGTTGAACTCTTCGGGACACAAAGCATTGAAGAGAATGTCACAAGCTTGAGCATTGTTTTGCAACATCCGCAACTCTTCGGGTGTAGCTTCGCGATCCGGAACTTTTCCTTCTTCAAAGAAATCACCTTGCATACCAACACAAATAATACCCCATGCGGCTGGGTTATGACCAAGAATATGCATTTTCATTTTATGCTTCCAACTAGCAAAATTTGTACCATCAAAGTAAGGACCTCTACGATAATTACCCTCACTAGACGCCATACTCTCCTAGGTTGTGAAACCAAGCTTATGGAGTCCAATGCAATGGAAACCAAAACATTGGAGACCAAAGCTCTGATACCACTTGTAGGATCGAAAGTAGGTCTAGAGGGGGGGATCAGACTACTTGACAATATAAAAAATCTGCCTTTAGATCATGCAATGTTTTTGGCAGTTTCACAATTAAGATCAATTCAAGTATCACCCTACACATGCAATTCTAGAGTATAAGCAGCGGAAAGTAAATTGCACATGTAAAAGAGAGGTGGAGAAGATCAAACGCAGTTTGGTGACACGAAGATTTTTGTCGTGGTTCCGATAGGTGGTGCTATCGTATATCCACGTTGATGGAGACTTCAACCCACGGAGGGTAACGGCTGCGCGAGTCCACGGAGGGCTCCACCCACGAAGGGTCCACGAAGAAGCAACCTTGTCTATTCCATCATGGCCTACGCCCACGGAGGACTAGCCTTACTCGGGTAGATCTTGACGAAGTAGGCGATCTCCTTGCCCTTACAAACTTCTTGGTTCAACTCCACATCTCAACGACGGAGGCTCCCAAGCGACACCTAACCAATCTAGGAGGCACCACCCCCCAAAAGGTAATAGACGGTGTTGATGATGATGAACTCCTTGCTCTTGTGCTTCAGATGATAATCTCCCCAACACTCAACTCTCCTCACTGATATGGCTGTGGTGGAAGAAAGGTTTGAGTGGAAAGCAACTTGGGAAGGCTAGAGATCAAGTTTCATATGGTAGGAATGGAATGGCTTGATCTCAACACAAGGGTAGGTGGTTCACTTCTCAGAAAGTGTATGGTAGAAGTGGTGGTACTTTCTGATGGCTCTCCTCACGAATGAAGAGGGGGTGGAGGGGTATATATAGCCTCCACACAAAATCCAACCGTTACACACACATTTGACCAATCTCGGTGAGACCGAAGTGAAAACTTGGTCAGACCGAAAGTTCAAATATAGTGAACGTTGGGATTTTCGGTGGGACCGAAAATACCATCTCGGTGTGTCCGAAGTGAGTCAAAGGTTGGAGCTTGCCATCTCGGTGTGACCGAAAGTAACAACTCGGATATTCCGAAATGATGTCAATTGGTTACAGAAGGTTGGCAGTCCATTTTCGGTGAGACCGAAACTCAGAATCGGATGGACCGAGAAATTAGGGTTTGGAGGAATAACTGAGGTGGTTCATCTCGGTGGGACTGAGTTTGCAGAATCGGTTTGTCCGAGATTACTTATGAGTGTGTTAAGTAGTGAAGAGTGCTGATAGTTGAGGGAGCTAGATCACCAAGCACTTGAGCAACTAGATCAATAACACAACCTCATCCCCTTTTAATAATATTGGCTTTTCCTATGGACTCAATGTGATCTTTGATCACTAAACCAAAAATAGAGTCTTGAGCTTTTGCCAATGCTTGTCTTAGCATTTTGAGGGGTCCACTTCTTCAGACATTTCCATACCCATATCATCGAACTTTTCTGAAAAGATTCTCAAGTAAATATTAGTTCAATGATATATATGTTGTTATTAATTACCAAAACCACCCGGGGATTAGTTGCACTTTCACCGGCATTCCCCCTTCTTCATGTAAACCTTGCAAAATAAGAGAGAAAAGGCATAAGTATTGTGACAAAACATGTATGAATAGCCCATAATGCAATAAATATCAACTTATAAGCATGATGTAAAATGGACGTATCAACTCCCCCAAGCTTAGACCTCGCTTGTACTCAAGCGAAAGCCGATATCGAAAAATATGCCCACATGTTTAGAGATAGAGGTGTCGATAAAAACAAAATACGGACATGAGGGCATCATGATCATTCTCATAACATCAACTTATATAAATATAGTCATATGATTCTTATGCTAAAGTAACAATTCATCCACAATATCAAGTATGAATCATAAACTTCATTGGAAACTAACAAACTTTGATCTCGGTCATTGAAGCAATTGCAATTTATCGTAACATCGGAAAGAGTCAATATAAGAGCTTTTCAGCAAGCCTACATACTCAACTATCATATAGTCTTTCACAATTGCTCACACTCACGCAATACTTATGTTTATGGAGTTTTAATTGGACATAGAGAACGATAGGGGCTTATGGTGTTGCCTCCCAACCTTTTACCTCAAGGGTAATGTAAACAGTAATAGATCATGAAAACTTACATCCAAGTGGGTATATATGTCTGGATCTTTCCAACACAATGTGCTTGCCAAAGGATAAAATGTAAAAGGGAAAGGTGGGCTTCACCTTGACACTTATAAGACAGAAATAATAGATAGGCCCTTCGCAGAGGGAAGCAAAGGTTGTCATGCGTTTTTATGGTTGGATGCACAAAGTCTTAGCATAGAAGAACTTTGCTTTTATATTGCCACTTGTGATAAGGACCTTTATTATGAAGTCTGTCGCTTTTATTACTTCCATATCACAAGATCGTATAAAGCTAATTTCTCCCACACTAATAAATCATACATATTTTAGCGGATTTGCAACATGACAACTTACTTGGAAGGATCTTTCTCAATCCATAGGTAGGTATGGTGGACTCTCATGGCAAAACTAGGTTTAAGGATATATGGAAGCACAAGTAGTATCTCTTCTTAGTGCCAGGAGTTTTGGCTAGCATGAGGGGGAAATGCAAGCTCAACATGTTGGATGATCCATGACAATATACTTTATTTCGGATATAAGAGGACATAACCCATTATGTTGTCTTCCTTGTCCAACATCAACTCTTTAGCATGTCATACTTTAATGAGTGATCACAATCATGAAAGATGTCCAAGATACTCCCTCTGTCCCAAAATAAGTGACTCAAAAATGACTCAA
Source organism: Secale cereale (assembly GCA_902687465.1). Classification (NCBI taxonomy): domain Eukaryota; kingdom Viridiplantae; phylum Streptophyta; class Magnoliopsida; order Poales; family Poaceae; genus Secale; species Secale cereale. The sequence goes on along the minus strand of LR738710.1, from coordinate 125,817,516 downwards.
CTTTGTACTAAAGTTAGTACAAAGTTGAGTCATTTTTGAGTCACTTATTTTGGGATGGAGGGAGTAGTATATTTGTATGTGAAGCCTCTCTTCTTTTGTTACTTCCTATTAATTGCAACGATGACCAAAACTATGTTTGTCACCTCCCAACAACTTTTATTTATCATACTCTTGTATGTGAAGTCATTACTTCCCATAAGATCGATATGATCTCTTTGATACTTTTTATGTTTTCTTTCTTTTTATCATGACCCGAGTGAGGAAATCAAGCCCTTGACTCAACACTAATCTTTATTATATAGCTCACGGACTCGATTACAAAGGATAAAGCTCACAAGGCAAAAGCTCACAACTAGATCATGCTAACTTTATTCTAATAGATCAAGATGCTACCAAAAGGATCGAACTAAGTAAAACGGTAAAGATAGGAGTGATGGTGATACGATACCGGGGTCACTCCCCCAAGCTTGGCAGTTGCCAAGGGGAGTGCCCATACCCATATGATTATGTATCCTTCTTCGGGGGTGGTGATGATGGTGACTTCTTCCTCAGCTTACGCTTAAGGGCAAAATTTTGCTCCTTTAGCTCATTGATCTCTTGCACAAGGTTTAATATCTTCTTGCATAATGCCTGCTTGTTTTCCTGCAAGAGGTTAAAAGGGATAAATTCGATCTTAGGTTTCTTTACTCTGTCGGGGAGGCTTGACTTTTTGAACTCCACATGCATGTCCCCCGGTTGAGATAGTGGGACTTCGTCTTCATCCGAGCTGGTCCGATCCTTCCTCTTTGAATCATGGTCCTCTTCTTCTTCTGTGGTCCAACCATAATGCTCCAAATCACCATAGACCTTAGGGTCAGCAAGGGAATCAGCCACATAACTTTCTCCCTCCGAATCTTGGGACGACATGTTGCCTTTATCTGCGACAGAAACGGCTCGAAACAAGAACATAGGATTTTTGCGTGATACAGAGGTCAAAACCTTCGGGAGTATAAATAATGAATTTTTCCCGAGCGAAAGGAGTAACCCACAAGAAAATGGAGTCTAGGGGACACACAGGGTGTCCTCGAGGCAGGGGGCGCGCCCTGAGAAGGGGGGCGCCCCCCCACCCTCGAGGAGGCCCCGTGTCTCCTCCGGACTGCGGTTTATTTTTCTAAATAATCCAAAACGGAGAAAAAATACCTTTAGAACTGTTTTGGAGTCGGTTTACTTACCGTATCACATATCTTTTCCTTTTCGGAGGCTGAATCGTTCTGGAAACTGTCCCTTATGTATTCCTCCGGGGTTATGGTTTCAATAATATTAGTTTCAACATTTATAGGATTACCTGAGATATAATGTTTGATCCTTTGACCATTCACCACCTTCGGATTTGTGCCTTCGAAGTTGTTGTTTTTTATGGCACCGGAACGATAGACCTCCTCGATAATGTAAGGTCCTTCCCACTTGGAGAGAAGTTTTCCTGCAAAAAATCTTAAACGGGAGTTGAATAGCAAGACATAATCACCTACGTTAAACTCACGCTTTTGTATTCTTTTGTCATGCCATCTTTTAACTTTTTCTTTAAACAACTTGGCATTCTCATAGGCCTGGGTTCTCCACTCATCGAGACAGCTAATGTCAAATAACCTCTTTTCGCCGGCAAGTTTGAAATCGTAGTTGAGCTCTTTAACAGCCCAATATGCCTTATGTTCTAGCTCAAGAGGTAAGTGACATGCTTTTCCATATACTATTTTATATGGAGACATACCCGTAGGATTTTTGTATGCAGTTCTATAGGCTTATAATGCACCATCTAGTTTCTTGGACCAATTCTTTCTAGACCTATTAACTGTCTTTTGCAAGATTAATTTCAACTCCCTATTACTTAGTTCTACTTGACCACTAGTCTGTGGGTGATAAGGTGATGCAATTCCATGGTTGACATCATACTTAGCAAGCATCTTACGGAAAGCACCATGAATAAAGTGTGAACCACCATCAGTCATTAGATATCTAGGGACTCCAAACCTTGGAAATATAACTTTTTTAAGTATCTTAATAGAGGTGTTATGATCAGCACTACTAGTTGGAATAGTTTCTACCCACTTAGTAACGTAATCAATAGCAACTGAAATATGTGTGTACCCATTAGAGGTAGGAAAAGGTCCCATATAATCAAAGCCCCAAACATCAAATGGTTCAATAATGAGTGAATAATTCCTAGGCATTTCTTGACATCTACTAATATTACCAATTCTTTGAGATTCATCACAAGATAAGACAAACTTACAGGCATCCTTGAAGAGAGTAGGCCAATAAAAACCAGATTGCAATACCTTATGTGCAGTTCTATCTCCCGCATGGTGTCCTCCATAGGCTTCGGAGTGGCACTTGCGTAGGATCTGTTCCTGTTCATGCTCAGGTACACAACGTCTAATAATACCATCTACTCCTTCTTTATGAAGATGTGGGTCATCCCAGAAGTAATGTCTCAAATCATAGAAGAACCTTTTCTTTTGCTGGTATGTGAAGCTAGGAGGTACAAACTTAGCAACAATATAATTAGCATAATAAGCATACCAAGGAGCAGTACGAGAAGTACTTATGGCAGCTAGTTCTTCATCAGGAAAGCTATCATCAATAGGTTGTGGGTCATCAAGTATATTCTCTAACCTAGACAAGTTATCCGCTACGGGGTTCTCAGCTCCCTTTCTATCAATAATATGCAAGTCAAATTCTTGCAGCACGAGAACCCATCTAATAAGTCTAGGTTTAGCATCTTTCTTTTCCATAAGGTATTTGATAGCAGCATGATCAATGTGAATAGTTACTTTAGAATCAACGATGTAGGGTCTAAACTTATCACAAGCAAATACAACTGCTAAAAATTCTTTCTTAGTGATAGCATAATTTCTTTGGGCACTATCTAGAGTTTTACTAGCATACTGGATAACATTCAATTTCTTATCAACTCTTTGCCCTAGAACAGCTCCTACAGCATAATCACTAGCATCGCACATAATCTCAAAGGGTAAATTCCAGTCAGGAGGCTGGACAATAGGTGCAGAGATCAATGCTTTCTTAAGTATTTCAAATGCTTCTAGACAATCATCATCAAAGACAAAAGGAATATCTTTCTGTAAGAGATTAGTCAGAGGCCTGGAGATTTTGGAGAAGTCCTTAATGAACCTCCTATAAAACCCGGCATGACCAAGGAAACTTCGTATAACTTTGATGTCCTTTGGGCATGGCATCTTCTCAATAGCATCAACCTTAGCTTTGTCAACTTCAATACCTCTTTCAGAAATTTTATGTCCCAAGACAATACCTTCATTAACCATAAAGTGGCACATCTCCCAATTCAAGACAATATTAGTGTCTTCACATCTCTGCAAAACTCGATCAAGGTTGCTTAAGCAATCATCAAAAGAAGTTCCGTAAACAGAGAAATCATCCATGAATACCTCAACAATGTTTTCACAAAAGTCAGAGAATATAGCCATCATGCATCTTTGAAAGGTAGCAGGTGCATTACATAAACCAAAAGGCATACGTCTATAAGCAAAGGTACCGAAAGGACAAGTAAAGGTGGTCTTTTCTTGATCCCCTTTTGACACAGGTATTTGAGAGAAACCAGAATAACCATCTAGAAAGCAGAAATGAGTATGTTTGGATAACCTTTCTAGCATTTGATCAAGAAATGGCAAGGGGTAATGATCTTTCTTAGTAGCTTTATTTAACTTACGGAAATCAATTACCATCCTATAACCAGTAACTATTCTTTGTGGGATCAATTAATCTTTATCATTAGGGACAACAATCATACCTCCTTTCTTAGGAACGCAATGGACAGGACTTACCCACTGACTATCAGCAACTGGATAGATAATACCTGCTTCTAGGAGCTTTAGTATTTCCTTCCTCACCACTTCTTTCATCTTAGTATTTAACCGTCACTGATGATTAATAGCTGGTTTAGCATTTTCTTCCAATTTTATCTTGTGTTGACATATAGTGGGACTAATGGCCTTAAGATCATCCAGAGTATATCCAATAGCAGCTCGATGCTTCTTCAGAGTTTTCAATAATCTTTCTTCTTCCTGCTCTGAAAGGTTAGCACTGATAATAACAAGATATATCTTCTTTTCATCAAGATAAACATACTTAAGATTATTAGGTAAAGGTTTAAGTTCCAACACGGGATCACCCTTGGGTGGAGGAGGATCCCCTAGGATTTCAACAAGCAAGTTGTTTTTCAATACGGGTCCCTGTTTAAAGAATATTTCATCTATTTCCCTTCTCTCATTCATATGCATATCATTTTCATGGTCTAGCAAGTATTGTTCTAAGGGATCATTAGGTGGCACGGCAATAGAAGCAAGACCAATAATTTCATCTTTACTGGGTGGTGCCTTTTCAAGGGGTTGTCTACATAATTTAGCAAAGTTAAAATCATGAGACGTATCCCCTAATCCAACAGTGACAATGTCTTTCACGCAGTCTATCTTGGCATTAACGGTATTCAAGAAGGGTCTACCAAATATAATGGGACATAATGCATCTTGTGGGGAACTAAGAACAAGAAAATCAGCAGGGTATTTAACCTTCCCACACAAGACTTCAATATCTCTAACAATCCCAACTGGTGAAATAGTATCTCTATTAGCAAGCTTAATAGTAACATCAATCCCTTGTAACTCAACAGGTGCAATATCATGCATAATTTTGTTATACAAATCAAGAGGGATAATACTCGCACTAGCACCTACGTCGCATAAACCATGATTGCAATGATCTCTTATCTTGACAGAGATAACATGCAAGCCTACAACAGGTTTATGTCTATTCCTAGCATTGGGTTTGGCTATTCTAGCAGACTCTTCATGGAGATAAATAACATGTCCATTTAAATCTTCTACCAAGAGATCTTTAACCATAGCAACACTAGGTTCAACTTTAATTTGCTCAGAGGGTGTAGGTGTTCTAGCATTACTCTTACGAACTACAGTTGAAGCTTGAGCATGATCCTTTATCCTAACAGGGAAATGTGGTTTCTCAATATAAGTGGTAGGAATAACAGGATCAACATTATAAGTGATAGTCTTTTCTTCAACTTTAATCGGTTCAACTACTTTTACTTCAATAGGGGGATGGTATTTAAACCACTTCTCCTTGGGGAGATCAACATGAGTAGCAAAAGATTCACAGAAAGAAGCTACTATCTCAGAGTCAAGTCCATATTTAGTGCTAAACTCACGGAAAACATCGGTATCCATAAAAGCTTTAACACAATCAAACTTAGGGGTCATACTTGACTCCTTACCTTCATCGAGATCCCAATCTTCAGAGTTGCATTTAATTCTTTCCAATAAATCCCATTTGAAGTCAATAGTCTTCATCATAAAAGAGCCAGAACAAGAATTATCGAGCATGGTGCGATTATTGAGAGAAAGCCGAGCATAAATTTTTTGGACGATCATCTTTCTTGAAAGCTCATGATTGGGGCATGAATATAACATTGACTTAAGCCTCCCCCAATTTTGAGCGATGCTTTCTCCTTCGCGAGGCCAGAAATTATAAATATAATTGCGATCACGATGAACCTGGTGCATAGGGTAGAACTTCTCATGAAATTCCAACTTCAGACGATTATAGTTCCATGATCCCATATCATCGCATAGCCTAAACCATGTCAATGCATCTCCCTTCAAAGATAACGGGAAGACCTTCTTCTTGATAACATCCTCGGGCATACCAGCAAGCTTAAACAATCCACAAACTTCATCCACATAGATTAGATGTAAATCGGGGTGAAGTGTTACGTCTCCTGTATAGGGATTTTAAGCAGTTTCTCTATCATACCCGAAGGAATCTCAAAGCAAACATTTTCAATAGGTGCAGTAGGTTGAGGAGCAACTCTTTGCTCTTCTGCCCGGGGTGAAGATACCCCGAACTGTTGGAAATATGCCCTAGAGGCAATAATAAAATGGTTATTATTTTATTTCCTTGTTCATGATAATTGTCTGTTATTCATGCTTGAATTGTATTGTACGGAAACAGCGATACATGTGTGAATACATAGACCACAAGGTGTCCCTGGTAAGCCTCTAGTTGCTAGCTCGTTGATCAATAGATGGTCACGGTTTCCGGGCCATGGACATTGGATGTCATTGATAACGGGATCACATCATTAGGAGAATGATGTGATGGACAAGACCCAATCCTAAGCCTAGCACAAGATCGTGTAGTTCGTAATGCTTAAGCTTTTCCAATGTCAAGTATCTTTTCCTTAGACCATGAGGTTGTGCAACTCCTGGATACCGCAGGAATACTTTGGGTGTGCCAAACATCACAACGTAACTGGGTGGCTATAAAGGTACACAACGGGTATCTCCGAAAGTGTCTGTTGGGTTGACACGAACCGAGACTGGGATTTGTCACTCCGTATGACGGAGAGGTATCTCTGGGCCCACTCGGTAAGACATCATCATAATGAGCTCAATGTGACTAAGGAGTTAGTCACGGGATGATGGATTACGGAACGAGTAAAGAGACTTGCCATGACGAGATTGAACAAGGTATAGGTATATCGACGATCGAATCTCGGGCAAGTACCGTACCGATGGACAAAGGGAATTGCATACGGGATTGAGTGAATCCTTGACATCGTGGTTCATCCGATGAGATCATCGAGGAACACGTGGGAACCAACATGGGTATCCAGATCCCGCTGTTGGTTATTGACCGGAGAATCGTCTCGGTCATGTCTACGTGTCTCCCGAACCCGTAGGGTCTACACACTTAAGGTTCGGTGACGCTAGGGTTGTAGAGATATATGCACACGGTAACCCGAATGTTGTTCGGAGTCTTGGATGAGATCCCGGAGGTCACGAGGAATTCCGGAATGGTCCAGAGGAAAAGAATGATATATAGGAAGTCCAGTTTCGGCCATCGGGAGAGTTCCGGGGGTCACAGGTAGTGTACCGGGACCACCGGAAGGGACCCAGGGGTCCACCGGGTGGGGCCACCCATCCCGGAGGGCCCCATGGGCCTTAGGGGGAGGGGGACCAGCCCCTAGTGGGCTGGCGCACCCCCCATGGGCCTCCCCCTGCGCCTAGGGTTGGGAACCCTAGGGGTGGGGCGCCCTCCTAGGCTTGGGGGGCAAGCCACCCCCTTGGTCGCCGCCCCCCCTGGGAGATCCAATCTCCTAGGGCCGGCGCCCCCCTGGCCCCTATATATAGTGGGGGGAGAGAGGGCAGCCACACCTCAGCCCCTGGCGCCTCTCCCCCCGTTACACTTCTCCCTCCTCCCGCAGGGTCTTGGCGAAGCCCTGCAGCTTTTCCCGTTGCATCCACCACCACGCCGTCGTGTTGCTGGATCTCCATCAACCTCTCCTCCCCCCTTGCTGGATCAAGAAGGAGGAGACGTCGCTATACCGTACGTGTGTTGAACGCGGAGGTGTCGTCCATTCGGCGCTGGGATCATCGGTGATAGGGATCACGACGAGTACAACTCCATCATCCACGTTCCTTCGAACGCTTCCGCTCGCGATCTACAAAGGGTATGTAGATGCACTCCTTTATGCTCGTTGCTAGATGACTCCTTAGATTGATCTTGGTGAAGCGTAGGAATTTTTTTGAATTCTGCTACGTTACCCAATAGTGGCATCTGAGCTAGGTCTTTGCGTAGCATCTTGCACGAGTAGAACACAAACAAGTTGTGGGCGTTGATTTTGTTCAATTCTCTTGCCGCTACTAGTCCAATCTTGATTCGGCGGCATCGTGGGATGAAGCGGCCCGGACCGACCTTACACCTATGCTTACGTGAGACTGGTTCCACCGACTGACATGCACTAGTTGCATAAGGTGGGTGGCGGGTGTCTGTCTCTCCCACTTTAGTCGGATCGGATTCGATGAAAAGGGTCCTTATGAAGGGTAAATAGAAATTGACATATCACGTTGTGGTTTTGGCGTAGGTAAGAAACGTTCTTACTAGAAACCTATAGCAACCACGTAAAAACTTGCAACAACAATTAGAGGACGTCTAACTTGTTCTTGCAGCATGTGCTATGTGATGTGATATGGCCAAGAAGATGTGATGAATGATATATGTGATGTATGAGATTGATCATGTTCTTGTAATAGGGAATCACGACTTGCATGACGATGAGAATGACAACCGGCAGGAGGCATAGGAGTTGTCTTATTTATTGTATGACCTGCGTGTCACTGAATAATGCCATGTAATTACTTTACTTTATTGCTAAACGTTAGCCGTAGTAGTAGAAGTAACATTTGGCGAGACGACTTCATGAAGACACGATGATGGAGATCATGGTGTCATGCCGGTGACAAAGATGATCATGGTGCCCCGAAGATGGAGATCAAAGGAGCAAAATGATATTGGCCATATCATGTCACTTTATTTGATTGCATGTGATGTTTATCATGTTTATGCATCTTGTTTACTTAGAACGACGGTAGTAAATAAGATGATCTCTCACTAAAAATTTCAAGAATTCTGTTCCCCCTAACTGTGCACCGTTGCTAAGGATCGTTGTTCCGAAGCACCACGTGATGATCGGGTGTGATAGGCTCTAACGTTCGCATACAACGGGTGTAAGCCAGATTTACACACGCAATACACTTAGGGTTCACTTGACGAGCCTAGCATGTATAGACATGGCCTCGGAACACGGAAGACCGAAAGGTCGAACATGAGTCGTATAGAAGATACGATCAACATGAAGATGTTCACCATTGATGACTAGTCCGTCTCACGTGATGATCGGACACGGGCTAGTCGATTCGGATCATGTATCACTTAGATGACTAGAGAGATGTCAATCTGATTGGGAGTTCATTAAATTTGATTAGATGAACTTAATTGTCATGAACTTAGTATAAAAATCTTTACAATATGTCTTGTAGATCAAATGGCCCACACTCAAGTTTCCCTCAACTTCAACGCGTTCCTAGAGAAAACCAAGCTGAAAGACGATGGTAGCAACTATACGGATTGGGTCCGTAACATGAGATTATCCTCATAGCTGCCAAGAGATCATATGTCCTTGAAGCACCGCTAGGTGATGCACCCGTTCTCCCGGCGACCCAAGACGTTATGAACGCCTAGCAGTCGCGTTGTGATGATTACTCCCTGGTTCAGTGCGGCATGCTTTACAGCTTAGAGTCGGGGCTCCAAAAGCGTTTTGAGCACCACAGAGCATATGAGATGTTCCAAGAGCTGAAAATGGTTTTCCAAGCTCATGCCCGAGTCGAGAGATATGACGTCTCCGACGCATTCTACAGTTGTAAGATGGAGGAGAATAGTTCTGTCAGCGAGCACATACTCAAGTTGTTTGGGTTGCACAACCGCTTGTCTCAGTTGGGAATGAATCTCCCTGACGAAGCGGTCGTTGGCAGAATCCTTCAGTCACTCCCACCTAGCTACAAGAGCTTCGTGTTGAACTTCAATATGCAAGGGATGGAGAAGTCCATTCCGAAGTGTATTCAATACTGAAATCAGCGGAGGTGGAGATCAAGAAAGAGCATCAAGTGTTGATGGTGAATAAAACCACTAAGTTCAAGAAGGGCAAGGGTAAGAAGAACTTCAAGAAGGACGGCAAAGGAGTTGCCGCGCCCGGTAAGCCAGTTGCCGGGAAGAAGCCAAAGAATGGACCCAAGCCAGAGACTGAGTTCTTTTATTGCAAGGGAACGGGTCACTGGAAGCGGAACTGCCCCAAATACTTAGCAGACAAGAAGGCCGACAACGTCAAAGGTACATGTGATATACATGTTATTGATGTGTACCTTAACAGCGCTCGTAGTAGCTCCTGGGTATTTGATACCGGTGCAGTTGCTCACATTCGTAAATCAAAGCAGGAGCTGCGGAATAAGCGGAGACTGGCAAAGGACGAGGTGACGATGCGCGTCGGGAATGGTTCCAAGGTCGAAGTGATCGCCCTCGGCACGCTGCCTCTACATCTACCATCGGGATTAGTTTTAAACCTTAATAATTGTTATTTAGTACCAGCTTTGAGAATGAACATTGTATCTGGATCTCGTTCGATGCGAGATGGCTACTCATTTAAATCCGAGAATAATGGTTGTTCTATTTATATGAGAGATATGTTTTATGGTCATGCCCCGCTGGTCAATGGTTTATTTTTGATGAATCTCGAACGTGATGATACACATATTCATAGTGTGAATGCCAAAAGATGTAAAGTTGATAATGATAGTCCCACATACTTGTGGCATTGCCGCCTTGGTCATATTGGTGTCAAACGTATGAAGAAGCTCCATGCAGATGGACTTCTAGAGTCTCTTGAATATGAACCATTTGACACGTGCGAACCATGCCTCTTGGGCAAGATGACCAAGACTCCGTTCTCCGGAACAATGGAGCGAGCGACCAACTTATTGGAAATCATACATACCGATGTGTGCGGTCCAATGAGTGTTGAAGCTCGCGGAGGCTATCGTTATGTTCTCACCCTCGCACATGACTTGAGTAGATATGGGTATGTCTACTTAATGAAGCACAAGTCTGAGACCTTTGAAAAGTTCAAGGAATTTCAGAATGAGGTTGATAATCTACGTGACAGAAAAATAAAGTTCTTACGATCGGATCGTGGGGGTGAATATTTAAGTCATGAATTTGGCACACACCTAAGGAACTGTGGAATTGTTTCACAATTGACACCGCCTGGAACACCTCAGCGTAATGGTGTGTCCGAACATCGAAATCGTACTCTGTTGGACATGGTGCGATCTATGATGTCTCTCACTGACTTACCGCTATCTTTTTGGGGTTATGCTTTAGAGACTGTCGCATTCACTTTAAATAGGGCTCTGTCAAAATCCGTTGAGACGACACCGTATGAACTTTGGTTTGGGAAGAAACCTAAGCTATCGTTTCTGAAAGTTTGGGGTTGCGATGCTTATGTCAAGAAACTTCAACCTGAAAAGCTCGAACCCAAATCGAAAAAATGCGTCTTCATAGCATACCCGAAGGAAACGATTGGGTACCCCTTCTACCTCAGATCCGAAGGCAAGGTTTTCCTTGCCAAGAATGGATCCTTTCTAGAGAAAGAGTTTCTCTCAAAAGAAGTGAGTGGGAGGAAAGTAGAACTTGATGAGGTGACAGTCACCCCTCCCGAACCGGAAAGTAGCGCAGCGCGGGAATTGTTCCTGAGGTGCCTGCACCGACAAGGGAAGTTAATGATGATGATCATGAAGGCACAGATCAAGTTACTACTGAACTTCGAAGGTCCTCGAGGACACGTTCTACACAAGAGTGGTATGGCAACCCTGTCATGGAAATCATGTTGTTAGACAACGATGAACCTTCGAACTATGAAGAAGCGATGGCGTGCCCGGATTCCAACAAATGGCTTGAATCCATGAAATCCGAGATAGGATCCATGTATGAAAACAAAGTATGGACTTTGTTGGACTTGCCCGATGATCGGCACGCCATAGAAAAAAAATGGATATTTAAGAAGAAGACAGACGCGGATGGTAATGTGACCATCTATAAGGCTCGGCTTGTCGCTAAAGGTTATCGACAAGTTCAAGGGATTGACTACGACGAGACTTTCTCTCCCGTAGCGATGCTGAAGTCCGTCCGAATCATGTTAGCAATTGCCGCATTCTATGATTATGAGATATGGCAAATGGACGTCAAAACGGCATTCCTTAATGGCTTCCTCAAGGAAGAACTGTATATGATGCAGCCAGAAGGTTTTGTCGATCCTGAGAATGCTAACAAGGTATGCTAGCTCCAGCGCTCGATCTATGGGCTGGTGCAAGCATCTAGGAGTTGGAATATTCGCTTTAATGATGTGATCAAAGCGTTTGGGTTTATACAGACTTGGGGAGAAGCCTGTATTTACAAGAAAGTGAGTGGGAGCTCTGTAGCATTTCTCATATTATATGTGGATGACATACTGCTGATGGGAAATGATATAGAATTCTTGGAGAGCATAAAGGCCTACTAGAATAAGAGTTTTACAATGAAGGACCTTGGAGAAGCTGCTTATATATTAGGCATCAAGATCTATAGAGATAGATCGAGACGCCTCATTGGTCTTTCACAAAGCACATACCTTGACAAGATATTGAAGAAGTTCAATATGGATCAGTCCAAGAAGGGGTTCTTGCCTGTTTTGCAAGGTATGAGATTGAGCACGGCTCAGTCCCTGACCACGACAGAAGATAGAGAAAAGATGAGTGTCATCCCCTATGCCTCAGCCATAGGTTCTATTATGTATGCCATGCTGTGTAACAGACCTGATGTGAACCTTGCCATAAGTTTGGTAGGGAGGTACCAAAGTGATCCCGGTAAGGAACACTGGACAGCGGTCAAGAACATCCTGAAGTACCTGAAGAGGACTAAGGATATGTTTCTCGTTTATGGAGGTGACAAAGAGCTCATCGTAAAGGGTTACATCGATGCTAGCTTCGTCATAGATCTGGATGACTCCAAGTCACAAACCGGATACGTGTATATTTTGAATGGTGGAGCAGTTAGCTGGTGCAGTTGCAAGCAGAGCGTCGTGGCGCATTCTAATGTGAAGCGGAGTACATAGCTGCTTGCGAAGCAGCGCAGGAAGGAGTCTGGATGAAGGAGTTCATCACCGACCTAGGAGTCATTCCAAGCGCGTCAAGCCCGATGACTCTCTTCTGTGACAACACTGGAGCTATTGCCATTGCCAAGGAGCCAAGGTTTCACTAGAAGACCAAGCACATCAAGCGCCGTTTCAACTCCATCCGGAATTATGTTCAAGATGGAGACATAGATATTTGTAAAGTGCATACGGATCTGAATGTCGCAGATCCGTTGACTAAACCTCTTCCACGGGCAAAACACGATCAACACCAGAACTCTATGGGTGTTCGATTCATCACAATGTAACTAGATTATTGACTCTAGTGCAAGTGGGAGACTGTTGGAAATATGCCCTAGAGGCAATAATAAAATGGTTATTATTATATTTCCTTGTTCATGATAATTGTCTGTTATTCATGCTTGAATTGTATTGTACGGAAACAGCGATACATGTGTGAATACATAGACCACAAGGTGTCCCTGGTAAGCCTCTTGTTGCTAGCTCGTTTATCAACAGATGGTCACGGTTTCCTGGCCATGGACATTGGATGTCATTGATAACGGGATCACATCATTAGGAGAATGATGTGATGGACAAGACCCAATCCTAAGCCTGGCATAAGATCGTGTAGTTCGTAATGCTTAAGCTTTTCCAGTGTCAAGTATCTGTTCCTTAAGACCATGAGGTTGTGCAACTCCTGGATACCGTAGGAATACTTTGGGTGTGCTAAGCGTCACAACATTACTGGGTGGCTATAAAGGTACGCAACGGGTATCTCCGAAAGTGTTTGTTGAGTTGGTATGAACCGAGACTGGGATTTGTCACTCCGTATGACGGAGAGGTATCTCTGAACAACATCATGAGCTCAAAGTGACTAAAGAGTTAGTCACGGGATGATGGATTACGGAATGAGTAAAGAGACTTGCCATGACGAGATTGAACAAGGTATCGGTATACCGACGATCGAATCTCGGGCAAGTACCGTACCGATAGTCAAAGGGAATTACATACGAGATTAAGTGAATCCTTGACATCGTGGTTCATCCGATGAGATCATCGAGGAACACGTGGGAACCAACATGGGTATCCAGATCCCGCTGTTAGTTATTGACCGGAGAGTCGTCTCGGTCATGTCTGCGTGTCTCCCGAACCCGTAGGGTCTACACACTTAAGGTTCGGTGACGCTAGGGTTATAGAGATATATGCACATGGAAACTCGAATGTTGTTTGGAGTCCCGTATGAGATCCCGGACGTCACGAGGAGTTCCGTAATGGTCCGGAGGTAAAGAATGATATATAGGAAGTCCAGTTTCGGCCATCGGGAGAGTTCCGGGGGTCACCGGTAGCGTACCGGGACCACCGGAGGGGTCCCGGGGGTCCACCGGGTGGGGCCACCCATCCCGGAGGGCCCCGTGGGCCGTAGGGGGAGGGGGACCAACCCCTAGTGGGCTGGTGCACCCCCCATGGGCCTCCCCCCATGCGCCTAGGGTTGAAACCCTAGGGGTGGGGGCGCCCCCCTTAGGCTTGGGGGGCACGCCACCCCCTTGGCCGCCGCCCCCTAGGAGATTGGATCTCCTAGGGCCGGCGCCCCTGGCCCCCTACATATAGTGGGGGGGGGGGGAGAGAGGGTAGCCGCACCTCAGCCCCTGGCGCCTCTCCCCCCGTTACACTTCCTACTCCTCCCGCAGGGTCTCGGCGAAGCCCTGCAGCTTTTCCCGTTGCATCCACCACCACGCCGTCGTGCTGCTGGATCTCCATCAACCTCTCCTCCCCCCTTGCTGGATCAACAAGGAGGAGACATCGCTGTACCGTATGTGTGTTGAACGCGGAGGTGCCGTCCGTTCGGCGCTGGGATCACCGGTGGCGAGGATCACGACGAGTACGACTCCATCATCCACGTTCCTTTGAACGCTTCCGCTCGCGATCTACAAAGGGTATGTAGATGCACTGCTTTATGCTCGTTGCTAGATGAACTCCTTAGATTGATCTTGGTGAAGCGTAGAATTTTTTTGAATTCTGCTACGTTCCCCAACAGCTAGGGTTGTAGAGATATATGCACACGGTAACCCGAATGTTGTTCGGAGTCCCGGATGAGATCCCGGACGTCACGAGGAGTTCCGGAATGGTCCGGAGGAAAATAATGATATATAGGAAGTCCAATTTCGGCCATCGAGAGAGTTCCGGGGGTCACCGGTAGTGTACCGGGACCACCGAAAGGGTCCCGGGGGTCCACCGGGTGGGCCCACCCATCTCGGAGGGCCCCATGGGCTGTAGGGGGAGGGGGACCAGCCCCTAGTGGGCTGGCGCACCCTGCATGGGCCTCCCCCTGCGCCTAGGGTTGGGAACCCTAGGGGTGGGGGCGCCCCCTAGGCTTGGGGGGCAAGCCACCCCCTTGGTCGCCGCCCCCCTAGGAGATCCAATCTCCTAGGGCCGGCGCCCCCCTGCCCCCTATATATAGTGGGGGAGAGAGGGCAGTTGCACCTCAGCCCCTGGCGCCTCCCCCCCGTTACACCTGTCCCTCCTCCCGCAGGGTCTTGGCGAAGCCCTGCACCTTTTCCTGTTGCATCCACCACCACACCGTCGTGTTGCTGGATCTCCATCAACCTCTCCTCCGCCCTTGCTGGATCAAGAAGGAGGAGACGTCGTTGTACCGTACGTGTGTTGAACGCGGAGGTGCCGTCCGTTCGGCGCTGGGATCATCGGTGATAGGTATCACGACGAGTACGACTCCATCATCCACGTTCCTTCGAACGCTTCCGCTCGCGATCTACAAAGGGTATGTAGATGCACTCCTTTATGCTCGTTGCTAGATGACTCCTTAGATTGATCTTGGTGAAGCATAGGAATTTTTTTGAATTATGCTACGTTACCCAACACGAACAAGCCCCTCAAAGGATTTTGAGCCATAGTAACAAGTGATAATAAATTTCAGCACACTATATAAATTTTTCCTTACCAAAGGCGCTTCACTGCCCGGCAACGGCGCCAGAAAAGAGTCTTGATGACCCACAAGTGTAGGGGATCTATCGTAGTCCTTTCGATAAGTAAGAGTGTCAAACCCAACGAGGACAAGCCTCCCACTTATGATTAACCTCTAATGCAAGCATCCGCAACTACAAAAGAAGTATTAAGGTAAACCTAACCATAGCCTGAAACATGTGGATCCAAATCAGCCCCTTACGAAGCAACACATAAACTAGGGTTTAAGCTTCTGTCACTCTAGCATCCCATCATCTACTTATTACTTCCCAATGCCTTCCTCTAGGCCCAAATAATGGTGAAGTGTCATGTAGTCGACGTTCACATGACACCACTAGAGGAGAGACAACATACATCTCATCAAAATATCGAATGAAGACCAAATTCACATGACTACTAATAGCAAGACTTCTCCCATGTCCTCAGGAACAAAAGTAACTACTCACGAGACATAATATTGTTCATGATCAGAGGGGTATTAATATGCATAATGGATCTGAACATATGATCTTCCACCAAATAAACCAACTAGCATCAACTACAAGTAGTAATCAGCACTACTAGCAACCCATAGGTACCAATCTGAGGTTTGGGTACAAAGCTTGGATACAAGAGATGAACTAGGGTTTGAGAGGAGATGGTGCTGGTGAAGATGTTGATGAAGATAGCCCTCCCCAAGATGGGAGAGTTGTTGGTGATGACGGCGGTGATGATTTCCCCCTCCCGGAGGGAAGTATCCCCGGCAAAACGGCTTTGCCGGAGCCCTAGATTGGTTTCCGCCTCGGTTCTACCTCGAGACGGCGGCGTCTGATCCCGAAAGCCTCCTTCTGATTTTTTCCAGGTCACGCTTCATATAGGAGAAGATGGGCACCGGGAGCCCACCGGCTGGCCCTCGAGGCAGGGGGGCGCGCCCTGGGAAGGGGGGCGCGCCCCCCACCCTCGAGGCCAGCTAGTGGCCCCTCTCGTGGGTTTCTTTCGCCAGATATTCTTTATATTTTCCGAAACAATGTTCTGTGGAGTTTCAGGGCTTTTAGAGTTGTGCAGAATAGGTTTCCGGAGTTTGCTCCCTTTCCAGCCCAGAATTCCAGCTACCGGCATTCCCCCTTCTTCATGTAAACCTTGCAAAATAAGAGAGAAAAGGCATAAGTATTGTGACAAAACATGTATGAACAGCCCATAATGCAATAAATATCAACTTATAAGCATGATGCAAAATGGACGTATCAGGGTTGTACAAATTGGACAAGGGGAAGGGGGCGTGACCCCCCCTTTCCTTCTCCCTCTCCTTCTTCCCTCCTTCCTTCCTTCTCCACAAAAGGAAAAAAAGGGAATCCTAATCCTACTAGGATTGGAGTCCTAGTAGGACTCCTCCCCCATGGCGCTCATGAAGGAAATATGCCCTAGAGGCAATAATAAAGTTATTATTTATTTCCTTACATCATGATAAATGTTTATTATTCATGCTAGAATTGTATTAACCGGAAACTTAGTACATGTGTGAATACATAGACAAACAGAGTGTCACTAGTATGCCTCTAATTAACTAGCCCGTTAATCAAAGATCGTTAAGTTTCCTAGCCATAGACATGAGTTGTCATTTGATGAACGGGATCACATCATTAGAAGAATGATGTGATGGACAAGACCCATCCGTTAGCTTAGCACTATGATCGTTTAGTTTTACTGCTATTGCTTTCTTCATGACTTATACATATTCCTATGACTATGAGATTATGCAACTCCCGAATACCGGAGGAACACTTTGTGTGCTATCAAATGTCACAACATAACTGGGTGATTATAAAGATGCTCTACAGGTGTCTCCGATGGTGTTTGTTGAGTTGGCATAGATCAAGATTAGGATTTGTCACTCCGATTGTCAGAGAGGTATCTCTAGGCCCTCTCGGTAATGCACATCACTATAAGCCTTGCAAGCAATGTGACTAATGAGTTAGTTGCGGGATGATGCATTAAGGAACGAGTAAAGAGACTTGCTGGTAACGAGATTGAACTAGGTATGATGATACCGACGATCGAATCTCGGGCAAGTAACATACCGATGACAAAGGGAACAACGTATGTTGTTATGCGGTTTGACCAATAAAGATCTTCGTAGAATATGTAGGAACCAATATGAGCATCTAGGTTGTGCTATTGGTTATTGACCAGAGAAGTGTCTCGGTCATGTCTATATAGTTCTCGAACCCGTAGGGTCCGCAACTTAACGTTCGATGACGATTGGTATTATGAGTTTATGTGATTTGATGTATCGAAGGTTGTTCGGAGTCCCGGATGAGATCACGGACATGACGAGGAGTCTCGAAATGGTTGAGACGTAAAGATCGATATATTGGAAGGCTATATTCGGCATCGGAAAGGTTCCGAGTGATTCGGGTATTTTTCGGAGTATCGTAGAGTTACGGGAATTCGTATTGGGCGTTAATGGACCATACAAGAAAGGAGAGAAAGGCCTCAAGGGTGGCCGCTCTCCTTCCCCATGGACTGGTCCGAATTGGAAAAGGGAAAGGGGGCGCCCCCTTCCTTCCTTCTCCTTCTCCCTTCCCCTTTTCCTATTCCATGTGAGAGGTGGAATCCTACTAGGACTAGGGAGTCCTAGTAGGACTCCACACTTTGGGCACGCCCTATGAGGGCCGGCCTCCTCCTCCCTCTATCCTTTATATACGTGGCCAGGGGGCACCCCATAGACACACAAGTTGATTTGCAATCCGTGTGCGGTGCCCCCCTCCACAGTTACACACCTCGGTCATATCGTTGCAGTGCTTAGGCGAAGCCCTGCGCTGATAACTTCATCATCACCGTCACCACGCCGTCGTGCTGATGAAACTCTCCCGCGACGCTCAATTGGATCAAGAGTTCATGGGACGTCATCGAGCTGAACATGTGCTGAACGCGGTGGTGCCGTATGTTCGGTACTTGGATCGGTTGGATCGCGAAGACGTTCGACTACATCAACCGCGTCACTAGACACTACCGCTTTCGGTCTACGAGGGTACGTGGACACACTCTCCCCGCTCATTGCTATGCTTCTCCTAGATAGATCTTGCGTGATCGTAGGATTTTTTTTGAAATACTATGTTCCCCAACATCTTCCCCCTAGGCCGGCCGCCTCCCCCCCTCCTCCTTTGTATACAGGGGCAAGGGAGCACCCTAGAACACACAAGTTATTTTCTTAGCCATGTGCGGTGCCCCCCTCCATAGTTTACACCTCAGGTCATATTGTCGTAGTGCTTAGGTGAAGCTCTGCGCGATCTACTTCACCATCACCGTCAACACGCCGTCGTGCTGCCGGAACTCTCCCTCGACCCTCTACTGGAGCAAGAGCTCGAGGGACGTCATCAAGCTGAACGTGTGATGAACTTGAAGGTGTCGTACATTCGGTGCTTGATCGGTTGAATCGCGAAGACATTCAACTACATCAACCGTGTTATTCTAATGCTTCCGCTTTCGGTCTACGAGGGTACGCAGACACAGTCTTCCCGTCTCGTTGCTATGTATCTCCTAGATAGATCTTGCATGATCGTATGATTTTTTTGAAAATGCATGCTGTGTTCCCAACACCCCGGACATCCGGTGACCCTTAGCATAAAACTCATATGAGAGAGAGCGATGGAAAGAGTGTGTGAAAATGATTGAACCCACTTTTGTATGAATAAGACAATTATTTTAAGAGATGTGGTTAGATAGAAAACGGAAGGAATTTTCTATGACTTGAGCATGTCTTTCACTAACCCTATCGATCCCCTCTTAATAGTGCGGGATCCCTATACTCAAGAAAACAAAACAAAAACTCATCAACCTGTTATTTATTCTTTCTTGAGTCATATCCATTGCATATCCTTGATCCACACACATTGTCACACGGGGACTAATCGCCTGATATTTACTTGACAAACATAATTAGTCCCCTACATGTAAATTGTCATCAACATCAAAATATGGCGTAAGGGCATAATTGCACTTTCAACTTCTCAAATGAGTTTGATCCAACATGGAAGTCTCTCCATATTTTCTTCCTTCTTCTTCCTTAAGGGATGGTCTTGAGTTTACGTGTCCAACAACTGCTGACTTGTAAAACATGTTGAGGAGCTAGCCATGGCCTAGGGTAGATGATTGGCAAAATTAATTGGATAGGGACTTACTGAGCGTTGCGTACATGTGCGAGGAAGGAGTCAAGAAAGCTGGCGAAATTCGTTCACCACTGGCCACGGTTTGGGCACTTTTTCCTATGAATGAGTTATTATGCTCTTGGTTCCCCTTGCAGCGCTATAGCATAGTCTAAAACACAATGATTTGTCGGAATCGCTGGCGACAACCGACAATATCTTTGTGGCTGTTGTGTTGCCCGTGGTCGGGATGATGGAGAGGAGTGCAACCATGGCTAGGGACTATGGGAGGAGTGCTTATGTGGGCGGGATGATGGGAAGGATGAGAAATCAAAGTGAATTCTCGTCGAAGCTCTACGGGGTTGCACGAGCATTGTGGTCGTGGCTGGGGAGGAGCGCCGCCGTGACTACGAATGACGGGGAAGACGAGAAAACAAGGACAATTCTCTCCAAAGGTCGACTGGTATGCACATGTGTCGAAACCATGTCCGGGGAGAGTGGTAAGGAGCGCCCGTCATGTCATCGGAAGACGAGAGAGAGAGAGAGAGAGAGAGAGAGAGAGAGAGAGAGAGAGAGAGAGAGAGAGAGAGAGAGAGAGAGAGAGAGCTTACTAGGAGTGGCTAAGTTTAGGGGAAGGGCTAGGTAAGGTTTAGTTTCCTACATGTTTCTTTAAGATTAAAGAATTTAAGAGAAAGGCTAGAGATGCTCTAACATGTTTGGACACATATGACGGGAGGAGAGATGTGGCATGGGGTGTGGCTCATCTCATTAAAATCGCATCTCTGGCTGTGCATGCCATGGTAGTAGCAGCACATGTCGTAACACGCTTTTTGTTGAGCGCCATATCAACAACCCCTCTCTCTCACACACAGAGGGAGAGAGTTGCGTGGGGAAGAAGTAAGGAGTTTTTTGAGAACCAATCAGTGATTCGACGGTGTCACACCCTGCATTTTGTAACATGTTATTTGCATCAATGAAGCATGAAAATTTGGACCAACATTTTTTTTTGGCATCATTTGGCTTTTATTTGGAATTGAATTTTTCTTCATGTGCTTTTTCATGTGCTCATTAAAGTCAACTATTATCTCTTGTAAAATTCATCTCCATACCCAAAAATTCTGCCCAATGATCATGCCAAGTGTTATATAACAGTATAGTATTTTCTTACAAAATTAATTTGGCCAAAATGTATTTTATAAATTTAGTTTTCCAAAAACCCCTGAATTGAGATTTGCACTGCAAGTGCTTGATTTAGGGTGAGAAAATTATTTCAAAAAGTATATTTGAGACCTAGTAGTCATAGGACTCCCAGAAACCACAAAGGTATAATTTTAAAAGTTATTTTCCTATTTTATTTAAAAGCTTTTTCTTAAGGCCAGAAATGGTCTTTAATAGGGAAAATTTATTTAAGTATTTCAAAAATATTTTCCAAAATTCAGGGAGACTCATAGGACATATATTGTCCATATATAAGAGTTTCAACACTTGGTCATGTTCAAAATAATGGGCTAATCCCTCTAAAACCTTTTCTGGATATTTCAAGATTTTGAAATATTTACAAAGGAAATATTCTCCAAAAATTCCAGGGAAATTCTATCATGTCACATATGACATATATGATGATCTTGCCAAGTCCCATGCCTTGGGAAACAAGATAACATCATCAAAACCCTTCATAACCATTCTGTCCATAGTTGAAGTTTGAGCAACTCTACATTGCCAAACTTGTCCAAATGCTCTCAAACTTGGTGCACATGCTAGAAATGCCTAATAAGGCATCTAGACCAAATGGCACAAGATTTGGAATAGAGCAACTTGATCAGAACACCCCAAAACCCTTTCTGTTCAAATGCAAATTTGAACAACTTTACATTACCAACTTTTTACCTGGAGCTTCAAACTTTGTGGGCATGATCATAACCCCAAATGATGAAACTACACCAAGTGGTGCATCAAGGGGAGATGATTAGCTTGACTCAAACAAGAGGAAGCCATTTCTGTTGATTTCTAGGGTTCACCAAAGTTACATTGGCTAGTTTCTTCAAATGAGCCCAAATTTGGTGAAGCACCCTATATTCACATGTCATTCAATCCTGTTAAGTGTCATGGCAAGTTGAGAACTTCTCCAAGATTGCCAAGCCGCTTTCCAACTTGCTTCAGAAGAATGTCAAATACTTTTGGTCTCCAGAGTGTGAAGTGGCATTCAGAACTCTCAAAGAAAAGCTCGTCTCTGCTCCAGTTCTTACTCCTCCAGATGAATCCAAGCCCTATGAAGTATTCTGTGATGCTTCTCTTCAAGGACTTGGTGGTGTGCTTATGCAAGATAAGAGAATTGTGGCATACACTTCTCGTCAGCTCAAGCCAAGTGAGAAGAACTATCCCACACATGATCTCGAGCTAGCAGCTGTGGTACATGCTTTGATTACGTGGAGACATCTGTTGTTGGGCAGGAAAGTCGACATCTTCACTGATCACAAGAGCTTGAAGTACATCTTCACACAGCCGAATCTGAACCTCCGCCAGACTCGTTGGGTTGAAATGATCCAAGAGTATGATCCCAGCATTGAATACACTCCTGGCAAGGCGAATGTGATTGCAGATGCTTTGAGCAGAAAGGCATATTGCAACAGCCTTCTTATCAAGCCGTTCCAGCCTGAGCTTTGTGAAGCATTCAGGAAACTCAACCTTCAAGTTGTTCCGCGGGGTTTTCTTGCAAATCTTCAAATTGCTCCTACCTTGGAAGATCAGGTCCGTGAGGCCCAACTCAGTGATGCCATGGTGCAGAAGGTGAAACATGGTATTGCAAAGGGCACTCCAAAATACAAGTGCTTTCGTGTTGATGAGAGAGATACCCTGTTCTTCGAGGACAGGCTCGTTGTTCCTAAAGGTGATCTCAGGAAGCTCATAATGGAAGAAGCACATGATTCTCTCCTTTCCATTCATCCTGGTAGCTCCAAGATGTACCAAGACCTCAAGCAATCTTACTGGTGGACACGCATGAAAAGGGAGATTGCCCAATTCGTGAATGAATGTGATGTTTGCAGAAGAGTGAAAGCAGAGCATCAATGTCCAGCCGGTCTTCTCCAACCTCTGCCTATTCCCGAGTGGAAGTTCGACCACATTGAAGTGGATTTCACTGGCTTTCCTAAGTCCAAGAGAGGGAATGATTCTATCTTCGTGGTGATTGACAAGCTTACCAAAGTCGCTCACTTCCTTCCAGTCAAAGAATCCATCAATGCAGCTCAATTGCCAGAGTTGTACACTACCAGAATTGTGTCCTTACATTGCATTCCTAAAGTTATCTCCTCAGACCGTGGAAGTTTATTCACATCCAAGTTCTGGGACTCCTTTCAGTCAGCCATGGGCACTAAGATCAGGTTCAGCACTGCTTTTCACCCTCATACTAGTGGTCAAGTCGAGCGAGTGAATCAGATTCTAGAAGACATGCTCAGAGCCTGTGTCATATCTTTTGGCATGAAATGGGAAGACTGCCTTCCATTTGCCGAGTTCTCTTACAACAACAGATTTCAAGCAAGTGCGGGCAAAGCACCGTTTGAAATCCTCTATGGCAGAAAGTGTTGTACCCCTCTCAACTGGTCTGAAACAGGCGAACGTCAACTTCTTGGCAATGACTTGATCTCAGAAGCTGAAGAGATGTGCAAAGTCATACGTGAGAATCTCAAGGCCGCTCAGTCATGTCAGAAGAGCTACTATGACGACAAGCATCGTGATTTGGCTTTCAACATTGGTGATCGTGTTTATCTCCGTGTTTCTCCGATGAAAGGCACCCAAAGATTCGGTATCAAAGGAAAGCTTGCTCCTAGATACGTCGGGCCTTTCAAGATTCTTGGCAAAAGAGGTGATCTAGCCTATCAACTTGAGCTCCCTTCCAACTTCGCCAATGTTCATGATGTGTTCCATGTGTCTCAACTCCGCAAATGCTTCAAGGCACCTGAACGCATGATTCCGTTTGAAGAGATTGATCTTCAACAAGATTTGTCCTACCGAGAGCATCCCGTTGCTATTCTCAAAGAGACCGAATGCAAGACCCGCAACAAGTCCATCAAATTCTTGAAAGTCAAGTGGTCACATCACACCGACCGAGAAGCTACGTGGGAACGAGAAGATCATCTTCGTTCCGAGTACCCCTCCTTTTTCCAGTCCTAGATCTCGAGATCTTTTTGTAGTAGAGGAGAGTTTGTAATGCCCCGGATGTAATACTTTCCCTTTTGGGCATATAATATATCTCTGGCTTCATCTATTCCATTTCGGGTTCTTTGTCTTTTGGGTTTTCGTCATTTTGTTGTGTGCGTGTGTGGCATTCATTCATATCATGTAGTCATATGCATCACATTGCATTTGTGTTGTCGGTTGCATCCGGTTCCACGTGTTCCTTCCCGTTGTCTGTTTCGCGTTCCGGAGCTCCTTCACGTGTCCGTGGCGTCCCGTAGGCCTACTTTGGTGTTTGGCCGTGTAACGTTATGGGTTTGGCGCGAGACTTGTCGTGTGTTGTTGTTTTGGTGTGTGTAACCCGCCTGTCAAATCTAGTCGCGTTTCGAGTCCGTTTGCTACCCCAACAGTTATTCTCGTGGGCTCAAAGTGCCTCCACTTTGAGGCCCAAGACACCCCTCCAACAGCCCACCAAACCACTCCTAACCACTTCTATCATCTAGGCCATCCAAATCTGATCCTGTGGCCGAAAACCGCACTCCATTTGGACAACCCTAGCTACTTGTGCCTATATATTAGTCCACTCCCCCAAATTTTGCCCCAAATTAAGGAAACCCTAGCTCCCCTAGCCACTTCTCTTCCACCTCCAGCCACCTCGCCGGAGTTCCGCCGGTATCTCGCCGGAGCTCGCCGGAATACCACCACCTCGCCGGAATCCTAATCCCAACCATCCACTCATGCCGCCCTAGTTCCGCCGCCCTTCGCCGGATCCGGAGGGCCCCGCCCCAGATCGGGCCATCCCGCCCCAGATTCGCCTCCTCCGGCCTTCCCTCGCTCGCCGGAGGCCGGTCAACGCCGCAGCGCCGCCGCCTGGTTCTTCTGTTCGTCGCTGCGAACGACCTCGCGCATGAGCCGTCGGGCCGCCCGATCCGTTCGCTTCCAGGCCCACGCCAGCGCCAACGGTTCGCCCCCAGGCTCGAGCCTCCAGCCGCCTGGGCCCCCTCCGCGCCGGACTGCCGAACCTGAGCCGCCTCCATCGGCCCGAAGGCGCAGCCGGCCCGAGCAGATCCAGCGCCTCCCCAGGCCAGATCGAGCGAGGCCGCCTGGGCCTCCTCCCTTCCCCGTGCGGCCTTCTCCTCCAGCACCCCAGCTGGGCCGCGCCGCCTCCCGCCCGAGGCCCACTCGCTGCCCCGCGCCAAGGCCTCGGCCACCTCCAGCCGATCCAGCCAGGTGGGCTTCGCTCGCCGCGGCCCACCGCAGCGTCGTCACCGTCCGCTTCGTCCGCAGCCAGCCGCCGCCGGCCCGTCTCCGCCTCTCCGCGGGCCCATCTCCGCAGATCCAAGCCCATTTTTTTCTCCCAGATCTGAGAGAGGTTGCCCCATATCTCTAAGTCCTCAGTATTTTTGTTCTCTGATGCTAATTTCAAATGCTGATAACTCTGTGTGTGTTGCTCTGAATTGAGTGAATGAGGTGTCCAGACGTTCGTGGTGACTAGCACTACGATTCATTCCATTGTGCCATGCATGTTTGTGGTCATCTAGGTGCTTATTTTTCTGTTGCAAGAGTGCATCCCGTTATAAACTGCTGCTATGTGATGTTTTTATGCCATCTTTGCATAGTGGTAACTTTTAGCTCGTTTATCCGAATGATGCAAATGACATGTCCACGTGTTCGTCTTGCCATGCTCTCCATGTTGCTTGTGTTAGGTTGCATGATAGATTTAATCTTGCCATGTTTATCTTCATTGCAAAGTGCTATGTGGATGTTTTGTTATTTAACTTGTGATGAAATGCCATCTTGTTGAGCTCATTGCTATCGTTGTGTTTATCTCCATGATGCATGTTTGTGTGTTTCGGAATCACCATCATGTGTACTTTGATGTGGTGTTTACCACTTGCCATGTTTAGTTTCGAGGTGACTTAAACTTGCTCTTATAGATGCCATGATGAAACTGCTGTTTTAACACTTAGTGGATTTTCACTAAGTCTGGAATCTGTTATTCTCAGATGCCATGTTCACTTGCTGTTCTAGGACAATTCAGGATAGTTTTGGAGTAACTCTTGATGGTTCCTTGTAGTATATATTGTTGGCTATCCATTCATGTTCTCACATGCTTATTTGAGTGGCTGTAGCACATTTAAATTTTGCTCCAAAGTTTCAATAAAATTCTGCTGTCAGGATTTTGTTGTCAAGTTCAATATGTCCAAGCTTGTTGCTATTGATCCGTGGCTCCTTTGGGGGTGCACCTTTGGACTTAATTGCTGTAGGATATGTCTAGTTTATGTTCATGCTCTTAGCCATGGTGTTTGAGTGCTATAGCTCATTTTTCTAGTGCTCCGAAGTTGCTATGTTGCTGTAATTTTCAGCTTGTGCATATTTCTTGTTTCGGGCATAACTTTTAGCCCGTAGCTCCGTTTTCAGCGAGTCTTATATGAAACTTGTTTGATTTTCCGTGTAGATTCATAATATCCTATTGTTATCATGTTTTGAAGTGTTTTGCTTGAGTGCTATTTTTCCGTGCTCCGTGTGCTCTCATAGTGCATCCATCATGCATCCATCATTTTTGTGTGCGCATTGCATCTTGTTGATTCGTGCCTTGTGTGATTGTAATGTTTAGAGCCGGAAGCTGAGACCGAGTACGAGTACGAGCCGGAGGTTACCAACGAGGTTGAGCACGAGGACCCTTCTTACGATCCGAACGACAACTCTTCGGGCAAGATGACCGAACCCCGATAACATTACTATCTTTGCCTATTGCTAGTAGTTCGCTCTATAGTTTTGCCTCGATGCCCATGTCTTTCCTATCAGCCTCCTACTTGTAACCATGACCATGTTTAACCACCCTACCTATGCAAACCGTTGCTTGGCTAAGTACGCTTCGCTCAGCCCCTCTTATAGCATTGCTAGTTGCAGGTGAAGTTGAAGATGCTTGCTTCATGTTGAAGTTTTGTTGGGTTATATCACACTATATATAATGCTTAAAATGAAATCATCTATATATTGGCAAGGGTGGAAGGCTAAGCCTTTTGCTTGGTGATTTGTTCCACTCATGCCGCTAGGAACCGTATAAACCGGTGTTATGTTCCTTGATTATGCGTTCCTCACATGGTTGGGGTTTATGGGGCCCCCTCGATAAACCGCTAAGTGCTAAGTCTTTTCCAGCAAGTCCCAACATTGGTACTATTTGCCTAATAACTAATAAACTTGCATAGGGAGTAATTAACCCTCTTTCTTAATCAACAACCCCGGGCCAGTGCTCCACATGAGTGTTGGTCCGAAACGAGCAGACTGCGGGGCCGCCTTGGGGAAACCCGAGGTATCTGGCATACACCTGTAGGATGACTCATCCGGTCGTGGCCTGAGACGAGATACGCGCGGCTACTATCAGGGTGTCGGCACGCCGGGAGGATTTGCTGGATTAGCCTTACCTTAGTTCGGAGTATCTTGAGCACGGGATTTCGAGAATACTCGGGTCTTCCCACCTTGGAGTTGCGACTCTGCAGATCGTGGGCTTGTAATGGGCCAAGTTGGAACACCCCTGTAGGGTTATGAACTTTCGAAAGCCGTGCCCGCGGTTATGTGGCAGATGGGA
The DNA here is from genome assembly GCA_902687465.1 of Secale cereale. Lineage (NCBI taxonomy): Eukaryota > Viridiplantae > Streptophyta > Magnoliopsida > Poales > Poaceae > Secale > Secale cereale. The sequence goes on along the minus strand of LR738710.1, from coordinate 125,790,059 downwards.
GCTTGTTAATATCCGGTTGTAAATAACTTGACACAATGTTCCAATACACTACCAGCGTGTGTACCGTGACTATCAATTTCCGAATAGGGATTCGGGAGTTGAACACGGTGGGGTTATGTTTGACGTGTTGTAGCTAGGATCACTTCGTGATCATCTCTCGACCGAGGCACTTCTCTTCTCGCACTCTTTCACGTAAGCTAGTGCTAGTTGCTGCTGCAGACACTTATTCTTTTCTTCAGCCTTATCCTCTCCCAAGGCTTAAATAGTCTTGTTACCCGGGAACGGGATTGCTGAGTCCTCTGTGGCTCACAGTTACTTCACCACACCAGATGCAGGTCCGATGGTGAGCTATCCAGGTGATGGCACCAAGCTAGACTGGGAGTATGACGAGGAGCGTAGTCGATACTATGTTCGTTATCCTGATGATCAGTAGTGGAGACTTCTACTAGGATTCGATCCGACCTGTGGATTTATATTATGTTTGGTATCTTGTCATTTGGATTTTACCCTTAGAGGGCTGTGATGTTTTATTGAATGATGATTTGAGACATGTATTGTATTTGTGTGACGTGGCGAGTGTAAGCCAACTATTTTATGTTTTCCATCCCCATCTTTTACATGAGTTGTGCAAAGATACCAGACTTGCGATCATTCCAGCATGGGGTTATGTCTCTAAGTCGTGCCTCGACACGTAGGAGATATAGTCCCATCCTGGGCATTACAACACCCCAACACCGCTAGTTCATCCCCGAAGAGCTTCAGTGCTCGGGATCGACCGGAGCTCCGCCGCGTCGGGCCGCCGGCGATCTCGCAGTACGGGCCTCCTCCGCCCCTCCTTTAGCTCGATCTAGAACCGCCATGCATCACTGATGCGTTCCCTTCTTTTTCCCCTTCTGCAGCTGCCGGAAACGAGCCAGCCAGCAGGTTCTCGACGATCCTCCGCCGTCCCACCTCGCCGCCGACGAACCCGACCTCCCCGGCGTGCCGCACCACCACCACTACCTCCGCAACTCGACGCTGAACCCGTCCCTGCCCTCCGTTGCCGTCGCCGTGGCCGAAATCAACGCCGGTGAGCTCGCCGTCGCCGTGGCCGTGAGGATGAAGATGACAGGCGGGCCCCACCTGTCATCCTCACCCCTCTCTCCCTCCCCTCACAGCCGCTGACCGCCGGGCCCCGCCCGTCAGGTTTGAAAACCTGACGTGCGCGCGCTGGCACCCGTGCGGCTGGGCTGGATGCCCTGGGCCATGCACTGTGGCCCCTCTGGCCCAGTTGCATAGGGCTTTTTCTTCTTTTCTTTTCTGTAATTATTTCAAACATTTTTACAGAAATGAATACTGGTCCAAATGAAATAATTCCAACTCCTAAATTCTTTTAATATTCCAACCTATTTAATGGTGTCACTTTCACACACATCCATGAAACTTTTCTGTTTTGTTCAAATTTAAATTCAAATTTGAGCATGAAAACTCCTGTTCTAAAATCCCTAGATTCCATTCTGTTACTCCAAAACCCCAACTAAGAATTTTCCCCAACTTATATTTCCCTCTAGTATTTAACAAAAATAAGTTGACATTTTTCTGAGCACTTTGATTTTTCTGTTTTATTTGTGGTCTTATTTTTCCGTTGTTATTATACGACGTATAGATACCGTATTTGACGAAATTGCTGAAGAAGGAGAAGGAGAAGGATTTGAAGACTTTGAAGACCAAGCCAATCCAGGCAAGCAGCCCTTTGACCATGACACACTTGTTTTTCGGAACCCGTTGTTTCCGATGCATGATGTTAGAGTCACGGTGGTGCCCTAGATGAACCACCACATGATGCATGCTTGCTCTTGATCTTGCTATGTGCTAGATGGCATGCAATAGTTAGTCTTGATGCTTAATGATGCATGTGTGATTTGAACCTTAGTGGTTAAAATCTTTGCATAAAACCCATCGGGTGCCCCTAATGCCCGAGGGTGATGTTGAGTTAGGTCATCACTTGAGGAAGAAGTGATGTGCCGGTAAATCTTGTGCATGGGTGAAATGATGGATTAGATTTATGTGTGACTACCGTCCCAACCAAACATGTGCAACCACACTACCCCTTATGGGACGGGGCTTTATTGATTACTTAGGTCGATACTAGCATGGTGCCCGCATTACTAGTGACGGGAAGACTTGAGGTCTTTCCCGGGACGGGGTCATGCTTGGATAGACGGCCATGACTGTTTTTTACAGGGCACCGGACACACCGCTGGTCCCTTCGGGTACGCGTGACATTGAAATTAGGGCAAGTCCCGTGATCTATTGTTTGTACCCGAGGGCCGTGTACCAATGAGTGGACTCTAAGTTAGCGTCGTCTAAGAAAAGATATTGACCTGGTGCTTCCCCCGAGTACTTGAGGTACTGCGGGATCGTGGATGACACGAAAGCTTCCCGGATCTTGTGGGTAAAGTGCGCAACCTCTGCAGAGTGTAAAACTATTCGAATAGCCGTGTCCACGGTCATGGACAGTTGGGTGGTGCTACTTACACTATGTCCAGAATTTTACTTCTTCGATGAAAGTATGTGTGTGACGAGTCAAGGTGGTGACTTGACTCGATGAGTTGAATCATATTCATGTTGATATCGGTAACCTGCCTTCGAGGTTACGCGAGTTTATTGATGCATAAACTTGATGGTAGAATATTTATCCTAGCCTTTTGCTAGATTGCTCATTATTGTTCAACTGCACTGTTACTTTGAACCACATCATGGGTTGCTTGCGAGTACATTCAAAGTACTCATTGGCTTGCCACTGGTTATTTAATTGGCCAGGCATGGAGGAACAAGAATTTGAGGAAGAGTTCTTTGGAGACGATCATGCGAACTAGGACGCTTTCCCAGTCAGAATGCCTGTAGGGTTAAGGCTGATGGCATGGGTTCTACCTATCATCGAAGACTTCCGCTATTTGAGTTATTTGCTATTCAGCCCGTGAGGCTTTATCCATGTAAGACTTGGCCATAATGGCCTTAATTTGTGTATGACGATATGTATGGATGTAAGACTCTTGTTATTCAGCTTCTGTGTGTTCAGTGAGCATTGATCTCTGGGATCACTGTACACGTGTTTTCGGTGATCTCGACTTCTAAGTCGGGATCCCCACAGAGCTGGTATCAAAGCCATCCTGACTGTAGGAAGCCTTAGTTAGCATGGGCGTTAGTTAGATGAGACCCTTTTTCAAAAACCTTCTGAACCTCTCTTCTTTTCTAAACCTGAGATTTCATCAGCTTATTAACCCCTCCTATTCCACCTTTGTAGATGGCCACTGTACCTGAAGAGAACCTGACCACTGGGTTTCCCTTGCTTCTCGAGGATAGCCTCCAGGAGTGTCAGCTCCACCGAGCGCCCATCCTCACCTACCTTGAGCATTGGGTTAGCGACACTGAGGTGGAGTACCATGTGGAAGTGATCGTGAAGGCAAACGATCCTCCCACAAGTTGGTTCTTCGAGGGACCCCAGATGGCAACACTACCTCTCGCTGTCGAGGCTGCTGCACTCAAGGCACTAACCCGTCTCCGCGAGCTTCTTCCGGAGATGGCAGCCAAGATTACAACTCGCTTCTTACCTTACCGGAAGGAAGGTGAAGAAGAAAGCAGCGCACTAGCCCCTCCACTGAAGGAAGGACTCTCGCTTCGGTTCCAGACCTACTTCAGTCTATGTGCCGACAGCTTGGCACAAGACTTGGCCTCGGAATCAATGAAGCTTCGAGAAGAACTTCACAAGACCAAGGCACTTCTTCGTCGAGCTCAAGAGAAGACAAATAGGATCAAGAAGGAAGGAGCACCTTCTGGACAGTCCGCTATCGCATATCGAGGCGGAAGACCCTCCGAGGATGTATCTTCCAAGAATGAAGAACCACCTCGGCGACGCCAGATGACGGCAAGGGAATATCGCAAGCTTTTTCCTGCACCACCGACGAAGCACCGTCGTATCCAACTCCTCCACTCCCCCACACCCTCAAGTGACAAGGGGGCCCAGACAGATGAAGACAAGGTGGAAGACCCAGAAGAGCCGGAATACGCGACCGAGCATTCCGCCACTTAGGCATTATTCACTACTCAGATATGCCAGTTGTGACCTCTACGGTAGGATAGGTCGTGTAACCCCTATGCGCAGTCGAGTCCTTGTATGGTTCATATGAAACCATCTAGTATTTGCTTTTGTTGTGACTGGATGTATGTCGTATTCTTCCTTCGGGAATGTGTAAACGACTACATCACCCATTTGGATTTTTAATGAATGTGTTTGGCCTTTCGGCCCTTGCATGGTTTGATTAGTGTCACACCCACCCCCTTACTAGGCACCCATCTATCTTGCTTTCCCTCTTCCAAGTCATGAGACCTTTTACCGCTCCAACATGATGCCTGTTGTAACTCGTACTGGTACCTCTACCCAGCAGCCTGAAGCCGGAGCATCCGCTCAGTCAGAGGCAGGCCACGACCAAACCAACGACCAAGCTCCACCACCACCACCTCCTCCGAACATGGACATGGCTCAGCTTCTCCAAGCTTTCCGAGAGGAACGCTAAGCCAACACTGAAGCCCTTCAGCTGATTGCTCAAGCTGACACCAACAACCGCCAGCCGACGGGGAATGGCAACGGACGTTCCACGTTGGCAGAGTTCAAGAAGCATGCACCGCCAACCTTTATCGAGACTGCTGAACCCCTGGATGCAGACGACTGGGTCCGCTCCGTTGAGGAAATACTGGAACTAGTCGGATGCATCGAAGACCGCGAGAAGGTGGCTTATGCAGCCCACTGCCTCGGGGGGACTGCTAGAGCTTGGTGGGATGGATTCAAGGTCATGCATGCTGAACAAGACATCACTTGGGTCAACTTCAAGGCAGAATTCCGCAAGGCCCACATTCCTTCCGGAATCATGGCTATCAAAAAGCGTGAGTTCCGAGCCCTGAAGCAAGGAAGTGGCACTGTCAAGGAGTACATGCAGAAGTTCAGTGTTCTGTCAAGGTATGCCCCCGAAGATGTCAGCACTGATGCTGCAAAAAGGGAGCGCTTCATGGAAGGCCTCAATCAGACTCTGCAATACTCGCTTGTCGTGTGCGACTGCCCAACCTTCCCTGACCTGGTGAACAAAGCACTTATGCTTGAGGACAAGCGGCGTGCTTTGGAAGACACTCGCAAGCGCAAGATGGTCAGCAAAGGAAGTTCCAGCAACCAGAAGCCTCGTCCGTGGCAGTCAGCCCCGGCCAAGCCAACCTATCAGCAACCAAGAGCTCCTGCACCTCGTACCAACTTTTAGCCTCAGCAGTATGCCAACACAAGGCCAGCTTTCAACCCCAGTACCAGTGGAGGCAACAAGATCAACAATCCGAACCAAATCACTTGCTTTGGATGTGGTCAGTCCGGACACATCTCAAGGGTGTGCCCCAACAAGAAGCTTGATGCCCCGCGCCCCAATGCGCAGAACCAAGGACAAGGCCGCGGGATGCCACCAAGGAACCCAGCTCCTCGCAATCCACCTAACCAGGGGAAGGGGCGTGTGAATCACGTCACTGCTAAAGAAGCCCAGGAAGACCCGGACGTCGTGATGGGTACGTTCCTTGTCAACTCAGCACCTGCAACTGTCTTCTTTGATTCCGGAGCAACGCATTCATTTGTCACTCAAAGATTTGCATTAAAAAGTGGCATGACCCCTACACCCCTGAATAACCCTATGGTGGTACAAACCCCCGGAGCAGAGATGAGAGCCAAGATAGGCTGTAAAGGAGTCAGTATTACCATTAACGGTGTAGACTTCCTAGCAGACCTCATCGTCCTGAGATCACAAGGCTTGGATGTGATCCTAGGCATGAATTGGCTCAGCAAGCACCAAGGCTTGTTAGACTGTGCCAATCGGACAGTCACTGTGACCAATGACCAGGGAGTCGAAGTCAAGTTTGCTTCCAACTCCTCTTCCGCCCAAGCCGCTCAAGTCAACTGTCTGTCTGAAGTTGGGCTAGAACAAGTACCGGTGGTATGTGAGTATCCTGATGTCTTTCCGGATGAACTACCGGGAATGCCCCCTAACCGTGACATTGAGTTCATCATCGAGCTCGTGCCCGGAGCAGGACCCATCTATAAGAAGCCTTATAGAATGGGGACGGAAGAATTAGCTGAGTTGAAGAAGCAGCTGGAAGAGCAGCTGAGGAAGGGATTTATCCGCCCAAGTGCCTCCCCTTGGGGATCTCCTGTTCTGTTTGTGGCAAAGAGGGACGGTACCATCCGCTTATGCATTGACTATCGTTCCCTCAATGAAGTTACAATCAAGAACAAGTATCCACTTCCCAAGATCGAAGATCTGTTTGATCAGCTCAGCGGAGCCAAGGTGTTCTCCAAGATCGACCTCAGATCTGGGTACTACCATCTGAAGATCAGACCCCAAGATATTCCGAAGACGGCATTCGTAACCAGATATGGCCTGTACGAGTGCACGTTCATGTCCTTTGGGTTAACCAATGCCCCAGCCTACTTCATGTATCTCATGAATAAAGTCTTCATGGAATATTTGGACAAGTTCGTTGTCGTCTTCATTGATGACATTCTTGTCTTCTCGAAGTCGGAGGAAGAGCACGAGCAGCATTTGAGGATGGTCCTAGACAAGCTTCGGGAGCACCAACTGTATGCCAAATTCAGCAAGTGTGAGTTCTGGCTGCATAAAGTTGGATTCTTAGGTCATGTCTTGACCGAGGAAGGATTATCAGTTGATCCCGCAAAGATCGAAGCTGTGACCCAATGGCAATCTCCAACGACCGTCAAGGAAGTCAGGAGCTTCCTCGGACTTGCGGGGTATTACCGCAAATTCGTGGAAGGATTCTCTAGCATTGCACGGCCAATGACTCAGCTCCTCAAGAAGGACAAGAAGTTCGAGTGGACGCCAAAATGCGAAGAGAGCTTCCAAGAGCTCAAGAAGAGATTGACCACCGCCCCAGTCCTGGCAACACCTGATATTCACAAGGAGTTCGTGATATATTGTGATGCCTCTCGAACCGGATTGGGAAGCGTTCTGATGCAAGAAGGCCGATTCATAGCATACCTCTCCAGGCAGCTACGACCTCATGAGGAGAACTACGCTACTCACGATCTTGAGTTAGCAGCAGTGGTTCATGCCTTGAAGACATGGCGGCATTACCTCCTAGGGAAACGGTGTGAGATATACACAGACCACAAAAGTCTGAAGTACATTTTCACCCAAAAGGAATTGAACATGAGGCAGCGGAGATGGTTGGAACTCATCAAAGACTATGACCTCAGTGTTCAATATCACCCCGGGAAGGCTAACATGGTGGCTGATGCCTTAAGCAGGAAGGCTTGCTCTTTGAATGCCGTTATTCAAGAAAGGCAGCCAGCCTTGTTTAAGGAGTTCGAACAATTCAGTTTGGAATTGGTCACCCCTGGATTTCTGGATCATTTGGAAGTCAGACCAACCCTGATGGACGAAGTCAAGAAGGCACAAGATGGACACGCAAGCATTGAAGGCATCAAGAGGAAGATGAAGCTAGGCAAGGCCCCAAGATTCTCCGAAGACGAGCACGGGATTGTTTGGTACAAAGGCCGCATCTGCGTACCAAACAACACAGAGCTGAAGAACCTGATTCTGCAAGAAGCCCACGACACTCCGTATTCCATCCACCCCGGAGCAACCAAGATGTACCAAGACTTGAAGGCACGATTCTGGTGGCACGGGATGAAAAGAGAGATTGCAACCTATGTTACAAAGTGTGATGTGTGCCAAAGGGTCAAGGCTGAATATCAGCAACCTGCTGGATTGCTTCAACCACTCAAAGTTCCTGAGTGGAAGTGGGATAAAGTCGGAATGGACTTCATCACTGGATTACCAATGTCGAATAGAGGACATGACTCTATCTGGGTCATAGTCGATCATTTGACCAAGGTGGCCCATTTCATTCCTGTCAAGACCACTTATGATGGCAACCGGCTGGCAGCTCTCTACATCGACAGAATCGTAAGTCTTCACGGCGTTCCCAAGGAGATTGTGTCAGATCGAGGAACCCAGTTCACCTCGAGGTTCTGGAAGAAGTTCCAAGAAGCCTTGGGAACCAAGTTATCCTTCAGCACGGCTTTTCACCCACAGACCGGAGGTCAGACAGAGCGAGTCAATCAAATTCTCGAAGACATGCTCCGAGCCTGTGTCTTGGCATATGGAGCCAAGTGGGAAGATTGTCTCCCTTTTGCCGAGTTCTCCTATAACAACAGTTATCAGTCAAGCCTTCATATGGCATCATTTGAGGTGTTGTACAGACGCAGATGTCGCACACCCATCAACTGGTCAGAGACTGGAGAAGGACTAGTCTTTGGACCGGATATTCTCCGCGCAGCAGAAGAGCAAGTCCAACTAGTCAGAGAACGAATGAAGGCAGCCAAGTCAAGGCAAAAGAGCTATGCTGACACTCACCATCGGGACATGAGTTTCCATGTCGGGGACCATGTGTACCTGCGTGTAACACCTCTGAAGGGAACCAAGCGTTTCCACGTCAAGGGGAAGCTCGCACCAAGGTTCATTGGACCCTTTGAGATCACTGCACGACGAGGAGAAGTGGCTTACCAGTTGGAACTACCACCCGAGCTATCCGGTGTGCACAATGTATTCCATGTGTCACAACTCCGGAAATGCCTCCAAGTTCCGGACAAGCCTAATCTCTACAAGGATGTTGATCACCAAGCCATTGATCTGCAGCCTGATTTGACCTACCGCGAGAAGCCCATTCGTATTCTGGACGAAGCAGAACGACGGACGCGAAGCCGTACCATCAAGTACTTCAAGGTCCAGTGGAGCAACCACACCGAAGCAGAAGCAACCTAGGAACGTGAAGACTATCTTAGATCCGAATTTCCCGATCTCTTTTAAGACCTAGTTTAGGAATCTCGGGGACGAGATTCTTGTAAGGGGGGTAGGTCTGTCACACCCTGCATTTTGTAACATGTTATTTGCATCAATGAAGCATGAAAATTTGGACCAACAATTTTTTTGGCATCATTTGGCTTTTATTTGGAATTGAATTTTTCTTCATGTGCTTTTTCATGTGCTCATTAAAGTCAACTATTATCTCTTGTAAAATTCATCTCCATACCCAAAACTTCTGCCCAATGATCATGCCAAGTGTTATATAACAGTATAGTATTTTCTTACAAAATTAATTTGGCCAAAATGTATTTTATAAATTTAGTTTTCCAAAAACCCCTGAATTGAGATTTGCACTGCAAGTGCTTGATTTAGGGTGAGAAAATTATTTCAAAAAGTATATTTGAGACCTAGTAGTCATAGGACTCCCAGAAACCACAAAGGTATAATTTTAAAAGTTATTTTCCTATTTTATTTAAAAGCTTTTTCTTAAGGCCAGAAATGGTCTTTAATAGGGAAAAATTATTTAAGTATTTCAAAAATATTTGCCAAAATTCAGGGAGACTCATAGGACATATATTGTCCATATATAAGAGTTTCAACACTTGGTCATGTTCAAAATAATGGGCTAATCCCTCTAAAACCCTTTCTGGATATTTCAAGATTTTGAAATATTTACAAAGGAAATATTCTCCAAAAATTCCAGGGAAATTCTATCATGTCACATATGACATATATGATGATCTTGCCAAGTCCCATGCCTTGGGAAACAAGAAAACATCATCAAAACCCTTCATAACCATTCTGTCCATAGTTGAAGTTTGAGCAACTCTACATTGCCAAACTTGTCCAAATGCTCTCAAACTTGGTGCACATGCTAGAAATGCCTAATAAGGCATCTAGACCAAATGGCACAAGATTTGGAATAGAGAAACTTGATCAGAACACCCCAAAACACTTTATGTTCAAATGCAAATTTGAACAACTTTACATTACCAACTTTTTACCTGGAGCTTCAAACTTTGTGGGCATGATCATAACCCCAAATGATGAAACTACACCAAGTGGTGCATCAAGGGGAGATGATTAGCTTGACTCAAACAAGAGGAAGCCATTTCTGTTGATTTCTAGGGTTCACCAAAGTTACATTGGCTAGTTTCTTCAAATGAGCCCAAATTTGGTGAAGCACCCTATATTCACATGTCATTCAATCCTGTTAAGTGTCATGGCAAGTGGAGATCATTTGCTTGACCAAACACTGATCAAACACCTTCTGCAGAATTACCAAAACCCTCTTCTTGATCACTTTTACCTTTTACCTTGGCCTCAACTTTCTACCACACGTTCAACCAGTTACTAGCTACCCCCAGTAACTTCCCCAGGACCCCAGCTCCATGATTGAGGGGTGAAAACCCTGGTTCACCTTGCTGGACAGCCAAAATTCACCAAGTTACCAGCTTCACCTCTCTCTCCTTGACTCTCCAGAGCATCCAAGGCCTCATCCGTGTTGCTTGCATCACTCTGGACCCCCCAGACACGGCGGACGCGTCCAGAGGGCCAATGGCATGCCGTGGCATGCGATAAGGGCGCTCCAGAGCGCGCTACAGTGCGCCCACGCACTGTAGCTTCGCCCAATCACCTGCCCCCGACAGCCTCGAGCTCTCCCCTCGCGCTAGTCGATGCCCCTCGACGTCCGCGACCACCCCGGCGCTGTCCCCCCTCCTCCTCCGCCCTCCAGTGGCCGTCGTCGCACGCGCGCTGGCCGCCCGCAGCCTCCACTCCTCGGCCTTGCACGCGCACGTCGTCTGGAAGCCTCCCCGCTCCTCCTCTCTCCTTTAATGGACGTAGGGCTCGTCCAGCAACGCCGCAGGCACACTCCCGTCGCCTCTCGTGCGCTGTACCGTCGAGCAGGAGCTCGCCGGCGCACCAGTCCACGGGACCCCGCCGTTCCCCTATATATAGGACCCCCCGAGCCCTCCTCTCAGCACCAGCAGCTTCTCCTCATCCCCAGCAACACCCCAGCACCGCTAGTTCATCCCCGAAGAGCTTCAGTGCTCGGGATCGACCGGAGCTCCGCCGCGTCGGGCCGCTGATGGGCCTCAAACCCCTCGTTGGTTACCCCAAGTGGAAGGTGTAAGATGCAGTAAGTAGAAGTGTTTTACCCTAGCAAAGATGCCAAGGATCGAATCCCCAGAGACTCCTAGGTTCAACAAGTAGGTGTCAATTGCTAACGGCGCAATCAGCAATCAACGTGGACCTGCACACAGATACAAATAACTTTGCTCCCAACGAGTACAGAGAGGTTGTCAATCTCTCTGCCTTGTAGTTCACAAAGGGTTAAAAGCAATATGATAGTAGTGATAGATAGTGTTTTGCAATAGTAAGTAAATAACGAAAAGTAAATAGTGGATGTGATCAATGATGGTAATATGGACCGGAGTCTCATGATGTTCACTAGTGATGTCTCTCTCCCAAAAGACGATAAAACAACTATGTGAGGTAAACAAATTACAGCTGGGCAATTGACAGGACCACGAACGCAAACCAATGCTGATTACATTGCAAGAAAGGTTGAGGTTCAAAGCATGGGCGGTACGCCAAAGTAAGTAGACCGAAATCCATCAATATCTACTACTAATCATCCACCTTGAGATATCTATCCAGAACATCTCGCTGGTATTAAGTTGCGAGTCCCACACATAGTGTAAACTCAATGCAACAGACAACTGCATTAAAAGAACTTTGCGTAAAGTAAACAATCCTTGCACCCGCGGGCACAAGCACCGTTGTTTTCCCCCTTGTGCCAACAGCACATCCCCTAGACTCATGTTTCTGTCACTCAAGCTAGTCATCGAGGGGCATGAACCCACAATCGAGCATAACATTCCCTCTTGGAGTCACTACTTACTACTCGGCCAAAGCAATAAATAACAACGGAGAACATGCAAGAATTACTTATGAACTAAAATATAAAAGAGGTAGATCAAATGTATTACTCAAGATCAATCTGAACATAATCTCATAATCCATCGGATCCCAGCAAACTCAACATAGCAACAGCATAAGGTTTACATAGGTGCCTCGATCATCACTAGTAGAAAACAGGGCATTGGTCCAGCCCATTAGCCCCGGTTCAATCTAGAACCGGGACCAATGGGGGTACTGGACCCGGTTCGTTAGCCCAGGGGGACGGCCGGGCCACGTGGGCCATTGGTCCCGGTTCGTCTGGACCTATTGGTCCCGGTTGGAGCTAAAAACCGGGACCAATGGCTCTTGCTCCTGGCCCACCACTATTGTTCCCGGTTTGTTTTATGAACCGGGACCAAAGGCACCCATTTAGCCCCGGTTTGTAGCACCAACCGGGACCAGTGAGTTGCCTATATAAACCCCCTCACTCAAGAGCAGAGTTCACTGCTCTGTTTTTTTTTCTGGCCGAGGGGGAGAGGGGTTAGTGGTGCTCTAGCTCACCTCCTATGCACACAACGTGTTCGGTGGAATGCCCGAGCCACACTAGTTAAGCTTTTCTCCTCTCGAAGCTCTATTTTCTCCGAGATTTGTCTAGGTTTAGCGGTCCGTCACGTCCCGTCCCCGTCTTCGCCGCCGTCGATCGCCCCCGCCGATCTCGTCACCGGCACCACCGTGGTGAGCCTCTTGTTATGTCCATGCTTTTCTTACTTTTATTATTGCTTTAGATAGATATTTGTCTAATTTTCTTACGTTTATTATTGCTTGTTATTATATAGTGCGATGGTTTTGATATCCGCCCACGTGGGCCCTCGTCCGGTCTACGATTCGGATGTGGTATATTATCTTTAATTTATAACTATTTGTTTTAGTGCTTATGATAGTTATGCCGACCAAGCTGACATGCATAGATGTTTTATTATGTCTAGGAGGTAGTTGAACCGGAAATTCCAACCGACCCTCTTGTGGAGAGGTTAAATTTAGTTAAAGAGGAAAACATTTCGTTAAAGAAAAAATTGGAGAAAATGGAGGAGGAGAAGATGGAATTGGAGTTGCATGTTGCGGAAGTTATCGATGATCACAAGATCAAGATGGACCCTATTGTCGAGAGGTTAAATTTAGTTGAAGAAGAAAACAAATTCTTGAAGGAAAAAATAAAAAAAATTGTGGACGAGAAGATGATATTGGAGTTGCATGTTGCGGATGTCGTCGATGATCACAAGATCAAGATGGATGCAATGCGGTTGAAGATTAAAAAGATTAGAAAATATGCCATTAATACCAAGGCTTGGTATCATTATGACGTTGGATCAATTGTCACCTTGGTTGCGATTATGATAGCATTTGTTTTCGCGTTGAAATGTTTTACATAGTTTCGATGTGTATGGAGAGCTATATGTTGTTAGATGAGAACTATATATGTATGTACTTTGGCTTTAATGTGATGATGAACTTTTATCCATTTGGTCACTTAATTATCTATTTATGATGTTCTGTAATGGTTTTTGACACACTTAATTATATATAAATGCACGCAGATGAACCGCCAATGGATGTACGGTGACAGACACACCTCCGAGTACATTAAGGGCGTGCGTGAGTTTCTAAATGCGGCAGAGGCAAACAAGCAGAATGGTTTTATGTGTTGTCCATGCACTAAATGTGTGAATACGATGTCTTACTCTAACCGAAAAATCCTTCACTCCCACCTGCTTTACAAGGGTTTCATGCCACACTATAATGTTTGGACGAGGCACGGAGAAATAGGGGTTATGATGGAAGACGGCGAAGAAGAAGAGTACGATGACAACTATGTGCCCCCTGAATACGGTGATGCTGCAATGGGGGGAGCTGGTGAAGATCAAGAGGAACCAGACGATGTGCCCAATGATGCTGCAACGGGTGAAGCTGCTGAAGATCAAGAGGAACCAAATGATGATCTTCGCCGGGTCATTGTCGATGCAAGGACACAATGCGAAAGTCAAAAGGAGAAGCTGAAGTTCGATCGCAGGTTAGAGGATCACAAAAAAGGGTTGTACCCCAATTGCGAAGATGGCAACACAAAGCTCGGTACCGTACTGGAATTGCTGCAGTGGAAGGCAGAGAATGCTGTGGCTGACAAAGGATTTGAGAAGCTACTGAAAATATTGAAGAAGAAGCTTCCGAAGGATAACGAATTGCCCGACAGTACATACGCAGCAAAGAAGGTCGTATGCCCTCTAGGATTGGAGGTGCAGAAGATACATGCATGCCCTAATGACTGCATCCTCTACCGCGGTGCATACAACGATCTGAATGCATGCCCGGTATGCGGTGCATTGCGGTATAAGATTAGACGAGATGACCCTGGTGATGTTGATGGCGAGCCCGCCAGGAAGAGGGTTCCTGCGAAAGTGATGTGGTATGCTCCTATAATACCACGGTTGAAACGTTTGTTTAGAAACAGAGAGCATGCCAAGTTGATGCGATGGCACAGTGAGGACCGTAAGAAAGACGGGAAGTTGAGAGCACCCGCTGACGGGTCGAAATGGAGAAAAATCGAGAGAAAGTACTGGGAGGAGTTTGCAAAGGACGCAAGGAACGTATGGTTTGCTTTAAGCGCGGATGGCATTAATCCTTTCGGGGAGCAGAGCAGCAATCACAGCACCTGGCCCGTGACTCTATGTATGTATAACCTTCCTCCTTGGATGTGCATGAAGCGGAAGTTCATTATGATGCCAGTTCTCATCCAAGGCCCTATGCAACCCGGCAACGACATTGATGTGTACCTAAGGCCATTAGTTGAAGAACTTTTACAGCTGTGGAATGGAAACGGTGTACGTGCGTGGGATGAGCACAAACAGGAGGAATTTGACCTAAAGGCGTTGCTGTTCGTGACCATCAACGATTGGCCCGCTCTCAGTAACCTTTCAGGACAGACAAACAAAGGATACCACGCATGCACGCACTGTTTAGATGACACTGAAAGTATATACCTGGACAAGTGCAGGAAGAATGTGTACCTGGGCCATCGTCGATTTCTTCCGACCAACCATCAATGTCGAAAGAAAGGCAAGCATTTCAAAGGCGAGGCAGATCACCGGAAGAAGCCCGCCATGCGTACCGGTGATCACGTACTTGCTATGGTCAATGATTTACACGTAATCTTCGGAAAGGGCCCCGGCGCACTAGCTGTTCCGAATGACGATGAGGGACAGGCACCCATGTGGAAGAAGAAATCTATATTTTGGGACCTACCCTACTGGAAAGACCTAGAGGTCCGCTCTTCAATCGACGTGATGCACGTGACGAAGAACCTTTGCGTGAACCTGCTAGGCTTCTTGGGCGTGTATGGAAAGACAAAAGATACAGCTGAGGCACGGGAGGACCTGCAACGTTTGCACGAAAAAGACGGCATCCCTCCGAAGCAGTATGAAGGTCCTGCCAGCTATGCTCTTACGAAAGAAGAGAAAGAAATCTTCTTTGAATGCCTTCTCAGTATGAAGGTCCCGACTGGCTTCTCGTCGAATATAAAGGGAATAATAAATATGGCAGAGAAAAAGTTCCAGAACCTAAAGTCTCATGACTGCCATGTGATTATGACGCAACTGCTTCCGGTTGCATTGAGGGGGCTTCTACCGGAAAACGTCCGATTAGCCATTGTGAAACTATGTGATTCCTCAATGCAATCTCTCAGAAGGTGATCGATCCAGAAATCGTACCAAGGCTAAGGAGTGATGTGGCGCAATGTCTTGTCAGTTTCGAGCTTGTGTTCCCACCATCCTTCTTCAATATCATGACACACGTCCTAGTTCATCTAGTCGACGAGATTGTCATTCTGGGGCCCGTATTTCTACACAATATGTTCCCCTTTGAGAGGTTCATGGGAGTCCTCAAGAAATATGTCCGTAACCGCGCAAGGCCAGAAGGAAGCATCTCCATGGGCCATCAAACAGAGGATGTCATCGGGTTTTGTGTTGACTTCATTCCTGGCCTTAATAAGATAGGTCTCCCTAAATCGCGGTACGAGGGGAGACTGACTGGAAAAGGCACGCTTGGAAGGGACTCAATAATATGCAGGGACGGTTATTCTTGGTCTCAAGCACACTACACAGTTCTACAGAACTCTACATTGGTGACCCCGTATGTCGATGAACACAAGAACAGTCTGTGCTCCAAACACCCGGAGCATTGCGACGACTGGATTACACGTGAACACATCAGGACTTTCAGCAGTTGGTTGGAAACACGTCTCAGAGGTGACAACACTGTTTGTGATGAGTTGTACTTGTTGTCCAGGGGACCATCTTCGACTGTATTGATTTACAAAGGATACGAGATAAATGGGAATATATTTTACATGATTGTCCAAGATCAAAAGAGCACCAACCAAAACAGCGGTGTCCGCTTTGATGCAACAACCGAGAGGGGAAAGGACACATATTATGGTTACATAGTGGACATATGGGAACTTGACTACGGACATGATTTTAAGGTCCTTTTGTTTAAGTGTAAATGGGTCAATCTGTCAGGAGGCGGGGTACAGGTAGACCCACAGTACGGAATGACAACAGTGGATCTGAAAAATCTTGGATACACTGACGAACCGTTCGTCCTAGCCAATGATGTGGCACAGGTTATCTATGTGAAGGACATGTCTACCAGACCGAGAAAAAAAAAAGATAAGGAAGCGAATACATCATACGATGAGCCAAAGCGCCACATAGTTCTTTCAGGAAAAAGGGACATCCTGGGAGTGGAGGGCAAGACAGACATGTCTGAAGATTATGAAAAGTTTCATGAAATTCCTCCCTTCAAAGTCAAGGCTGACCCAAGCATCCTGATAAACGATGAAGATTATCCATGGTTACGGCGCAATAAGCAAATGACACAAGCGAAGAAAAAGTGAAGAGTTTTTTTCCGCAACTATTATGATGATACCATGCCAACTTTGTAACAAACGAGTATGATATCATTGTCAGTTTGTACTATTCAAATTTGCACTAACAGAAAGTTTGTAATTGGTTTTACCAGAAAGAATTAAAAAATAAAACAAAAAACAAAAGAAAATAAATAATGCAGAAAACAAAAAAAATTGCAAAAAAAATAAAAAATAGCAACAATAAGTATTTCATTGTAAGTAGAAACAAAATAAAATAAATAAAGCAACAAAGAAAACAAATAATTTCAAATATAAACTATTCAAATTTGAATACTACTTGCACTAACAGAAAGTTTGTAATTGGTTTTACCAGAAAGAATTAAAAAATAAAGCAAAAAACAGAAGAAAATAAATAATGCAGAAAACAAAACAAAAAAACTTGAAAAAAAATAGCAACAATAAGTATTTTTTTGTAAGTAGAAACAAAATCAAATAAATAAAGCAACAAAGAAAACAAATAAATAAAAATAGCAACAGTAAGTATTTTGTTGAAAGTAGAAACAAAACTAAAAAATAAAGCAACAAAGAAAAAAAAATAAAAAATATGCCACCTGCTGGGCCCACATGGCCTGAATACGACTAGAAACCCAACTATGGGCCAGGATTCAGGCCCGTAGAAAGCCCAGCAAGCCCATAGGCAAAGCAGTGTCAGTTTAGGCCCTTAGGCCTGCAGTTCAGAGGAGTTCGAGAGGAGAGAGGCAGTGGGGCTTATAAACTGGTGCTGCTCTCTCTGAACTAGCGAGGTGGGACTAAACTTCCCACCGCACCGCGACAAGGCTTTTAGTCCCGGTTGGTGGCAGCAA
The DNA here is from genome assembly GCA_902687465.1 of Secale cereale. NCBI lineage: Eukaryota > Viridiplantae > Streptophyta > Magnoliopsida > Poales > Poaceae > Secale > Secale cereale. The sequence continues at coordinate 125,772,483 of LR738710.1, read as the reverse complement.
CCGGGACTAAAGGGTGGCATTAGTCCCGGTTGGTGGCTGAAACCGGGACTAATACCCCCCTTTAGTCCCGGTTGCTGCCACCAACCGGGACTAAAGGCCCCTCCTTCCCGCCCTTTGGGCTGCTGAAAAGGGAGCTTTAGTCCCGGTTGGTGGCAGCAACCGGGACTAAAGGGGTGTATTAGTCCCGGTTTCAGCCACCAACCGAGACTAATGCCCCTCCTATATAACCAACACTTGCAAAAATTTGGGCAGTTTCCTTCTTCCTCTCCTTCCCCGCCCCCGACGCCTCCCTCTCCTTCCCCGTCGCCCCGTCGCCGTCGCCGTCGCCCCCGACGCCGCCCCGACACCGCCTCGTCACTGTCGCCCCGCCCCGCCCCGCGCCGTCGCCGCGCCCCGCCCGGCCCGTCGCCGTCGCGCCGCGCGCCCCGCCCCGCCGCCGTCGCGCCACGCGCCCCGCCCCGCCGCCGTCGCGCCGCCGCGCCCCGACGCCGCCTCGTCGCCGCCCCGCCCCGCCGCCGTCGCGCCGCCCAGCCCCGCCGCGCGATGTGAGGGGCTACCTTTTTTTTATGTTTATTAATATATATTGCTGTATATATATATATATATATATATAGGAAAATGGGTTAGTACTCCTAGGAGTATGTACTCCTATGCCACGTGTGGTTCATTGCTTTAATGCCTCGTCATACCATTTAAATACCTTTAGTTTTTAATTAAAAGAAACAAGAAGATATTCTCCCATGCAAACTTCCGTTCAAAAATTTGTTAGCATGTCCCGTGCTAATAGGGATTTGGGTGACTCGGTATATCTAGCCGGAATAGAATCCGAGCTGTATGGGGCATTAGGAAACCTATCACGCCTTCCCTAAACAATATAGATGACGGCGGCGGCGGCCGCCACGGCCGCGATGGTGACAATAGCGGTGGCGGTGTCTACGGCCGCAGCGGCGACAGTGACCATAGCTGCGGGGATGATGGCGGCGACGTCGGACAATACATCCATCACATGGCCAAAGACTTTCAATCGGCATTGTTAACGACAAGGTACATGTCCTTCGGCTCATTGACATGGATGGATGATGATATTACCTGCACTCCTTATTCCTTCCATAGTAGTGTAACAATTAATTTGATATCATGCATGTTTGATCTACAGCTCATTTGGATCGATTGCACGCGAGATGGGTTCCCGGTCGGCGGCACGTCTGCTCCACGCAAATGGATAGATACTCATGTTTTCCCTCATAGATCTTCATGATGCAATCTACGCTGACGAAAAATACGATGACTACTAGATTGACGCGACATGACATGATTTACCCATCATGCAGTAAACACGCACATAAAACTTGAAACTACTTATACCCTGATGATGTACTCTTTTTAATTAATTATTATTATTCTTTGTCTTGTAATCTAGTTTAAAATGAATTGTGCTTTATTTTATTATATACTTATTTTTATAACGCACCATACCCTTTTTTATTCTTCTTTTTGAATAAATTATACATGGGCGCCAACACAAAAAGGTGTGTATACTTCATAAAAAAAAGTGGTATATACTCCAATGCTTCTCAACAAGTATGTACTCCATACAGAAGTGGGGATATACTCCATTGAAAGGTATATACTCCATCGAAAAAATAAGTGTAAACCTTCTAAAAAAATTAAAAGTGGTATATACTCGCTCGCGCGCAAGCATCTTATACACCCTGTATATACTCTCCATAAAGGTAATATATACTCTCGCCAAAAAATGTATATATCCTGTCAGCATAATGTGGTATGTACTCATTCAAACAAGTTAAGAAGTATATACTCTCACAAAAACAGTGTGAAAGATGCCATATACTGTAAGTACATGCATGTGTATACAAGTAAAATCTGGGTGTGTGCATACACAAATATACTGCACTTCAAATATCCATCCGTGAGAACAAAGTCAAACATACCTTATCTAGTTTAGTGTACCAGATGCCTTATCGCATGTTCAAAAAAGAAAAAAACTCACGCACTGCATGCATGCAACGAAAAATAATCAATCATTGTCGTTCCTAACTTCTAGCAATCAGGTATGCATGTGGTTTGCATGGCTGGTTACAGTTAGTACTATTGGAGGGGTGGGAGTACATACATCCGGGAGTATAAAAGAGGAGTCATATATATATATATATATATATATATATATATATATATATATATATATATATATATATATATATATATAGTTGCTGTGTATATATGTATAGATGTGTATATTTTTTTTATGTTTATATAAATTGCAGTATATATAGTTGCTGTATTTATATGTATGTGTATATTTTTTTCTTAGGAATTTGCTAAATATATATGTTAAATATATATGTATGCATTTGTATATAAATATATTTTTTCTTAGGAAGTTGATGTATATATATATGTGATGTGTGTATGTGATGTATATATATGTATATGTGGCTATATAGTTTTTTGTTTATATATGCTAAATATATATAGAAAGTTTTATATATGCAAAAGTTACAAATTTAGAAAAAGAAGGATAGGAAAGAAGAAAATAAGAAAGAGGAAAGAAAGAAGAAGAGGAGAGGAAGAAGAGGAGAAATAAATAAGAAGAAGAAAAAAAAGAAAAAAAGAGGAGAAGAAGAAAGGAATAGAGGAGAAGAAGAGAAATTTTCTCTTCTTCTCCTCTATTCCTTTCTTCTTCTCCTTTTTTTCTTCTTTTTTTTCTTCGATCTTCTCCACTAACGGTTCCTTTTTTCTTCTTCTTCCTCTTCTTTTTATCGGATATGTCTATGTCGATATACACCCTCCCCGATAACTTCGACATTAGGGGGGGCCGGGGTCGAGGGGTCGAGAGGTTGCCTAGCAGTCGGGGGTCTAGGGTTGTTGTGGATCGCCGAGCAGTCGGGGGTCAAAGTATTGAAGAATTCCATGACTTCATCATTTGCCAGAAGTAACCGGGGCATTTTGGTACAAAGTTATGCAAAGTTATTTTGCAACGGAGTTCCTGATAGGATAATCCGTCTTTTGTTACAGATTATCTTATCTGGGACTCCGTTCCAAAACAACTTTGGAGAGCTTCGTACCATCATGCTACTGTTACTTTCGCCTAATGATGAAGTATTGGTTTTGTTGAATCCTTTGACACTCGACAAAATGTGACATGAGGGGGTCTAGGGTTGTGGATCGCCGAGCAGTCGGGGGTCGAGGGGTCGAGAGAGGTTGCCTAGCTAGTGTCAAAGTATTGAAAAATTCCATGACTTCATCATTTGCCAGAAGTAACCGGGGCATGTTGGTACGAAGTTATGCAAAGATGTTCTGGAACGGAGTTCCTGATAGGATAATCCGTCTTTTGTTACGGATTATCTTATCTGGGACTTCGTTCCAAAACAACTTTGGAGAGCTTCGTACCATCATGCTACTGTTACTTTCGCCTAATGATGAAGTATTGGTTTTGTTGAATCCTTTGACACTATAGCTAGACAAAATGTGACATGAGGGGGTCTAGGGTTTGTGGATCGCCGAGCAGTCGGGGGTCGAGGGGTCGAGAGAGGTTGCCTAGCTAGTGTCAAAGTATTGAAGAATTCCATGACTTCATCATTTGCCAGAAGTAACCGGGGCATTTTGGTACAAAGTTATGCAAAGATGTTTTGGAAAGGAGTTCCTGATAGGATAATCCGTCTTTTGTTACGGATTATCTTATCTGGGACTTCGTTCCAAAACAACTTTGGAGAGCTTCGTACCATCATGCTACTGTTACTTTCGCCTAATGATGAAGTATTGGTTTTGTTGAATCCTTTGACACTATAGCTAGACAAAATGTGACATGAGGGGGTCTAGGGTTTGTGGATCGCCGAGCAGTCGGGGGTCGAGGGGTCGAGAGAGGTTGCCTAGCTAGCTAGTGTCAAAGTATTGAAAAATTCCATGACTTCATCATTTGCCAGAAGTAACCGGGGCATGTTGGTACGAAGTTATGCAAAGATGTTCTGGAACGGAGTTCCTGATAGGATAATCCGTCTTTTGTTACGGATTATCTTATCTGGGACTTCGTTCCAAAACAACTTTGGAGAGCTTCGTACCATCATGCTACTGTTACTTTCGCCTAATGATGAAGTATTGGTTTGTTGAATCCTTTGACACTAGACAAAATGTGACATGAGGGGGTCTAGGGTTGTGGATCGCCGAGAAGTCGGGGGGGTCGAGAGGTTGCCTAGCTAGTGTCAAAGTATTGAAGAATTCCATGACTTCATCATTTGCCAGAAGTAACCGGGGCATGTTGGTACGAAGTTATGCAAAGATGTTCTGGAACGGAGTTCCTGATAGGATAATCCGTCTTTTGTTACGGATTATCTTATCTGGGACTTCGTTCCAAAACAACTTTGGAGAGCTTCGTACCATCATGCTACTGTTACTTTCGCCTAATGATGAAGTATTGGTTTTGTTGAATCCTTTGACACTAGACAAAATGTGACATGAGGGGGTCTAGGGTTTGTGGATCGCCGAGCAGTCGAGGGTTGAAGCTAGTTCTACGTTTGCCATTAATATATCCATCTGTCATGTTTGAATAATAATTGGCATGTTGTAAATATTTGTAGAAACAATGGATGACAACACCCGAGACCTAGCACAAGAAGCGATGTTGATGGACATAATCGCACACGGACAAAATGCCGTCTTGTCGTTTCTCAACGACACCGATGAGCAGGTCGAACAAGAGCTGCAGCTGGAAGATCTAGGCTATGATATTGATGAATCCGGTGACCCAATGCACATGGAAGGAGTAGACCGTGAGGACGGCTCCGGTGACCCAATGCCAGTGCAAGAAGGAGACCGTGATGCTGGCTCCGGTGACCGAACCGAGTCCGGCCAGGAGGTATATATTTTAGTTAAGCATGTGCTGACTAGTTAATTGATTCATTCATTAACTCTCGTCTTTGTTCCTTTTTCTAGCCCTCCGGATCGAGCAAATCTTCGGTAAAGAGACGAGGAGCGAAGAAAAAGTTGAGGCCGGATGAAAAGTTTGAGATCTCAGAAATCTCGCGCTCCGGCGAGCCGATTGCACCCATCCGGACAAAGAACGCATTTGTTAATCAGTGCGGGGTTCTGGTTAGGGACAAGATCCCGATCAGCATCCATCAATGGTTAAAGCCTGCTGCAAACGACGCTCAGGTGACTTATGTCACTGATATGCAGAAAGAAGATCTTTGGACTGAGCTGAAGTCAAATTTCGTCCTACCGCGAGAGGTTGATCCGGCGAAACCTGTTAAAGAGGAGTTAATCAAGTCTGCTGCACTTTCGAAGATGGCAGACCAATTCAGGGCATGGAAGAAAAAACTGAATAAGTTTGTCAAAGATAAAAAGACTCCAGAATTCGTGGGCATATATGAGAAGATCAAAGATGACTGGCCCGCATTTGTGGCCCATAAGAAGTCGGAAAAGAGTCAGAAGATGTCGGAGACAAACCGGATAAATGCTGCGAAGAAGATGCATCACCATCGCACGGGGTCGGGCGGCTACCTAGTAGCCCGGCCTAAGTGGGCCAAGGCTGAGAATGATCTGCTTCAGAAAGGGATCGAACCAGAGACAATGCACTGGCCAGAACGTTGCCGGACTTGGTTCTTCGGGGCTGGCGGAACCTTGGACCCTGTAATAGGGTGGTGCATTTGGACGGACAAGCAATTGGAAACACCACTCAGGAAGATGCGACAGTATATCAAAGCAGCGCATGAAGGGACGTTCATCCCCGACAGAGAGAACGACGAGCTGACAATGGCCCTCGGGAATCCTGAGCACCCTGGACGGACACGAGGCACGCCAGGCTCCCTTCCGTGGCGTGCTGGGTTTCCGGACGCAGGAGGCTACAAATGCCACGACAGGAGGAAGAAAATGGAGCAGACCGAAATCCAGGCGCTGCGGGCCAGAATACAAGCGATAGAGGAACGGGAAGCTAATCGGGAGAAAAGAATTGCCGAAGCTTCCCCCGAAGCTACCCCGCCATCTCAGCGGAGAAGCAGCGTGGCTTCCACCGAGCTGCTTCAGCCAGAGCCTGCCTTGACGGCTACTGCCAGGAATCCTGTGGATGCTATCACGCAGGCACAAAATTGCCACCTTATGGCACAGTGGATGAATCTGAAGGTCAAGGCGGCTGCTGGCTCTGTTTATCCTTCTCTACCCGACGACACTTTTCACTGCCGACCGATTCCAGAAGGATATGCTAGGGTGATGGTCGACGAAATAACGGAGGGATTTGAGGAGCTCCAGCTTGACCACCCTACCGGTGAAGGGGAGACTCGGCTGGGTTCTTCACTGAAGACTCCATGCCTATGGCGGAAGGACCTAATCAACATTCTCAACTGGACGCCTCCGCCTCCTCCTCCTCCTCCGGCGAGTCAGGGCACTCTGCCTCCTCCACCGCCTCCTCCTCCGGCGAGTGACCATCAGGGCACTCCGGCTCCTTCTCCGGCGCGTGGCGGCACTCCGCCTCCTTCGCCGCCGGCGCGTGGCGGCACTCCGCCTCCTTCGCCGCCGGCGCGCCCGAGCAGCCAGCCTGCTCCTCCTTCTCCGCCTAATCAGCAAGGGCGGAAGAGACCTGCCGCCGCTCCGGCTGCTCCTGCTCCGGCGCGTAAGCAAGTAAAAAAGACAGCCGCTTCGTCTGGTCCGGCGACGTCTACCAGTGCCAGAGGCGGGAGGCGATGCAGATTCGGTCCTTCTCTCACGCCTCTAGAGAAGTTACCGTACGAGAGGTCCGACGAGGAAAACACGAAGATCGCTCAAGGCCAAGTGAAGGACTTTTTTGAAGGGTTGAAACCACAGAGACATCCACCTCCGGAGGAGAAGATAGATGCGGTGAAAGCAAAGCGCACTCTTGCTGCCCTGAAGCAACCAGCGCAAAGTAAGCCGCAGGACAACTATGACCGCATGATCCAAAAGTCATATCAAGCAGCGAAGCGGTCGGGAAGTACTAAATGTGATCAGAGGTTAGCAGAAGGGCGAGCTGGGAAACAAATTGCCCAGCTCGGCGAACAAGCGGACCAATCGTGCCCCCCGCTCAAGGTGTCTAGCGACATGGTCGCTAATGATCCGAGGATGGTGCCCGGTTATACCAATCTTGCAGATTACGCGTCCGACGATGTACACTATGATTTCTTGGAAGTGCAGATAGAAAGATACGAGTACAAAAAGCCTCTCGTCAAAAATGAAAGATCTCTATCAACGAATATGCGAAGATTGCATGATTGGTACTTGAAAATCTGCAGAGAGTCTGGGGGGAGGAATAACTTGTATTTGAGAGTTAAACCGGAGCATGACCTCGTTGGAATTGACCTGTTGCCTGTTCCATTTGAGGAGTTCTATCAGTTTTTCAATCAATTGGCCCTCGTTAAACAACGGTCACCTGCTACTGTCTGTAAGTAGTACTACTTCTGTCATTAAGTCTCTCTATATAGCTGATCTTCATTGCATGTATTTATAATTATCCTCACTATATTATGCAGATTGAAGATCGTCGAATTGAAGAAAAGACAAGTAGGTGATATTGGGTTTATTAACACATACCTCATAGATGCAACCGAGGTTAAATTGCGTCCCGACGATACCGAGACCAACTTGCTACGATCGTTGGTGGTAAATGAAAACAAAGATATAATACTCTTTCCTTACAACTTCAAGTGAGTGTTAATGTCTTGTGCATATTTGGTTTCCCTTATATATCAGTCAAGGTTATAGTGATGTAATTGATGATCTCATGCATTCATGCGCAGCTTCCACTATATTCTCTTAGAGATTAAGCTAGAGAAGGGAGTAGTAACTGTCTTCGACTCTAAACGTAAAGATCCCGAGGAGTATGCGGACATGACTCAAATGCTAGCCAGGTAAGTTAAATCGATCAATATTATCCACCATGCATATATATATATCAGCAACTTCATTTCTGATATCAACTAATTGTTTTCTTTGTCTGGCAGGGCTTGGAAAAAATTCACCAAAAAAGCTCCGGGACTGCCGAAGAAGCTACAATTTAGATACCCGAAAGTAAGTACTATATAGTAGCATGTTCCGCGCGCGCATCTCATATATCTTGATTCAAGCGCTAGTTTCATCAATACCAATTTGGCATTCTTGCTTATGATCAGTTTGATTGACCTCTATTTCTTGTAAAGTGGTTGTGGCAGGAACCCGGGAATGATTATTGTGGATACTACATTTGCGAGTCCATCCGCCACACGACCTGTGAGCGGGGATACACTGATGAACAATTTGAAGTGCGTAAGCAATCAATAATATTCACAAATTTATAGCATCATTTCATGTATTGACCCCCTACTTCAAATTAGATGTTTCGGATGCGGGATGAACTCCTAACACCAGATCGTCTGCGAGCAATTCAAGAGGAATTGGCGGCATTCTTCCTTGAACACGTGATCGCTGAAGACGGAGAATTGTAGGATCGAAAGTAGGTCTAGAGGGGGGGTGATTAGACTACTTGACAAAATAAAAAATCTGCCTTTAGATCATGCAATGTTTTTGGCAGTTTCACAATTAAGATCAATTCAAGTAACACCCTACACATGCAATTCTAGAGTGTATGCAGCGGAAAGTAAATTGCACATGTAAAAGAGAGGTGGAGAAGATCAAACGCAGTTTGGTGACACGGAGATTTTTGTCGTGGTTCCGATAGGTGGTGCTATCGTACATCCACGTTGATGGAGACTTCAACCCACGGAGGGTAACGGCTGCGCGAGTCCACGGAGGGCTCCACCCACGAAGGGTCCACGAAGAAGCAACCTTGTCTATTCCATCACGGCCTACGCCCACGGAGGACTAGCCTTACTCGGGGTAGATCTTCACGAAGTAGGCGATCTCCTTGCCCTTACAAACTTCTTGGTTCAACTCCACATCACGACGGAGGCTCCCAAGCGACACCTAACCAATCTAGGAGGCACCACCCCCCAAAAGGTAATAGACGGTGTTGATGGTGATGAACTCCTTGCTCTTGTGCTTCAAATGATAAACTCCCCAACACTCAACTCTCCTCACTGATATGACTGTGGTGGAAGAAAGATTTGAGTGGAAAGCAACTTGGGAAGGCTAGAGATCAAGTTTCATATGGTAGGAATGGAATGGCTTGATCTCAACACAAGGGTAGGTGGTTCACTTCTCAGAAAGTGTATGGTAGAAGTGGTGGTACTTTCTGATGGCTCTCCTCACGAATGAGGAGGGGGTGGAGGGGTATATATAGCCTCCACACGAAATCCAACCGTTACACACACATTTGACCAATCTCGGTCAGACCGAAGTGAAAACTCGGTTAGACCGAAAGTTCAAATATAGTGAACGTTGGGATTTTCGGTGGGACCGAAAATACCATCTCGGTGAGACCGAAGTGAGTCAAAGGTTAGGGTTTGCCATCTCGGTGAGACCGAAAATATAAACTCGGATATTCCGAATTTATGTCAACTGACCACAGAAGGTTGGCAGCCCTTTTTCGGTGGGACCGAAACTCAGAATCGGTTTGACCGAGAAGCTAGGGTTTGGAGAAACAACTGAAGTGGTTCATCTCGGTGGGACTGAGTTGGAGAAATCGGTGTGACCGAGATGTTAGGGTTTGTAGAAATAACTTCATCTCGGTGGGACTGAGTTGGTTTGACCGAGATTACTTATGGGTGTGTGTTAAGTAGTGGATAGTGCTGATAGTTGAGGGAGTTAGATCACCAAGCACTTGAGCAACAAGAACATTAACACAACCTCATCCCCTTTTAATAGTATTGGCTTTTCCTATGGACTCAATGTGATCTTTGATCACTAAACCACAAATATAGTCTTGAGCTTTTGCCAATGCTTGTCTTAGCATTTTGAGGGGTCCACTTCTTCAGACATTTCCATACCCACATCATCGAACTTTTCTGAAATGATTCTCAAGAGAATATTAGTTCAATGATATATATGTTGTTGTTAATTACCAAAACCACCCGGGGATTAGTTGCACTTTCAATCTCCCCCTTTTTGGTAATTGATGACAACATATAGATCAAAGCTTCGACAAAAGATATAATCAATGAATAATATCGTCGCTTTGAGAAGTATGTGATAAACAAGAGCTCCCCCTAAATTTGTGCATTATTTAAAATTTGCGTTTGAATGCAAATGCACAATCGATTAGGATTATGGGTCACTCTTCCATGTCACATACATCTTGGTGGAGCGCACAAAATGATAAGAATGAATAACATGCACTTAATCACCAAGACAAAAGTAAATAGCCATACAATAAGGAATAGCACATGATAAGCAATAAGCACACATTAAAGCATAGTATGACTAAGCACTCATTAAGGTAGCATCAAACGTAGTAGCAAGCACACTTAAAGTATCTGGAACCAAAAGAAACCAAAGTATCTCAAGTAAAACCGGCAAAAGAACGAAAAAGACGAAAGAGCACTCTCTCTCTCGAAGCCCTATGATCTATAACAATTTCTCCCCCTTTGGCAACAAGTTACCAAAAAGTTCGAAAAGGTATAGAGCTAAACGTCACTGCGGGCTCGGCTGGCTGCTCCCGTCTGGGTCGATGTCGGTGTAGAGATAGCTGCGTCGGCGAAGACTTCTGCTGATGTCTGTGCTGGAGGAGTGGATGCTGGAGCTGGAGGAACTGCTGGAGCTGTAGCTGGTGCTGAAGCGGTAGCCCTGGAGTCTGTCACTGGGATAGCTGCAGACCTGGATCCTCTGGGAACCGGAGCAGTCTGGCGATGAGAGTCCTGGACTAGATCATCCTGCATAAGCTCTGCTCTCTCCTGCCTAGTCTCCTCCATGTCTGCCTCAACCTTGTTGACAGACACCTGAATCTCAGTCAGCTTCACGTCCAGAGCGTGGATCTTGTCCTCGACAATCCTCTCAAGGCTCTCCTGAGATTGCTCAATGCTGGCCAGGCGTTGTTCAATTCTCTGGGTTGCTTCAAGAATTTGTTCTCCAAAGCTCTTTGGCTTAGCTGCTGCGGCTGCTGCCTCTTTGTCAGCTTTGGCTTTCTTCGCAGCTTCAATCTTGGCTTGCCCTTCAACTGAGGTAGGATCCTCTTCATCCATCACAACTACGTTGTCCTCATGCTCTGGCTGCAGTGGCAAGTGCTTCCTATCCAACATGAATTTGCCCGTGCCAAACTTGGCGTTGATAAGCATCTGTATCTGCGGTGCAAACCCACACGACCTCTTCTGGTCAGCTGCAGTCCTCTTAATGGTTTCTACCATCAAGTCCATCACTTTAAAAGGTGCCTTCTCATCGAGAATGTGCAGCATGTTGATAGAATAGCCTCGTATCATCCGGTGGTCACCTGACTTAGGCATCAAAGTATGCCTCAGGATAGTGTTAGTGGTGGTCAGACCTGCCTGGAGATAATACACTGAGCCGAGTTTCCATCCCTCCAAATCAGCAGTTGGGATCTCCTTGTACATATTCTTCATGGAATCATGACTCTTCTTAGGAATCCCATAGACATCAATGTCGTCCTCTCTCTGCACTGGAGCGTTCAGAAGTTCTGCCCATTCTGCAACAGTTGAAGAAAACCTTTGACCTTCAGTCATCCAGGTGATCTTGCCATCAGGATAGAAATGGGCTGTGGCATAGAACTGCATGATCATCTCGTCATTCCAGGCTGTCAGTTCTTGACCCACAAAGTCAGCAACTCCACATGCAGTAAAGCTCTCATGCACATGGGGAAAGAAGTCCCGATGCTCTCTGCTGTCAATATACTTCCAGTCGACATACCTGGTGTCAGCAACAATGGGCTTCTTATCCATTAGCACAGTCTCATAGAAATCCTGCTGCTCTCTGGTGTGGAATCTGGGGTCCACAGCAGTCCTTCTTCTTACAGCATATGGATCAGATTGTCTCCATAGCCTGAGACCTTTGTCCTTCCTTGCCTTCATATCCTCAGCTTGAGGATGAGCATCATTGTGGAGTGGCAACTTGGGACGGAGCTTGAGCAACACATGCTCTTCATCTGACTCAGAAGGTGGCATCTCACCTTTGTTCTTCTCAGAAGCTGGAATGCTTCTGGTTGTTCTCTTGGGCTTGGCTGGAGCTGCCTTAGCTTGAGCAGGCTTCTTGGGCTTGGAGGAGGCTTGAGCCCGAATAGCATCACCCATGAACTTAGCTTTCTGAGGAGGAGGCTGGGGTGCATCTTCTTCTTCTTCTTCTTCAGCATCATCAACTTGAGGTTCAGCATAAACAACTCTCTTCCTTTTGGAAGTCTTCTTCACCTTGCTTGGAGCTGGCTCTTCCAAGTTGAGCTTCTTAGCAACTGCAGACTGCTTCACTTTGCTTGTGCCTTTCTTTGGCTGCTGCCCTTGGAGCTCTTTGGCAACCACTTGCCTCTTTGGCTTGGAGGTAACTTCCTCAGCAACAAAGTCGGAATCCTCATCATCAGACGTTCTCTTCTTCCTGGTTCTCGTAGCAGCAGGAGGCAGACCACTGGGGGTACTCCTCTCACTATCATCACTAGAGCTGCTAGCCTCAGGACTTGTACCTGCCTCTGGAATCTCAGCAAACGGTGATTCGGACCTGTTCTGGCTGTCACTGACATCTGACATGGCTGAAAGACCTGTGAATAGATAAGGTGTAGGCAGAGTAGAAGAGTTATCACAACTGCAGAAGTTTTTGCAAAAAAATGAGTTCAAAAACTTAGTTTTGAGTTTTCACAGAATGTATTTCGGTCAAACCGATTTCAAGTTTCGGTGTAACCGAAGTGTTCAACAGAACCTACACACCACTTTCGGTCAGACCGAAATGGGTTTCGGTCCTACCGAAAACTTAGGGTTTCACAGAAACTTTAATTCGGACATTCCGATTTTCACAACTCGGTCAGACCGAACTATGTAGTGCAATGGTCAGAGACCAAATCGGTCAGTCCGAGTTTCAGGAATCGGCTTCACCGAGATGCATTCCGTGGAAACCTAAACCTAAGAATTTTCCTCGAAACTAAACGATCTGAACAATGTATTGGGATCATATCAAACGTGGATTGAATCAGGGCAGTCCTATCATGCAAGAATCAGAAGTGGAGCATGAAAGGGATCGGGACACACCCTAACTTGGTGGTGTCCCTCTACGGCGGCAACGGCGGAGAAGATTACCGTTGACGGCGGCGGAGACCTGCGGCAAGGGCGCACAGGCGACGAAGGCGACGATCCTTAGATCAGGGCGACGGCAGCAGGGGTCTTGGAGGGCGAACGGTTTGAAAGGAATAGATCGCGCGCAGCCCTCAGTATATATAACCCCGTGCTGTCGGTGGGACCGAGTTGAAAAACTCGGTGTCACCGAGATGCATAATTGCAGTGCAGTTACGCATATCGGTCAGACCGAGATTTTGAACTCGGTTTCACCGAGATGAAACCTAGATCAATCTAAGTGTTTCGGTTGGACCGAGATTGAGAAACCGGTCAGACCGAAATGGACTTAGAAGGTTTTGGAAGTCAGCCTTAGACGAATCGGTGGTTCCGAGTGCTCCTCACTCGGACTGTCCGAAAAAGACTTGTTCAAAGTTGTGATATAAGCATGAATAGAATTTGAGACAAGATAGCATAGATAGCTAGGGAAGGTGCTTAGGCATTCTTGTCCATCCATTTGGCCAGAAAAAGAAACCAAAACAATCAAAACCACAAATGGATGTCCTTGAATGAATAGAATCATGCATTCAACATGCTCACACAATAAGATAGCAACTGAAATATGTGTCAAACATGCACAACCAAAACTCTAGCTACTAGCACACAAATTGTCGATGACTAGGTCATCTATATATGAGTATATTGACTTAGGAGCCAAATGAGAACATTTGATCATAGGTCATACTCATCGTTTAAGCACAAGTGGGGTTACCACTTTTACATAAAGGATTTATGTGTTCACATCATTTGGAGATGCTTTAGCTCAATTTTTAGAGCAAAGCTCCCCCTAGATGTGAGAACCCCTTTTAAAGGGTCAAACTAACCTTGGGTTGTCGTAGAAGACTTCATGTAGATGTTGAAGATGTGGATGCTCAATGTTGATGTAGATCATCAAGAGTTGAGAGCTATCCTTGGATTAGGGCACTTTCAATACCTACATGGGTTAGTCCCACAAGGAACAAACAAGAATATCCATGGACATAGAGTGAAGTACACAAGAGATGATGTCCATGAAAGCAATGATTACCTTGTCCCTTGACTTACCAACAAGAGGGTTTGTGACTCCATGAACTAGTGCATGATGTGGAAGTTGATTGCACAAGTTCTTGCCAAAACAAATATGAGTGAAGTTTGTTGGCGGAGTCACCCTCAAGAACCTACTAGTTCTTCTTCTTTGGGATCCACATCATCTTGATGGGAATCCTTGGTGTTGTAGTTGAGCTTGACGAAGTAGAACTTGATGTGTCCTTGGGAACCCACTTGACCATGGCTTGAGGTGCTTCAATGAATGCATCAATCTCCTCTTGAAGCTTGTCCTTGGCCTTTAGCTTGTGGTCTTGTGGTGGAAGGTCATCTTGAGCTTGTTCCACATTGGAAGAAGTAGGATCATACTTCTCCTTTTGTGAGACAAACTGTGGAGTAGGGTATTGACCTTCTTCCCACTCAACACCTTTGGCGTTGAACTTTTGCTCAAAACCAATCCCTTGATTCTTCCGGTGTCTTCCTTGTTTGCGAACAATCTCCTCAAGGTTCTTGCTTCCGGCAAGACTCTTGTAGACACCTTTCTCTATGATTTCCTTCAATAAGCTATTTTCTTGCTCAAGTGTAACTTGGCTTGAAACATTGTTAGTGGAATCAAGAGAACTACTAGAAGCAACAATATTGGATTTAACATTGTTATTGTTACTACTAGAGGAAGAATTTTTCTTATGCTTGTCATGCTTAGTCTTAATAGGTGGCAAGAAATTAGACAAGAGAAGTCGTTTGGCAAGATATGAAGAACTCTTCTTTCGAAGATCGTCATTGATCGCTTTTAGAAACTCATGTTCTTGCTCTAGAGTGAGCTTCTCGAAGCGTAGCTTCTCATGAGATCTTAGGAGCTCTCTATGATCTTCTTGAGTTGTTTCATGAGCTAACTTAAGAGTGTTTAGTTCTTTAGTTAGACGCTCAATCTCCTTCATAGCATTGTCATTCGACTCTTCTCGACTATAAAGACTACTAGCATTTTCATCATTACTAAGCTCACTAGATTTATCGTGCAAGAGCTCATCTTCACCAAGTAAGTCATCCTCATCACTATCAAAGTCAATGAATTCAGGGTGTGTTACCTTGGGGCCTTTAGCCATGAAGCATCTTCCAATTCCCTCATTTGGTGAATCAAATAAGTCGTAGGGGTTGGAGTTGGAGGATACGAGTGCAAGTCCGGCAACACCTTCATCTTGACTATAGTCGGAGTCGGAGTGATAGCTTCCATCGGATTGACTGTCAGAGTCGGAGCCGGAGACCCATTCACCAACATGAGCTTGATGTCTTCTTCTTGTGTAGCTCCTTGATGACTTGTCTTTCCTCTCCGAATCCTTGCTTCTCCGAGAAGGTCTTCGTTCATAACGATCATCTCTACTCCTTCTCTCTCTCCGAGGTGACTCATCTCTTGCTCTTCTTCTTGGAGATTCTTCTCTTCTCTTGTGGGGAGCCGTACACTCATTTGAGAAGTGTCCGGGTCGTCCACAATTGTAGCAGTTTCGATCACGACTAGAAGATCTCTTTCCATCATATGATCTAGACTTTGAGCTTCTTTCTTTGCCTCTATTCTTGTAGAACTTGTTGAAGTTCTTGACCATTAGGCTTATGTCTTCATTGGAAATTTGCTTGTCACTTGAGGTAGTAGGAGCATCACTTGTAGCTTTGTAAGCACCACTTGACTTGTTGTGAAGCTCTTCCTTATCCTTAAGTGTCATCTCATGAGCAACAATTCTTCCAATGACTTCAGTTGGCTTGAGAGTCTTGTAGTTTGGCATCATTTGGATCAAAGTGCACACGGTGTCATACTTTCCATCCAAAGCTCTGAGAATCTTCTTAATGATGAATCGGTCGGTCATTTCTTCGCTTCCTAAGCCGACAATCTCATTTGTGATGAGAGCAAGCCTAGAGTACATTTCAGCGACTCCTTCACCATCCTTCATCTTGAACTTGTCAAGTTGACCTTGAAGAATATCTAGCTTTGATTCCTTCACAGACTCGGTACCTTCGTGCATTTCAACCAAAGTATCCCAAATCTCTTTAGCATTCTCAAGACGGCTGATTTTGTTGAACTCCTCGGGACACAAGGCATTGAAGAGAATGTCACAAGCTTGAGCATTGTTTTGCAACATCCGCAACTCTTCCGGTGTAGCTTCGCGATCCGGAACTTTTCCTTCCTCGAAGAATTCACCTTGCATACCAACACAAATAATGCCCCATGCGGCTGGGTTATGACCAAGAATATGCATTTTCATTTTATGCTTCCAACTAGCAAAATTTGTACCATCAAAGTAAGGACCTCTACGATAATTACCCTCACTAGACGCCATACTCTCCTAGGCTGTGAAACCAAGCTTATGGAGTCCAATGCAATGGAAACCAAAACAATGGAGACCAAAGCTCTGATACCACTTGTAGGATCGAAAGTATGTCTAGAGGGGGGGTGATTAGACTACTTGTAAATATAAAAATTCTGCCTTTTGATCAAGAACAGTTTTTGGCAGATTCACAATTATGATCAAGTCAAGTATCACGCTACACATGCAATTCTAGAGTATAAGCAGCGGAAAGTAAATTGCACATGTAGTAAAGAGAGGTGGAGAAGATCAAACGCAATTTGGAGACGCAATGATTTTTCCCGTGGTTCCGATAGGTAGTGCTATCGTACATCCACGTTGATGGAGACTTCAACCCACGGAGGGTAACGGCTGCGCGAGTCCACGGAGGGCTCCACCCACGAAGGGTCCACGAAGAAGCAACCTTGTCTATTCCATCATGGCCTACGCCCACGGAGGGCTAGCCTTACTCGGGGTAGATCTTCACGAAGTAGGCGATCTCCTTGCCCTTACAAACTTCTTGGTTCAACTCCACATCTCGATGACGGAGGCTCCCAAGCGACACCTAACCAATCTAGGAGGCACCACCCTCCAAAAGGTAATAGATGTTGTAGATGATGATGAACTCCTTGCTCTTGTGCTTCAAATGGTAATCTCCCCAACACTCAACTCTCCTCACTGATTTGGCTGTGGTGGAAGAAAGGATTGAGTGGAAAGCAACTTGGGAAGGTTAGAAATCAAGTTTCATATGGTAGGAATGGAGCAACTTGATCTCAACACAAGGGTAGGTAGTTCTCTTCTCAGAAAGTGTAAGGTAGGAGTGGTAGTTCTTTCTGATGGCTCTCTCCACGAATGAAGAGGGGGTGGAGGGGTATATATAGCCTCCACACAAAATCCAACCGTTACACACATAATTGAGCAATCTCGGTGAGACCGAAGTGGAAACTCGGTCAGACCGAAAGTTCAAATATAGTGAACGTTGGGGTTTTCGGTGGGACCGAAAATACCATCTCGGTTTGTCCGATTTGAGTCAAGACAGGAACTTGCCAGTTTCGGTGGGACCGAAATTATCAACTCGGATATTCCGATATGATGACAAGCGGTTACAGAAGGTTGGCAGCCCGTGTTTCGGTGAGACCGAACTCAAACTCGGAATGACCGATTTTTCTAGGGTTTGGCTTATGGCTGAGGTGGTTCATCTCGGTGGGACTGAGTTTGGAAAATCGGTTTGTCCGAGATTACTTATGAGTGTGTATAGTAGTGAAAGTTGCTGATAGTTGAAGGAGATATATCACTAAGCACTTGAGCAACCAGATCATCAACACAACCTCATCCCCTTTTAAAGGGTCAAACTAACCTTGGGTTGTCGTAGAATACTTCATGTAGATGTTGAAGATGTGGATGCTCAATGTTGATGTAGATCATCAAGAGTTGGGAGCTATCCTTTGGATTAGGGCACTTTCAATACCTACATGGGTTAGTCCCACAAGGAACAAACAAGGATATCCATGGACATAGATTGAAGTTCACAATAGATGATGTCCATGAAAGCAATGATTACCTTGTCCCTTGACTTACCAACAAAAGGGTTTGTGACTCCATGAACTAGTGCATGATGTGGAAGTTGATTGCACAAGTTGCCAAAATGAATGTGAGTGAAGTATGTTGGCGGAGTCACCCTCAATAACCTTCTAGTTCTTCTTCTTCGGGATCCACATCATCTTGATGGGAATCCTTGGGGTTGTAGTTGAGCTTGACGAAGTAGAACTTGACGTGTCCTTGGGAACCCACTTGACCATGGCTTGAGGTGCTTCAATGAATGCATCAATCTCCTCTTGAAGCTTGTCCTTGGCTTTTAGCTTGTGGTCTTGTGGTGGAAGGTCATCTTGAGCTTGTTCCACATTGGAAGAAGTAGGATCATACTTCTCCTTTTGAGAAACAAACTGTGGAGTAGGATATTGACCTTCTTCCCACTCAACACCTTCGGCGTTGAACTTTCGCTCAAAACCAATCCCTTGATTCTTCCGGTGCCTTCCTTGTTTGCGAACAATTTCCTCAAAGTTCTTGCTTCCGGCAAGACTCTTGTAGACACCTTTCTCTATGATTTCCTTCAATAAGCTATTTTCTTGCTCAAGTGTAACTTGGCTTGAAACATTGTTAGTGAAATCAAGAGAACTACTAGAAGCAACAATATTAGATTTAACATGGTTATTGTTACTACTAGAGGAAGAATTTTTCTTATGCTTGTCATGCTTAGTCTTAATAGGTGGCAAGAAATTAGACAAGAGAAGTCGTTTGGCAAGATATCAAGAACTCTTCTTTCGAAGATCGTCATTGATCGCTTTTAGAAACTCATGTTCTTGCTCTAGAGTGAGCTTCTCGAAGCGTAGCTTCTCATGAGATCTTAGGAGCTCTCTATGATCTTCTTGAGTTGTTTCATGAGCTAACTTAAGAGTGTTTAGTTCTTTAGTTAGACGCTCAATCTCCTTCATAGCATTGTCATTCGACTCTTCTCGACTATAAAGACTACTAGTATTTTCATCATTACTAAGCTCACTAGATTTATCATGCAAGAGCTCATCTTCACCAAGCAAGTCATCCTCATCACTATCAAAGTCAATGAATTCAGGGTGTGTTACCTTGGGGCCTTTAGCCATGAAGCATCTTCCAATTCCCTCATTTGGTGAATCAAATAAGTCGTAGGAGTTGGAGTTGGAGGATACTAGTGCAAGTCCGGCAACACCTTCATCTTGACTATAGTCGGAGTCGGAGTGATAGCTTCCATCGGATTGATTGTCAGAGTCGGAGCCGGAGACCCTTTCACCAATATGAGCTTGATGTCTTCTTCTTGTGTAGCTCCTTGATGACTTGTCTTTCCTCTCCAAATCCTTGCTTCTCCGAGAGGGTCTTCGTTCATAACGATCATCTCTGCTCCTTCTCTCTCTCCGAGGTGACTCATCTCTTGCTCTTCTTCTTGGAGATTCTTCTCTTCTCTTGTGGGGAGCCGTACACTCATTTGAGAAGTGTCCGGGTCTTCCACAATTGTAGCAGTTTCGATCACGACTAGAAGATCTCTTTTCATCATATGATCTAGACTTTGAGCTTCTCTCTTTGCCTCTATTCTTGTAGAACTTGTTGAAGTTCTTGACCATTAGGCTTATCTCTTCATTGGAAATTAGCTTGTCACTTGAGGTAGTAGGAGCATCACTTGTAGCTTTGTAAGCACCACTTGACTTGTTGTGAAGCTCTTCCTTATCCTTAAGTGTCATCTCATGAGCAACAATTCTTCCAATGACTTCAGTTGGCTTGAGAGTCTTGTAGTTTGGCATCATTTGGATCAAAGTGCACACGGTGTCATACTTTCCATCCAAAGCTCTGAGAATCTTCTTAATGATGAATCGGTCGGTCATTTCTTCGCTTCCTAAGCCGGCAATCTCATTTGTGATGAGAGCAAGCCTAGAGTACATTTCAGCGACTCCTTCACCATCCTTCATCTTGAACTTGTCAAGTTGACCTTGAAGAATATCTAGCTTTGATTCCTTCACAGATTCAGTACCTTCGTGCATTTCAACCAAAGTATCCCAAATCTCCTTAGCATTCTCAAGAAGACTGATTTTGTTGAATTCT
Organism: Secale cereale; assembly: GCA_902687465.1. Taxonomy (NCBI): domain Eukaryota; kingdom Viridiplantae; phylum Streptophyta; class Magnoliopsida; order Poales; family Poaceae; genus Secale; species Secale cereale. The sequence goes on along the minus strand of LR738710.1, from coordinate 125,752,346 downwards.
TCGGGACACAAGGCATTGAAGAGAATGTCACAAGCTTGAGCATTGTTTTGCAACATCCGCAACTCTTCGGGTGTAGCTTCGCGATCCGGAACTTTTCCTTCTTCAAAGAAATCACCTTGCATGCCAACACAAATAATGCCCCATGCGGCTGGGTTATGACCAAGAATATGCATTTTCATTTTATGCTTCCAACTAGCAAAATTTGTACCATCAAAGTAAGGACCTCTACGATAATTACCCTCACTAGACGCCATACTCTCCTAGGTTGTGAAACCAAGCTTATGGAGTCCAATGCAATGGAAACCAAGGCAATGGAGACCAAAGCTCTGATACCACTTGTAGGATCGAAAGTAGGTCTAGAGGGGGGGTGATTAGACTACTTGACAATATAAAAAATCTTCCTTTAGATCATGCAATGTTTTTGGCAGTTTCACAATTAAGATCAATTCAAGTATCACCCTACACATGCAATTCTAGAGTATAAGCAGCGGAAAGTAAATTGCACATGTAAAAGAGAGGTGGAGAAGATCAAACGCAGTTTGGTGACACGGAGATTTTTGTCGTGGTTCCGATAGGTGGTGCTATCGTACATCCACGTTGATGGAGACTTCAACCCACGGAGGGTAACGGCTGCGCGAGTCCACGGAGGGCTCCACCCACGAAGGGTCCACGAAGAAGCAACCTTGTCTATTCCATCACGGCCTACGCCCACGGAGGACTAGCCTTACTCGGGGTAGATCTTCACGAAGTAGGCGATCTCCTTGCCCTTACAAACTTCTTGGTTCAACTCCACATCATCAAGACGGAGGCTCCCAAGCGACACCTAACCAATCTAGGAGGCACCACCCCCCAAAAGGTAATAGACGGTGTTGATGGTGATGAACTCCTTGCTCTTGTGCTTCAAGTGATAAACTCCCCAACACTCAACTCTCCTCACTGATATGGCTGTGGTGGAAGAAAGATTTGAGTGGAAAGCAACTTGGCAAGGCTAGAGATCAAGTTTCATATGGTAGGAATGGAATGGCTTGATCTCAACACAAGGGTAGGTGGTTCACTTCTTAGAAAGTGTATGGTAGAAGTGGTGGTACTTTCTGATGGCTCTCCTCACGAATGAGGAGGGGGTGGAGGGGTATATATAGCCTCCACACAAAATCCAACCGTTACACACACATTTGACCAATCTCGGTCAGACCGAAGTGAAAACTCGGTTAGACCGAAAGTTCAAATATAGTGAACGTTAGGATTTTCGGTGGGACCGAAAATACCATCTCGGTGAGACCGAAGTGAGTCAAAGGTTAGGGTTTGCCATTTCGGTGAGACCGAAAATATAAACTCGGATATTCCGAATTTATGTCAACTGACCACAGAAGGTTGGCAGCCCTATTTCGGTGAGACCGAAACTCAGAATCGGTTTGACCGAGAAGCTAGGGTTTGGAAAAACAACTGAAGTGGTTCATCTCGGTGGGACTGAGTTGGAGAAATCGGTGTGACCGAGATGTTAGGGTTTGTAGAAATAACTTCATCTCGGTGGGACAGAGTTGGAATGACCGAGATTACTTATGGGTGTGTGTTAAGTAGTGAATAGTGCTGATAGTTGAGGGAGTTAGATCACCAAGCACTTGAGCAACAAGAACATTAACACAACCTCATCCCCTTTTAATAGTATTGGCTTTTCCTATGGACTCAATGTGATCTTTGATCACTAAACCAAAAATAGAGTCTTGAGCTTTTGCCAATGCTTGTCTTAGCATTTTGAGGGGTCCACTTCTTCAGACATTTCCATACCCACATCATCGAACTTCTCTGAAATGATTCTCAAGATAATATTAGTTCAATGATATATATGTTGTTATTAATTACCAAAACCACCCGGGGATTAGTTGCACTTTCAATCTCCCCCTTTTTGGTAATTGATGACAACATATAGATCAAAGCTTCGACAAAAGATATAATCAATGAATAATATCGTCGCTTTGAGAAGTATGTGATAAACAAGAGCTCCCCCTAAATTTGTGCATTATTTAAAATTTGCGTTTGAATGCAAATGCACAATCGATTAGGATTATGGGTCACTCTTCCATGTCACATACATCTTGGTGGAGCGCACAAAATGATAAGAATGAATAACATGCACTTAATCACCAAGACAAAAGTAAATAGCCATACAATAAGGAATAGCACATGATAAGCAATAAGCACACATTAAAGCATAGTATGACTAAGCACTCATTAAGGTAGCATCAACCGTAGTAGCAAGCACACTTAAAGTATCTGGAACCAAAAGAAACCAAAGTATCTCAAGGAAAACCGGCAAAAGAACGAAAAGACGAAAGAGCACTCTCTCTCTCGAAGCCCTATGATCTATAACAATTTCTCCCCCTTTGGCAACAAGTTACCAAAAAGTTCGAAAAGGTATAGAGCTAAACGTCACTGCGGGCTCGGCTGGCGGCTCCCGTCTGGGTCGATGTCGGTGTAGAGATGGCTGCATCGGCGAAGACTTCTGCTGATGTCTGCGCTGGAGGAGTGGATGCTGGAGCTGAAGGAACTGCTGGAGCTGTAGCTGGTGCTGAAGTGGTAGCCCTGGAGTCTGTCACTGGGATAGCTGCAGACCTGGATCCTCTGGGAACCGGAGCAGTCTGGCGATGAGAGTCCTGGACTAGATCATCCTGCATAAGCTCTGCTCTCTCCTGCCTAGTCTCCTCCATGTCTGCCTCAAGCTTGTTGACAGACACCTGAATCTCAGTCAGCTTCACGTCCAGAGCGTGGATCTTGTCCTCGACAATCCTCTCAAGGCTCTCCTGAGATTGCTCAATGCTGGCCAGGCGTTGTTCAATTCTCTGGGTAGCTTCAAGAATTTGCTCTCCAAAGCTCTTTGGCTTAGCTGCTGCTGCTGCTGCCTCTTTGTCAGCTTTAGCCTTCTTCGCAGCTTCAATTTTGGCTTGTCCTTCAACAGAGGTAGGATCCTCTTCATCCATCACAACCACGTTGTCCTCATGCTCTGGCTGCAGTGGCAAGTGCTTCCTATCCAACATGAATTTGCCCGTGCCAAACTTGGCGTTGATAAGCATCTGTATCTGCGGTGCAAACCCACACGACCTCTTCTGGTCAGCTGCAGTCCTCTTGATGGTCTCTACCATCAAGTCCATCACCTTAAAAGGTGCCTTCTCATCGAGAATGTGCAGCATGTTGATAGAATAGCCTCGTATCATCCGGTGGTCACCTGACTTAGGCATCAAAGTATGCCTCAGGATAGTGTTAGTGGTGGTCAGACCTGCCTGGAGATAATACACTAAGCCGAGTTTCCATCCCTCCAAATCAGCAGCTGGGATCTCCTTGTACATATTCTTCATGGAATCATGACTCTTCTTAGGAATCCCATAGACATCAATGTCGTCCTCTCTTTGCACTGGAGCGTTCAGAAGTTCTGCCCATTCTGCAACAGTTGAAGAAAACCTTTGACCTTCAGTCATCCAGGTGATCTTGCCATCAGGATAGAAATGGGCTGTGGCATAGAACTGCATGATCATCTCGTCATTCCAGGCTGTCAGTTCTTGACCCACAAAGTCAGCAACTCCACATGCAGTAAAGCTCTCATGCACATGGGGAAAGAAGTCCCGATGCTCTCTGCTGTCAATATACTTCCAGTCGACATACCTGGTGTCAGCAACAATGGGCTTCTTATCCATTAGCACGGTCTCATAGAAATCCTGCTGCTCTCTGGTGTGGAATCTGGGGTCCACAGCAGTCCTTCTTCTTACGGCATATGGATCAGATTGTCTCCATAGCCTGAGACCTTTGTCCTTTCTTGCCTTCATATCCTCAGCTTGAGGATGAGCATCATTGTGGAGTGGCAACTTGGGACGGAGCTTGAGCAACACATGCTCTTCATCTGACTCAGAAGGTGGCATCTCACCTTTGTTCTTCTCAGAAGCTGGAATGCTTCTGGTTGTTCTCTTGGGCTTGGCTGGAGCTGTCTTAGCTTGAGCAGGCTTCTTGGGCTTGGAGGAGGCTTGAGCCCGAATAGCATCACCCATGAACTTAGCTTTCTGAGGAGGAGGCTGGGGTGCATCTTCTTCTTCTTCTTCTTCAGCAACTTCTTGAGGTTCAGCATATACAACTCTCTTCCTTTTGGAAGTCTTCTTCACCTTGCTTGGAGCTGGCTCTTCCAAGTTGAGTTTCTTAGCAACTGCAGACTGCTTCACTTTGCTTGTGCCTTTCTTTGGCTGCTGCCCTTGGAGCTCTTTGGCAACCACTTGCCTCTTTGGCTTGGAGGTAACTTCCTCAGCAACAAAGTCGGAATCCTCATCATCAGACGTTCTCTTCTTCCTGGTTCTCGTAGCAGCAGGAGGCAGACCACTAGGGGTACTCCTCTCACCATCATCACTAGAGCTGCTAGCCTCAGGACTTGTACCTGCCTCTGGAATCTCAGCAAATGGTGATTCGGACCTGTTCTGGCTGTCACTGACATCTGACATGGCTGAAAGACCTGTGAATAGATAAGGTGTAGGCAGAGTAGAAGAGTTATCACAACTGCAGAAGTTTTTGCAAAAAAAATGAGTTCAAAAACTTAGTTTTGAGTTTTCACAGAATGTATTTCGGTCAAACCGATTTCAAGTTTCGGTGTAACCGAAGTGTTCAACAGAACCTACACACCACTTTCGGTCAGACCGAAATGGGTTTCGGTCCTACCGAAAACTTAGGGTTTCACAGAAACTTTAATTCGGACATTCCGATTTTCACAACTCGGTCAGACCGAACTATGTAGTGCAATGGTCAGAGACCAAATCGGTCAGTCCGAGTTTCAGGAATCGGCTTCACCGAGATGCATTCCGTGGAAACCTAAACCTAAGAATTTTCCTCGAAACTAAACGATCTGAACAATGTATTGGGATCATATCAAACGTGGATTGAATCAGGGCAGTCCTATCATGCAAGAATCAGAAGTGGAGCATGAAAGGGATCGGGACACACCCTAACTTGGTGGTGTCCCTCTACGGCGGCAACGGCGGAGAAGATTACCGTTGACGGCGGCGGAGACCTGCGGCAAGGGCGCACAGGCGACGAAGGCGACGATCCTTAGATCAGGGCGACGGCAGCAGGGGTCTTGGAGGGCGAACGGTTTGAAAGGAATAGATCGCGCGCAGCCCTCAGTATATATAACCCCGTGCTGTCGGTGGGACCGAGTTGAAAAACTCGGTGTCACCGAGATGCATAATTGCAGTGCAGTTACGCATATCGGTCAGACCGAGATTTTGAACTCGGTTTCACCGAGATGAAACCTAGATCAATCTAAGTGTTTCGGTTGGACCGAGATTGAGAAACCGGTCAGACCGAAATGGACTTAGAAGGTTTTGGAAGTCAGCCTTAGACGAATCGGTGGTTCCGAGTGCTCCTCACTCGGACTGTCCGAAAAAGACTTGTTCAAAGTTGTGATATAAGCATGAATAGAATTTGAGACAAGATAGCATAGATAGCTAGGGAAGGTGCTTAGGCATTCTTGTCCATCCATTTGGCCAGAAAAAGAAACCAAAACAATCAAAACAACAAATGGATGTCCTTGAATGAATAGAATCATGCATTCAACATGCTCACACAATAAGATAGCAACTGAAATATGTGTCAAACATGCACAACCAAAACTCTAGCTACTAGCACACAATTTGTCGATGACTAGGTCATCTATATATGAGTATATTGACTTAGGAGCCAAATGAGAACATTTGATCATAGGTCATACTCATCGTTTAAGCACAAGTGGGGTTACCACTTTTACATAAAGCATTTATGTGTTCACATCACTTGGAGATGCTTTAGCTCAATTTTTAGAGCAAAGCTCCCCCTAGATGTGAGAACCCCTTTTAAAGGGTCAAACTAACCTTGGGTTGTCGTAGAAGACTTCATGTAGATGTTGAAGATGTGGATGCTCAATGTTGATGCAGATCATCAAAAGTTGGGAGCTATCCTTTGGATTAGGGCACTTTCAATACCTACATGGGTTAGTCCCACAAGGAACAAACAAGAATATCCATAGACATAGAGTGAAGTTCACAAAAGATGATGTCCATGAAAGCAATGATTACCTTGTCCCTTGACTTACCAACAAGAGGGTTTGTGACTCCATGAACAAGTGCATGATGTGGAAGTTGATTGCACAAGTTCTTGCCAAAATGAATATGAGTGAAGTTTGTTGGCGGAGTCACCCTCAAGAACCTACTAGTTCTTCTTCTTTGGGATCCACATCATCTTGATGGGAATCCTTGGTGTTGTAGTTGAGCTTGACGAAGTAGAACTTGATGTGTCCTTGGGAACCCACTTGACCATGGCTTGAGGTGCTTCAATGAATGCATCAATTTCTTCTTGAAGCTTGTCCTTGGCCTTTAGCTTGAAGCATCTTCCAATTCCCTCATTTGGTGAATCAAATAAGTCGTAGGAGTTGGAGTTGGAGGATACTAGTGCAAGTCCGGCAACACCTTCATCTTGACTATAGTCGGAGTCGGAGTGATAGCTTCCATCGGATTGATTGTCAGAGTCGGAGCCGGAGACCCATTCACCAACATGAGCTTGATGTCTTCTTCTTGTGTAGCTCCTTGATGACTTGTCTTTCCTCTCCAAATCCTTGCTTCTCCGAGAGGGTCTTCGTTCATAACGATCATCTCTACTCCTTCTCTCTCTCCGAGGTGACTCATCTCTTGCTCTTCTTCTTGGAGATTCTTCTCTTCTCTTGTGGGGAGCCGTACACTCATTTGAGAAGTGTCCGGGTCTTCCACAATTGTAGCAGTTTCGATCACGACTAGAAGATCTCTTTTCATCATATGATCTAGACTTTGAGCTTCTTTCTTTGCCTCTATTCTTGTAGAACTTGTTGAAGTTCTTGACCATTAGGCTTATCTCTTCATTGGAAATTAGCTTGTCACTTGAGGTAGTAGGAGCATCACTTGTAGCTTTGTAAGCACCACTCGACTTGTTGTGAAGCTCTTCCTTATCCTTAAGTGTCATCTCATGAGCAACAATTCTTCCAATGACTTCAGTTGGCTTGAGAGTCTTGTAGTTTGGCATCATTTGGATCAAAGTGCACACGGTGTCATACTTTCCATCCAAAGCTCTGAGAATCTTCTTAATGATGAATCGGTCGGTCATTTCTTCGCTTCCTAAGCCAGCAATCTTATTTGTAATGAGAGCAAGCCTTGAGTACATTTCAGCGACTCCTTCACCATCCTTCATCTTGAACTTGTCAAGTTGACCTTGAAGAATATCTAGCTTTGATTCCTTCACAGATTCAGTACCTTCGTGCATTTCAACCAAAGTATCCCAAATCTCCTTAGCATTCTCAAGACGACTGATTTTGTTGAACTCTTCGGGACACAAAGCATTGAAGAGAATGTCACAAGCTTGAGCATTGTTTTGCAACATCTTCAACTCTTCGGGTGTAGCTTCGTGATCCGGAACTTTTCCTTCTTCAAAGAAATCACCTTGCATGCCAACACAAATAATGCCCCATGCGGCTGGGTTATGACCAAGAATATGCATTTTCATTTTATGCTTCCAACTAGCAAAATTTGTACCATCAAAGTAAGGACCTCTACGATAATTACCCTCACTAGACGCCATACTCTCCTAGGTTGTGAAACCAAGCTTATGGAGTCCAATGCAATGGAAACCAAGGCAATGGAGACCAAAGCTCTGATACCACTTGTAGGATCGAAAGTAGGTCTAGAGGGGGGGTGATTAGACTACTTGACAATATAAAAAATCTGCCTTTAGATCATGCAAAGTTTTTGGCAGTTTCACAAACAAGATCAAATCAAGTAACACCCTACACATGCAATTCTAGAGTATATGCAGCGGAAAGTAAATTGCACATGTAAAAGAGAGGTGGAGAAGATCAAACGCAGTTTGGTGACACGGAGATTTTTGTCGTGGTTCCGATAGGTGGTGCTATCGTACATCCACGTTGATGGAGACTTCAACCCACGGAGGGTAACGGCTGCGCGGGTCCACGGAGGGCTCCACCCACGAAGGGTCCACGAAGAAGCAACCTTGTCTATTCCATCACGGCCTACGCCCACGGAGGACTAGCCTTACTCGGGGTAGATCTTCACGAAGTAGGCGATCTCCTTGCCCTTACAAACTTCTTGGTTCAACTCCACATCATCAAGACGGAGGCTCCCAAGCGACACCTAACCAATCTAGGAGGCACCACCCCCCAAAAGGTAATAGACGGTGTTGATGGTGATGAACTCCTTGCTCTTGTGCTTCAAGTGATAAACTCCCCAACACTCAACTCTCCTCACTGATATGGCTGTGGTGGAAGAAAGATTTGAGTGGAAAGCAACTTGGGAAGGCTAGAGATCAAGTTTCATATGGTAGGAATGGAATGGCTTGATCTCAACACAAGGGTAGGTGGTTCACTTCTCAGAAAGTGTATGGTAGAAGTGGTGGTACTTTCTGATGGCTCTCCTCACGAATGAGGAGGGGGTGGAGGGGTATATATAGCCTCCACACAAAATCCAACCGTTACACACACATTTGACCAATCTCGGTCAGACCGAAGTGAAAACTCGGTTAGACCGAAAGTTCAAATATAGTGAACATTAGGATTTTCGGTGGGACCGAAAATACCATCTCGGTGAGACCGAAGTGAGTCAAAGGTTAGGGTTTGCCATTTCGGTGAGACCGAAAATATAAACTCGGATATTCCGAATTTATGTCAACTGACCACAGAAGGTTGGCAGCCCTTTTTCGGTGAGACCGAAACTCAGAATCGGTTTGACCGAGAAGCTAGGGTTTGGAAAAACAACTGAAGTGGTTCATCTCGGTGGGACTGAGTTGGAGAAATCGGTGTGACCGAGATGTTAGGGTTTGTAGAAATAACTTCATCTCGGTGGGACAGAGTTGGAATGACCGAGATTACTTATGGGTGTGTGTTAAGTAGTGAATAGTGCTGATAGTTGAGGGAGTTAGATCACCAAGCACTTGAGCAACAAGAACATTAACACAACCTCATCCCCTTTTAATAGTATTGGCTTTTCCTATGGACTCAATGTGATCTTTGATCACTAAACCAAAAATAGAGTCTTGAGCTTTTGCCAATGCTTGTCTTAGCATTTTGAGGGGTCCACTTCTTCAGACATTTCCATACCCACATCATCGAACTTCTCTGAAATGATTCTCAAGATAATATTAGTTCAATGATATATATGTTGTTATTAATTACCAAAACCACCCGGGGATTAGTTGCACTTTCAAGAATACTATGTGGACCATGCATCCATGTGTTAGGAGATTACTTTTGTAAGAGATAATTATTGTATATATGTGCCCGGTAATGTCGGATAGATATACGAGAACTTGTTGTTCGACCAATCTCTCGGAGAAGGAGAGGTGGTCGATATTACTTCTCTCTGTATGCATATATATATATATATATATATATATATATATATATATATATATATATGTTGATTATACGATCTTCTGTTTCCTTCGTTTGCTTACTAGCTAGCGTGACTCTAGTCCTCTCTATATACGTATGTGTAGTATGTAGCATCGACCAAGCACAGACATAAGAGAGAACACTTCTCTCTATTAATTAGCTAGCTAACACAATATATGAAACACCTAAATTAACCCCCCAAAACCTAAAACCCCCCCTCCCCTTTCAAAAACAAAAAACAAAAACCACAGCCACAGAAATGCTGACGCGTGGATGCCTTTTGGTCCCGGTTGGTACCACCAACCGGGACTAAAGCCCCTCCTGCCTGGGCTCGGTGCATAGGCCCCGTGGACACCCTTCTGCCCCGGTTCTAGATTGAACCGGGACTAAAGGGTCAGAGCATTAGTACCGACCCTCTTGTCCCGGTTCTAGAACCGGGGCTAAAGGCCCAAATGAACCGGGTCTGATGACCCTTTATCTACTAGTGCATGTAGGGCAGCTCACGAGGACTAATTAGTGAAGCACAAGAACGGGAGGAGAACATCACATAGCTACTGGTCATGGACTCATGGTCCAAGGGAGACTACTCACGAGTCATCCGGGAGGCGTCCATGGTGGTGGAGAAGCTCCCGGTGGTGATCCTCCCCTCCGGCAGGGTGCCGGGAAGAGTTCTCCTGGTGCTCCCGATCTTGGAAGCGGCGGCGGCGGCGGAACAGAGATGGGATCGCGAAAAGAAGTCATGTTTTGAGGGTTTCGGAGAGTCCTTTAAATATATGCCAAAGTAGGGCACCGAGGGGCTCTCGGGGGGCCGAGGCGCCCCCCGGCGCGACCCAGGGGGGGGGGCGCCCACAGGGCGCCTGGAGCCCCTGTGGCCCCCCAGGTTGCCCTTCGGACGCAGTGTTGTTTCCGATACGCTGATTTTTTATATATTTTTTCTGGATTTTTCTGGGCAGTTCTCGAAACGTGAAAACCTGAAATACAAAAACAGCCGAAAACAGAAACTGGCACTGGGGTGCACTGGATTAGTAAGTTAGTCCAAATATGATCAAAAGTGTATGGAAGTGTATGAATATCATAGCAATATCACCCAAAAGTGGCATGGAGCAAGCAGAAATTATAGATACGTTTTGGACGTATCAACATCCCCAAGCTTAATTCCTGCTCGTCCTCGAGTAGGTAAATGATAACAAGAATAATTTCTGTGGTGACATGCTATTAACCATATAGGACTTTCTCATAGTCATATGACAAAAGCTTACTGAGACAATGATTCTATAGTAATTAAGTTGTCTCAAGAGAAAATCACAAATGGCTGAAAGTTTTACAACATGAAACTGAAACATCAAAAAGATTTACAATGAACATGATGTGCAAATATGATAAAGTGATATCTAGCTTGCCCCCTTTAGTGATGCAAAACATAAATGCAAGGGCACCTTCAAGGTTTAAGTGATGACTAGATACAATCATTTCAGAATAAACGATATCACAATCATGCAAAAGACAATGCTACTTTGGGACAATGCACATTACACTCAGAATGACAATCATGCTCTCAGTAGTTGGTGCTTCAACATAAAGGTAAAAGAAAGGTTAAGTGCTAAAGCTTTTTTATTTGAAAACATGGAAGCAATTGTGTCAACGGTAGTAGTACTTCATATGTGTCATGTATAAAACATCTTATAAGTTGCAAGCCTCATGCATCGAATACCAATAGTGCTCGCTCCTTGTCCTAATTAGCTCGGATCCCCATGGGTTATCATTGCATTGCATATGTTTTAACCAAGTGTCACAAAGGGGTACCTCTATGCCACCTGTACAAAGGTCCAAGGAGATAGATCGCATTTGATTTCTCGTTTTTGATAGATCTCAACTTGAGGACATCCATACCGGGATAACATAGAAAATAGGTGATGGACTCCTCTTTAATGCATAAGCATATTCTCATGAGAGATTGAGGATTAAGGTCCAAGCTAAAACTTCCACCATGATGCATGGCTTTGGTTGGCGGCCCAATGTTCTTCTCTAACAATATGCATATTAATTCAACCCACGGTTGTAGGATCGAAAGTATGTCTAGAGGGGGGGTGATTAGACTACTTGACAATATAAAAAATCTGCCTTTTGATTATGCAAAGTTTTTGGCAGTTTCACAATTAAGATCAATTCAAGTATCACCCTACACATGCAATTCTAGAGTATAAGCAGCGGAAAGTAAATTGCACATATAGTAAAGAGAGGTGGAGAAGATCAAACGCAGTTTGGAGACACGGAGATTTTTGTCGTGGTTCCGATAGGTGGTGCTATCGTACATCCACGTTGATGGAGACTTCAACCCACGGAGGGTAACGGCTGCGCGAGTCCACGGAGGGCTCCACCCACGAAGGGTCCACGAAGAAGCAACCTTGTCTATTCCATCATGGCCTACGCCCACGGAGGACTAGCCTTACTCGGGGTAGATCTTCACGAAGTAGGCGATCTCCTTGCCCTTACAAACTTCTTGGTTCAACTCCACATCTCAAAGACGGAGGCTCCCAAGCGACACCTAACCAATCTAGAAGGCACCACCCTCCAAAAGGTAATAGATGTTGTTGATGATGATGAACTCCTTGCTCTTGTGCTTCAAATGATAATCTCCCCAACACTCAACTCTCCTCACTGATATGGCTGTGGTGGAAGAAAGACTTGAGTGGAAAGCAACTTGGGAAGGCTAGAAATCAAGTTTCATATGGTAGGAATGGAATGACTTGATCTCAACACAAGGGTAGGTGGTTCTCTTCTCAGAAAGTGTATAGTAGGAGTGGTAGACTTTCTGATGGCTCTCCTCACGAATGAAGAGGGGGTGGAGGGGTATATATAGCCTCCACACAAAATCCAACCGTTACACACATAATTGAGCAATCTCGGTGAGACCGAAGTGAAAACTCGGTCAGACTGAAAGTTCAAATATAGTGAACGTTGGGATTTTCGGTGGGACCGAAAATATCATCTCGGTGTGTCCGATGTGAGTCAAAGGTAGGAGCTTGCCATTCTCGGCGAGACCGAAATTAACAACTCGGATATTCCGATATGATGTCAATTGGTTACAGATGGTTGGCAGTCCAGTTTCGGTGAGACCGAACTCAAAATCGGATGGACCGAAAAATTAGGGGTTGGAAGAATAGCTGAGGTGGTTCATCTCGGTGGGACTGAAATTAACAACTCGGATATTCCGATATGATGTCAATTGGTTACAGAAGGTTGGCAGTCCAGTTTCGGTGAGACCGAACTCAAAATCGGATGGACCGAAAAATTAGGGTTTGGAAGAATAGCTGAGGTGGTTCATCTCGGTGGGACTGAGTTTGCAGAATCGGTTTGTCCGAGATTACTTATGAGTGTGTTAAGTAGTGAAAGGTGCTGATAGTTGAGGGAGCTAGATCACTAAGCACTTGAGCAACCAGATCATCAACACAACCTCATCCCCTTTTAATAGTATTGGCTTTCCTATGGACTCAATGTGATCTTTGATCACTAAACCAAAAATGGAGTCTTGAGCTTTTGCCAATGCTTGTCTTAGCATTTTGAGGGGTCCACTTCTTCAGACATTTCCATACCCATATCATCGAACTACTCTGAAATGATTCTCAAGTAAATATTAGTTCAATGATATATATGTTGTTATTAATTACCAAAACCACCCGGGGATTAGTTGCACTTTCAATCTCCCCCTTTTTGGTAATTGATGACAACATATAGATCAAAGCTTCGACAAAAGATATAGTCAATGAATAATATCGTCGCTTTGAGAAGTATGTGATAAACAAGAGCTCCCCCTAAATTTGTGCATTATTTAAAATTTGCGTTTGAATGCAAATGCACAATCGATTAGGATTATGGGTCACTCTTCCATGTCACATACATCTTGGTGGAGCGCACAAAATGATAAGAATGAATAACATGCACTCAATCACCAAGACAAGAGTAAATAGCCATACAATAAGGAATAGCATATGATAAGCATTAAGCACACATTAAAGCATAGTATGACCAAGCACTCATTAAGGTAGCATCAAACGTAGTAGCAAGCACACTGAAAGTTTCGAAAGACCAAAAGAAACCAATGTATCTCAAAGGAAACCGGCAAAAGAACGAAAGAGCACTCTCTCTCTCGAAGCCCTATGATCTATACAATTTCTCCCCCTTTGGCAACAAGTTACCAAAAAGTTCGAAAAGGTATAGAGCTAAGCGTCACTGCGGGCTCTGCTGGCGGCTCCCGTCTGGGTAGATGTCGGAGTAGAAATGACGGCATCGGCGAAGACTTCTGCTGATGTCTGCGCTGGAGGAGTGGATGCTGGAGCTGGAGTAACTGCTGGAGCTGTGGCTGGTGCGGAAGTGGTAGCCCTGGAGTCAGTCACTGGGATAGCTGCAGATCTGGATCCTCTGGGAACCTGAGCAGTCTGGCGATGAGAGTCCTGGACTAGATCATCCTGCATGAGCTCTGCTCTCTCCTGCCTTGCTTCCTCCATGTCTGCCTCAAGCTTGTTGACAGACACCTGAATCTCTGTCAGCTTCACGTCCAGAGCGTGGATCTTGTCCTCAACAATCCTCTCTAGGCTTTCCTGAGATTGCTCAATGCTGGCCAGGCGTTGTTCAATCCTCTGGGTAGCTTCAAGAATCTGCTCTCCGAAGCTCTTTGGTTTAGCTGCTGCTGCTGCTGCCTCTTTGTCAGCTTTAGCTTTCTTCGCAGCTTCAATTTTGGCTTGTCCTTCAACTGAGGTTGGATCCTCCTCATCCATCACAACTACGTTGTCCTCATGCTCTGGCTGCAGTGGCAAGTGCTTCCTATCCAACATGAATTTTCCCGTGCCAAACTTGGCATTGATAAGCATCTGAATCTGCGGGGCAAACCCACACGACCGCTTCTGGTCAGCTGCAGTCCTCTTAATGGTCTCTACCATTAAGTCCATCACCTTGAAAGGTGCCTTCTCATCGAGAATGTGCAGCATGTTGATAGAATAGCCTCGAATCATGCGGTGGTCTCCAGACTTGGGCATCAAGGTATGCCTCAAAATAGTGTTAGTGGTGGTCAGACCTGCCTGGAGATAGTACACTGAGCCAAGCTTCCACCCTTCCAAATCAGCAGCGGGGATCTCCTTGTACATGTTCTTCATGGAATCATGACTCTTCTTAGGAATCCCATAGACATCAATGTCGTCCTCTCTCTGCACTGGAGCATTCAGAAGTTCTGCCCATTCTTCAACAGACGAAGAAAACCTTTGACCTTCAGTCATCCAGGTGATCTTGCCATCAGGATAGAAGTGGGCTGTGGCGTAGAACTGCATGATCATCTCGTCATTCCAAGCTGTCAGCTCTTGACCCACAAAATCAGCAACTCCACATGCAGTAAAGCTCTCATGCACATGGGGAAAGAAGTCTCGGTGCTCTTCACTGTCAATGTATTTCCAGTCAACATACCTGGTGTCAGCAACAATAGGCTTCTTATCCATCAGCACAGTCTCATAGAAGTCCTGCTGCTCTCTGGTGTGGAATCTGGGGTCCACAGCAGTCCTTCTCCTCACAGCATATGGATCAGACTGTCTCCATAGCCTGAGACCTTTATCCTTCCTTGCCTTCATGTCCTCAGCTTGAGGATGAGCATCATTGTGGAGTGGCAACTTAGGACGGAGCTTAAGCAACACATGCTCTTCATCTGACTCAGACGGTGGCATCTCACCTTTGTTCTTCTCAGAAGCTGGAATGCTCCTGGTTGTTCTCTTGGGCTTGGCTGGAGCTGCCTTGGCTTGAGCAGGCTTCTTGGGCTTAGAAGAGGCTTGAGCCCTAATAGCATCACCCATGAACTTAGCTTTCTGAGGAGGAGGCTGGGGTGCATCTTCTTCTTCTTCTTCAGCAGCTGCATCAACTTGAGGTTCAGCATATACTACCCTCTTCCTCTTGGAAGTTTTCTTCACCTTACTTGGAGCTGGCTCTTCCAAGTTTAGCTTCTTTGCAACAGCTGACTGCTTTACCTTGCTTGTGCCTTTCCTCGTCTGCTGCCCTTGGTGCTCTTTGGCAACAACATTCCTCTTGGGCTTGGAGGTAACTTCCTCAGCAACAAAGTCAGAGTCCTCATCATCAGAATTTCTCTTCTTCCTGGTTCTGGTGGCTGCAGGAGGCAAACCACTAGGGGTGCTCCTCTCACCATCATCACTGGAACTGCTAGCCTCAGGACTGGTATCTGCCTCTGGAATCTCTGCAAACGGTGATTCAGACCTGTTCTGGCTGTCACTGACATCTGACATGGCTGACAACCTATGAAAAGATAAGGTATAGGCAGAGTAGAAGAGTTATCACAACTGCAGAGGTTTTTGCAAAAAAAAATGAGTTCAAGTCTTAGTTTTGAGTTTTCACAGAATGCATTTCGGTCAAACCGATTTTAAGTTTCGGTGAATCCGAAGTGTATACAGAGGCCTACACACCACTTTCGGTCAGACCGAAATGGGTTTCGGTCCTACCGAAACACTAGGGTTTCACTGATACTAAGTTTCGGTCACACCGATTTGCACAACTCGGTTAGACCGAATGGTGCAGTGCAATGGCCAGAGGCCAAATCGGTCATTCCGAGTTTCAAAATCGGCTTCACCGAGATGCGTTCCGTGGAAACCTAAACCTAAGAATTTTGCTCGAAACTAGAGGATCTGATCTGATGTTTAGGGAATATCTCAAACGTGGATAGATTCATGGCAAACCAATCGTGCAAGAATCAGATGGGGAGCACGAAAGGGATCGGGACTCACCCTAACTTGGTGGAGTCCCTCTACGGCGGCAACGGCGCGGAGAGGATTACCGTTGACGGCGGCGGAGACCTGCGGCGAGGGCGCACAGGCGACGACGGCGACGATCCGAAGACCAGGGCGACGGCAGCAGGGGACTTGGGGGCGAAACGGTTTGAAGAGTTAAATCGCGCGCAGCCCTCAGGTATATATATCCCCATACTGTCGGTGGGACCGAGTTGAAAAACTCGGTGACACCGAAATGGCTAACTGCTGTGCAGTTATTCATATCGGTCACGCCGAGATTTTAAACTCGGTTTCACCGAGATGAAACCTAGATCAGTCTAAGCGTTTCGGTTGGACCGAGATGGAAAAGCCGGTCAGACCGAAATGGACTTAGAAGGTTTTGGAGGTCAGCCTTAGACGGATCGGTGGCTCCGAGTGCTCCTCACTCGGAGGGTCCGAAAATGACTTGTTCAAAGTTGTGATATGAGCATGAATATAATTTGAGATAAGAAAGCATAGATAGCTAGGGAAGGTGCTTAGGCATTCTTGTCCATCCATTTGGCCAGAAAAAAAATCAAAAAAATCAAAACAACAAATGGATGTCCTTGAATGGATAAAATCATGCATTCAACATGCTCACACAATAAGATAGCAACTGAAATATGTGTCAAACATGCACAACCAATATTCTAGCTACTAGCACACAATTTGTCGATGATTAGGTCATCTATATATGAGTATTTTGACTTAGGAGCCAAATGAGAACATTTGATCATAGGTCATACTCATCGTTTAAGCACAAGTGGGGTTACCACTTTTACATAAAGCATTTATGTGTTCACATCATTTGGAGATGCTTTAGCTCAATTTTTAGAGCAAAGCTCCCCCTAGATGTGAGAACCCCTTTTAAAGGGTCAAACTAACCTTGGGTTGTCGTAGAAGACTTCATGTAGATGTTGAAGATGTGGATGCTCAATGTTGATGTAGATCATCAAGAGTTGGGAGCTATCCTTTGGATTAGGGCACTTTCAATACCTACATGGGTTAGTCCCACAAGGAACAAACAAGAATATCCATAGACATAGATTGAAGTACACAAAAGATGATGTCCATGAAAGCAATGATTACCTTGTCCCTTGACTTACCAACAAGAGGGTTTGTGACTCCATGAACTAGTGCATGATGTGGAAGTTGATTGCACAAGTTCTTGACAAAATGAATATGAGTGAAGTTTGTTGGCGGAGTCACCCTCAAGAACCTTCTAGTTCTGCTTCTTTGGGATCCACATCATCTTGATGGGAATCCTTGGGGTTGTAGTTGAGCTTGACGAAGTAGAACTTGATGTGTCCTTGGGAACCCACTTGACCATGGCTTGAGGTGCTTCAGTGAATGCATCAATCTCCTCTTGAAGCTTGTCCTTGGCCTTTAGCTTGTGGTCTTGTGGTGGAAGGTCATCTTGAGCTTGTTCCACATTGGAAGAAGTAGGATCATACTTCTCCTTTTGTGAAACAAACTGTGGAGTAGGGTATTGACCTTCTTCCCACTCAACACCTTCGGCGTTGAACTTTCGCTCAAAACCAATCCCTTGATTCTTCCGGTGCCTTCCTTGTTTGCGAACAATCTCCTCAAAGTTCTTGCTTCCAGCAAGACTCTTGTAGACACCTTTCTCTATGATTTCCTTCAATAAGCTATTTTCTTGCTCAAGTGTAACTTAGCTTGAAACATTGTTAGTGGAATCAAGAGAACTACTAGAAGCAACAATATTGGATTTAACATGGTTATTGTTACTACTAGAGGAAGAATTTTTCTTATGCTTGTCATGTTTAGTCTTAATAGGTGGCAAGAAATTAGACAAGAGAAGTCGTTTGGCAAGATATGAAGAACTCTTCTTTCGAAGATCGTCATTGATCGCTTTTAGAAACTCATGTTCTTGCTCTAGAGTGAGCTTCTCGAAGCGTAGCTTCTCATGAGATCTTAGGAGCTCTCTATGATCTTCTTGAGTTGTTTCATGAGCTAACTTAAGAGTGTTTAGTTCTTTAGTTAGACGCTCAATCTCCTTCATAGCATTGTCATTCGACTCTTCTCGACTATAAAGACTACTAGCATTTTCATCATTACTAAGCTCACTAGATTTATCATGCAAGAGCTCATCTTCACCGAGCAAGTCATCCTCATCACTATCAAAGTCAATGAATTCAGGGTGTGTTACCTTGGGGCCTTTAGCCATGAAGCATCTTCCAATTCCCTCATTTGGTGAATCAAATAAGTCGTAGGAGTTGGAGTTGGAGGATACGAGTGCAAGTCCGGCAACACCTTCATCTTGACTATAGTCGGAGTTGGAGTGATAGCTTCCATCAGATTGATTGTCGGAGTCGGAGCCGGAGACCCATTCACCTACATGAGCTTGATGTCTTCTTCTTGTGTAGCTCCTTGATGACTTGTCTTTCCTCTCCGAATCCTTGCTTCTCCGAGAGGGTCTTCGTTCATAACGATCATCTCTACTCCTTCTCTCTCTCCGAGGTGACTCATCTCTTGCTCTTCTTCTTGGAGATTCTTCTCTTCTCTTGTGGGGAGCCGTACACTCATTTGAGAAGTGTCCGGGTCTTCCACAATTGTAGCAGTTTCGATCACGACTAGAAGATCTCTTTTCATCATATGATCTAGACTTTGAGCTTCTTTCTTTGCCTCTATTCTTGTAGAACTTGTTGAAGTTCTTAACCATTAGGCTTATCTCTTCATTGGAAATTAACTTGTCACTTGAGGTAGTGGGAGCATCACTTGTAGCTTTGTAGGCACCACTTGACTTGTTGTGAAGCTCTTCCTTATCCTTAAGTGTCATCTCATGAGCAACAATTCTTCCAATGACTTCAGTTGGTTTGAGAGTCTTGTAGTTTGGCATCATTTGGATCAAAGTGCACACGGTGTCATACTTTCCATCCAAAGCTCTTAGAATCTTCTTGATGATGAATCGGTCGGTCATTTCTTCACTTCCTAAGCCGGCAATCTCATTTGTGATGAGAGCAAGCCTAGAGTACATTTCAGCGACTCCTTCACCATCCTTCATCTTGAACTTGTCAAGTTGACCTTGAAGAATATCTAAGTTTGATTCCTTCACAGATTCAGTACCTTCGTGCATCTCAACCAAAGTATCCCAAATCTCTTTAGCATTCTCAAGACGGCTGATTTTGTTGAACTCCTCGGGACACAAAGCATTGAAGAGAATGTCACAAGCTTGAGCATTGTTTTGTAACATCCGCAACTCTTCCGGTGTAGCTTCGCGATCCGGAACTTTTCCTTCTTCGAAGAAATCACCTTGCATACCAACACAAATAATGCCCCATGCGGCTGGGTTATGACCAAGAATATGCATTTTCATTTTATGCTTCCAACTAGCGAAATTTGTACCATCAAAGTAAGGACCTCTACGATAATTACCCTCACTAGACGCCATACTCTCCTAGGTTGTGAAACCAAGCTTATGGAGTCCAAT
This sequence comes from Secale cereale, assembly GCA_902687465.1. Lineage (NCBI taxonomy): Eukaryota > Viridiplantae > Streptophyta > Magnoliopsida > Poales > Poaceae > Secale > Secale cereale. Next base: position 125,732,668 of record LR738710.1, on the reverse strand, counting down.
GCAATGAAAACCAAAACAATGGAGACCAAAGCTCTGATACCACTTGTAGGATCGAAAGTATGTCTAGAGGGGGGGTGATTAGACTACTTGACAATATAAAAAATCTGCCTTTTGATTATGCAAAGTTTTTGGCAGTTTCACAATTAAGATCAATTCAAGTATCACCCTACACATGCAATTCTAGAGTATAAGCAGCGGAAAGTAAATTGCACATATAGTAAAGAGAGGTGGAGAAGATCAAACGCAGTTTGGAGACACGGAGATTTTTGTCGTGGTTCCGATAGGTGGTGCTATCGTACATCCACGTTGATGGAGACTTCAACCCACGGAGGGTAACGGCTGCGCGAGTCCACGGAGGGCTCCACCCACGAAGGGTCCACGAAGAAGCAACCTTGTCTATTCCATCATGGCCTACGCCCACGAAGGACTAGCCTTACTCGGGGTAGATCTTCACGAAGTAGGCGATCTCCTTGCCCTTACAAACTTCTTGGTTCAACTCCACATCTCAAAGACGGAGGCTCCCAAGCGACACCTAACCAATCTAGAAGGCACCACCCTCCAAAAGGTAATAGATGTTGTTGATGATGATGAACTCCTTGCTCTTGTGCTTCAAATGATAATCTCCCCAACACTCAACTCTCCTCACTGATATGGCTGTGGTGGAAGAAAGACTTGAGTGGAAAGCAACTTGGAAAGGCTAGAAATCAAGTTTCATATGGTAGGACTGGAATGACTTGATCTCAACACAAGGGTAGGTGGTTCTCTTCTCAGAAAGTGTATAGTAGGAGTGGTAGACTTTCTGATGGCTCTCCTCACGAATGAAGAGGGGGTGGAGGGGTATATATAGCCTCCACACAAAATCCAACCGTTACACACATAATTGAGCAATCTCGGTGAGACCGAAGTGAAAACTCGGTCAGACCGAAAGTTCAAATATAGTGAACGTTGGGATTTTCGGTGGGACCGAAAATATCATCTCGGTGTGTCCGATGTGAGTCAAAGGTAGGAGCTTGCCATTCTCGGTGGGACCGAAATTAACAACTCGGATATTCCGATATGATGTCAATTGGTTACAGAAGGTTGGCAGTCCAGTTTCGGTGAGACCGAACTCAAAATCGGATGGACCGAAAAATTAGGGTTTGGAAGAATAGCTGAGGTGGTTCATCTCGGTGGGACTGAAATTAACAACTCGGATATTCCGATATGATGTCAATTGGTTACAGAAGGTTGGCAGTCCAGTTTCGGTGAGACCGAACTCAAAATCGGATGGACCGAAAAATTAGGGTTTGGAAGAATAGCTGAGGTGGTTCATCTCGGTGGGACTGAGTTTGCAGAATCGGTTTGTCCGAGATTACTTATGAGTGTGTTAAGTAGTGAAAGGTGCTGATAGTTGAGGGAGCTAGATCACTAAGCACTTGAGCAACCAGATCATCAACACAACCTCATCCCCTTTTAATAGTATTGGCTTTCCTATGGACTCAATGTGATCTTTGATCACTAAACCAAAAATGGAGTCTTGAGCTTTTGCCAATGCTTGTCTTAGCATTTTGAGGGGTCCACTTCTTCAGACATTTCCATACCCATATCATCGAACTTCTCTGAAATGATTCTCAAGTAAATATTAGTTCAATGATATATATGTTGTTATTAATTACCAAAACCACCCGGGGATTAGTTGCACTTTCAACGGTAAATCACCCTTACTTCAGACAAGACGAACATGCATAGCAACTCACATGATATTCAACAAAAGTGTGACAGTTGATGGCGTCCCCAGAAACATGGTTACCGCTCAGCAAGCAACTCATAAGAAATAAGATACATAGGCAACATATTCTTTACCACAATGGTTTTTAGGCTACTTTCCCATGAGCTATGTATTGCATGGTTAGTTTGCTTAGTGAAGGTGGAGGTTACAAAAGACTGGGAGCGACCAACTAAGAGAGCAATGACGGTCATAATCATGCAGAGCGACAAAGCAATATTGAATCAGGCATGTTAGATATATCGCTACTTAGAAACAAAAGATCATCAAGGCTTGACAGACTTTCTTTACAGTCTTGAATATGCGTGAGCATACGCCAAGTCAATCAAAATAAATTCTTGAAGGAAGATATTACTAAACCATACCACATCATAGGCAAACAAACCAAGTTGGTACTCCAATAACACATTGGGAACCTCCCAGCTATTTGAGATTAACCAAAAGAAAACCTGAACTACTAAGCACCATCATGAAAGTAGCATCTTTATCATAGACACATTAACCCATGCAACGCAAGCAAACTCTCTTAATAAGGTGAGCATGGTAATTAAAGAGAGTTCAAGCAACCAACTAAATAAAAGCTCTTGAAAAGATAAGCATGAATACTAAAAGCAGAGCACAATAGTAGCTATTAAAAGACAAAGAACACACACAGCATAGATGGACATGAAAATTCTATGTAATGTTCTAGGTAGAGGTGGAACGTGTTTCTCTCCCACATAAAGGAATGCTGAGTTCCGACTCGTTATGAAAAACTAAAAAGAAAACTAAAAGCAAGACGCTCCAAGCATAGCACATAACATATGAAGTGATAAAAATATAGCGAAACGAAAGACGAACTGATAATGTTGATGGAGAAGAGGATGCACGGGGGCATCCCCAAGCTTCGACGCTTGAGTCTCCTTGAATATTTCTTGGGTGTGCACGGGGGCATCCCCAAGCTTGAGCGCTTGACACTCCTGAATCTTTTTATCATCTTCCCTCGCACACTTGAAAACTCCCTTCATACACAACTCATCATAATCTGATTAGCGAGGTTAGTACCCTTAATAAAATAATTATACCTTGATGGAAATAAGGATATTATTGAAGTTCTATTGTTTCTCAAGATTGCCAAAAGGTTTTTGCAAAGAAAAAGCAAGTTCTTAATTTGCAAAGTGAAGGTAAGGCAAAACAGGACAGAATCTGTGAAAAACAGAACAGCAGGCAGTAATTGACCTGTTAGGGATACGTCTGCAACTCAAATCAAAAAACTCAGAACTGACGCACGAAAGACAATTATACAGAGAACGCTGTCGAAAAAATTCAGACCAAAAAGATGATCTGGTGATTTTATACGAATTTTTCTATCCAAGGACAGAATCTGTTTCCTGGACAGCACCTCACAACTTTTGAACTTTTAGCAATCAGAGGCTATACTTGGCACAAATATGAAAAGTAAAGATACAATGATGATGCTACAGAAGTAAAAAAACATCAAGACACAACAAAAACAAAATTTTTATTCATGTGGGCTGCCTCCCAAAAGCGCTTTCTTTTATGCCTTTAAGCTAGGCATAATGCATAGATCAAGTTTTATCAAGAGTAAAAGAATAGCTAGCCCGTACAACGGACTCAAAAGGTAACTTGACCTTACGAGGGAAGTGTTCCATCCCTTTCTTGAGAGGAAACTGAAATTTAATATTACCCTCTTTCATGTCAATGACAGCACCAATGGTGCGCAAAAAGGGACGTCCCAAAATAATTGGACATGAAGGATCACATTCAATATCCATAATAGTGAAATCAACGGGCACATAATTATCATTGACAACAATAAGAACATCATCGATCCTCCCCAAAGGTTTCTTTATGGAAGAATCAACGAGACGAACACCAAAAGAACAAGAATCATAAGGTTTCAATTTAAGCATATCATATATCCTTTTGGGCATAACAGAGGTACTAGCACCAACATCACATAATGCATAACAAGAGAAGTCATTCAAATAAATTTTTATCATAGGATCCCAACCATCTTCTAGCTTTCTAGGTATGGAGGCTTCTACTCTAAGTTTCTCCTCCCTAGCTTTGATGAGAGCATTAGTGATATGCTCTGTGAAGGCAAGGTTAAGCGTGCTAATGCGGGGATCTCTAGACATCTTGTGAAGGAAATCAATAACTTCGGTAAGAGTGTAATTATCAAAATCAAGGTCACGAGCATCAAGTAAAGTGGTAGTGGTGTCCTTAAGGCTCACCTGTTTGGTAGTTTCTATAGCATCACCATTAATAGGTCCATTGGGACCAGGAGTACATTGGGTGCTAAGAGTGTGAACATCCTCAACAACTTGGATAGTAGCAACAGTGTGGTGGGTAGGAAGGCTCTTAACTCTTTCCTCTTCCTCCCTTTCTCTAGCCCATCTTTCTTTTAGCTTAGCCATCATCCTAATATTTTCATTAATTTGTACTTGAGTAGCATTAATAGGGATGACTTCCCTCTCCTTAAGTGGAGAAGTTTCAATTTTTAGCAATTTTACCTCATTGGCTAAGTGGTCTACCTTGAAAGAAAGATCATCTAGTTTATGTAGTTTCTCTTCTACATTCTTATTAAAGGCTTTTTGGGTAGTGATGAAATCTCTAAGCATGGTCTCTAGTTCAGTATTGGAGTTCTTGGTACTAGGATAAGCATTGTTGTTCCCATAAGAGTTAGAGGGGAACGATCTAGAATTGTTACCAAAGTTACTCCTATAAGCATTGTTGTTAAAATTGTTTCTAGAGATAAAATTCACATCTACTTGTTCTTGAGCAATCAAAGAATTTAAAGGAACATCACGAGGATCAATAGTAGATTGCTTCGAAAGTAGAGACATGATCAAGTCAACTTTTTCATTGAGGGAGGAAATCTCCTCGACAGAGTTTACCTTCCTACCTGTTGGAGCGCGTTCGGTGTGCCATTGGGAATAGTTGGTCATCATCTCATCGAGAAGCTTTGTGGCAGCACCAAGTGTAGTTGACATAAAAGTTCCTCCCGCGGCCGAGTCTAACAAGTTCCGCGAGGTAAAGTTCAAGCCTGCATAAAAAGTTTGGATAACCATCCAAGTAGTCAAACCGTGAGTAGGGCAGTTCTTGATAAGAGATTTCATACGTTCCCAAGCTTGGGCAACGTGTTCATTATCCAATTGTTTAAAATTCATGATGTTACTTCTAAGTTGGATAATTTTAGCAGGTGGATAGTATTTTCCAATAAAAGCATCTTTGCACTTGTCCCATGAATCTATGTTATTTCTAGGCAAAGACTGAAACCAAATTTTAGCTCCTCCTCTCAAGGAGAAAGGAAAAAGCTTAAGCTTAACAATATTACCATCTATTTCTTGGTACTTTTGCATATCACAAAGTTCTACAAAGTTGTTCAAGTGTAAAGCAGCATCATCTCCAGCACCGGAGAATTGTTCTTTCATGACTAAGTTAAGTAAAGCAGGTTTTATTTCATATGAAGGTGCTGAAGTGGCAGGTGTAGTGATAGGTGTGCTGATAAAGTCATCATTGTTGTGACTAGTGAAGTCACACAACTTGGTGTTCTCGGTGGAACCCATAGTAGCAAGCAAGCAAGATAACTATTTTTGTGATTTTCGATAAAAGAAACTAAAGCAAAAATGAAAGGTAAACTAACAAGACTAAAAAGCAAAGGTAAAAGATAGCATGCAACTCCCCTATCCTGAAGAGTGGAGTCCCCGGCAACAGCGCCAGAAAATACTCCTTGATGGGCCTCGAACCCCTCGTTGGTTACCCCAAGTGAAAGGTGTAAGATGCAGTAAGCAGAAGTGTTTTCCCCTAGCAAAGATGCCAAGGATCGAATCCCCAGAGACTCCTAGGTTCAACAAGTAGGTGTCAATTGCTAACGGCGCAATCAGCAATCAACGTGGACCTGCACACAGATACAAATAACTTTGCTCCCAACGAGTACAGAGAGGTTGTCAATCTCTCCGGCCTTGTAGTTCACAAAGGGTTAAAAGCAATATGATAGTAGTGATAGCTAGTGTTTTGCAATAGTAAGTAAATAACGAAAAGTAAATAGTGGATGTGATCAATGATGGTAATATGGACCGGAGTCTCATGATGTTCACTAGTGATGTCTCTCTCCCAAAAGACGATAAAACAACTATGTGAGGTAAACAAATTACAGCTGGGCAATTGACAGGACCACGAACGCAAACCAATGCTGATTACATTGCAAGAAAGGTTGAGGTTCAAAGCATGGGCGGTACGCCAAAGTAAGTAGACCGAAATCCATCAATATCTACTACTAATCATCCACCTTGAGATATCTATCCAGAACATCTCGCTGGTATTAAGTTGCGAGTCCCACCCATAGTGTAAACTCAATGCAACAGACAACTGCATTAAAAGAACTTTGCGTAAAGTAAACAATCCTTGCGCCCGCGGGCACAAGCACCGTTGTTCTCCCCCTTGTGGCAACAACACATCCCCTAGACTCATGTTTCTGTTACTCAAGCTAGTCATCGAGGGGCATGAACCCACAATTGAGCATAACGTTCCCTCTTGGAGTCACTACTTACTACTCGGCCAAAGCAATAAATAACAACGGAGAACATGCAAGAATTACTTATGAACTAAAATATAAAAGAGGTAGTTCAAATATATTACTCAAGATCAATGTGAACATAATCTCATAATCCATCGGATCCCAGCAAACTCAACATAGCAACAGCATAAGGATTACATAGGTGCCTCGATCATGTAGGGCAGCTCACGAGGACTAATTAGTGAAGCACAAGAACGGGAGGAGAACATCACATAGCTACTGGTCATGGACTCATGGTCCAAGGGAGACTACTCACGAGTCATCCGGGAGGCGTCCATGGTGGTGGAGAAGCTCCCGGTGGTGATCCTCCCCTCCGGCAGGGTGCCGGGAAGAGTTCTCCTGGTGCTCCCGATCTTGGAAGCGGCGGCGGCGGCGGAACAAAGATGGGATCGCGAAAAGAAGTCCTGTTTTGAGGGTTTCGGATAGTCCTTTAAATATATGCCAAAGTAGGGCACCGGGGGGCTCTCGGGGGGCCGAGGCGCCCCCCCCCGGCGCGGCCCAGGGGGGGCGCCCACAGGGCGCCTGGAGCCCCTGTGGCCCCCCCAGGTTGCCCTTCGGACGCAGTGTTGTTTCCGATACGCTGATTTTTTATATATTTTTTCTGGATTTTTCTGGGCAGTTCTCGAAACGTGAAAACCTGAAATACAAAAACAGCCGAAAACAGAAACTGGCACTGGGGTGCACTGGATTAGTAAGTTAGTCCAAATATGATCAAAAGTGTATGGAAGTGTATGAATATCATAGCAATATCACCCAAAAGTGACATGGAGCAAGCAGAAATTATAGATACGTTTTGGACGTATCAGCCGCCGGCGATCTCGCAGTACGGGCCTCCTCCGCCCCTCCTTTAGCTCGGTCTAGAACCGCCATGCATCACTGATGCGTTCCCCTTCTTTTTCCCCTTCTGCAGCTGCCGGAAACGAGCCAGCCAGCAGGTTCCCGACGATCTTTCGCCGTCCCACCTCGCCGCCGACGAACCCGACCTCCCCGGCGTGCCGCACTACCACCACCACCTCCGCAACTCGACGCTGAACTCGTCCCTGCCCTCCGTTGCCGTCGCCGTGGCCGGAATCAATGCCGGTGAGCTCGCCGTCGCCGTGGCCGTGAGGATGAAGATGACAGGCGGGCCCCGCCTGCCATCCTCACCCCTCTCTCCCTTCCCTCACAGCCGCTGACCGCCGGGCCCCGCCCGTCAGGTTTGAAAACCTGACGTGCGCGCGCTGGCACCCGTGCGGCTGGGCTGGATGCCCTGGGCCGTGCACTGTGGCCCCTCTGGCCCAGTTGCACAGGGCTTTTTCTTCTTTTCTTTTCTGTAATTATTTCAAATATTTTTACAGAAATGAATACTAGTCCAAATGAAATAATTCCAACTCCTAAATTCTTGTAATATTCCAACCTATTTAATGGTGTCACTTTCACACACATCCATGAAACTTTTCTGTTCTGTTCAAATTTAAATTCAAATTTGAGCATGAAAACTCATGTTCTAAAATCCCTAGATTCCATTCTGTTACTCCAAAACCCCAACTAAGAATTTTCCCCATCTTATATTTCCCTCTAGTATTTAACAAAAATAAGTTGACATTTTTCTGAGCACTTTGATTTTTCTGTTTTATTTGTGGTCTTATTTTTCCGTTGTTATTATATGACGTATAGATACCGTATTTGACGAAGTTGCTGAAGAAGGAGAAGGAGAAGGATTTGAAGACTTTGAAGACCAAGCCAATCTAGGCAAGCAGCCCTTTGACCATGACACACTTGTTTTTCGGAACCCGTTGTTTCCGATGCATGATGTTAGAGTCACGGTGGTGCCCTAGATGAACCACCACATGATGCATGCTTGCTCTTGATCTTGCTATGTGCTAGATGGCATGCAGTAGTTAGTCTTGATGCTTAATGATGCATGTGTGATTTGAACCTTAGTGGTTAAAATCTTTGCATAAAACCCATCGGGTGCCCCTAATGCCCGAGGGTGATGTTGAGTTAGGTCATCACTTTAGGAAGAAGTGATGTGCCGGTAAATCTTGTGCATGGGTGAAATGATGGATTAGATTTATGTGTGACTACCGTCCCAACCAAACATGTGCAACCACACTACCCCTTATGGGACGGGGCTTTATTGATTACTTAGGTCGATACTAGCATGGTGCCCGCATTACTAGTGACGGGAAGACTTGAGGTCTTTCCCGGGACGGGGTCGTGCTTGGATAGACGGCCATGACTGTTCTTTACAGGGCACCGGACACACCGTTGGTCCCTTCGGGTACGCGTGACATTGAAATTAGGGCAAGTCCCGTGATCTATTGTTTGTACCCGAGGGCCGTGTACCAACGAGTGGACTCTATGTTAGCGTCGTCTAAGGAAAGATATTGACCGGGTGCTTCCCCCGAGTACTTGAGGTACTGCGGGATCGTGGATGACACGAAAGCTTCCCAGATCTTGTGGGTAAAGTGCGCAACCTCTGCAGAGTGTAAAACTATTCGAATAGCCGTGTCCACGGTCATGGACAGTTGGGTGGTGCTACTTACACTATGTCCAGAATTTTACTTCTTCGATGAAAGTATGTGTGTGACGAGTCAAGGTGGTGACTTGACTCGATGAGTTGAATCATATTCATGTTGATATCGGTAACCTGCCTTCGAGGTTACGCGAGTTTATTGATGCATAAACTTGATGGTAGAATATTTATCCTAGCCTTTTGCTAGATTGCTCATTATTGTTCAATTGCACTGTTACTTTGAACCACATCATGGGTTGCTTGCGAGTACATTCAAAGTACTCATTGGCTTGCCACTGGTTATTTAATTGGCCAGGCATGGAGGAACAAGAATTTGAGGAAGAGTTCTTTGGAGACGATCATGCGAACTAGGACGCTTTCCCAGTCAGAATGCATGTAAGGTTAAGGCAGATGGCATGGGTTCTACCTATCATCGAAGACTTCCGCTATTTGAGTTATTTGCTATTCAGCCCGTGAGGCTTTATCCATGTAAGACTTGGCCATAATGGCCTTAATTTGTGTAAGACGATATGTATGGATGTAAGACTCTTGTTATTCAGCTTCTGTGTGTTCAGTGAGCATTGATCTCTGGGATCACTGTACACGTGTATTCGGTGATCTCGACTTCTAAGTCGGGGTCCCCACAGACGGTTAGGATAATAGTGGTATCTTTAGTTCATAAGAGATCAAACGACATATTTAACACTTTGTTGTCTCATTAATACGGATTATTCTTTTAGTGAGAAACGACATTCTTATCGATAGTGAGGCGTTTGTGGTGTCTTCATCAATCTTCAAGCTTCACAACTTCGACCCGGTCTTCAGTAGACGTTGTGTGTGGTGGTGTGAGTGCGTGCGTATATGCATCTGTGGTGTAACCAGTGTTTCTATAAAGAAAAACTGTGACACAGAAAGTGGATCCCATGTGGTAGTGTCTATGCACAAACTAGGAAAAACACTTTTTTTAGCAAAAAAGGAAGAGCACTACTGTAGTTTTTTTTTTTTTGAGAAATAGTTTTCTTTAGAACCAGGAAAACCACTTTTTTTTAGGGGTAGGAAAAGCACTAGTATTGCTAGAGTATATAGAATTCCCTAAAGCCCGTTCCATTTTGGGCTGCTACATGGCCCGTTGGTCTAAAGCCCGTTCGCCCGCTCGCATCGCACGGCCCTCTGCAATAGTTGAGTCACCAGCCGCCACCATCCGCCGCCGTCTTCCACGCCCCTCTTCCCCGCCGGCCGGCGCACTTTTCTTCCCAGGCGTCTCCTCCATCCGACCTCCTACTCCGGTGGCACTGCTGCTTCTCCTCCAGCCCCCTTCCCCGCCCTCGTTGCTCCTCTGCTCCCCGCGCCTTCCCCCCTGGCAGGCTGCAATTAGAGCAGCAGCAGCAGCTGTAGCGCCGCCGCCAGCACCAGCAGCCAACGCGGTGAACGCTCTCCTCAACTCCTGAAAGAAGAGAAAGAAAAGGGATCATTTGATCTTCTGAAGTAAGCAATTCGCAGTATGCTGCTTCTGTTTCCCCCTAACTCTATCTAGGCTTAGAAGAAAGAGCATGTCCCTTGTGTTTGTGTCATGCTTGTCATTGATAATTGATTTATCACCATCTTTTGTTGTAGGATTACTATCTTAATTAGTGCACAGCTTTGACTGACTACTGTACATCACACCATTATTATGTAGGTAGTCTGTTTCTGATCTTGTATGTTACGACTTCAGAGCATTGGTAGTGGTACCCTTGCAGTCTTGTACTAGCTCTGAAGTTATTGTCAATTTCTTCAATCACACTGTATTTATGGCGAGCCAACACTGCTTCCTAATTTCTTCTTTCAGGACAACAATATGTTTGTCGTACTCATACATAATGGTAACTGATAATGTGCAGCAGGCAGTCAAATGTTGTACACAAATTTTATGGATCAATGCATGCCTGTACCATTTTATATATGATGATAGTGAATTGTTGAATATGCTTGTGAATTGTTAAAGTTTCAGCAAAGCTCATGGCAAAATTTTCTGTGCACTGAGCCTCCGAGCCATCTCTCTGAGATTTACAAGCTGGGAAGGAGGCTTGGGCTCAGCTCATTTGACCTCCGAGCCAAGCCTCGACAAGCCCGTGAGCTGAGCCATGAGCCTTGAGCTTTCGGTTCACCCCTACTTGGCGTGCAACGTAGTTAGGGTTTCGTTCTGTTAGATTGAACTTCAAATTTACAAAATAAGATGCTGATGTATGTCACGTTTAATAGAAAATATGTTTGTACCATGTTTGAAGTTCTTTATATTATCCCATTGTGGATGTTTCTTGTACGTACTGTGTAGAATAAAGTGAAATTATAGTTTGATTATGTTGTTGTTTCATTTATTAGGTCTTCTCCTCAGTTGGTAGCACTCTGTTTGGTAACGATGAGCAAGAAGAAGAACAAACCTGAAAAGCCGATCAAGTTGCTGAAAGACGCTGAACAAGCGTACAGTCTTTGCCCTGTCGTATTTTTAGTTATCTTTGTAGCTGTGTTTCTTGTTTTTCTTATTCAAGTTAAGCTACTTCAGTTCACTCATCACTCGGTATCTCTCCCTGAACAGAGTAACTTCAGATTACATCACAGGAGATTCCCTTGATGAACTATTGTCGAAACTTATCAGGTTAGTAGGCAAATACTGTTACTCCCCCAACATTTCTTTGTGTTGCTTTATTCCAATATTGAAAAGAGTCACTATTCTGTAGGAGCGTGGAGGCTGCCAAGGCTTCAAGGGGAGGTTTGCCAGAAAAGATATGGATGAAGGTATTGCCATCCTGGCTTAATTTCATGAAATTTATAGACTTATTTACTGCAGATAGAGTACTTCTGTTATGATGAGTGAATTCAGAATATTCTGATGTTCTTTTGCATTGCATTCATGGTTTTTGCCCTTGTAGCAACAATTTTCTGTTGGGGTCAACGACGTGACAAGGGTTCTCGAGCGAATGCCCGCGGCTGCTGCTTCTCGTTTTGGCTGTTCCAGTGAAGCACCGACCAGCACAGCTAGGCGGAGAGCTCCTTTGGTGCCACTTCAGGTTATTATTGTTTCTTAACTTGCTAGGCCTTATAGTTTAGAGAATAGAGACAACTGTTGCCTTTCTTATGGACTTGTAGCTCCATATCTGTAAGGTCAAATCAACTAAGAGCTGCATGTATCTGGTCTACTATGTCTGTCTACATTTCAATGTGCACCATGGATGTAAGACATGGGTGCTTTCCTGCTTATCTTGTCAAATATTCATTTAAGGGCTAAAATACTCTAGTCTGGGTTACATACCGCGATGTAAGGCCTTAGTATCAAATCATGCTCTAAATATATGCTGTCAGCTGCAAAGTGAAAATGTTGCCTTCTATAGAACACTAATGTTCATTCAGATGTGCAACCAACAGTTAAATGGACTCAGTTCTGAATGTCACGTCAACATTGAATCGACTCAGTCTGGGATATTTAACTGTCAGGTTTATTCAAGAGCAAAAGATTTAGGGGATTTCGTAGTATTGTAAATATGTCCATATCCGCAATACATATATGCCGGCACTAAAACTGACTACTATTTCATATCTTTTTTCATGATACTGTAGGCTGTCATTATAGCCGCTGATTGCAATCCCAAATGGCTAACAAGGCACATACCAACCCTGGCAAGCACAAGGCAAGTCCCCGTATTGTGCCTCAAGGACAACAAAGGAAGCTCACTGAGGTTAGGTCAAGTGGCGAATGTCAGAACAGCACTGGCCATCGGGATAAAGGTAACCTTTCCTTCTTTTCTTGCTGACCGCAGTGCCCTATACTGTCTCTAAAAGTCACTCATGAAATCTTTGTTTCAACTCATATCAGGCCAGAGACAGCATAATCAATAAGACTGTCGACGAAGTGCTGAAGGATTATTATAGGCCAGTGGCTGATGAACAGTAAATTACCCCCCATTCCCAGTCCAGTAGCATGATGAGCTAGATCGTAACCTCTGTGTGCTCAACACTACAAGAACATCTCGAAGGAGAGGTTTCCTTCCTTTTCGCGGGGACTAGGGAGAGGTTTCCGAAGGTGATCAAGTGTGCTGTCGGATTGTAGCATATCAGTCTAATCTTTGACTTCTGGGTGGCATGTTTTTTGCTGGAAAACTAATGGAGAATAGGCATGTGGCCTGTGGCTGGTCTGTCAGGTTGGTGCAATTCGGTTGAGAATATAATGGTATTATGCCTGGAACAACCTTTTCTGTAACGCTGCACTCTACCACAATGATGTTTTATCGAAGCTGAGTTTTTGGTATGGATTACAGAAAGCACCCGGAAATCACTTTTGTTCGTTGCGGACTTGCCATTAGGCGTTAATCCATGTTCATGTCCATTTTCATGTTTTTTAATGTTTTTTTTTCATGTTAAGTGGTATACTGGGGTCCTGGGGATGCGATTATTAGGTGGCTTGAGATGTGCGATGGGAAGGGGAAATTACCACTATCATGCATGTCCTCTTGAAGCAGGGGTGGAGATGGGATTGGCGGATATAGGGGCTGGGGGTCCTCTTATGTAATACTCCCTCCGTCCCATAATATACGAAGGCAAATTTTAACATGCTCCCTCTTACCCCTTATTTTTACATATGAGGTAAGAAGGTAAGAGTTAATCCGACCACTAATTAATGTGATCAACGGCTCAGATTTACTACATACTCTTAACTCTCATGTGAAAAGAGGGGGTAAGAGGGACCATGCTAAAACTGTTCATATAAGAATGTTTTTGACACTAGTGTTATATTGTGGGACAGAGGGAGTATCAGATTTTTTTTTTTTTTGAGGAGTATGTAATATCAGATGACTTGAGTTGCTGACATGTGGGCCAGCCACATGTCAGCCACTCGGGTACTCCGTTCAAAACTAATTGAAGTTTTTTTTTTGCGGGGAAAAAAACTAATCGAAGTTATAAGTTTGTTCAAGATATAGAAAAATATGGTAAAATGCACAACATCAAATATACATATTACGATTGTATATTTTGTAAAGAATTCAATTATCCATACTACATATTTGTACGAACTACTCATTAGTATCTTTAGTTAGTATACCCAATCATCAATTATTATATTAGTTTACATATATATTAAAGGCAAGAGTCAAGATATATTAGTTGAATCATATCTCACTTTTCCTCCACATCTTGTCGCACGTCATAGGCCTGATAAGACATTAGTATGAAAAACATTAGTTTTTATTCATCTTTCCTGGTTAATTTAGCTAGACTTTTGAGTCGCTAGCTGTTGCATCTCTCATATGCCTGCTAATTGTGGGGGAGTATTTGTAGTATGTATATATTGTCTGTATTTCTCATCAGTTTGGTACTCGACATATAAGATTTGTGTCGAGTCAAACTTTACAAACTTTGACCAAATTTCTATAAAAAAGTATCAACGTCTACAATACCAAATATATATATAATATAAAACTACGTTCCATAATGAATCTAAAGATATTCATTTGGCATTGTAAATGTTAATACTTTTTCCATAAGTTTGGTCAAAATAGAGATACTTTCACTTCGGACAAAAGTTATATGCAGACCAAAAAGGAACGGAGGGAGTACATCAAACATAATAATAATACATAAATAATAACAACAGTGTGCAATTTAAACTCTCATCGAATGATATAGAATCCAAATGCAACAATAACACAACAACTCACAACAAACCATACACTAATGACAAAAAATGGTACATCAGACATAATAATAATACATAAACAATAACAACAATGTGCAATTTAAACTCACATCGAATTATACAGAATCCAAATGCAACAGTAACACAACAACTCACATCGAACCATACACGAATGACACAAAATCCACATCCACATGTGACATGCCCATGCATGCCAACCCACCACGCAAGGGAAAACAACAGCACCAACATCACTCCTTGATCCTTACCGGCACACACGTACGTGCGTGTTATAACTTATAACCATGCATCTTGATAACTTATCAGATCAGACGTAGCACTCGTAGAGCTTGATGTCCATCTTGAGGCGGAAGTAGAAGTAGCCCTCGGTGGCGTCGGTGCGGATAGTCGCGACGCCGCGCGCCATGAAGAAGTCGCCGGTGCCCCCGACGACGGAAAAGTCACGCGTCTCCGCGTCCATGGGATCGGCGCCCATGAGGTTGAGGGTGCCCCTGTATGCCTTTGAGTTGAAAACGAGCGAGAAGGAGAACCACCCGCTGTACGACTCCTTCTTGTCGTAGAAGTAGAACCCCTGCGCGCGCGCCGCCGGCTCCTCGTCTCCGACGGGCAGCGCCGCCCCCTCCGTCACCGCGTCGTCGAACACCACCAGCATGCCGAAGAAGGTGCCGTTGCTCCAGTGCGAGGTGCTCAGGTCCGTCGGCTTGGTGACCGGCGCCGCGGTCGCGTTGGCGGTGTTGTTGATGCCGTTGTAGAGGATGTCGTGGAGGTAGAGCGTCATCTTCTTGCACGGCTCGTCAGGGCTGCTGGAGATGTGCCTCCTACGGCTGTCGGCGGCGGCCCCTGCCAAGCCTAAGCCGAGCAGAAACATCACGAGCACGATCTTGCAAGATGCCGTGAGGCCTTGCATTTTTGTCAGTGCAAGTGTGCAACCCTCACTGAGCTTAAGTTACCAAGAGCACTATCGACTTATGATGCTTCTGCTGTTGTGTTGATTGGTGACTCGAGCATGCTATTTATAGAGCAGTAATCGATGCTGTGATTGGTTTGATTAAGTGGAATTGGCCGGATAGTGAAATGGACACAAGTTGATTGGTTGAGCAGAAAGTGCGAGCGCGCATGGTTGATTACGCCAGCGTAGCACATGTATCCTTAGTTTTATTGCAACGTGCTCCCATGCTGCCCAAACTTATGATAGAATATTAGAATATTATCTATGGGTAATTTTTTTTAGAGAAAAGGCTCAACTTAAGCCTGAAGTAGGCTAGGACCTGATCCGCCTTTGAATTAACAAAGTCATTAACCGGGCAGGATTACACGAGCGGAATACAAATGACACCGTAAATAACAGCAAGAGACGCCCGAAAGATACAAGGGGGCACTCTGAACTTACACCACCGTAGAGATAGTTACTAGAGATACTAAGATAGAGCACAACAAGCATAAACCAATGACCGCAACCCTCAGGCACCAAGGACAAACATGAGGAGCACCGCTGGGACATCTTGTAATGAGTAGATGGCATGGACATAGTTACGCTCTGGAAGCTTGAGAACAACACCTCTATCCACCGCCGAAGAGGGCCACCACCCTCTCGTCTTGGCTTGAAAGACGTCGTACCGTCCGGCATGGGAGACGCTCACCGAGATTATGTCTAGGTATGATCCCAGAATCGCATTGAACCTAAGAATGCTGCTTAATTTGTCATGCAACTGTCTAAACCAATTTTATGAGCTGAGTCTGGAGTATGTTTTTTTTTCAAACAATGTGTACATTTAAAGTTGGCGCATTACAAAGCCTGAGAGGAGACATGAGCATATGAATGGTATGGGCGGCGTAGTTTACTTAGCTTATCATTTAGAAAACCCGGTGAATAAAATAACTAGGAAGAGGGTAAATATTTAGTGATATTTCTAGCCAAGGTGAGAGGGGAATATGAAAGATAAGAATGAAACGTACAAACATGCATTCTAAAGTTCTAATATATTCATAGCAAAATTCTAACATATAGAAACTGCAACATTAATAAAAAATATTATAAGATGGTAACACAATTCCAACTGCAGTATTAAAGCAAAATAACACGAAGGTATATAGCCATTCAATAACATCCACAACAGTAAAATATATGATTCATATCACAATTCTTATTAAAACATTCATACCAAAATATTACATGACTCTATGTACCACATTGCATAATATGCATATGTATAAGATGCGTATGACAATTCTGATTGCAACATTCATAAAAAAAATAACACAAAGATATATAGCCATTTAATAACATTCATAGTAATATACTATAAGATTCATACCACGGTTCTAACAGAAACATTCATACCACAATCTTACAAGGCTCTATCCACCATGGAGAATAAGATGCCTAGCAAAATTGTATAAGATATGAAGAGCAAAATTGTAATCGCAACCTTCATAGAAAAATGCACCGTATAGCAAAAATTCATGCATTCATACAAAGTAAAGAAGCTCACGGTCATGGTCACTACCACAATCGAATAACGTGGTAACATTGTCGTGTTAACGACTGTGGACGATGGCGCATGAGACCCGATAGCAGGACAGAGGTACCATGACACCAGCACCACAACACCACAACTACATTATCTCTACCGGGTTTACTACCATGCATAGTGGCATGGGAGGCCCAACAGCAGAAAGTCGGGTGGAAAACATCACGGCAAGACCAGGACATAGGCGATGACGACGCGACAATGCACATTGCGCCAATGGCCGTGGGAGGGTTAGAGTTCGCGACATCGGGAAGGGGGCGACGCAACATCAGATCAGGTGTAGAGACACCGGGGATGGCGCCACACTGTCAGATCAGTGAAGAGGTGACACGATGACGAGTGGAGAGGGAGGGAGAGAGCGATGACCGATGGTGAGAAAGGCGCACACGAGAGGTGACTGACGTTAGGGGATTAGGGTTTGCAAAGGGAAGGCGAGTTGGGGAAGGGGGGGGGGGGGGGG
>LR738710.1:125650414-125715033 GCA_902687465.1 Secale cereale | reverse complement strand
GTTATAGTGGCCCGTGTGATGGTCACTACTAGCCGGTCGCTTAGTTTTTGGTTTGTTATGACATATCACCACCGACAAGCTGGCCTAAGCCATCGATCAATGATGGTCCCAAGAGAGTGGGCGAACCACTCATAACTGGCTAGTCGACCTTTGGCCCGTTACAACATAACACTCAGAGAGTCATCACCAATTGGTTCGCGCTGGACCGTCACTTGAGAGAATCAGCTATAACGAGTGGCCATGGGCCGATGAGTGTTGACTGGTAGTGGGGTACGCCGAGATGCTGCATTGGCTGGCCACCATGGATCTATGTGCGGATCAGATACAGTGGCATGGTGAATGAGGTGCGCAGATCCAGCAACCCCCGTGTGCAGATCAAATGTAGTTGTGGGTGCGGCAAGGCTTGCCAAATAATTCGACCAACACGATGCACGGGCGTCGAGTCGGTCTCATGGGGAGGCTATGAGTGGCACAATGCTCTTCTCCCTCACTGCTGTCGCCGAAAACCACCGAGGCCCGATCTATTCGGATCTCGGGCTGGAGCGGCCCACTTGCGAGCATTGGCATCTTCGTGGGGCATTTAGTGGGAAAAAAATTTATATGAGACCAGGTCTCATATAATGCACGTGAGACCTTTTCTGATGGATGACACGTGGCATTCATAAATCACAAAGCATCTAATATCTTTCCCCTGATTTCAGGTGGGGGTGGGATGGGTGCTTTGTGATTTGTGAATGCAACATGTCATCCATCAGGATGGGTCTCACCTGCTAATCCGTGAGACCTGATCTCATATTTTTTTTTTTCCCATTTAGTGATAGCCATACCCATACGATTAAAACTCATGTGGGGCCTAACAAATTGTAAAAAGAGAAGTATCGGCCATGTAAATGTACAAATAGATTTTCGCAAAAATAATTGTTCAAATAGATTTTCATAAATAAACAGAATAAAACATCATACTATGTTGGCGTGCAACATACACGAAGGACACAAAATCCACACGCGCATGCATGCAACTCATCACACAAAGAAAAACAACAGTACCAACATCACTCCTTGATCCTTATCGGCACACACGCGCGTGCGATTTATAAACCATCTTGATAACTTAAGAGATCAGTCGTAGCACTCGTAGAGCTTGATGTCCATCTTGAGGCGGAAGTAGAAGTAGCCCTCGACGGCGTCGGTGCGGATGGTGGCGATGCCGCGCGCCATGAAGAAGTCGCCGGTGCCGCCGACGACGGAGAGGTCGCGCGTCTCGTCGTCCATGAGGTCGGCGCCCATGAGGTTGAGGGTGCCCTTGTACGCCTTGGAGTCGAACACGAGGGAGAAGGTGAACCACGCGTTGTACGACTCCTTCTTGTCGTAGAAGTATAAGCCCTGTGCGCGCGCCGCCGGCACCTCGTCCCCGACCGGCAGCGCCATCCCCTCCGTGACCAGGTCGTCGAACACCACCAGCATGCCGAAGAAGGTGCCGTTGCTCCAGTGCGAGGTGCTCAGGTCCGTCGGCTTGGTGGCCGGCGCCGCCGTCGCGTTGGCGGTGTTGTTGACGCCGTTGTAGAGGATGTCGTGGAGGTAGAGCGTCATCTGCTTGCACGGCTCGTCGGAGCTGCTGGAGACGAGCCTCCTCCGGCTGTCGGCGGCGGCGACCGCTAAGCCCAGGCCGAGCAGGAGCATCACGAGCACGATCTTGGAAGATGCCGCTGGGACTTGCATTGTCGTCATTCAACTCCCGCTGAGCTTGAGATGCAGCTAGCTGAAGTGCAGTATCGAGGGAGCAGCTCGTGACCTTGTGTTCTTGTTGCTGTTGTGTTGTGTTGGGAGTGGACTCGAGCATGCGCGCTATTTATAGAGCAGGAACCGCCGCCATACTTGGTTTGATTCAGTGGCCGGAGAGTGAAATGCACGCATGGAGTAGTTGGTACACCGGCGTAGCACTATAGTACATCCTTATTTTTGTTGCAGATACTACACAAACTTACGACACAATATTATGTTTGGCATGATCTCATTATCGCAATGAACCTAAGCACCCTACTTAATGCGCCATGCAATTGTGAATTGTCTGTGCAGTACTTGCAATGGTTCCTTTTGCCTTCTAGTCTGTTTTATTATGACAAATATAGAACTCTGCTTTATTATGAACGTTTTTTTTAGTAAATCTCACCTCGTATCAAGAAGATACACAACCTTAGTCTCTGCAAACGAAGGTGCACGCAACGCGCATATATACATAAATTTCAACATGCACAATGGAACAAAGAGTCCGAAATGACAAAGGAGTAATACAACTTTTTGCAGGAAGTTGTATAAAATTGCATGCATGTGCAGTCGGGGAGCTACACTATCAATGGTGGGCGGACCAATACAAAGGAAATTCACTAATTTTTCTTTCACACCTCAATCTACTATGAACCTCCACTGCATTTCCTACTAGCTGGGCGGGCCATGACCTATTTTTGATACACATAGCGCAGCCAGTGTGCATGTGGATTAAGTGTTCTTTTTGGCCGATGCTGACGATAAGTCATACCAAACAAAGGTACTCTGATCAATTAGGCAGGAACTCAAGGATATAAAACTTTGCACGGTCGTACCGACCATGGATGCAAGTTAGTATAAAATTTGCATGCAGGGCAATGCATGGCAAATTAAATACTACCTTCTTTCTCGTTTATTGAGCTCATCTTATTTTCTTAGGCTTTCTTTGGTTCACAGGATTTCTGTAGGAATTTTGTAGGATAGGATATTTGTAGGGAAAAATCCTTTGAATGCCTTTGGTTTAAAGGAAACCAATTCTATTCCTGTACATGATTTCTTCCTTTCCTTCATGTTTCACAGGAAACGAAAAAAGAGGTCCAGCCTAATGGAAAACTTCCTGGCTAGATGTATGCATTGTTTTTTTTCCCTCTTCCTTCTTGCATGGTAGGGAAGACAAATTACATGAATTCATCTTCCAACTATGACCTCCTGTGATAGCTTGGATCCATTGAAATGTGTGTAAATCAGCAAGAAATGCTGAAAATATTTGTATGTTCTATCAGTGAGATGTGGATCAACAAAAAAAATACGGAGCTAAATCATATTGTCAATGCATATGTACTAACCTATTGTTTATGTTATCCTGGTTGTTGTTGATGCCCATGCTGGAAGCTACTGGAGGGGGGCCTTCTTTAGTTAGCTAACCATAAACTGAATATGGGATTTGTATGTATTCTGAAGATGAGATGTATGTGTTTTGATCTCCACAACAAGGTGATATATAGGGAGAGAAGGCTACATAAAGCCATGTAATGGCTAGTTGCTTCAAATTTAAATATTATTTTTTTGTGTTTCCTATGTGTGCTTCTATCCTGTGAACCAAAGGGCATTCAATTTCCTACTCCTATGTTCTGAGCATTCATAGGATTAAAAATGCATACACCTCATTTCCTATGATTTTCATATTCCTGTAAAATTCCTATCCTATGAACCAAAGGAGGTTTTCATACTACAAGTCTTATTTTCACTTCTTTCTACCACATGTTCATATTCCAATGTGCATTAAATTGATGCATGCAAAGATTAAAAGAAATCAACCAATGCATGTAGTAACTATTTGTAACGCCCCGGATGTAACAATTCCCAATATGGCAATATATGCATCGTTGACTTAATCAGTTTCATTCTGGGCTCTTCCTTCATTTCGGATTTCTTCGTTTTTGCCTTGTGCGTGTGTTGCATGTCACCATGTCATTTTCTTTATGTGCATTGCATTGGCATAGTCTCATTTGCATCCGTGAGTAGTTGCATTGTCTCCGTCGTTTCTGTTGTCCGTTTCGGATTCCGACACTCACACACATGCCCATCGCACCTCTCAAGCCTTTGTTTCGTGAGTGGGTTAATAACATCCTCGGAATGGGCCGAGACTTGTCGAGTGGTCTTGGTATATCACTGGTAGACCGCCTGTCAAGTTTCGTCTCGTTTGGAGGTCGTTTGATACTTCAACGGTTAACTACGTGGGCTGAAAAATCCCTATCTCTTTTGGTCCAGCACCCCTCCACAACAGCCCACAAGCCCATCCCAACCACCTCCATCCTCTCGGTCGTTAGATCGTGATCATGTGGGCGAAAACCGCACCTCATTTGGACACTCCTAACTCCCTCTAACCTATAAAAATGCCCATCTCCCCCGAAATCCAGATCAAACCCAAGTCCTTCCTATTTTTCTGTGCCCCCGCAGCTCCTCCGCGCGCCGGACACGTCCGCCGGCGCCAGACACGTCCGCCGGCGCCACACGCGTCTGCCGCCGCCCCTCGGCCAACCAGAGGGCAACACGTGTCCCCCGGCGGCCTCCCTTTCTCTCCCACGCCACCGGCCCGCCGGGCCCGGGCGGGGACCTCTCGGCCCACGCGACCCCACCGCCCTCCGCCTCCGCGCCCTGCTGCCGGCCCCGCGGACCGTGCCCGCAACGCCGTCGCCGGGCCACGTGCCACCGCCGGCGAGCCCGCAACACCGCCGCCGGCGCCGACTGCCCCGCCACCGCCTTCGTCCTCCGCCACCGTGTGCGCCGCGCCACTTCTTTGCCGCTCCGCCGGTCGCCGCAAGCCGCCGGTCCCACGCCTCCGAGCGCTCCCGCCGGCCATCTCTTCCCTCCGGCCGCCGCCGCCACCAACTCCGGCGACTTCTCCGGCGAGCCGCCGCCGCCTCGTCCCGATCTGGTCAAGTGGACCAGATCCACCAAGCCCAACATCCAAACGCACCTCACCGCCCCGGATCTCGCCGTCCCGCTCCGATCCGTCCCGAGTTGACTTTCTCGGAGGGGTAAAAATTCCACTAAGTCCCGGATCTGTTTAAATTTCTTGCCTCCTTCATCATGTAATAACTTTGTGCTCGGTGCTCCATTTTGCGCATATGATATATCGAAATGTTCGTCTCGAAGTGCTCTACATGTTAGCATGAGTTTCATGCATGTTAGGGTTCATCTAGATGTCTTAATCTTCGTGGCAAGACTGCTTCATGATGTTATTGTTTCAACACTAGTTGTCTGTTATCAATTTGTTGGCATGTTCGTGAGGTCACAACTTGGTGCATGTTGGTCCAAATGGAGTGTATGATATGTCAAAATGTTCTTCTTGTGATGCTCTTCATGATGGATGCATTTGCATACATGTTAGGTTGCATTATGTCATGTTTAACCCTGCTGCAAAAGTGCATGTGGCTGATAAGTTTCTGAAATTGTTATGAGATAATGTTTTGTCTTGTTTGTGTATTTTCATCCATGTGTCATATGAGCTAGGTGTCAACATGAGTTTTGCTCTTTGGAATGTGCTCTACATGATAGATTTATTTTCATGCCATGATATGTCTTGGGATGAGTGCAGCAACCTTGTTAACATGTCATCGTGATGTTAAATTTCTGATAAGGTTGAATCTGTTAATTTTTATGCCATGTTTCCATGAGGCTACCGTCGTTGTTGTGCATAGTTAGAGTTGTCCAGTGGGTGTTCCATGATGTATATGATATGCTCTAGCTATCCATGCTCTTGTTTGCCATGATGCCATGCTGAGCTTGTTCTTTTGAGACCCTCTAGTTGCTTCAAAATGTTTTCTGTCAGCATGCCCAGATTTTGCTAAGTCTGGATAAACGTTTGCACTTTTGCCATTTTGTTTGAGACATGTTCTAGTATGTTGTAGAAGTTGCCATGTGGTTATTCTTGAAGAGCATGTTATGTATGTTATTGCCATGCATTTTGCTTGCATGATGGCTTGCTGTAGCTTGTTGTTTTTCATGCTCTCAAGTTGCTATAAAATGTTTCTGTCAGCCTGTTATCAGCAAGTTCAGTTTTGCCATGTGAATAGCTAGTGTTCTATGCATCCTATGACCATGTTCTTGCCATGAGTAGCTTCACAAACATATCTTCTTGCTGTTGGTTATATTCACATGCCATGCTATGCTTTGGGATGAGTTGCACAAGCTTGCAAACATGCCTACTTGTCATTGTTGTTGCATGCCTTGTAATTTTCACTAAGTCTGAGAAATCTGTAAACTTATTGCATCTTGCCATGCTTGTTTAATTGTGTTCCAGTAAGTTTTTGGGTGTGCTCTAAGTTCATGCTTGTCAAGAATCATGTCTAGTTCACATCCATGCCTTTTGTCTTCATGTTTGGGTGCTATAGTATAATTATATCTTGCTCCAAAGATGCCATGTTGCTGTTAACTGCAGTTTTGCATTGCATCTTGTTTTGCTTGTCATTTGCAAACAGTGCATCCGTTTCCCATGATCTTTATATCGATTTCGACCGAAATCTTTCAATCTATCCAATGGCTTGCTTGGTTGCCCAAGGTGAAGCCATTTCCATCATCTTCTCCTTTAGGTTTGAGAGCATACGCACATCATACTTGCATTCCATGACATGTCTTGCATCATGTTGATTGTGCATTGCACCGTGATTGATCTTGTACCGTTGTTGTGCTCTTGTGTTGGGTAGAGCCGGAATCCGACACCGAGTCCGAGGATCTTGTCGAGACTGAGTTTGAGGAGCCGTCTTACCATCCCACCGACGACTTACCAGGCAAGATGACCATTCCCCGATATCAGCTCT
This sequence comes from Secale cereale, assembly GCA_902687465.1. Lineage (NCBI taxonomy): Eukaryota > Viridiplantae > Streptophyta > Magnoliopsida > Poales > Poaceae > Secale > Secale cereale. The sequence continues at coordinate 125,708,446 of LR738710.1, read as the reverse complement.
ATCTTTGCATATGCTAGTTGTCTCGCTCTTTAGCTATGCCTCAATGCCTATTCCTGTATGTCAGCCTCCTATTGTTGCCATGAAACACTCTAACCGCCTTCCTAGAAAAGCGTTGATTGGCTAAGTACGCTTTTGCTCAACCCTCTTATAGCGCTGATAGTTGCAGGTGAAGTTTTCAAAGATTGCTCCATGTTCGAACTTGTTTATTGGGATAACACAATATATATCTTAATCAAATTAATGCGCATATATATTGGTAATGGGTGGAAGGCTTGGCCTTCTGCTTGGTATTTTGTTCCACTCATGCCACCTTAGGACCTGATAAACCGGTGTTATGTTCCTTCATATTGAGTTCCTAACACGGTTGGGGTTTATGGGACCTCCTTGATAATTCGCACTGCTTAAAGCTTTTCCAGCAAGGCCCAACATTGGTACTACATTTGCCTAACAACTAAAATTTGCATAGGGACTAGCTACCCTGAGGTCTTAATTAACAACCCCGGGCCAGTGCTCCTCATGAGTGTTGGTCCAAACTAGAGCCACTTGCGGTGCCACCCAGTTTCTGGGGTCTTTGGTTGCCGTACGTACTGCTCATCCGGTTGTGGCCTGAGACAAGATGCGCGCGGCTACTATCAGGGTGTCGGCACGCCGGGAGGTCTTGCTGGATTAGTTTTACCTTTGTCGAAATATCTTGAGCACGGGATTCCGAGAATACTCGGGTCTTCCCACTTTGGGGTAGAGACTCCGCAGATCGTGAGCTTGTGATGGGCTAAGTTGGGACACCCCTGCAGGGTTTGAACTTTCGAAAGTTGTGCCCGCGGTTATGTGGCAGATGGGAATTTGTTAATATCTGGTTGTAGATAACTTGACACCACATCCTTAAGAATACACTACGTGTGTGAGTAACTGTGATGGTCTCTTTCGGAAGGGCTTCGGAAAGTGAACACGATGGGGTTATGTATGAACGTGAAGTAGCTAGGATCACTTAGTGATCATCTTGGCGACCATTGGCACATATTCTCATCTCGCTCTGAATTCGTAAGCTAGTTGCTTAGTGCTTGCTGCAAACACTTTATTACCTCTCCACACCTAAAGGCTTTGTTAGTTTTGATACCCGGGAATGGGATTGCTGAGTCCTTGTGGCTCACAGATTACTACACACACCAGATACAGGTACAGCCGAGTACGATGCAGGAGATGGATTAGAACTTCACTGGGAGTTCGATGAAGAGCGTGGTCGTTACTATGTATCGTATCCCGACGATCAGTAGTGGTTCCTACTAGGGGCGATCAGGACTTGTGTTTGTGGTATCTTTTCACGTTTGGATTACGTCCGTAGTCGGACCCTGTGTTATTTGGATGAATGTATGCTATTGTTTTCATTGTGTGACGTGGAGAGTGTAAGCCATCTATTTACTCTTTCATCCCTGATCTTTTACATGAGTTGTGCAAAGATACCACGCTTGCGATCATTCCAGAATGCGCTTATGTCTCTATGTCGTGCCTCGACACGTAGGAGATATAGCCACATCCTCGGCATTACAAGTTGGTATTCAGAGCCTTCTCCGACCTAGGAGCCCCCTGATTGATCGAACCACTGACGGTTGAGTCTAGGCACACACACAAAATGTTTTGAGCCCTATATATATATATATATATATATATATATATATATATATATATATATATATATATATATATATATATATATATATATATATCAGAGAGTAGGATTTCTTTTTACTCCTCATCCTCTTTGTCGCTCTGGTGAGGACTCCTGACGTTGTTTTATCTTCACTATTCTCATAATTTTACCCAAAAAAAATTAGGATCACGCGGGTATTGTTTGGATTGTTCCGATATCTTTGTGACGAGAACATTGTTCTTGGTGCCTCCTGTCATTTAGGGGTTGTGGCAGTATCCCGGGGATTTGAGCTTCGAGGTGTTGTTGTCACAAATGTATCGTGGCAGTTCTAGAATACCAGAGGCGGTCGACATCGAAAACTCTTCTATGCATGTCTGGTGGTGAGATAACCCCGACATCACCCAATACTAGGGAGATAGTACGAAGTATTGCCACAGCTAGTATAGCGGATGCATTTCGAAGGTCCGAGGTAAACGATTTCCGAAGATGACTGGTTATGTGTTGACGGATGGATACAGCTGGATGTAGGTTTAGAGTTGAGTGCGCGGTGCTTCCCCTGTATCCCTAACACCAGATTGCATAACCGGAAAGCTTCGAGAATTAATAGGTGGGTTTCAAGTAGCTCGTAGGTAATCTTCCAACGGGTGCATGGTGATACGTCTCCAACGTATCTATAATTTTTTATTGTTCCATGCTATTATATTATCCTTCTAGGATGTTTTATGGGCTTTATTATACACTTTTATATGATTTTTGGGACTAACCTATTAACCTAGAGCCCAGTGCCAGTTTCTATTTTTTCCTTGTTTTTGAGTTTTACAGAAAGGGAATATCAAACGGAGTCCAATTGACGTACCAATTTTTGATGATTTTTTCTGGACCAAAAGAAGCCCCCGAAGTAAAAGAGTTGGGCCAGGAGAGCCACGGGCTGCCCACAAAGGTGGGGGGCGCGCCCTCCTATCTCGTGGACGGCCCGGAGGGCCCCCTGACTTGTGCCCTATGCCAAAAAATCCTATAAATACTGAAACATTCGGAAATTAACCTATATCGGGAGTTCCGCCGTCGAAAGCCTCTGTAGCCACCAAAAACCAATCTAGACCCCGTTCCGGCACCCTGCCGGAGGGGGGAACCCTCACCGGCGGCTATCTTCATCATCCCGGCGCTCTCCGTGACGAGGAGGGAGTAGTCCACCCTCGGGGCTGAGGGTATGTACCAGTAGCTATGTGTTTGATCTCTCTCTCTCGTGTTCTTGAGATGGCACGATCTTGATGTATCGTGAGCTTTGCTATTTTAGTTGGATCTTATGATGCTTCTCCCCCTCTACTCTCTTGTAATGGATTGAGTTTTCCCTTTGAAGTTATCTTATCGGATTAAGTCTTTAAGGATTTGAGAACACTTGATGTATGTCTTGCACGTGCTTATCTGTGGTGACAATGGGATATCATGTGATCCACTTGATGTATATTTTGGTGATCAACTTGTGGGTTCCGTGACCTTGGTAATCTATGCATAGGGGTTGGCACACATTTTCGTCTTGACTTTCCGGTAGAAACTTTGGGGCACTCTTTGAAGTTCTTTTGTGTTGGTTGAATAGATGAATCTGAGATTGTGTGATGCATATCGTATAATCATGCCCACGGATACTTGAGGTGACAATGGAGTATCTAGGTGACATTAGGGTTTTGGTTGATTTGTATCTTAAGGTGTTATTCTAGTACGAACTCTATGATAGATTGAACGTTACTACATACTCTTGAATAGATCGATCAGAAAGAATAACTTTGAGGTGGTTTCATACCCTACCATAATCTCTTCGTTCGATCTCCGCTATTAGTGACTTTGGAGTGACTCTTTGTTGCATATTTAGGGCTAGTAATATGATCCAATTATGTTATCCTTGTTGAGAGAACTTGCAACCCTAGGCCTTGTTTCATATCATTGCAACACCGTTTATGCTCACGTTTACCACTTGCTACCTTGCTGTTTTTATATTTACTTATTACAAAAACCTATATCTACCATCCATATTGCACTTGTATCACCATCTCTTCGCCGAACTAGTGCACCTATACAATTTACCATTGTATTGGGTGTGTTGGGGACACAAGAGACTCTTTGTTATTTGGTTGCAGGGTTGTTTGAGAGAGACCATCTTCATCCTACGCCTCCCACAGATTGATAAACCTTAGGTCATCCACTTGAGGGAAATTTGCTACTGTCTCACAAACCTCTGCAATTGGAGGCCCAACAACGTCTACAAGAAGAAGGGTGCGTAGTAGACATCAAGCTCTTTTCTGGCGCCGTTGCCGGGGAGGTGAGTGCTTGAAGGTATATCTTTAGATCTTGCAATCGAATCTTTTTGTTTCTTGTTTTATCACTAGTTTAGTTTATAAAAGAAAACTACAAAAATATGGAATTAAGGTTACCTCATATGCTTCATCTTTTTAATATCTTTCGTGAAAATGATGGGAAGGAAAATTGTGCTCAAGTACTAGAAAATTAATTACATAGAATGCTTGGCATAAAATATGTGCATGATGAGCGTGATTGCAATGTTGTTAGTATGAATTCTTTGAATACCCATGATGCTAATGATATGCAAAGCCACAAGCTTGGGGATGCTATGTTTGATGAAGATGATATTTTTAGTCCCCCAAGATTTCATGAGCAAACTTATTTTGATGAAAGCATGCCTCCTATTTATGATGATTATATTGATGAAAGTGGATTTGGAGAGGTCATCACTTCATTTAGTGATAAATCCACTATTTCAGAAGAGGTTCCAATTGATTATGATAACAAAGTTACTATTTATGATGATTATTGTGATGACACGTATGCTATAAAGAATAAAGATAACCATGAAACTTGTCATCATGATTTTAGTTTTCAATTGGATTATGCTTCACATGATAGTTTTTTTGTTGAGTTTGCTCCCACTACTATGAACGAGAAGAATTTTGCTTATGTGGAGAGTAGTAAAATTTCTATGCAAGTAGATCATGAAAAGAATGCTTTATGTGCTGGTTATATTGTTGAATTCATTCATGATGCTACTGAAAATTATTATGAGAGAGGAAAATATGTTTCTACCTATTGCAATAATATCAAGTTTCCTCTCTATGTGCTTGAAGTTTTGAAGCTATGCTTGTTTTGCCTTCCTATGCTAGTTGATTATTGTTCCCATAAGTTGTTTGCTCACAAAATCCCTATGCATAATAAGTGGGTTAGACTTAAATGTGCTATTCATATGCTTCATGATGCTCCCGTTATGTTTCAATTCTTATCTTTTATGTGAGCATCATTATGCCTAGCTAGGGGCGTTAAACGATAGCGCTTGTTGGGAGGAAACCCAATTTTATATTTTTTGTTTTTGCTTCTGTTTAGGAATAAATATTTCATCTAGCTTCTGTTTAGATGTGGTTTTGTGTTTAATTAGTGTTTGTGCCAAGTAGAACCTTTGGGAAGACTTGTGTGAAGTTTATATGATCTTGCTGTGAAAAACAGACTCGTTAGTGCTCGCTAGAATGGTCATCAGATTTTACTGGAGCGTGCTATTTAGTTAATTCTTTTTGCAGATGATTAATAGACAAATTCCTCATGTTTACCAATTTAGTTTGAATTTTTTGGAGTTACAGAAGTATGCAAAACCTGCAGATTACTACAGACTGTTCTGTTTTTGACAGATTCTGTTTTTCGTGTGTTGTTTGCTTATTTCAATGCATCTATGAGTAGTATTGGGAAGTATGAACCATAGAGAAGCTGGAATACAGTAGGTTTAACACAAATATAAACAAATAATGAATTCATTGCAGTACCTTTGAGTAGTGGTTTGCTTTCTTATACTAACGGAGTTCACGAGTTTTTGTCTAAGTTTTGTGTTGTGAAGTTTTCAAGTTTTGAGTATTGCTTTGATGGACTATGGAACAAAGAGTGGCAAGAGCCTAAGCTTGGGGATGCCCAAGGCACCCCAAGGTAAAATTGAAGGACAACCAAAAGCCTAAGCTTGGGGATGCCCCGGGAAGGCATCCCCTCTTTCGTCTTCATCTATCGGTAACTATACTCGGAGCTATATTTTTATTCACCACATGATATGTGTTTTGCTTGGAGCGTCAATTTAGTTTATTTTGTTTTGCTTGCTGTTTGAATAATATCCCAAGATCTGAAGTTCTTAAATGTTAGAGAGTCTTCACATAGTTACATAATTATTCAACCACTCTATATGCTTCACTTATATCTTTTGAGTTGAATAGTTTTTGCTCTAGTGCTTCACTTATATCTTTTAGAGCACGGTGGTGATAATATTTTGAAGAAATTGTTGAACTCTCATGCTTCACTTGTACCCTTTTGAGAGTCTATTAAAACAGCATGGTAATGTGCTTAGGCTATAAAACTAGCCTTCACATGATATGCATCCAATATCAATGTAGTAAAAACTTTCACACTAAGTGCATTGAATATAATGAGATGTTGGATGTTTGATAATTGTTTTGAGATATGAGGATAGTGATATTAGAGTCATGCTAGTGGAGTTATTATGAAATTGATAAATACTTGTGTTAAGGTTAGTGATTCCCGTAGCATGCACGTATGGTGAACCGCTATGTGACGAAGTTAGAGCATGAGGTATTTGTAAAGTGCCAACCTTTGTGTGGAGGTCGGGGGCGCGCGATGGTTAACTCCTACCAACCTCCCCCCTAGGAGCATGCGTTGATTGCTTTGTTTTGATGACTTGTAGATTTTTGCAATAAGTATATGGGTTCTTATGACTAATGTTGAGTTCATGGATTATACGCACTCTCACCCTTCCACCATTGCTAGCCTCTCTTGTACCGCGCAACTTTCGCCGGTGCCATAAACCCACTATATATCCTTCCTCAAAACAACCACCATATTATTCCTCAAAACAGACACCATACCTACCTATCATGGCATTTCCATAGCCATTCCGAGATATATTACCATGCAACTTTCCACCTTTCCGTTCTTATGACACGCATCATATTGTCATATTGCCATGCATGTTCATGTAATTGACATCGTATTTGTGGCAAGGCCACCATGCATAACTTTTCATACATGTCATTCTTGTTTCATTGCACATACCGGTACACCACCGGAGGCATTCATATAGAGTCATACTTTGTTGTAGTATCGAGTTGTAATATCGAGTTGTAATGAAAGTGTGATGATTATCATTATTAGAGCATTGTCCCATGGGAGGAAAGGCTAAATCAATAAAGCCCCTCCGCAAAAAAAGAGAAAAAAAGGGAAAGGCCAAAGAAAAAAAAAGGCCCAAAAAAAGAATAGAAAAGGGGACAATTGCTACTATCTTTTTCCGCATTTGTGCTTCAAAGTAGCACCATGTTCTTCATGATAGAGAATCTCATGTTCAGTCACTTTCATATACTACTGGGAATTTTCATTATAGAACTTGGCTTGTATATTCCAACGATGGGCTTCCTCAAATGACATAGGTCATCATGAGCAAGCAAGTTGGATGCACACCCACTTAGTTTCTTTTGTTGAGCTTTCATACATTTTTAGCTCTAGTGCATCTGTTGCATGGCAATCCCTACTCACTCACATTGATATCTATTGATGGGCATCTCCATAGCCCATTGATACGCCTAGTCGATGTGAGACTATCTTCCTCCGTTTTGTCTTCTCCACAACCACCTCTCTATTCCACCCATAGTGCTATGTCCATGGCTCGCGCTCATGTATTGCGTGAAAGTTGAAAGGTTTGAAAGAATAGAGTATGAAAACAAGTGCTTGGCTGAAATCGGGGTTGTGCATGATATGAATATTTTGTGTGATGAAGAGGGAGCATAGCCAGACTATATGATTTTGTAGGGATAACTTTCTTTAGTCATAGTATTTTGAGAAGACATGATTGCCTTGTTAGTATACTTGAAATATTATTATTTCTTATGTCAATATAGACTTTTGCCTTGAATCTTTCAGATCTGAACATTCATGCCACAATTAAGAGAATTACATTGAAAACTATGTTGGTTAGCATTCCACATTAAAATTTCTGTTTTTATCATTTACCTACTCGAGGACGAGCAGGAATTAAGCTTGGGGATGCTTGATACGTCTCCAACGTATCTATAATTTTTTATTGTTCCATGCTATTATATCATCCTTCTAGGATGTTTTATGGGCTTTATTATACACTTTTATATGATTTTTGGGACTAACCTATTAACCTAGAGCCCAGTGCCAGTTTCTGTTTTTTCCTTGTTTTTGAGTTTTACAGAAAAGGAATATCAAATGGAGTCCAATTGACGTGCCAATTTTTGATGATTTTTTCTGGACCAAAAGAAGCCCCCGAAGTAAAAGAGTTGGGCCAGGAGATCCACGGGCTGCCCACGAGGGTTGGGGCGCGCCCTGGGCAGGGGGCACACCCTCCTATCTCGTGGACGGCCCGGAGGGCCCCCTGACTTGTGCCCTACACCAAAAGATCCTATAAATACTGAAACCTTCGGAAATTAACCTAGATCGGGAGTTCCACCGCCGAAAGCCTCTGTAGCCACCAAAAACCAATCTAGACCCTATTCCGGCACCCTGCCAGAGGGGGGAACCCTCATCGGTGGCTATCTTCATCATCCCGACGCTCTCCATGACGAGGAGGGAGTAGTCCACCCTCGGGGCTGAGGGTATGTACTAGTAGCTATGTGTTTGATCTCTCTCTCTCTCTCTCTCTCTCTCTCTCTCTCTCTCTCTCTCTCTCGTGTTCTTGAGATGGCACGATCTTGATGTATCGCGAGCTTTGCTATTTTAGTTGGATCTTATGATGCTTCTCCCCCTCTACTCTCTTGTAATGGATTGAGTTTTCCCTTTGAAGTTATCTTATTGGATTGAGTCTTTAAGGATTTGAGAACACTTGATGTATGTCTTGCACGTGCTTATCTGTGGTGACAATGGGATATCATGTGATCCACTTGATGTATGTTTTGGTGATCAACTTGCGGGTTCCGTGACCTTGGGAATATATGCATAGGGGTTGGCACACATTTTCGTCTTGACTTTCCGGTAGAAACTTTGGGGCACTCTTTGAAGTTCTTTTGTGTTGGTTGAATAGATGAATCTGAGATTGTGTGATGCATATCGTATAATCATGCCCACGGATACTTGAGGTGACAATGGAGTATCTAGGTGACATTAGGGTTTTGGTTGGTTTGTATCTTAAGGTGTTATTCTAGTACGAACTCTATGATAGATTGAACGTTACTACGGACTCTTGAATAGATTGATCAGAAAGAATAACTTTGAGGTGGTTTCGTACCCTACCATAATTTGTTCGTTCGTTCTCCGCTATTAGTGACTTTGGAGTGACTCTTTGTTGCATGTTGAGGCTAGTAATATGATCCAATTATGTTATCCTTGTTGAGAGAACTTGCACTAGTGAAAGTATGAACCCTAGGCCTTGTTCCTATCATTGAAACACCGTTTATGCTCATGTTTACCACTTGCTACCTTGCTGTTTTTATATTTACTTATTACAAAAACCTATATCTACCATCCATATTGTACTTGTATCACCATCTCTTCGCCGAACTAGTGCACCTATACAATTTACCATTGTATTGGGTGTGTTGGGGACACAAGAGACTCTTTGTTATTTGGTTGCAGGGTTGCTTGAGAGAGACCATCTTCATCCTACGCCTCTCACGGATTGATAAACCTTAGGTCATCCACTTAAGGGAAATTTGCTACTGTCCTACAAACCTATGCACTTGGAGGCCCAACAACGTCTACAAGAAGAAGGGTGCATAGTAGACATCACATGGTATGTGGTTTGGGGTTCAACAACTAGTGAAGAGGTCTCATGGGCGCCGTTCCAATTGGGAGTTGCATCCTAAAGGATCACTGGCTATGCTAATCCGGGGATTGCAAGGCCCTTTGTAACACATGCCATGGGGCATTCAGCACGAACATGCGGGATGAAACCTCTATTATGTATTTGTTCCATCTGTACCTTGTTGTTTTTATTCTATCATTTTGTTCTCCCAAGTGGCTTCTCGTCAAGTTGTTGTACCATTAAGCTATGGAATTCATTCATTCAATTTTGTTCGGATGTTCATTGTGAAGACTATATGTTGCAAATATCTAGCCGTTGATTCAGCTTATCTATTATTTGCTTCAATGGCTAACGGTTGTCATCATCTTCAGGATGGCACCTAAGAAAGTTCCCAACCAGAACCCAGAGGGTGAAGAAGAGTGTCCTCCTTCCCCTCCTCCTCCGTCTGAGGCATGGAGAGCGATTATGCAGGCAACCAATCAGAACACTCAGATGCTCATGCAGATGACACAGAGTTTCCAAGCCAGTCAAGCAAATCAAGGCAATCAAGGGAACCAAGGCCAAGGAAATCTGTTCAATCAACCTCACTTTGCGACTCTGAACCAATTCCTGGCAAATCAACCAAAGTCTTTTAGTTACTGTGTTGATCCGCTAGATGTTGAAGATTGGATCACAGACATCAAGAAGCATTTTGAGTGCAGTAACGTCAGACCTGAGGATTATGTCAAGTTTGCCACTTTCCAATTCAAAGATCAAGATGCGGATTGGTGGCAACAATACAAAGACTCCAGAGCGGGTCGTGAGATCTCGTGGACTGACTTCTGCCGTGATTTTCGTTCTCATCACATTCCTACCAGTGTCATTGAAGGCATGCGTGAGAAATTCTGCAATCTGAAGCAAGGCACCATGTCTGTCTACTAATACAATGTCAAGTTCCAGAATCTTGCCCGTTATGCGAAGTAAGACATCCCCGATGCCAAGTGCAAAACCTACCAGTTCCGAGGTGGTCTGAAAGATGAACTCCTACTTGCACTCACTTTGTTCGAGCCAAATGAATTTGATCAATTCTACAACATGGCTATCAAGCAAGAGGCAGCTCAGCTCAAGTGTGAAGCTTCCAAAAAGAGGATAAGATATGATGTTCACTCCTCCTCTTCCTCTCAAGTGGTTGCCAAGCAACAAAAGTTCTGGCTACCGCCTCCTCCAGTGCTCCGTCCTCCAAGCAACAACAAGCGCTCAGGTGGTCGTGGATTCTCCCACCCACCCAACCCAAGCAACCAGTCCAAGTCTCAGTTCCAAGCTCCAAGACCAAGCGGTCCTTATCATCGGCCACTTTCAGAGGTTACATGCAACAAGTGTGGTCAGAAGGGTCACTATGCAAACAAGTGTCGCAACCAAATGTGCCTTCCGCCTCCTCCACCTGTCAGCAATGCTATTGTCAAGCACAATCCCAAGCATGCAAGAGTGAACCTGATGAATGCAACTCAAGCAGAGGATTCTTCTGATGTGATAATTGGTAATCTTTCGGTTAACTCAATTCCTGCAAAAGTCCTGTTTGATTCGGGTGCATCGCTTTCTTTCATTTCAAGACCATTTGTTGCTAAGCATGAATTCGTCATTCAAGTGTTGCCAAAACCATTGAATATTATTTCTCCCGGATTGCAAATGTCCTCTCGAGTGCATATTCCGGATATCTCTATTCATATGGGTGATTACAATTTTCTGGTTTCTCTGGTTGTTCTTGGTAATTCCGACATTGATCTTATTCTTGGGATGGATTGGATCTTTAAGCATAATGCAAATATTGATTGTGCAAACAAGGAAGTCAAGCTAACTCATCCTTCCGAAGAAGCGATTATCTTCGCAGCTTGAGATAACACAATCAGTCTATTCTCTATCAATGACAAGGGCGAGATTAATGTCATATCCCAGATTCTAGTGGTTTGTGAATATGAGGATGTATTTCCTGAAGAGCTTCCAGGCATGCCTCCCAACCGTCCAGTTGAATTCGTCATTGAACTTGAACCTGGTACCGAGCCGGCCTGTCGGCGTCCGTACAAATTGATGAGTTGAAGTAATTGAAGAAACAACTCGATGAGCAAGAACGAATGGGTCTCATAAGACCAAGTACTTCTCCTTGGGGTTGTGGTGTTCTTTTGGTCAAGAAGAAGGATGGTACGGAACGTTTGTGCGTTGATTACCGACCATTGAACAAGAAAACAATAAAGAATAAGTACCCGCTCCCCAACATCAATGAATTGTTTGAGCAGCTCAAAGGAGCCAAGGTTTTCTTGAAGCTTGATCTCCGGATGGGTTGCCATCAGATTTGTATCCGTGAAGAGGATATTCCCAAGACCGCATTAAGGACGAGTTATGGCTCCTATGAATACACGGTCATGTCTTTCGGACTTGCAAATGCTCCACCCACCTTCTCTCGGATGATGCACTTCATATTCAACCCCTACACCAATGAATTTGTGCTCATGTACCTAGATGATATCTTATTCTCGAAGAATGAAGTAGACCACGCCAAGCACCTCCGTTTGGTTCTCGACAGGCTCCGTGAGCACCGCTTTTATGCGAAGTTCTCCAAATGTGAATTTCGGCTTGATAAAGTCCTCTATCTTGACCATATTATCTCTGCCGAGGGCATTTCTGTTAACCCCGATAAGGTTGAAACTATTGTCAACTGGGAACCTCCTCAGAACGTCAAACAACTCTGAAGTTTCCTCGGTCTCGCAAGCTATTGCAGAAGGTTCGTTGAGAACTTCTCCAAGATTGCCAAGCCTCTTTCCAACCTGTTGCAGAAGAATGTCAAGTACTCGTGGACTCCTGATTGTGATGTGGCATTCAAGACCCTCAAAGAGAAGCTCATTTCTACTCTGGTTCTTACTCCTCCGGATGAGTCCAAGCCTTATGAAGTGTTCTGTGATGCTTCATTGCAAGGTCTTGGCGGTGTTCTCATGCAAGACAAGAAGATAGTTGCATACACTTCACGTCAGCTTAAACCAAATGAGAAGAATTACCCCACACATGATCTTGAGCTAGAGGTAGTTGTTCATGCCTTGATCACGTGGAGACACCTTCTGTTGGGCAGAAAAGTGGACATCTTCAGGGATCACAAGAGCCTGAAGTACGGGGCTATTTGGTCTGAGACTAAGTTTGCCAAAGGTTGCCACATCTAAGGTTAGGCAAGTTTGACCAACTTAGGTGTGTGTTTGGTTCAAGCCACATCTTTGGCAAACCACACTAGGGTCCCACATCACATACACTCAAAAAGTGTGGCAAGATTCCCTTAGGCTTGCCAACTTGTGGCTCTCATTTTAAATAACTAACCTTAGGCAAGTTTGGCAACATTGTATGGCAAAGTGTGGCACTCCTAGGCCTAAACCCAAACACCCCTACATCTTCACCCAGCAAAACCTTAACCTCCGCCAGACTCATTGGGTTGAAATGATTCAAGAGTACGATCCAAGCATTGAGTATGCTCCTGGCAAGGCCAATGTCATTGCAGATGCCTTGAGCAGAAGGGCTTACTGCAACAGTCTCCTCATCAAACCGTTCTAACCTGAACTTTGTGAGTCATTCAGGAAGCTCAACCTCCAAGTTGTTCTGCAAGGATTTCTTGCCAACCTTCAAGTTGCACCTACCTTGGAAGATCAAATCCGTGAGGCCCAACTCGGTGATGATATGGTGCAGAAGGTGAAACATGGTATTGCTAAGGGTACTCCCAAGTACAAGTGCTATCGCATTGATGACAGAGACACTTTGTTCTTTGAGGACAGAATTATGGTTCCCAAAGGTGATCTCAGGAAGCTCATAATGAACGAAGCACATGACTCACTCCTCTCGATACATCCAGGAAGCTCGAAGATGTACCATGACCTCCAGCAATCCTATTGGTGGACTCGCATGAAAAGAGAGATTGCTCAATTCGTGAACGAGTGTGATGTCTGCAGAAGAGTGAAGGCAGAACATCAACGTCCAGCCGGACTCCTTCAACCTCTACATATTTCCGAGTGGAAATTCGATCACATTGAGATGGATTTTGTCACCGGCTTTCCCAAGTCCAAGCGAGGGAATGATGCTATCTTTGTGGTGATTGACAAGCTCACTAAAGTGGCTCATTTTCTTCCAGTCGAAGAATCCATCAACGCGGCACAACTGGCAGAGCTGTACACCTCCAGAATTGTCTCTTTGCATGGTATCCCTCAAGTAATCTCCTCAGATCATGGAAGCTTGTTCACTTCCAAATTCTGGGATTCCTCGCTTCAGCACAACTTTTCACCCTCAGACTAGTGGTCAAGTCGAAAGAGTGAACCAATTCTTGAAGATATGCTTAGAGTTTGTGTAATCTCCTTCGGTATGAAATGGGAAGATTGCCTTCCGTTTGTCGAATTCTCCTACAACAACAGCTTCCAAGCAAGTGCAAGCAAAGCTCCGTTTGAAATTCTGTATGGCAGAAAGTGTCGTACCCCTCTAAACTGGTCCGAGACTGGTGAACGTCAACTCCTTGGAAATGATTTGATCTCAAAGGCCGAAGAAATGTGCAAAGTCATATGTGAGAATCTCAAGGCCGCGCAATCGCGCCAAAAGAGCTACTATGGCGGCAAGCATCGTGACTTGGCTTTCGACATTGGAGATCATGTCTATCTCCGTGTTTCTCCTATGAAGGGCACTCAGAGGTTCGGCATCAAGGGCAAGCTTGCTCCAAGATACGTGGGCCCTTTCATGATTCTTGGCAAGAGAGGCGATCTAGCCAACCAACTCGAGCTTCCCTCCAACTTTGCAAATGTGCACGATGTGTTTCACGTGTCACAACTCCGCAAGTGCTTCAAGACGCCTGAATGCACCATTCCTTTCGAAGAGATTGATCTTCATCAAGACTTGTCTTATCATGAGCACCCCGTTGCTATCCTTGAAGAAACTGAGCGCAAGACCCGCAACAAGTCCATCAAATTCTTGAAAGTGAAGTGGTCACACCGTACCAACCGAGAAGCTACATGGGAATGAGAAGATCATCTCCGTTCCAGTATCCCGCTTTCTTTCAGTCCTAGATCTAGGGAGGAGATCTTTTTGTAGTGGAGGAGAGTTTGTAACACCCCGGCTGTAACAATTCCCAATATTGCAATATATGCATCGTTGACTTAATCAATTCCATTTTGGGCTCTTCCTTCATTTCGGTTCTTTGTTTTTTCCTTGTGCGTGTGTTGCATGTCACCATGTCATTTTCTTTATGTGCATTGCATTGGCATAGTCTCATTCGCATCCGTGAGTAGTTGCATTGTCTCCGTCGTCTCCGTTGTCCATTTTGGATTCCGACACTCACACACGTGCCCGTCGCACCTCTCAAGCCTTTGTTTCGTGAGTGGGTTAAAAACATCCTCGGAATGGGCCGAGACTTGTCAAGTGGTCTTGGTATATCACCGGTAGACCAATTGTCAAGTTTTGTCTCGTTTCGAGGTCGTTTGATACTCCAAAGGTTAACCACGTGGGCCGAAAAACCCCTATCTCTTTTGGCCCAGCACCCCTCCACAAAATCCCACAAGCCCATTCCAACCACCTACATCCTCTCAGTCGTTGGATCGTGATCGTGTGGGCGAAAACCGCACCTCATTTGGACACTCCTAGCTCCCTCTACCTATAAAAATGCCCATCTCCCCCGAAATCCGGATCAAACCCTAGTTCTTCCTATTTTTCCGTGCCCCCGCAGCTCGTGCACGCGCCAGACACATCCGCGCCGGACGCGTCTGCCGCCGCCCCCTCGGCCAACCAGAGGGCGACATGTGTCACCCGGCGGCCTCCCTCTCTCTCCCGCGCCACCGGCTCGCCGGGCCCGGGCGGGGCCCTCCCGGCCAACGCGACCCCGCCGCCCTCCGCCTTCACGCCCTGCTGCCGGCCCCGCGGGCCGCGCGCCCGCAACGCCGCCGCCGTGCCACACTCCGCCGCTGGCGAGCCCGCAACACCGCCGCCGCCGCCGACTGCCCTGTCGCCGCCTTCGTCCTCCGCCACCGCGTGCGCCGTGCCACTTCTTCGCCGCTCCACCGGTCGTCGCAAGCCGCCGGTCCCGCGCCTCCAAGCGCTCCCGCCGTCCATCTCCTCCCTCCGGCCGCCGCCGCCACCAACTCCGGCGACTTCTCCGGCGAGCCACCGCCGCCTCGTCCCGATCTGGTCAGCTGGACCAGATCCACCAAGCCCAACATCCAAACGCGCCTCCCCGTCCTGGATCTCGCCGTCCAGCTCTGATCCATCCCGAGTTGACTTTTTCGGAGGGGTAAAAATTCCACTAAGTTTCGGATCTGTTTAAATTTCTTACCTCCTTAATCATGTGGTAACTTTGTGCTCGGTGCTCCATTTTGCGCATATGATATATCGAAATGTTCGTCTCGAAGTGATCTACATGTTAGCATCAGATTCATGCATGTTAGGATTTATCTAGAAGTCTTAATCTTCATGGCAAGACTGCTTCGTGATGTTACTATTTCAGCACTAGTTGTCTGTTATCAATTTGTTCGCATGTTTGTGAGGTCACAACTTGGTGCATGTTGATCCAAATGGAGTGTATGATATGTCAAAATGTTCGTCTTGTGATGCTATTCATGATGGATGCATTTTAGAATTTGCATACATGTTAGGTTGCATTATGCCATGTTTAACCCTGTTGCAAAAATGCATGTGGCTGATAAGTTTCTGAAATTGTTATGAGATGATGTTTTGTCTTGTTTGTGTATTTTGATCCATGTGTCATATGAGCTAGGTGTCAACATGAGTTTTGCTCTTTGGAATGTGCTCTACATGATAGATTTATTTTCATGCCATGATATGTCTTGAGATGAGTGCAACAACCTTGTTAACAAGTCATAGTGATGTTAAATTTCTGCTAAGGTTGAATCTGTTAATTTTTATGCCATGTTTCCATGAGGCTACCGTCGTTGTTGTGCATGGTTAGAGTTGTCTAGTGGGTGTTCCTTGATGTATATGATATGCTCTAGATATCCATGCTCTTTTTTACCATGATGCCATGTCATAGCTTGTTCTTTTGAGGCCCTCTAGTTGCTTCAAAATGTTTTCTGTCAGCATGCCCAGATTTTGCTAAGTCTGGATAAACTTTTTCACATTTGCCATGTTGTTTGAGACATGTTCTACTATGTTGTAGAAGTAGCCATGTGGTTATTCTTGAATAGCATGTTATGTAATGTTATTGCCATGCCTTTTGCTTGCATGATGACTTGCTGTAGCTTGTTGTTTTTCATGCTCTCAAGTTGTTATAAAATGTTTCTGTCAGCCTGTTATCAGCAAGTTCAGTTTTGCCATGTGAATAGCTAGTGTTCTATGCATCCTATGACCATGTTCTTGCCATGAGTAGCTTCACAAACATGTCTTCTTGCTGTTGGTTATATTCACATGCCATGCTATGCTTTGGGATGAGTTGCACAAGCTTGCAAACATGCCTATTTGTCTTTGTTGTTGCATGCCCTGTAATTATCACTAAGTCTGAGAAATCGATAAACTTATTGCATCTTGCCATGCTTGTTGAATTGTGTTCTAGTAAGTTTTTGGGTGTGCTCTAAGTTCATGCTTGTTAAGAATCATGTCTAGTTCACATCAATGCCTTTTGTATTCATGTTTGGGTGCTATAGCATAATTATATCTTGCTCCTAAGATGCAATGTTGTTGTTAACTGCAGTTTTGCATTGCATCTTGTTTTGCTTGTCATTTGCAAACCGTGCATCCGTTTCCCATGATCTTTATATCGATTTCGACTGAAATCTTTCAATCTATCCAGTGGCTTGCTTGGTTGACCAAGATGAAGCCATTTCCATCATCTTCTCCTTTAGGTTTGAGAGCATCCTCATGTATACGCACATCATACTTGCATTCCGTGACATGTCTTGCATCATGTTGATTGTGCATTGCACCGTGATTGATCTTGTACCGTTGTTGTGCTCTTGTGTTGGGTATAGCCGGGAGCCGATACCGAGTCCGAGGATCTCGTCGAGACTTAGTTTGAGGAGCCATCTTACCATCCCACCGACGACTTACCAGGCAAGATGACCATTCCCCGATATCACCTCTATCTTTTCCTATGCTAGTTGTCTCGCTCTTTAGCTATGCCTCGATGTCTATTCATGTTTTTCAGCCTCCTATTGTTGCCATGAAACACTCTAACCGCCTTCCTAGCAAACTGTTGATTGGCAAAGTACGCTTTTGCTCAGCCCCTCTTATAGCGTTGATAGTTGCAGGTGAAGTTTTCGAAGATTGCTCCACGTTCGGACTTGTTTATTCGGATAACACAATATATATATTAATCAAATTAATGCACATGTATATTGGTAATGGGTGGAAGGCTTGGCCTTCTGCTTGGTGTTTTGTTCCACTCATGCCATCTTAGGACCCGATAAACCGGTGTTATGTTCCTTGATATTGCGTTCCTAACACGGTTGGGGTTTATGGGACCCCCTTGATAATTCACACTGCTTAAAGCTTTTCCAGCAAGGCCCAACATTGGTACTACATTTGCCTAACAACTAAAATTTGCATAGGGACTAGCTACCCTGAGGTCTTAATTAACAACCCCGGGCCAGTGCTCCTCATGAGTGTTGATCCAAACTAGAGCCACTTGCGGTGCCACCCAGTTTCTGCGGTCTTTGGTTGCCGTACCTACTGCTCATCCGGTTGTGGCCTGAGATGAGATGCGTGCAGTTACTATCAGGGTGTCGGCACGCCGGGAGGTCTTGCTGGATTAGTTTACCTTTGTCGAAATATTTTGAGCACGGGATTCCGAGAATACTCGGGTCTTCCCACTTTGGAGTTGCGACTCCGCAGATCGTGAGCTTGTGATGGGCTAAGTTGGGACACCCCTGCAGGGTTTGAACTTTCGAAAGCCGTACCCGCGGTTATGTGGCAGATGGGAATTTGTTAATATCCGGTTGTAGATAACTTGACACCACATCCTTAAGAATACACTACCTGTGTGAGTAACCGTGATGGTCTCTTTCCGAAGGGCTTCGGGAAGTGAACACGGTGGGGTTATGTATGAACGTGAAGTAGCTAGGATCACTTAGTGATCATCTTGGCGACCGTTGGCACATATTCTCATCTCGCTCTGAATTCGTAAGCTAGTTGCTTAGTGCTTGCTGCAAACATTTTATTACCTCTCCACACCTAAAGGCTTTGTTAGTTTTCATACCCGGGAATGGGATTGTTGAGTCCTTATGGCTCACAGATTACTACACACACCAGATGCAGGTACAGCCGAGTACGATGCAGGAGATGGATCAGAACTTCACTAGGAGTTCGATGAAGAGCCTGGTCGTTACTATGTATCATATCCCGACGATCGGTAGTGGTTCCTACTAGGGGCGATCAGGACTTGTGTTTGTGGTATCTTTTCTCGTTTGGATTTTGTCCGTAGTCAGACCCTGTGTTATTTGGATGAATGTATGCTATTGTTTTTATTGTGTGACGTGGCGAGGGTAAGCCATCTATTTACACTTTCATCACTGATCTTTTACATGAGTTGTGCAAAGATACCACGCTTGCGATCATTCCAGAATGCGCTTATGTCTCTAAGTTGTGCCTCGACACGTAGGAGATATAGTCGCATCTTGGGCATTACACTATTCCTATTTATTTAGTGGTTATTCATGCCTACACTGTAATTAATACAAATTATAGTTTGAGTAATTTTGTAAAGTACGAGATACATTTCTCCACTCACCATCTACCTTGGTTGATGAGATTTTATATTTAAGCTCTATAAACCAAAAAGGAGGGAGTAAGTAGTTTTTCTCAAAATGATAAGTGTCACACATGTGGCACAAAGCAATTCGGTTCTGACTTTTTTTACAACTAAAGTTACCATTCAAAAAGAAGGAACAAACCTAAAAAATATATTAAAGCTTGCCATCCGAAAAGAAAGTTGCCATCTTAACAACTCAAGTTGGCATACCCGCGTTACCAAACTTGCCATAAAAAATGTTCGAAGTTGCCTTGTGTTCATGCCACATGTCGGAGATATTGACCATGGGTACCCTCGGCGCCTACCCTTGGTATTTTAAGAAGAATAACAGCCGCTTGGTCTACTGCGGCCCGTCTGCTCCTCGAGCCGCCTCCTAGGGTGGCCTGCCCTAGGAGCCGGCTGCCAGCAGGAGGCAGGAACCCAACAGACGGCAAGACCAAGCACCACCAGCCAGCAGACGGCCCCACACTCCTCCCTCAGGGGACACGCTGAGGAGGGTCCCGGCGTGGCGGGGGCATGGCTACAGGAGAACGTGTCCTTAGAAGATCTATAGGGGCGTGGCTACAGTGACCATGTACTTTGGGAATATCTCCTAAAGCGGCGGATCGCTGTAGCCACGAGGCTCGTGACCAAGCAGCGGTCAGAGGAGGCCATGATCCCACTACCCACAAACGGCAGGGCCAGCAGGCGGCAGGCCCCATCGGTCAGCGAGCAAGCTCAAGAACAAACCGCCTCTGGCAGGCGGCCGGAGGAGACGGCCGTCTGGTAGCAGACGGCACCCCCCGCCCTAGAAGCCCGAGCCTCATCAAGATGACGGGACGGGGCGAGGCGGCAGCGTACGGCGAAGGACGATGGCACTATAGCCATCTCCTTCCCGACGAGGCCGTCGTCAGCAAAAGCACCCCCACAGTGAAAGACAGTCACGAGGGCCCCGCAAGCGACGGGCCCCAGCAGACAGGCGGCAAGGCCGGCGCCAGAAGACACTGACGACTGGGGACCGCGTCGTCGAGATTACCATTGTACCCCTGGGGGGTAGGCCTATATAAACCCCCCAGGGTCCTCCATGTTGAGGGCTGGATAGTTGCATATTAGAAGTTCACAAGACAAGAACCCTAGATAGGAGAGGAGGAGGTGAGCTAGCCTTGTTCATCTTCTTTCTTCAGACATCACAGCTCAAGGAGCAATCCTGTAGCTACTCTAGTGCTATCAGTGATGACGCGGAGTCCCCGCAGAGCAGGACTAGGGGCGTTATCTTCGGAGAGCCCCAAACCTGGGTAAGATTCGTAGGCGTCCTAAGTATCGCCTTATCCCGCTTCCCGAGCCCGGCGACGTTCTTTTGACCCCATGCATGATAAGCCATCCTTTGGCATATGTCGTCCCAAAACCCCGACATTTGGCGCCCACCGTGGGGCTAGTGCACCGTCGTCCGGAGACATGTTCTGGACGGGAACCTTGTTCCTTCCTGGAGAGAGTAGCTAGCCCGGCACGCCCGCTGGCGTGGAGACCAGGAAGCTTCGCAGCGTCGAGGCTGCATGCGCCGTGAGTGGGCTCACCGATCTGCTCGGCGCCGCCCGCATCCACGACGAACCTTCTCCAGCGGCCGAGCCAGTGGCGCCAGAGAGCTTCCTCGTCGAGCTCCTCGACAAGCTCCACCTCGTCGACGAGCGCGCCTCTGACGTGGAGTCGTTGGGCTCTTCTGACCCACCAATAGACATGATCGTCGACCCCGACGACTCCTTCCCCGAGCACGTGGAGATCGTCAACGACCCTCTTCCCGTTCTTCTGATCTGCGGCACCGTCGGCATCATCACGCAGGTGCTCGTCACTGACCACGGCGAACTGTCGTGCCGGAAGGGTCCAGACCCGCTCGAGGCTGCTCTGTAGTACCTCGCCACCCCTGTCGCGGCGGGGGCAGACGGCGCGGAGTTGGAGGCACTCCGCGTCTCGCTCCTCGACAGCGCCAACAAAGTGGCCGCCTCCCGACGCCTCACTGAAGCTTACCGTCGCGAAATGGACCGCACCATCTGTGGCACGCCGGCTGCTGGCGAGCCTAGCCGAGCCGGCGTTGTCCGTGATCGCGGCGGGCTGCTGGCAGATATGCTGGGAGCCCCGCGGCCTGTGTACCTCACTCCATCGGAGAACCTAAGGGCTGCCCAGGCAGCAGTCGATGAGATGGGCCACCTGGAGGGAGACGAGCTCCATTGCATGACCCAGCGTGCCCGCCAGCTCCTCGACGCTGCTGCTACGCAGCAGGAGGCCCGTCGCCGGGTGTCAGAGGTGGCTACGCACGCCGACAACCGCCCTCTTCGGCGGGACCAAGGAGCCACGTCCCGCTCTCCAACAGTCGGCGCCACCAACCGGCGAGACTCAGAGCCCGCTGCCAGCCGCAGCCGGCAGACTCGCTTCACCATCGAGCGCAACGAAGACGGCCGCCCAAGGGACGTAGAACGACGAGGGGAGCAGCCGCCTCCTCCCAGACGAGAGAGGCGCGTGTCTCCTCCGCCCGTTGACCATCCCTCTCTGGCAGGTCGCTTGGGCCACCGCGAGGGGGTTGGGGAGAACGATGCCCGCCACCGCCTGGACCGTCTGGCTCGCTCCCAGGCGGTTGAAGAAGAAGATGACCTCGGTCCGGCCTGCTTCGGCCCCCGCATCCGCAACGAGCCTTTTCCCAAGGGCTTCTCGCTCCCCAGAGACACCCCCAAGTACAACGGATCAGTGAAACCAGAGGACTGGCTGGTGGACTACTCCACGGCTGTCAGCATAGCAACAGGCAACAGACGTGTTGCGGTGAAGTACGTACCCCTCATGCTCCAGGGCACGGCTCGGACGTGGCTGAACTGCCTCAAGCCCAACAGCTAGACTTTACCGACGCCTTCACTCGCAACTTCACCAGCACCTACAAGCGCCCTCCCAAGCCACGCCAGCTCTCCCTGTGTGTCCAAGGCCCAGACGAGTCGGCACGTGACTATCTGACGCGTTGGGCGGAGCTGTGGAACTCTTGTGAGGGAGTGCATGAGGTACAAGCCATTGAGTATTTCACAGTCGGGTGCAGAGAAGGCACCTTGCTCAAGCACCAGCTCCTGTGCGACGAGCCGGCCACGTTGGATGAGCTACTAAGCATAGCGGACAAGTACGCCACCGCTGACTCCTCCATGAAGACCGAGCTGCAAGTGGATGCTTCTGGAAAGATGACCCCTCCGACTCCCAAGACGCCGGCAGGAGAATCCGACCGGCGCCAACAGGCCAACGACCAGAAGCACAAGGCCCAGGCGCCGGCTGCCAACAGCCGGCTGGTGGCAGCGGTCGACGGTCAGCAGCCAGAAGCTCAAGAAGGGCCCAAGCGCTAGAAGGGCGGCAAACCGGTGTGGCAGCCGGCCTTCTCCTTTGATCAAGCCTTGGATGCCCCCTGCAAGTTCCACAGCGGCGCGAAGCCCTCCAACCACACCACACGAAAGTGTCACTGGCTCACAAGGATTGCGAGGGGAGAAGCTCTGCCCCCGCCGCCTGACGGACAGCCGGCTCCGCCTCCTAATCCGCCGGCTGCTCGTCCTAGCGGCCAGGTCCAGGATGAATTTCCAGAGGAAAATGAAGCCTATGTTGTCTTCACCAGCCAGACGGATGATAGGCACAGCCGGCGCCAGCAGCGCAGAGAAGTCAACACTGTTGCCATCAAGAGCCCGGAGTTCATGCACTGGTCTGAAAGGCCTGTGAGCTGGAGTCGAGAGGATCATCCGGCTGTCATGCCGACTCCAGGGGCCTATGCCTTGGTCCTGGACGCCACTCTCTCCACTGACAGGCGGGCCTGCCATTTCTCCCGGGCTCTGGTAGACGGCGGCAGCAGCATCAACGTCATGTATCGAGACACCATGGAGAAGCTGGGCATCAAAGAGAAGCAACTTCAGCCCACCAGGACCGTGTTCCATGGCATTGTGCCAGGCCTCTCTTGTTCACCAATCGGCAAGACCAGGGTCGACGTCCTGTTTGGTGACAAGACGCATTTCTGGAGGGAGCCGGTCTGGTTTGAAGTGGTGAACCTGGAAAGCCCCTATCACGTGATCTTGGGCCGGCCCGCTCTTGCAAAGTTCATGGCAGTCCCCCATTATGCCTACCTCAAGATGAAGATGCCTGGTCCCAAGGGAATAATCACCATAACCAGGGACTACGAGAAGTCCACTACATGTGCAACGGCCAGCAGTCGCCTGGCAGAAACCCTTGTTGTGGCTGAGGAAAAGCGCCGTCTGGAGCGGCTGGTGGCAATGGCTGGCGAGCAGCCGGCCATACCAGCCGATCCCAAAGAGGCAGAGCCGCAAGGCTCGTTTCAGCCCTCCAAGGACACAAAGAAGATTGCCTTGGACCCATCTCACCCGGAGCGATTTGCTGTCATAGGGTCAAGCCTAGACAGCAAATAGGAAAGCGAGCTCGTCGATTTTCTCCGTGAGAATCGGGACATCTTTGCATGGTCCCCCAAGGACATGCCTGGTGTTCCGATGGAATTCGCCGAGCACAAGCTACACGTAAGAGAAGATGCAAAGCCTGTCAGGCAGCCGCTACGCCGCCTGTCAAAAGAGAAGAGAAGAGCCATTGGGGAGGAGGTCGCCCGCCTGCTAGCAGCCGGTTTCATCATGGAAGTTTTTTATCCCGAGTGGCTAGTGTCGTGGAATTAGCACGGTAGATGTCCGGTTTAGAGGACTTAGGTGTGGAGCCATCGCGCGGGTTAGCTTGAATAGGTTAAAGCACACAAAGAACACAAAGGGTTTATATTAGTTCGGCCCCTTCGATGAAGGTAAAAGCCCACGTCTAGTTTGGTTTGGTATTGCTTGGGCGTCGATGAACAGGGAGCGGATTGCTTGCCTGTGTCTCGACGGGTTGTTGCTTTCCCTTGAACCGTCGTCGGGTCGTCCCTTTATATAGGAGGCGACGCCCTGTCCGGTTTACAGAGTCCCGAGGCCGGTTCATAATCGTGTCCGCCTCGGTCTCTATTCTTCCTACCTTATACCTCAAGTTACAAGATATTACGGTTCATAAACCGTACGTTTTACATATGGGCCCTAAGCCTCCACGGGCCGTAACCTCTGACTCATAGCCTACTGGGCTTATGATAATACAACTACGTTAACGTAATCCGGATCTTCCTAGCCGGTTTATACCTGCTAGTAATATCCCTGACAGCTAGCGAATCCAGTCCTAGTGCTGAAGAAGAACAATAAATGGCGCATGTGCATTGATTACACCAGCCTGAACAAAGCTTGCCCCAAAGATCTGTTTGCTCTGCCACGAATAGATCAAGTGATTGACTCCACAGCCGGATGCGAGCTGTTGTCTTTCCTTGATGCCTATTCAGGGTACCACCAAATCAAGCTTGATCCAGCCGATCGTCTGAAGACTGCCTTCCTCACGCCGGTTGGGGCCTTCTGCTACCTGACCATGACGTTCGGCTTGAGAAATGCCGGCGCCACCTTTCAGCGTTGCATGCAGAAGTGTCTCCTCAAGCAGCTTGGCAGGAATGCCCATGTTTACGTGGATGATATTGTGGTGAAGACGGAGAAGAGAGGAACCTTGTTGGAAGATCTCCAAGAAACATTTGAGAATTTGCGCCGCTTTCGGATTAAGCTAAACCCGGAGAAATGCATCTTCGGGGTACCAGCAGGCCAGCTCCTTGGCTTCCTGGTGTCCGAACGCGGCATTGAGTGCAACCCTACGAAGATCAAGGCCATCGAGAGGATGGAACGACCGACCCGTGTGCGAGATGTCCAGATGTTCACGGGGTGCCTGGCATCTCTCAACCGCTTCATTAGCCAGCTGGGGGGAAAAGCACTCCCCCTATACCAATTGATGAAGAAAACCACTTGTTTCGAGTGGAATGACCATGTGGATGAAGCCTTCCAGCAGCTCAAGAGACTGCTGTCCACCCCGCCTGTCCTGGCGGCGCCAGCAGACAAGGAACCCATGTTCCTTTAGATAGCCGCCACCAGCCGGGTGGTCAGCACTGTCATTGTGGTCGAGCGCCCTGAGGACGGCAGAGCCTTGCCCGTCCAGCGGCCCATCTACTACTTGAGCGAAGTGCTATCAGCATCCAAGCAGAATTACCCCCATTACCAGAAGATGTGCTACTGCGTGTACTTCACCGCCAAGAAACTCAAGCAGTACTTTCAAGAGCATTCTGTCACGGTCGTCTGCACGGCCCCGCTTGCTAAAATCACGGGGAACAAAGATGCCTCAGGAAGAGTGGCCAAGTGGGCCATCGAGCTGGCCCCCTTCACCATCTTCTACCAGCCGCGCACCACCATCAAGTCGCAAGCATTGGCCGACTTCCTCGTTGATTGGGCCGAGACTCAGTACTTGCCACCCGTGCGAGACTCAACCCATTGGCGGATGCACTTTGACGGGTCAAAGATGCGCACCGGCCTGGGAGCCGACATCGTCCTCACCTCCCCCAAAGGCGATAAGCTCAAGTACACCCTGCAGATCCACTTTGCCGCCGCCAACAACGTGGCGGAATATGAGGCACTTATCCACGGGCTCCGGATGGCCAAGGAGATTGGCATCCGCCGAGTGATGTGCTACGGTGACTCAGACTTGGTCGTCCAGCAGTCGTCTGGGGACTGGGACGCCAAGGATGCAAATATGGCAAGCTACCGCTTCCTTGTCCAGCAGATCAGCGGACACTTTGACGGCTGCGAGTTCCTCCATGTGCCACGAGCTGATAACATGCAAGCGGACACCTTGGCACAAATCGGTTCCACCCGCCAAGCAATACCAGCCGGCGTATCTCTCCAGTGCCTGCGCAAACCGTCTATCAAGCCTTCACCAGAGTCGGAGTCAATCCTCATACCAGCCGACCCCGGGGTAGGCGGCCCCGTGGTTTCGGCTGCTGGCCAAAAGACTGCCCCAGCAGACGGCCACGATACTCCAACTCCAACAGACGGATCACCTACAGCCGCGCCAGCTCCTGGCCTGGGGACTGCTCCAGCAGACGGCCAGGAGGCGCCGGCTCCGGCAGACGGCTCGAGGACTTCGGAGACACAGCAGGCGGCTCAGCCCAGCCCTCCACCTCCTAGCCCAACCACTCTGGTCTCTCTGGCCGAAGCAACTGAAGTCTCAGCGCCGTCTTGGGCACAGCCAATTCTCACATTCCTGCTCAAAGGAGAGCTGCCAGCAGAAGAATCCTTGGCACGACAAGTTCAACGTCGAGCCTCAGCCTATACCATTGTCAACAAAGAGCTCGTCAGAAGGAGTGCCACGGGCGTCTTCCAGCGCTGTGTAGAAGCAACAAAAGGGCTGGCCATCCTGAAGGACATTCACCAAGGGGAGTGCGGCCGCCACGCGGCCTCAAGATATCTCGTAGCCAAAGCTTTCTGCCATGGTTCTTCTGGCCGACTGCTTTGGACGATGCCAAAGATTTGGTGAAGAAGTGCAATGGCTGCCAACGCTTCAGCTCCAAGCAACATTTGCCGGCTTCTGCACTCAAGACTATTCCGATCACTTCGCCATTTGTCGTCTGGGGTCTGGATATGGTAGGACCTTTCAAGACTGCCAGAGGAGGCCTGACACACTTACTTGTGGCAATAGATAAATTCACCAAGTGGATCGAAGCCAAGCCAATCAAGAAACTCAATGGCCCAACTGCTGTGACATTCATTGCAGACATCACAGTCCGGTATGGTATACCGCACAACATCATCACCGACAACGGCACAAATTTTGCCAAAGGCGCACTTGCTCGTTTCTGTGCAACTCAGGGCATCCGGCTGGACCTAGCGTCCGTTGCCCACCCACAGTCTAACGGCCAAGTCGAGCGCGCCAACGGCCTTATCCTATCTGGCACCAAGCCCCGGCTGGTCGAACCTTTGGAGCGGTCGGCCGGCTGCTGGATCGAAGTGTTGGGGAACGTAGTATTTTAAAATTTTCCTACGATCACGCAAGATCTATCTACCAGATGCATAGCAACGAGAGGGGAGAGTGAGTCTACATACCCTCGTAGACCGAAAGCGGAAGCGTTAGAACAACGCGGTTGATGTAGTCGTACGTCTTCACGGCCCGACCGATCAAGCACCGAAACTACGGCACCTCCGAGTTCTAGCACACGTTCAGCTCGATGACGTCCCTCGAACTCCGATCCAGCCGAGTGTCGAGGGAGAGTTCTGTCAGCACGACGGCGTGGTGACGATCTTGATGTTCTACCGTCGCAGGGCTTCGCCTAAGCATATTTATCGAGGAGAACTATGGTGGAGGGGGGCACCGCACACGGCTAAGAGATCAAGAGATCAATTGTTGTGTCTAGAGGTGCCCCCCTGCCCCCGTATATAAAGGAGGGAGGAAGAGGCTGGCCCTAGAGGGGGCGCGCCATGTGTGGGGAGTCCTACTAGGACTCCCAAGTCCTAGTAGGATTCCCCTTTCCTTTCCGGAGTAGGAGAGAAGGAAAGAGGGGGAGAGGGAGAAGGAAAAGGGGGCTGCACCCCTTGTCCAATTCGGACCAGAAGGGGGCCACACGCCTCCTTCCTTTTGGCCTCTCTCCTCTATTCCCGTAACTCCCCGGTACTCCGAAAATACCCGAATCACTCGGAACCTTTCCGATGTCCGAATATAGTCGTCCAATATATCGATTTTTACGTCTCGACCATTTCGAGACTCCTCGTCATGTCCCCGATCTCATCCGGGACTCCGAACTCCTTCGGTACATCAAAACTCATAAACTCATAATAAAACTGTCATCGGAACCTTAAGCATGCGGACCCTACGGGTTCGAGAACTATGTAGACATGACCGAGACACGTCTCCGGTCAATAACCAATAGCGGAACCTGGATGCTCATATTGGCTCCCACATATTCTACGAAGATCTTTATCGGTCAAACCGCATAACAACATACATTGTTCCCTTTGTCATCGGTATGTTACATGCCCGAGATTCGATCGTCGGTATCTCAATACCTAGTTCAATCTCGTTACCAACAAGTATCTTTACTCGTTCCGTAATATATCATCCCCCAACTAACTCATTAGCTGCAATGCTTGCAAGGCTTATAGTGATGTGCATTACCGAGTGGGCCCAGAGATACCTCTCCGACAATCGGAGTGACAAATCCTAATCTCGAAATACGCCAACACAACAAGTACCTTCGGAGACACCTGTAGAGTACCTTTATAATCACCCAGTTACGTTGTGACGTTTGGTAGCACACAAAGTGTTCCTCCGGTATTCGGGAGTTGCATAATCTCATAGTCATAGGAACATGTATAAGTCATGAAGAAAGCAATAGCAGTAAAACTTAAACGATCATAGTGCTAAGCTAACGGATGGGTCTTGTCCATCAGATCATTCTCCTAATGATGTGATCCCGTTGATCAAATGACAACTCATGTCTATGGCTAGGAAACATAACCATCTTTGATCAATGAGCTAGTCTAGTAGAGGCATACTAGGGACACTATGTTTTGTCTATGTATTCACACATGTATTAAGTTTCCGGTTAATACAATTCTAGCATGAATAATAAACATTTATCATGATATAAGGAAATAAATAATAACTTTATTATTGCCTCTAGGGCATATTTCCTTCAGTCTCCCACTTGCACTAGAGTCAATAATCTAGTTCACATCGCCATGTGATTTAACACCGATAGTTCACATTGTCATGTGATTAACACCCAAAGGGTTTACTAGAGTCAATAATCTAGTTCACATCGCTATGTGATTAACACCCAAAGAGTACTAAGGTGTGATCATGTTTTGCTTCGTGAGAAAAGTTTAGTCAACGGGTCTGTCACATTCAGATCCGTATGTATTTCGCAAATGTCTATGTGTCTACAATGCTCTGCATGGAGCTACTCTAGCTAATTGCTCCCACTTTCAATACGCATCTAGATTGATACTTAAAGTCAGCTGGATTTAGTGTCAAAGCTTGCATCGGCGTAACCCTTTACGACGAACTCTTTATCACCTCCATAATCGAGAAACATTTCCTTAGTCATCCAGTTACTAAGGATAATTTTGACCGCTGTACAGTGATCTACTCCTGGATCACTATTGTACCCTCTTGACAAACTCATGGCAAGGTACACAACATGTTTGGTACACAACATGGCATACTTTATAGAACCTATGGCTGAGGCATAGGGAATGACTTTCATTCTCTCTATATTTTTCTGCCGTGGTCTGGCTTTGAGTCTTACTCAACTTCACACCTTTCAAGTCAGGTAAGAACTCCTTCTTTGACTGATCCATTTTGAACTACTTCAAAATCATATCAAGGTATGTACTCATCGAAAGTCTTATCAAGCGTCTTGATCTATCTCTATAGATCTTGATGCCCAATATGTAAGCAGCTTCACCAAGGTATTTCTTTGAAAAACTCCTTTCAAACACTCCTTTATGCTTTCCAGAAAATTCTACATCATTTCCGATCGACAATATGTCATTCACATATACTTATCAGAAAGGTTGTAGTGCTCCCACTCACTTCTTGTAAATACAGGCTTCACCGCAAGTCTGTATAAATCTATATGCTTTGATCAACTTATCAAAGCGTATATTCCAACTCCGAGATGCTTGCACCAGTCCATAGATGGATCGCTGGAGCTTGCACATTTTGTTAGCACCTTTAGGATTGACAAAACCTTCTGGTTGCATCATATACAAGTCTTCTTTAATAAATCCATTAAAAATGCAGTTTTGTTATCCATTTGCCAGATTTCATAAAATGCGGCAATTGCTAACATGATTCGGACAGACTTAAGCATCGCTACGGGTGAGAAAGTCTCATCGTAGTCAACTCCTTGAACTTGTTGAAAAACTTTCGCAACAAGTCGAGCTTTGTAAACAGTAACATTACTGTCAGCGTCAGTCTTCCTCTTGAAGATCCATTTATTTTCGATGGCTTGCCGACCATCGGGCAAGTCAACCAAAGTCCACACTTTGTTCTCATACATGGATCCCATCTCAGATTTCATGGTCTCAAGCCATTTTGCGGAATCTGGGCTCATCATCGCTTCCTCATAGTTCGTAGGTTCATCATGGTCCAGTAACATGACTTCCAGAACCGGGTTGCCGTACCACTCTGGTGCGGAACATACTCTGGTTGATCTACGAAGTTCAGCAGTAACTTGATCCGAAGTTTCATGATCATCATCATTAGCTTCCTCACTAATTGGTGTAGGAATCACTGGAACCAGTTTCTGTGATGTACTACTATCCAATTCGGGAGAAGGTACAATTACCTCATCAAGTTCCACTTTCCTCCCACTCACTTCTTTCGAGAGAAACTCCTTCTCTAGAAAGGATCCACTCTTAGCAACAAAGACCTTGCCTTCGGATCTATGATAGAAGGTGTACCCAACAATTTCTTTTGGGTATCCTATGAAGATTTACTTCTCCGATTTGGGTTCGAGCTTATCATGTTGAAACTTTTTCACATAAGCATTGCAGTCCCAAACTTAAAGAAATGACAGCTTAGGTTTCTCGTCAAACCACAGTTCATACGGTGTCATCTCCACGGATTTAGATGGTGCCCTATTTAACGTGAATGTATCTGTCTCTAATGCATAACCCCAAAAACGATAGTGGTAGATCGGTAAGAGACATCATCGATCGCACCATATCTAATAAAGTACGGTTATGACATTCGGACACACCATTACACTATGGTGTTCCAGGTGGCATTAGTAGTGAAACTATTTCACATTGTTTTTACTGAAGGCCAAACTCGCTAACTCAAATATTTTACCTCTACGATCATATCGTAGAAACTCTTATTTTCTTGTTACGATGATTCTACACTTCACTCTGAAATTCTTTGAACTTTTCAAATGTTTTAGACTTGTGCTTCATTAAGTAGATATACCCATATCTTCTCAAATCATCAGTGAAGGTTAGAAAATAACGATACCTGCCGCGAGCTTCAACACTCATTGGTCCACATACATCTGTATGTACAAATCTGTTGCTCGCTCCATTGTTCCGGAGAACGGAGTTTTAGTCATCTTGCCCATGAGGCATGGTTCGCAAGCACCAAGTGATTCATAATCAAGTGATTCCAAAAGTCCATCACTATGGAGTTTCTTCATGCGCTTTACACCATTATGACCTAAACAGCAATGCCACAAATAAGTTGCACTATCATTATTAACCTTGCATCTTTTGGCTTCAATATTATGAATATGTGTATCACCACGATCGAGATCCAACAAACTATTTTCATTGGGTGTATGACCATCGAAGGTTTTATTCATGTAAACAGAATAACAATTATTCTATGACTTTAAATGAATAACCGTATTGCAACAAATATGATCAAATCATATTCATGCTCAACGCAAATGCCAAATAACATTTATTTAGGTTTTA
This sequence comes from Secale cereale, assembly GCA_902687465.1. NCBI lineage: Eukaryota > Viridiplantae > Streptophyta > Magnoliopsida > Poales > Poaceae > Secale > Secale cereale. The sequence continues at coordinate 125,676,905 of LR738710.1, read as the reverse complement.
CACTAATCCCGAAAGTATAGGGAGTGTGCGATGATGATCATATCAATCTTGGAACCACTTCCAACACACATCATCACTTAACCTTTAACTAGTCTCTGTTCATTCTGCAATTCTCGTTTCGAGTTACTAATTTTAGCAACTGAACCAGTATCAAATACCCAGGGGTTTCTATGAACACTAGTAAAGTACACATCAATAATCTGTATATCAAAATATACCTTTGTTCACTTTGCCATCCTTCTTATCCGCCAAGTATCTAGGGCAGTTCCACTTCTAGTGACCATTTCCTTTGCAGTAGAAGCACTTAGTTTCAGGCTTGAGTTTTAGCTTTGGGTTTCTTCACGGGAGTGACAACTTGCTTGTCATTCTTCTTGAAGTTCCCCTTCTATCCCTTTGCCCTTTACTTGAAACAAGTGGTCTTGTTAACCATCAACACTTGATGCTTTTTCATGATTTCTACCTTCGCCGACTTCAGCATTGCGAAGAGCTCGAGAATTCCTTTCGTCATCCCTTGCATATTATAGTTCATCACGAAGTTCTACTAACTTGGTGATAGTGATTAGAGAACTTTGTCAATTACTATCTTATCTTGAAGATTAACTCCCACTTGATTCAAGTAATTGTAGTACCCAGACAATCTGAGCACATGCTCACTGGTTGAGCTATTCTCCTCCATCTTGTAGGCAAAGTAATGTCAGAAGTCTTATACCTCTCGACACGGGCATGAGTATGAAATACTAATTTCAACTCTTGGAACATCTTATATGCTCCGTGGCGTTCAAAACGTTTTTGATTCTAAGCCATAAAGCACGGTGCACTTAAACTATCAAGTAGTCATCATACCGAGCTTTTTTCAAAACGTTCATAACGTCTACATCTGCTCCTGCAATAGGTCTGTCACCTAGCGGTGCATCAAGGACATAATTCTCTGTGCAGCAATGAGGATAATCCTCAGATCACGGAACAATTCCGCATCATTGCTACTAACATCTTTCAACTTAGTTTTCTCTAGGAACATATAAAAAAATAAACGGGGAGCAACATCGTGAGCTATTGATCTACAACATAGATATGCTAATACTATGAGGACTAAGTTCATGATAAATTAAAGTTCAATTTAATCATATTACTTAAGAACTCCCACTTAGATAGACATCCCTCTAGTCATCTAAATGATCACGTGATCCAAATCAACTAAACCATGTCCGATCATCACGTGAGATGGAGTAGTTTCAATGGTGAACATCTTATGTTGATCATATCTACTATATGATTCACGCTCGACCTTTCGGTCTCCAGTGTTCCGAGGCCATATCTGCATATGCTAGGCTCGTCAAGTGTAACCCGAGTATTCTGCGTGTGCAAAACTGGCTTACACCCGTTGTATTTGAACGTAGAGCTTATCACACCCGATCATCACGTGGTGTCTCGGCACGATGAACTTTCGCAACGGTGCATACTCAGGGAGAACACTTATACCTTGAAATTTAGTAAGGGATCATCTTATAATGCTACCGTCGAACTAAGCAAAATAAGAAGCATAATAAGATAAACATCACATGCAATCAAAAGATGTGACATGATATGGCCATCATCATCTTGTGCTTTTGATCTCCATCTCCAAAGCACCGTCATGATCACCTTCGTCACCGGCGCGACACCTTGATCTCCATCGTAGCATCGTTGTCGTCTCGCCAACTATTGCTTCTACGACCTTCGCCACCGCTTAGTGATAAAGTAAAGCAATTACATGGCGATTGCATTTCATACAATAAAGCGACAACCATATGGCTCCTGCCAGTTGCCGATAACTTTACAAAACATGATCATTTCATACAAAACCGTATAACTCATCATGTCTTGACCATATCACATCACAACATGCCCTTCAAAAACAAGTTAGACGTCCTCTACTTTGTTGTTGCAAGTTTTACGTGGCTGCTACGGGCTTAGCAAGAACCGTTCTTACCTACGCATACAAAACCACAACGATATTTCGTCAAGTATGTGCTGTTTTAACCTTCACAAGGACCGGGCGTAGCCACACTTGATTCAACTAAAGTTAGAGAAACTGACACCCGCCAGCCACCTGTGTGCGAAGCACGTCGGTAGAACCAGTCTCGCGTAAGCGTATGCGTAATGTCGGTCCGGACCGCTTCATCCAACAATACCGCCGAATCAAAGTATGACATGCTGGTAAGCAGTATGACTAGTATCGTCCACAACTCACTTGTGTTCTACTCGTGCATATCATCTACGCATAGACCTGGCTCATGATGCCACTGTTGGGGAACGTAGTATTTTAAAATTTTCCTACGATCACGCAAGATCTATCTACCAGATGCATAGCAACGAGAGGGGAGAGTGAGTCTACATACCCTCGTAGACCAAAAGCGGAAGCGTTAGAACAACGCGGTTGATGTAGCCGTACGTCTTCACGGCCCGACCGATCAAGCACCGAAACTACGGCACCTCCGAGTTCTAGCACACGTTCAGCTCAATGACGTCCCTCGAACTCCGATCCAGCCGAGTGTCGAGGGAGAGTTCTGTCAGCACGACGGCGTGGTGACGATCTTGATGTTCTACCGTCGCAGGGCTTCGCCTAAGCACCGCTACAATATTTATCGAGGAGAACTATGGTGGAGGGGGGCACCGCACACGGCTAAGAGATCAAGAGATCAATTGTTGTGTCTAGAGGTGCCCCCTGCCCCCGTATATAAAGGAGGGAGGAAGAGGCCGGCCCTAGAGGGGGCGCGCCATGTGTGGGGAGTCCTACTAGGACTCCCAAGTCCTAGTAGGATTCCCCTTTCCTTTCCGGAGTAGGAGAGAAGGAAAGAGGGGGAGAGGGAGAAGGAAAAGGGGGCTGCACCCCTTGTCCAATTCGGACCAGAAGGGGGCCACACGCCTCCTTCCTTTTGGCCTCTCTCCTCTATTCCCGTAACTCCCCGGTACTCCGAAAATACCCGAATCACTCGGAACCTTTCCGATGTCCGAATATAGTCGTCCAATATATCGATTTTTACGTCTCGACCATTTCGAGACTCCTCGTCATGTCCCCGATCTCATCCGGGACTCCGAACTCCTTCGGTACATCAAAACAAATAAACTCATAATAAAACTGTCATCGAAACCTTAAGCGTGCGGACCCTACGGGTTCGAGAACTATGTAGACATGACCGAGACACGTCTCCGGTCAATAACCAATAGCGGAACCTGGATGCTCATATTGGCTCCCACATATTCTACGAAGATCTTTATCGGTCAAACCGCATAACAACATACATTGTTCCCTTTGTCATCGGTATGTTACATGCCCGAGATTCGATCGTCGGTATCTCAATACCTAGTTCAATCTCGTTACCAACAAGTCTCTTTACTCGTTCCGTAATACATCATCCCGCAACTAACTCATTAGCTGCAATGCTTGCAAGGCTTATAGTGATGTGCATTACCGAGTGGGCCCAGAGATACCTCTCCGACAATCGGAGTGACAAATCCTAATCTCGAAATACGCCAACCCAACAAGTACCTTCGGAGACACCTGTAGAGTACCTTTATAATCACCCAGTTACGTTGTGACGTTTGGTAGCACACAAAGTGTTCCTCCGGTATTCGGGAGTTGCATAATCTCATAGTCATAGGAACATGTATAAGTTATGAAGAAAGCAATAGCAGTAAAACTTAAACGATCATAGTGCTAAGCTAACGGATGGGTCTTGTCCATCAGATCATTCTCCTAATGATGTGATCCCGTTGATCAAATGACAACTCATGTCTATGGCTAGGAAACATAACCATCTTTGATCAATGAGCTAGTCTAGTAGAGGCATACTAGGGACACTCTGTTTTGTCTATGTATTCACACATGTATTAAGTTTCCGGTTAATACAATTCTAGCATGAATAATAAACATTTATCATGATATAAGGAAATAAATAATAACTTTATTATTGCCTCTAGGGCATATTTCCTTCACGAAGAACTACCGTCTGTCCTATGGAGCCTCAGAACCACTCCGAACAAATCCACCGGCTTCACACCTTTCTTCCTCATCTACGGGGCCGAGGCCGTCATCCCAACAGACATTGAGTTTGACTCACCTCGCGTCACCATGTACACGGAAGCTGAAGCCAAAGAAGCACGCGAAGACGGCGTGGACTTGCTGGAGGAGGCCCGGCTGGTAGCACTCAGCCGCTCCGCCATCTACCAGCAGGGTCTCCGCCGCTATCACAGCCGGCGAGTGAAGCCACGCTCCTTCCGCAAGGGAGACCTTGTGCTCCGACTGATCCAGCGAACAGCCGGCCAGCACAAGCTCTCAGCTCCTTGGAAAGGACCGTTCATCGTCAGCAAGGTACTGGGCAACGACGCCTACTACCTCATCGACGCCCAGAAGCCAAGAGCGCGCAAGAGATATGACTCAGGCAAGGAGTCAGAGCGCCCATGGAATGCCAACCTTCTTCGTCGCTTTTATAGCTGAAAGACAATATGTGTCATGCTATCTAAGTTATTTTGAGAATCAGTGGGAGCCCCGAGAGATTCTCGGGGACTGCCCAAGTCCTTTATCTATATGATAAGAATTATGTGTGTGAATGTTTATTGTTCACCCTTCTGTCCGGCACCGGAGCCTACCAGATGGCCCGGGGACTGGCCGCCTGGCCTTATGTCTAGAGGATTCTCCTTAAAAAGTCAGACACGTAATGTGATGGCATCCGAGCCCTCTCCTGTATCCAGTCACAGACTCGCAGAATGCGGCTGTCCGGCGGCAGAAGCCAAAGGCAAGAAGCGGTGCCCACATGAAAAATGGCTAAGGAAAAAAGACATAGGTCCAGCCGGCCCTTAAGATTAACTGCCAGCTGCCGAGCAGCCGGCCAGCCGGTTCTAGGCTTGGCCAGACCGTCTTCCAGAGGGCGAGATACTTGCCCACCCCGAAAACAGCCAAGTCCTTGACCCAGCCACAGAACCACAGAGTTGCTGTCTGGCTAGCAGGACAACGGTACAAAGGGTTGGCAAGGAGAAAATCGCCACAAGGAACTAGGGCAAGGCTAATCCTAGGACTCGGCACAATTGCATAAAAAGGATGCTGCATTAAAAAGAATATTTACATCCAAAAGGCCTTAGGAGCCGCCGCGTGGCAATAACTTACTAAATACACCCAGCGGGTGGAATTGTTCGAATTAACCTTGCGAGTCTTACAGAGAGGCAGACAATACAAATGAAAATCCTAAGGAGCAGCAGGCTGGGCAGGTGGCACGATGGAGCCGGCTTCTGGGGAGGCCGCCTAGCGGGGCTCGGTCTGGCCGTCTCCTGCAGCAGGCGGGGCCGTCACTCCAGGCTCGCTTGTTGAGGACTGGTCAGGCTGGCGACTTCCTGCCGGGTCCGCCTCCTGGGAGCTGGTCTCCTCTTCGCCGCCTTCCTCGTCCTCGTCGCCTTCGCTGGAGGCGATCTCCTCGTCCGGCTCTTCCGATGCCGCCAAGCCCAGCCCGAAGTTACCAGGCGGCACTATGTGGCCCCTGTCGTCCAGCTCCGGGATGAAGAGGGAGGTATCGGCGTATTCGGCGAGGGCGGCAGCTCGCTGGACGAGTTCCCTATGCTCCGTAGCCAGCTCCAGCTGGGCCTCCGCGCGAAACGTCTCCAGCTGCTCAAGGCTCAGTCCTGGGTACCAACTCTTGGCGAATTCCAAGGCGGTCCGTGCGCCAGCCCTTGCCGCGGAGCCCTTCCAGGCTTCGAAGCGCTGGCCGGCCGCCTCCAGCCAGGCGGCCGTCCGGCTGGGGGTGCGAAGCATTGGCACACCTGGCCAGAGGGCAGCCAGGACTTGGGCGCCAGCACGCTGCAGACGACGGAGAAGACGGCGGACTGGTAGAAGACGCACCCGTATGGCGAGAAGCTCCTCGGCCGGGGTCCTGGGCGCGTTGGGTGCGATTTCCCGGCCCGCCTGACGCCTCGCAACACGCTCGGCCTCGATGGCCTGGGTGGCGGCCACAGAGTATCCCGGGAAGAATTCTGCCAAGACTAGAACAAGTATCAGAAGAAAAGCAAGACGGCTGCTACAAACAATGAAAACAGAGCGAGAAGGCAGATGTCTCACCGTCGACCATGTCTCCAATGGCTACGTAGCCGTCTTGGAGAGCCGCCTCCTTCTCGGCCCAATTTGAGCGCTCAGTCTCGAATTCGGCCCGCAGAAGGGACTCGGCGTCAGACATTTTGCCGAGCTCGGCCTTGTGGGCCGTCGCCTGGTCCGCCAGCTCCTTGGCCAGGCGATCGCGGTCTTGGGCGGCGAGGGCACGCTCCTGCTCCTTTGTGACCAGCTCCGTCTGGGCCTCGCCCAGCTGGCTGTGGAAGCTGGCTGCAGCCGCTGGCAGGGGAGAAAGAAAAAGAACAAGGGTCAGCAGCAGAAGACATAACCTTGGAGTTCCAAGCCGCCTGCTCAGCAGCCGGCTCGGAACTCGGGGACTATACCCAGCGGGTGCGCTGACGCGCCCCCGCAAGGAGAAGAAGAGACACTCACCTCGGCTATCTGCCAGGGCAGTCTGCAGCTGCGCCAGCTCCTGACGATGCGCGTTGCAGGAGGCCACGCGGAGGTTGTGGTACTCCTGCAACAAAAAGCAAGATCAGATCTGGGTGAACACGTTGGAGTTCCAAGCCGCCTGCTCAGCAGCCGGCTCGGAACTCGGGGACTACACCCAGTGGGTGCGCTGACGCGCCCCCACGGAAAAAATTGAAGGAATAAAAGCAGAGGAAAATAAAAACACACTTACCCGAATGGAGGACCGCGTGGCAATGAACTCCTGCATCACCGTCTGCACAACGCTGCCCAGGGAGTTCATGCGGTCCACGATGGCGCCGCGCTGGTCGCCTCGTTCTCCGGCGCGAACGAGCTGGCCCCGCCGACCTCCACCTGTTGGGGCATGGAAACCGCCCTCGCAAGGCGCCGGCGGGCTGGGCCTCGGGGGGGCGGTTGCTGGCCAATCACCAGCGCGCCCCCAACTGGCGGCACCTCCGTCCCCACCGGCCGGCTGCCCGGCTCCCCGGCAGGCGGCGCGGGGGGTGGTGACGGCGTCTCCAAGATGACGCATTCGTCACCTCCGTCGCCTGGAGCCGGCTGCCCGTCAGCAGCCGACGCCTGGGCAGACGGCTCCTGAGACCTTGGCGTCGGGCAGACGACGTGGTCCGCTGGATGCTGGGGGCCCTTCCCCCGCTCGCGGACGCGGGCGGCGTCTACCTCGGCCTTCTTGGCGGCTTCGGCCTCAGCCTGGGCGGCGGCGTCGGCCGCCGCTCGCTCACGCTCCGCGGCCTCGCGCTCCGCGGCCTCGCGCTCCGCGCGTGCCTCGCGGGTGTTCCTCTCTGTAGCCTCCCGGAGCACGGCAGCAGGATCCACGCGGGGGGGGGGGGCACGGGAGGGGCGTCTGGGACTCCTACCACGAAGCCCGCTGGCACCCGCGAGAGGGAAAGCGGCGCGTTGAACGGGCGTCTAGAGAAAACAAAGAATCAAGAAAGAATCAGCCGTGAAAGAAGAACAAGACGCAAAGAAAAAAAATGAAGAATACTTACCCAGACACGATCGGCCTGGCCTTGGGCTTCTTCGGCATGTTTTCCCTGGCGGCTGCCTCCTGACGCCTCGTGGCGGCAGTCGACAGCCGAAGCTTCTTGGGCAGGGCACCAGTCGGCCCTGACGTGGACCGCCGTTTCCCGCCGCCGGCTGTGCCAGACGGCCCCGCCTGCTGGCTGGCGCGGACGGGTTCCTCCTCCATCTCCTTGTTGTCGTCCGGCCAGTTCTCGAGGCCGCCTTCTGGCTGGGCCCACGACGGCTGGCCTCCGCCGCCCGTCACCTCCTCCTCCCCCATGGCGGCGGTGGCCCCATGGTCGGGGTCGCTCGTATCGCTCTGGGAGCGATCCGGCTCAAGGGGGCGGCCCGGTTGGTAGGAGCCCGGCGCCGGCTGGCCTGGGAAGATCTGAGCCGGGTGTCAGCACCAGACGGCTACAGCAGCCGGACAAAGAAGAAAGAAAATAGAAGGACGAAAACTTACTGCGGGCGGCTGGTTGTCGCGGCTGTACGGAGCCTTGCTGAAGGCCCAGCCGGCGTCGGAGACCTGGCAGCTGGAGATGTGGTTCACCAGCCGGGCCACTTCCCCGTGTGGCAGGGGCTTGGTGCAGGTCCGGCTGGGGTCTCGGCGCCCGCTCATTTCACAGATGAGGTGGGGCCGGCGCTGCAGCGGCAGCACCCGGCGCTCGGCGAACGTTAGCAGCAGATTCGAAAACTCCAGGCCTTCGTCGTCTCTCAGCTCCCGGAGACGGCGCACGGCGACGGAGGCGCCTTCTGTCAGGGCGACGGGCCGGGTCCTCCAGGAGTCCCGGGGCTCAGCAGGCGGCCCCGGCGCCCACTCCGGCAGGCAGATGAAATCTTCCTCGGGGTCGACGTTGGAGATGTAAAAATACGTCTTCTGCCACTGCTTCACCGATCCGATGAGTTTCGGCGCCGGGAAGAAGTTTCTCGCCCCGGTGCGCTTCACCGCAATGCATCCTCCGTACTGAGCGGCCACGCTCTGGACGGCAGTGCCCAACTTCACATAGAAGAGCTCCCTCCAGAGCTCGACGGTGGGGAGGATGCCAAGATTGGCCTCGCAGAGGACGACGAAGGAAGAAATGGTGGTTATCGTGTTCGGCGTGAGGTGGTGCGGTTGGATGTGGAAGAAGTCGAGGAATGAGCGGAAGAAGCCGCTTGCCGGCAGGCCAAACCCGCACGGAAAGTGCGAGCGGAAGACGACCCGCTCGCCTTGTTGCGGGGCCGGTCTGATTTCCACCGCCGGCGCCAGGCGCACGGCGACCGTGTCGGCCGGCGGCAGCTTCCGCGACCGCCGAAGAACATCCAATTGCTCTTGCACAAGCTCACTACCGTCCCATTGGCCGTGGTGTCAGGTAGGTGCTGGAGCGGCCATGGTTCGGCCGGTGTTTCGCTGAGACTGCTGCAAGGAGAAGCGAGGAAGAAGATGAAGGACGGGGGAGAGTGAGCGCGAGAGCAGCGCCAGCCCTCTCCCCCGGCCTATATATAAGCCCTGGCGACGAAGGCGAGGGGGCGGGCGTGGGCTTAACCACCCCACATCCCGCACGACCCCCGATTTTCTCGCGCCTAATCCGCGCGCATTAAATGCGCGTGGGAGGGTAATCGATTACCCCTACCACTGTGGATCCGCGCGGGGCCCGAGGCCCTTAGTAGCGGGCCCCGGCCCACTGTTATGTTTTGTCACGCGCGTGGGCTGGCAGGTCCACGCGACAGGGCGGTGACGCGTGGGCGCTGCCAACGGTCTGCGGGTCCGCTCGACTGCCCGCTGACCAGGCGGCGCCTTCTCGCCGAAGATTCCGAGCCGGCGATACGGCTGCCAGAGGCCGGCTCCTGCGGTGCAGAGCCGGCTGGCGGCAGACGGATCCCTTAAGCAGACAAAGAGACGGATGACAAGCTAGCCTGGGGGGAGAAGCTGTAGGAACCCCTCAGCATCTCCAGCGTCCGCCTCGGAGTTCCACCAGCTTCGGGGACTACTGTCGGAGATATTGACCATGGGTACCCTCGGCGCCTACCCTTGGTATTTCAAGAAGAATAACAGCCGCTTGGTCTACCGCGGCCGTCTGCTCCTCGAGCCGCCTCCTAGGGTGGCCTGCCCTAGGAGCCGGCTGCCAGCAGGCGGCAGGAACCCAACAGACAGCAAGACCAAGCACCACCAGCCAGCAGACGGCCCCACACTCCTCCCTCAGGGGACACGTTGAGGAGGGTCCTAGCGTGGCGGGGGCATGGCTACAGGAGAACGTGTCCTTAGAAGATCTATAGGGGCGTGGCTACAGTGACCATGTACTTTGGGAATATCTCCTAAAGTGGCGGATCGCTGTAGCCACGAGGCTCGTGACCAAGCAGCGGTCAGAGGAGGCCATGATCCCACTACCCAAAAACGGCGGGGCCAGCAGGCGGCTGGCCCATCGGTCAGCGAGCAAGCTCAAGAACAAACCGCCTCTGGCAGGCGGCCGGAGGAGACGGCCGTCTGGTAGCAGAAGGCACCCCCCGTCCTAGAAGCCCGAGCCTCATCAAGATGACAGGACGGGGCGAGGCGGCAGCGTACGGCGAGGGACGATGGCACTGTAGCCATCTCCTTCCCGACGAGGCCGTCGTCGGCAAAAGCACCCCCACAGTGAAAGACAGTCACGAGGGGCCCGCAGGCGGCGGGCCCCAGCAGACAGGCGGCAAGGCCGGCGCTAGAAGACACTGACGGCTGGGGACCGCGCCGTTGAGATTACCATTGTACCCCTGAGGGGTAGGCCTATATAAACCCCCCAGGGTCCTCCATGTTGAGGGCTGGATAGTTGGATATTAGAAGTTCACAAGACAAGAACCCTAGATAGGAGAGGAGGAGGTGAGCTAGCCTTGTTCATCTTCTTCCTTCAGACATCACAGCTCAAGGAGCAATCCTGTAGCTACTCTAGTGCTATCAGTGATGACGCGGAGTCCCCGCAGAGCAGGACTAGGGGTGTTATCTCCCCGGAGAGCCCCGAACCTGGGTAAGATTCGTAGGCGTCTTAAGTATCGCCTTATCCCGCTTCCCGAGCCCGGCGACGTTCTTTTGACCCCATGCATGATAAGCCATCCTTTGGCATATGTCGTCCCAAAACCCCGACATCACACGTGTGACACTTATCATGGTCCTAGTTTTTATGGTCATGGCAGTAGTATTGCCTCCGTTCACAAATATAAGATGTTCTAACTTTTTTATAAACTTTTTTTATGAATAAACTTTTATAAATCGGATGTATATAAACACATTTCAGTGTGTTTGTTCACTCATTTCAGTCCGTGTGTAGTCCATGTAGAAATGTTCAAAACATCTTACATTTGTGAATGGAGGGAGTAGCTTTTAAGGCCAAGACCACAATAAGATCATACCAAGCCAACAATATTCTGATCGACAGCGCCACATGCGTCCATTTCACCAAACCAACCATTTATCGACTATTGTTCTACAAATAGCATGTTCAAGCCACCTCTCAACACAACATTAACAAAAACAGAAGGTCATGAGTTGCTGCCTGGATGGTCGAAGTTTCACTTCACCCAACGGCAGCCTAAGAGCATGGCTAACAGTATAACCAGTTGTTGGCTATATGATAAAACAATCATTAACAAGTATACTTTTTTGCCAAATCTTTTTTCCATCTCTTGTAAGGTGACTAGGGCAAAGCCCTCCTCCCTTTGATCTTTGCTGGCGAGCCCATGGATTCGCCTCTCCTCCGTTAGCCACTCCGGGGGCCGGTGGCGGGGAGAGGAATCCTGCTGCCTTGTCTCCAACTAGTATATATGTTAGTTTTTTGGGTCCTCATAGTCATAGGGACGGTACTTGGACGGATGACGACGCTTTTCTTTGAGTCAGTCTTCCAGGCTTCGGTCCTTCTCAAGTTCATCCGTTGGGACAGCGTAGATTCTTCCAGATCCTAGGGAGGGAGGGGCTAGGATTTCCCATCATGCGTACGTGAAATTTGGTGATGGGTTCTTCGGATCGATTCAAGGGTTCAACGGCGACGACTGCGGCTCTAGGGCGCTGTTGCTTTGGGCAAGTGCATGAAGACTTCCCGGGTGTCATCCATAAGGTCAGGTCGACTCCTTATAAATCACTCATATTGTAAGGTTTGCTATAAATTTGGCTATAAGAATACTACTTTTCTCCACCTTCTCTATTTCTCTTTCTTCATATTTATTGAATTTACCTAGGAGCATATGTAGACACAAGCTATTGTGTGAGAGTCCACCCCCCTTACGTTCCATCACTCTCTCCTCTATACAGGTAAAAGTGCCACGTCGTCAGGCTATAAGCCTACTATTATACTTGTTCTAAGCTTAGTGAGTGTTGCACTCGACAATTACAATGCAAGGCGTTATGACATATGCCATGCACATACACCGTATATATAATGCACATGTTTGCTATTATCATGCGAACACGTTGTTTGCTTTATCTTGTCTATGTGTAGGCTCAAACGACGACTTGTCGACTTTCACTCACCATGAGTTGACAAAACAAGCTCTAGAAAGTTGCATATGGATGAATGACAATGGGTGTTTTGTACCCCACATTTGGACTCACCAAGTTCTTGCAAGGCAAGCTCAACGGAATTTTACCAAGGTGAACTCCTACCTTTGAGCCATCTTGATATGAGCTTAATGTATTGGCCACACTTACTTTGTTGTTTCCCTCCCTTTTCTTTGCATGGTACACCTCATGTATGGAGGAGCAATATTGGAGACTATCCACCACCTCAACCATCAAGACATCAAGTGCATGGTTAGCATCAAGTACCTCAATACCAATGATGGTGATGCGGATTTCGTTCGAATGGGCATCATCGTTTCAAGTGATTTGTATCCTCTCGATGCTACATTTGAGTTAATAAAAAGCGTCCTTTATAAAAAAAATACATGGACAAATTGATGCTCGAACGTGAAATCCGTCCATGGGATAGCACCAAAGAAAAATCCAATCTTGTAAAGAATCTTCTAATGCCAGCCTAGAGACTTCATGATCTAAAGTCATCTTCTCCTCGCGAGCTCATATGAGCTCGTGATGAACAGTACAATTCAAAAATGACAAAAAAAATTGAATCTTTTCGTCCGACTTTGACAAATGTTTTGAGTGCTCACAAAATTTCACCATGAAATGGCATTCGTGGAAGTCTTGCAAAAAAATAATGATGGACTTTGACAAATGTTTTCAGTGCTTGCAAAATTTCGTCATGAAATGACATTCGTAGCAAAAAAAAAAAAATCAAAATCAACACTCTCAAATACTTTCAAAAATAACACTTTTGAATCATTATTTTTTTGCAAGACTTCCACGAATGCCATTTCATGGTGAAATTTTGTGAGCACTCAAAACATTTGTCGATGTTTGTAAAAAGAAAAAACAGTTTTTTTAAAAATCAACTTTTTTCTTCGCATTTTATTGTTCACCCGAGCTCATTTGAGCTCCAGCACACAAACACCACGTCCCTTCGAGCTCACATAGCAACTCTACCAATCTTACATAGTGCAAGTTTTTTTTTGTTTTTGGCAATTGGCAATTGGCATGTTCATGAGAGATTCCTCGAGTAAACGGAAATTCCTCGAGTAAACCGACCATACAGAGTCAATCCTTCGCATGGATATAACCAAGCAAAAACTCAATCTTGTAATAATATTGTACGAAATATGTATCTGGCACCCGTGAGTTTTTCTGCAAAACGACCAAACTGTTTTGATGCCGTTCATTTTTAGATCGTGCGGTCGCGATCTCGCCACCTGATTACTCAAAACATGGAAAACAGAGTTGCGACATATTTACACAGAAGGCCACCGCCTAGTGAGTTCAGCGTACCGGTTCGACGGGACTTGCTCGCCATGTCCGTGTAAGAGCTAGAGGTTGTTCAGGTAAAAAAAAAGTACAGGCTACGCTCGCCAGATCCATGGGGCCTAGGCTCTCCCCGTCGTCGTAGTCGCAGAAGAAGGAGCAGCAGGCGGGGATCGGCGACGCCGTGGCGGAGTAGGCGCTGGACGAGGGGGCAGTGGGCGGCCGCCCTTGCAGGGTGTGTCATGACCAAACGCCGGCCACTATGTCCGAGCAGTTCCTCTTCACGGCGGTGGTGCGCTCGAGGACGGCGCGCACGCGGCGGCCCATGACTCGCTGCCCTATGAGGACGGCGATGGTCTCACCAAGTACTCGTCGTGGAGGACCCCCTCGGCCGCGTCTTCCTCTTCTCCGCGGCCGGTGATGCGCTGCTCGAGCTTGGGTTCCCTGACGAGGCGTCCAACTCGCAAGAACTACTCACTGTACATGAAGGAACGGGAGAAATAAATGTTGATTACCAAGTGTAGGAGCATCTGTGGTGCTGCTGCTTCTCATGTCTACTGTCTAGCGAAAATCAAGTCTCCGTTTCTATTGATAGTCTCTGCTTCTCAAGCTGCTCCTCCTGTCTATTGTCATGGTACGCGTAAATCGGACCGGATCGACCACCTGCATTTCATCTGTTCCCACATCATCTGCCTACAAGCAAGAGGATGACGGTGCCGAGGAGGAGGGCGCTGAGGAGAGCAAGATAGATGAGGTCAACTAAAATATCATTTCTGGAGAAGAAGATAAACAGTTGGGTCAGTTAGTGTCGTGTCATCAGAGTCTTGTTGACTGTTGGGTCGAATGTATGTGTTGCTTGGTGTCGTGCGCTTGTACAATGTGAGAAGTGAAGATGGCTGAATTCTGAAGAAAAAAGAGAAGAGTTTAAAGTCTGAAACTTTTTTTTGTGTGAACTGAATCGCATCTACCTTAGTTGATCAAATTCAGACTTTGGGATGTGACTTCCCTCTTCTTCAAATTCAGAGATACTAAAAGGTGTATTACTGAGGCGCCCTTCTTGAAATTTCTGAATTCGAATCATTCTAAAGCATGAGAATCTTTGTTTGTGCCTTAACTGGAAATTTTATTTTTGTAGGCAGCGAGGAACAGCTCCAACTAAATCTCCAAGTGTTGTTTGCCTCAACTGAATGTCCATCTATCTACGCGTTCTTGGTGGTGGATGATACGGTACAGTTGGATGAGGAACTTACATCGCAACCTGGCGTGTCTTTGGCATATCCCGTGTGTGAGATGTGAGAAGTGAAGGGAGTAATCTGGTTGAATTCTCAAACTTTTTGTGTTCTCCTGTGATATCTTGGAGCTGAAACCGAAACAGTCTTTGATGATCAAATCTAGTGTTTGGTCTTTCTTCACCGAGTAACATTTATGTTGTTGAATATATTCTTAAGTGTATCTGCAGGGCAAAGATTCGATCGGATGAATCGATACTTTGGTACGTACACATTTTGTGACTAGATCTTGAAACTTTGACCATAGCAAGAAAATAGATTCCCCTTATAATTTTTGTGTAAAATGCATGGCAATAGACAGACCATAGACCTAATAAATTAGGTCAAAACAAAATGGTAACTTTAACTATGGGAAGAAATTTCTTGAAAAGATACCCCGGTAATTTCTGTGTAAATAGCATGATAGTATATGCATCGCAGACTTGATAACTTAAATGAAAACATTATGGTAATTTGGACCCGAGCTATTTTTTGGTTGAAACTTACCTTCGACAATTTATGTGTAAATAACATTATAATATACACACCACTCACCTGATAACTTATGTCCAAAATACTACGGTAATTTTTTTAAATTGTGGGAAAAAAAGTTATTGAAACATACCCCCAGAACTTTTGCTTAAATAGCATGATATTTTAAGCATCGCGTACCTAATAACTTACCTACAAACACCATGATAACTTTTTGACCTAGAAACAAAGTTTCTTAAACATACACCCGGTAATTTTTTTGTAAATAACATGATAATATAAGCATCGCGTAATCGATAACTTACATAAAAACACCATGATAACTTTTGTCCTGAGAAAATTGAAAAACATATCCATCGATAACTTATGTGTAAATAGTATGGTAATATACACCCCACAGATATGATAACTTACATGCAAACACCGTAGTAACATCGACCAAAGCAAAAAAAAAACATAAGCCGCATACCCAATAACTTACGTACACAAAACGCGATAACTTTGACCATAGGAAAAAAATGTTGAAAAACATACCTCGGTAAGTTATGTGAAAATAGCACGGTAATATACAAACCGCAAACCCGGTAACTTCCATACAAACACTGCAGCGACTTTGACCAAGAAAAAAGTTGTTGAAAAACATAACCCGGTAACTTATGTCAAAATAGCACGGTAATATACGAACCGTATACCCGATAACTTACGTAATTTTTTAACCAAGAGGGGAAATTTGTTGAAAAATAATACCCCCGATAATTTATGTGAAAATAGCATGATAACTAACATAGCACAAACATAGTAACTCATGCATGTAGCCTGGACGTGGTAATTTTTTACCCGAAAAAAGGTCAAGGAAACATAACATGGGATCTAGTTTTAAAGATTTCGTCGTGATAAATATTTTATGTGAAAATGATTTTTGCATCAATCGACATTTTGAGTCACAAACATTTTGAATTTTCGGAATAAGAAGAATTTAAGATGTCATCAACTTTTTTGTCCTCTGATACATACATGCATGTGCATGGGAAGAAGGTGAGAGAACCTTATTTATGCCCCCGATAACTTATGTGAAAATAACACGGTAAATTGCATATCACAGATTCACGGACGTGGTAACTTATGTAACCGGGGCGTGGTAACTTTTGACCCAAAAAAAAATTTCGTCAGAACATAACAACATGGGATCTAGTTTCGAAGATCTCGCCGCAACGAATATTTTATGTGAAAACGTTTTTGGCATCGGATCGACGGTTTGAGCTACAAAATATTTTAAAATTTCCAAATAAAAAGAATCTATGATGATATCAGCTTTTTTGTCCTCTAGCGCATGCATGTAATTAGAGAAAAGAATGCCTGTGAAAGGAGGATGATTCATTCTAATGCAATCATGCATGTAATTAGATGAAAGGAAGAAGGTGTGGTAGTTTTAGCTATATGACACACGTGTGCCAAATATCACAGTCCAATATTGTAATGTGTGTCCCGTCAAAATATATATATTTTAATGTTTGTTAGAGACTTGAGACTCTAGATAGCTACACGACGATTTTACAAAGTGCTATTTAAAAAAAAATTGGCATGTTCAGGAGAGATGAGGGTCCTAAACGAAATTACCTCGAAGCTTCGTGAACTGACAGCACGATCAATTGGTCAATGGCCGAGGCTACAAATTACGAAGTCCAACTTCGAAAAACTGATCAACACATCCGCTACGCAACGATGGCTGGACTCGACCGAGGACCCAGGGGTCGCGT
This sequence comes from Secale cereale, assembly GCA_902687465.1. Lineage (NCBI taxonomy): Eukaryota > Viridiplantae > Streptophyta > Magnoliopsida > Poales > Poaceae > Secale > Secale cereale. The sequence continues at coordinate 125,660,033 of LR738710.1, read as the reverse complement.
CGTGCTGTTCCCCCTGCCGTTCCAGGGTCACCTCAGCCCGATGCTGCAGCTCGCCGACGTGCTCCACGGCCGCGGCCTCGCGGTCACCATCCTCCACACCACGTTCAACGCCCCCGACCCAGCTAGTCACCCGGAGTTCGACTTCGTCGCCGTGGCCGACGGGATGCCGGGTGGCGTGGCCGCGCCCAATGACGGCCTGGGCATGATCGTCGCCATGAACGCGGCCATGGTGGTGTCGGGGTGCGTCCGCGACGCGCTCGCGTCGACTCTCTCCGAGGAGCCCCGGCCGGCGTGCCTTGTCATCGACACCTTCCTCCCCGCCGCGCAGAATGCGGCGGCTGAGCTAGGCCTGCCAACGATCGTGCTGCAAACCAGCAGCGCGGCAGCCGTCCGCTTGTTCAGGTCCAACGCCATGCTCCATGAGAAGGGATACTTGCCAGCGCAAGGTTAGTCTTAGTTACAACAATGGCATCAGTACAATTTTGTGTGCGTTCTTAACAAAAATTAATTTCCACATTCTTGTATTTCATTTCAGAGCATGAACTAAACAATCCGGTGACGGAGCTGCCACCGGTACGAGTCTCGGACCTGTTCGACCCAAGCAAATACCCCAGCCAAGAAACGGCGAGCAAGATCCTGGACATGGCCACCGAAACTACAACGGGCTCCTCGGGGATCGTAATCAACACATTCGAAGCTCTCGAGACCCCCGAACTGGAGGCGATCCGGGACGAGCTCGCTGCCAGCGGCATCGGAGTCTTCGCCATCGGTCCACTCCACAAGCTCTCCTCCATCGGCGGCGCCGGCAGCCTGCTGGAGCAGGACCGGAGCTGCGTCGAGTGGCTGGACGCGCAGGCCGCAGGCTCCGTGCTGTACGCGAGCTTCGGGAGCGTGGCTCCGGTGCACCGAGACGACTTCAACGAGGTTGCTTGGGGCCTCGCGAGCAGCGGCAGGCCTTTCCTATGGGTCGTTCGACGTGGCCTCGTCCTCGGCTCCGAGGACGCAGAGCTGCCGGAAGGGTTCGAGGGCAAGGTGGGGGTCAGGGGCAAGGTGGTCAGGTGGGCGCCGCAGCAGGAGGTGCTAGCGCACCGTGCGGTGGGCGGATTCTGGACGCACGGTGGCTGGAACTCGACGCTGGAGAGTATCTGCGCGGGGGTGCCGATGTTGTGCAGCCCTTTCTTCGGAGATCAGCTGGCCAACGGGAGGTACGTGGAGGACGTGTGGCGGATAGGGACCTTGTTGGCGGGCAAGCTGGAACGGGGCGAGGTTGAGCGCGCCGTCGCGAGGTTGATGGAAGTGGGGGATGGCAAAGGAGAAAGGGCAAAGGAGCTTAAAATGAAATCAATGGAGTCTCTGAAGAAGGCTGGGTCCACTCAGCTGGCGGTCGATCAGTTGGTAGATCATATACTATCTCTGTGAAACCGATGTGTCGGATATACTCCCTCCGTTTCTTAATATAAGGTGTATTATTTTTTCAAAAAGTCAAATTTCTCTATGTTTGACCAAGTTTATAGGAAAAATATCAGTATATAGAATACCAAATCAGCATCACTAGATCATCATGAAATATATTTTTATATTTTACATAATTAGTATTATAAATCTTTATATATCTTGCTGCAAAGTTGATCAAATATAGACATCAGTTAACTTTTTGTTGAAAAACTAATACACCTTACATTTAAAAACGGAGGGAGAATATTGGCAAAGACCAGAGGTTTAAAATACAAATACTGCGGCAAAATGACAGCAAGACCCGTGTCCCTAAATCTGGGAGGCACCAAAAACGCGTAAGAGACTGGAAGTAGAATTAGCTTTGGCTTTGCAAAAAAAGACACTCCGAGACCAAATACTTTATGTTTGTTGTGAGTTGTGACATTTGCAGCTTCGTGCGTATCATACACAAACATCTTCCAGTATAATGATACACACAAACATCTTCCAGCATATTTCTCTCTCCTTAATTTAGTTATCTGAAAACAAGCTTAGAGCCCAAATGCAAATGGAAGGCAGCAGCCATCAGCAGATGCACTGTTTGAAATTGTCCCAACTGGTGGTATCTTTTCCAAATGGCATTGAGCTAGTCGCTTACCACAAATACTTTAAAATAGCATTCAACCATATAATTCAAATACCACAAATACTTTATAATCAGTACTTGTTGGGGCCTTTCCGAAAGGTATAGAAGACATCATTTTGATGCAGGCATGGTATGAAACCACAAATATTTCAAATTCAAGTATTGGTGGGGATTCTCACAGAGAGAAGACACCCTTCAAAAATTGGGGTATGCTGCTTGGTGTGGCGTGCACACGGTATTCTTTAGTAAAAGGCGAAAGAATAGTTCGCTTTGTGCTCACCACGCAGCTGCGAGCCTTTCACCGCTCGCACACCGCGCTCTTATGTAGCCCAGCTCCCTCCCCTCTCTTCCTCGGCCAGGCAAGGTGGGACTAAACGAAAACCATCTCTACACTGCCCTGGCTCCTTCCCTACCGTATCAGCAAAGCCCACAGACTTTTTTTGTTGTTGAGGACGATCAAAGCCCACATATGCATGTTTAGGCCGGGTCTGTGCGCTTCAAGTTGCTCGGCCCAAAAGGAGTGACGCCAATGACCCAAAGGAGCGACGGCCTGCGCGTGGAAATTTTGCTGCCTCTGAGCGCAGGGCCGATCCGCCTAGAACACGCATCAAGGGCATTTGCCTCCAAAAAAAAAAAAACGCATCAAAGCCATGGGCATCGACGGGATTTTGTTCCCAAGTTCAAACGCAAGAGGAAGAATCTTTAGATGAGGTCAGCCGCCAGTACTTAGGACAGGAGAGACCTCGCAGAAACTGAAAGTGGTATGACAGCATTTCAGCGAGCAGTGCCATTGGATGCTTGTGGTTCGGATCCTCTTTGTCGACCAAACCTTTTATCTGTCGGGCTGTTCATCGAGTTGGTACTTACATGTGGAGCACGCTCATATATCAGGTCCATCGCAGCGAGCAGCGAGCAGTATCTGCTACGTTCAACCGTGCTTGCCCGCAACGAATATGTAGTCATCTTTATTTGTACGCTGAATACTCATTTACAAAGTTCATAGGCCCTCTTTTCTTTAACAGAACACACGCAGTTTGACATAGTCTTTGCTAATATACGCCAGGGTGAACTCTATAGAAATCCACAGATAGCATGGTTCACAGAGCGAGATAGCAGACTTAGATTACCACGAGCTTGTCCATTACACTTCTCATCCGCTAGCAGAAATCGATTAGCACTCTGTCTCTAGCAGAGATGCTGGTGATGCAGCAGGATTGCTTCGGCCGCAGAGAGGATGCGCAGACAAATACTCCCTCCGTCCAGAAATACTTGTCATCAAAATGATCAAAAGGAGATGTATCTAGAACTAAAATACATCTAGATACATCCCCTTTTATTCATTTTGATGACAAGTATTTTCGGACGGAGGGAGTACTAAGAACATTCAGTTCGAGCTTAACAAGTGACTTCTTTCTGGCCGGACTTGCTTAACTGAAACTCGTACAAAAACAGACATACACTCGGGAGAAAAAATGAGAATACAAATTTGAAAATCAGGATTCTTAGAGCCTTCTCACATTGAAAAGGCACCTTTCAAAAGCAAAATTTTGAAATTCAGGTTTGGTGGGGCCATCTCACAGGGAGAAGACACCCTCTAAAAATTAGGGTATGCTGCTTAGTGTGGCGTGCACACGGTATTCTTTAGTAAAAGGCGAAAGAATAGTTCGCTTTGTGCTCACCACGCAGCTGCGTGCCTCTCAACGCTCGCACCACTCGCTCTTATGTAGCCCAGCTCCCCGCCCGCTCTCCCAGTGCCAGGCGAGGTGGGACTAATCAAAACAGCACCTGCGTCTCACGTTCAGCCGTCCAACTAGCACACTGCACTGATTTTTTTTTTTTTTTTAGAAGGAGCACACTGCACTGAAAAGCCCACAAAAATATGTTACGCTGGGTTCGGCCTAGCATCCAGGTGGTCGGCCCATGCGGTGATTTCTCTGTCACCCACGGGCCACGGCGAGGTCCCGGTGCGAGGCAACGCTAGCGCTGAATCGCTGCTGCGCCCATAGAGTTAGCTTTGGAAGCCGCTGATCAGGGTGTGCATTCGGTTTTTTCGGTTTGATTCGGTTCGGTTTATACGGTTTTTGGTTTATACAGTTTTTATACTTCGGTTTATACAGGTTTATACGTGATACGGTTCGGTTTCGGTAATAACCATTCATTTTCGGTTCGGTTTCGGTAATAACCAAAATAACCAAAGTTGACGCGAATTTTCATGCTACATATAATTTTATCTCAAAGAAAATTGATGCGATAATGTTGCTGCATCCACATAATGGTACTAAACTAGTAGTTACCACTAGGATTGTACGTACATGTAAATCTAAAGCTGGCCTACATGCATACCTCCAAATAATGGCACTATCATCTGATAATATGCATACTTGCTTTTTAGAAGAATGCATACTTGTGCTAAGATCGTAATTCCTTAAAAAAAGACCTCATCACAAAAGCAAGCCGACATGCATAGAACTGGAGCTAGCCCATTAATTTTGAAGCCCACTAAAGGTTCACTACCTAAATGGCCGCCAGCCCAACACATGAAGATATCTACTGCCTATTGTTGGTGTTGGTGAGGTGCAGTGAGTTCTCGTGAGGATAGTCCCACCTCGCCAGTTGACCCAGCACACAGCCGACTAGCTGGTTATATAATGCAGCGGCTCCGCAGCAGACGGAAGCGCACAACACTATGCCTCCATCTCATGGGCCTCGCGGGCAAGTTTTAAAAATCGGTTATTTCGGTTTAACCCAATGGTTTTCGGTTTGTAACCAAAAAAACCGAAGTTGAAATAGTTTCTAAATTTCAAAACTGAAACCTAAACCGGAAACTGAAAAAACTGTAATTTCGGTTCGGTTCTGGTTTTTCGGTTTGGTTTTTGGTTACGGTTCGGTTTTGCACACCCTGAGCCGCTGATGCCAACCTTGGAAGGCCCAGTTCTTTTGAGGTGATTCTCAACAATCAAGCCTGAAGAATCAATAAGCTGAAAAAAACTCGATTTGCTTCTTCAAAATCGCCTGAGAATCGCCACAATCAGTAGTGCAATCCAAAAGCGCCTCCCAGCCACGCTTCTGGCGATTCTGCGAGCTCCGCGCAAATGAAAACGCTTCGTTATAAGCCAATGCCCCTATTCCAATCGGTAATTACAGGGAGAATGCCACCGAGCAACACGAACAGACCCTTTGGTCTCGACTTGTTCCTCTCGTTCTCTCCCTCCTCTCGCTCAGGTTCCAATCCCGCCGCCGCGCCACTAGACGCCGGCCCACCATCCGTCGGCTCAAGTCCGCCAATCCAAGGCCCGCCTCGCCGAAGCTCGTCCTCCACTCGTCGGAGGACATCCGGTCATGCCCTAGTAGGAGCTGGCCCTCCCCTCGCTCGAGCTCGGCCGAGCATGTCTGGCCTTGCCCTCGCCCAATCTCGCCAAGCTGCTCCGACCCAGCCTAGTCGGAGCTCGCTCTGCCCTCGCACGAGCTCGCCGAAGGCCGCCTCGTCCATCCCCTCTCTCTAGTGAACTCCTCTTCCTCTCATCTCCCTCCTTTGAAGTCCTCCATGTTGAATCGATGGCTGTATGTCAATGGCCTTTGTAGCTAGATGATTTGCTAGTTGCCTGATTGATAAATGGATGAATGGTGCTACTACGAATGTTGTTGTCAATGGTTTCAGTTCAGGGACATTAAAGACATTTTAGCACACAACTCATCCCACAATCTCAGACTACAATCTCAAAAAGAACTCGATGGCTGATTCTGTGGGAAGTTGATTTTGTGGGAAGTTTTCTAGAATCAGATTTGGAGAATCAAAAGCTGAAAAGAACTGGGCCGAAGGCTGTTATCCTACTTGTATGCGTGCCTCTCACGTTCTCCCACTACTATTAATTCACGTGCGTTTTCTATTTTAGATGAGTGATGTATTTTAAATAAGGGAATGCCTAGTACTCATCTAGATGAGATATAATTTGATCTTATTCACCTGAAAAATAAAACAGATATAAAGTAGTACAACATGCCACGTCAGCACACACGCATCTTATAGTCACATCCAATGGCTATAAAAATGAATGAGACATAACTAAAACTCAACTAGATGAGTTCTAGCAAAACTGTTCAAATAAAAATTTGATTTTTGAAACTTCTTATATATTGGAATTCGTAACAAGAAGATCTTTGTAACAAAACCAAAATTTGGTATATTTTAAGTAGTTTTAATTATTTTTTGTTCCAATCATATTTAAAATCATTTCCATAAACATTACTCCCTCCGTTTCTAAATATAAGTCTTTTTAGAGCCAATATGGACTAAATTCGGAGCATATTTAACACCAATACGAAGAGAGTACATTATTAAAATATAATTGAATGCATGTTTAAGTTACTCCACTACATTTTAAAAACATATTAATACATATTTTAGTCATTTTCACACTAGTGAAGTGAAACTGACTTTTCCGGTATGTAGAAGTCATTTTTTAGATTATTGAAATGATTGCCTTTGAAGCTAGTGGAATACTCCCTCAATTCATAAATATAAGACCTTTTATGGATTCCAATACATATGGAGCAAAATGAGTGAATGTACACTCTAAAATATGTCTATATACATCTATATATAGTCTATAGTGGAATCTCTAAAATATCTTATATTTAGGAACGGAGGGAGTAATTAAAATCATTTTTATGAAATTGTAATAGCTGAAACCTTGTTTTTCAATAGTGAAATCGTTCTGTAATAAATGAAATGGTTTATATGAAATAACTCAGACCCACTCTTTTGAAATAATTGAAATACGTGAAAATATGATCAGTGAAATATTTTAAATAAGTAAAACCAAAATATGTACTGAAATTATTGAGATGTATGTTTCATAAAATTTTCAAATAAGTGAAATATGTGATATGCGAAATATTTCAAATAAGCAAAGTTGAAAGAAGATACTGAAATTACTGAAATATATGTTTCTAAAATATGTCAAATAGTGAAGATGGAATACATGAAAATCACTGTTTTGGTATAACTTAAATCACTTCTTAGTTTTTTGAACGGAAAACAACTTTGAAATATGAAATTGTGTTCATAGTTACAGTTAATTGAAGTTAATTTTGGAATAATATGAAATCATTTTGGAATTAATTAAAATCATTTTAAACAGTTTTTTATCACTTGTCAATTTAATCTCAATCAATTTGTGAAACAACGAAATATAAATGAGTTTAAAATATATTCAACACCAATCTTGTTTGAAAGGTCTTCTAGTGAGAATTTAAAATATATATATATAAACGTAATTATCGTGTAAGGATCTGAAGCATCTAAATCACTAAGAAAATGAAAATGCACCTTGATTGCAAGATCATCCTTCTTCATTAGCTTGCCGACATTTTGTGTATACCTTTTAGTAAGGGTGTCGATGTAGTTCTTGCTACTCACATTTCTGAAGAAAAAAATGGAGATAATGGTTTCTTCCTTGATGTTGAGAATAGTGTTCTTCATCTGGGTGAATGTGATGATGAAATCATCGTAGCCGCTCCCTATGCTTTACTAGATACGAAAATTCAAACTATTTGCTGGTCGACACAAGGAACACTGGAAGTTGCTTCCAAACATATCACCTAGTTGACTCCAATTTCAAACAAGGCCCTAAGAGCAACTCTAGCAGACCCCGCAAAACGTCGGCCCGCAAAACGCTTTTGCAGTTCGCGTAAAACCGCTTTTGCGGGCCGGCGAGCGTTAGCACCGATGCAGATCCTCCAAACGGACCCGTAAAAAAGTATATTCGCGGAATATGCTTTTTTACGGGTCGGCTATGCGAGTTTTGCTTGGGCAACATCGTAACGACCCGCAAACAGAAAAACTGCAAATCTGAAATTTGTCATAGGGCTTCACAAACAAGTTCAAATTCAAATGACATAAACAGTTTGCGCGCGAATAAAAGCGAAATTCATTACGCAAAAGAGGGCATGCAAAGGTATGCGCCCATGTCCGGCATCATCTTGAGGGTCGATCTTCACTCGGTGCCATGGAGTCCATCTTGAAGTTCATCGGCGCCACCGTAGCCACCTCCGTTGCTTGTTCCAACTCCCGCACCGAAATCATCCACATTGCCACCGTATGGAGCTGAGAAAACATCACCGGAACTGGCAGACGGACCGACCGAGGCGACCATTCTCCTCTTCAAGATGTCTCTCCTTGCCATATCATGCCATGCTTTGGTGACGTCGTCCATGTCATTGCGGTTCATTGACATGATCTTGTTCTCTTCAGCGAGCAACAATGACATCGATTTGTTTTCAGAGGCGCGTACTTTTCTCTCCTCAATGGCAGCTCTGCGCAGCCCCTCTTCCTTGAGGATTTGCCATTTTTCTTGCTTCTCTTTTGCCTTCTTTTCGGCCAACTCTTTCTTGATCTCCAACGACTTCAACAACATTAACTCGTTTGATTGCACCATGGCATCAATCTTCTCCCTCAAGCTCGATGCTTCTTGCTCTCTCTTTATCTTCTCTCTAGTCTTTTTGTCGCCATCGGGCTTGTTCAAATTTCTTGGGCCATCATCATCCTCATCTTCATCCATGTTTGTAAGTGAGCCTCTCTTTGGTGGGGACTCTTTGTCGATCAACTTCCACTTGTCGCACTTTTGGAGCAACTCCCAACAATGCTCTAATTTGAAGAATTTGCCTTCCGAAGCTTCCATGTCCTTGTATCTATGTTGAGCAATCCTGTCCTACACAATGCGAACAAGATGTTGCAATCATTTTTCATGATACATAATGATGATGCACAACTTGAACACCGACAAAGCAAACTTCCAAGATGGTGTAGTTCTTCGATCTTTGGCTTTTTCCAGCTTTTGCTTGTGAATAATCAAACGCTTCCGCTTCGATCTCAGCCAAGTCGTCCGCACAACCATGGTCGTCCACGCCGCACTCTGTTTCATTGTAGTCAAAAGATTCGAAGGGGGCTTGATCAATGTCAACCGCGTTCGTGTCCAACAAGTTCACGAACTCGGTTGTTGCATTGTTCGAACCACCGCTGTACCGAACGATAACAAGTCACGAGCTATCGAAAAAGAATGGCGAAAATGAAAGAGAATCACCAAAGTCCGAAGAGATATACCTTCCGGCCATTTCGTCGAACACCTCGCTCGCGGGGGGAGCGACACCATTGAACGGCATCGCCGGAGCACCTCCTTGCGGGGGGATGGAGTGAGAGGTTGAAGAAGGTTTGTTCCTTGAAGTCGGAACCTTCCTCCGCTTTGCGCCCGCGGCCTTGCCGGCCTTCTCCGCCGCCGGCCGGGATCGCACAGCGGCATTGCCGTCCGGAGCGCGGGCCATCGCGGCGGGGGCAGCCGGATTCCCGCCTTGCACAAGCACGTTGCCCTACCGCTTGCGGGCAGGTGTGGCGTGTGCTTGGGCGACGCCAGCGGGGCCTACATGGCCGGCGACGAGATCCACCCGAGGGGAAGGGGCATGCGCGACCTCGACGGTGACGGGGGGCAGCAAGGGGTCGTCCATGGCGGCGAGGGACGACCGGGGAGGAGCAGGTGGAGCTTT
>LR738710.1:125592536-125650373 GCA_902687465.1 Secale cereale | reverse complement strand
GGGGGGGCAATGGTGGCGGAGGGTGCGGGAAGCGGGAAAGGGGGCGCGTAAATGTCCCTCCCGCCAAATCTCGCGCCAGATGGGGGCTGAGCTCGGGTCGGCCTCCCAGCCCGTGAAGATAGAGGTTGGGGGAGAAGATTTGCCGCGCCCCGCAATTTTTTTTGCGGGCGGGGGCGTTTTGCGGGGTCTGCTCGTGTAGATTTTTCGGCCCCGACCCGCAATTTGGCGGTTATTTTGCGGGCCGGGGCGTTTTGCGGGGTCTGCTATAGTTGCTCTAAGGAAGACTCATGAGACTTCGTCTTGTTGGTCCTGTTAAAATGGTCATGGAGTGTTTGGCCATTTCACAGGAAACGCTACTTGCAACGTCGATGGTGTGTGTGTAATTCTCCAGCGACAATTAGCTCTGGACGGCGAAGCGCTGCCAGATCGTGAAGATCGTATGCTTGCAACCAAGTAGAGAGACCGTGCTTTCGGTTTTCTGTTCGAGGGATCATTCGAGGTCGGTTCGCGGGATCGTCATCAACGTTCGAGGGACTTCAAGTACGATCTACACTGACTCGTCTACTTCCGCTGCACTCTAGAGTCGGTAACGATCGTTGATCACACCCCGTTATGCTTCTTCATATTGTTCTTGGGTGATCGTAGGAGCGAATTTTTTTTATCTACTACGTTTCCCAACAGCTACAGCCGAAGAAGTTGGAGCCCAAACAAACATACCCTTATAGCGGTACATGCATGCAAGGAACTACCAGGCGTGCATGCTACAAGTACCAATTTAGTAACTTTAGTTTAGACTAGATCGACAACCCTTCACCCATGCACTCGGCTAGCGACACCTCCAACGTCACCGACTTAGCACCGTACCATGGTGATGAGGTTCTTAATCCGAGGACAGATGTCCCTGGAGATGGTGCGGAACTTCACATGGACATCACCATTTATATGCCATCAACACCACAAGCTCCAAGGTGACTGATCATAAATTCTCGTACCGGTTCACTAGAAACCGAGGTCAATTCTCTCTTACTTAAGCTCCCTTTGGATTTGGATGAGACTTGGCTCCTACCTCAAAGTGGAACCCTATGCATGATTGGGTAGAACGATGAGCAACACGAAGAAGTGAGGGAGGAATGCCAAGAACATCAAAAGTACCAAGATGTAGGCATGGAAGACAACGCCCACAACATGGAGAGAAGAAGATGCTCTCTGGACACCCCCATGCCCAAAGGGCCCTGGACCCTTGTGCGTGCCGGATACCCCTAGGTACTCTCTGGAACACCCTGTGCCCACGAGATTTGGACCCCCCTGTACACGGTGTCGCATGCAAATTGCTCTAGACACCCTGTGCCCACGGGGTCCTTAAGCTCGTGCCTACAGTCCATCCATGTGCACGGCCTTGCCCTTGTGCAGTGCTTGGGAACTGTCCCTTGTACCTCAAAATTATCCCCTACCTCCAGCCACTATATAGTTCATACCTATTACCCTTTCTAGGGTTAGCAAAGCATTAAACCAGATCTTGAGTGATCTTTGTTCATCTTATCTCCTCCTATAGTATCAAGACCTCCAAAGGGAGAGGAATCCCCTTGGGATTACAAAGGCCATCTATCCGTTGGATTGGAGAAGAACTATCACCAAAAAAACCATCTCTCCTAGAGATTTGGGAAGAACTGTACATATTTTACCTTTACCTATGTTGTTGTTGGATCTTGAAGTGTATCTCTAATTTGCTTGTGATTTGAGTTAATTTGTGTTGTGAACATTGTTCTTCTGTGTTTCCTTCATGTGATCTTCGTGCTGTTTGAGTTTGTCCTCATTTCCACCTTCAAATTGTGAAGATTGGGAAACTTTCTAGGGTTTGCCCTACATCAGATATGAGACTTCAACTTGGGATGCATCCCATCTAACCAATTTTGGGACATTTCATACTAGTAGTTTATGGACGTAGATTAAAAACTATATGGACAGATCAACTTAATAGCTTGCCAAGTGGAAATAAATAAATGCTGAATCAACTCCTCGTTACCACAAAAGTAAGACTTAGTGCATTCTTGCGAATTTCTTTTTTCATATTATCCTTTATCTGGATGGCCTGACGATATAAGTACCATATGAAAATTTTAATATCCGTGGTACTTCCAGTTTCACTTTATAGTAGTACTTCTTATGTGATGTACAAAAAAAGTAAGTCTATATATACACATCGATGGCCGCGCATATTTACACGATGAATCACACATCAGCGTCCTCGATTATTGATGATATACTCTGATCCATTACTTTCATTCGTATACCTAGTAGCAAACTACAACAAATTAACCAAATTCGAAATCAAATAAAGCAGCAAACAAAGTACAAAATGACCTACCAACTCAGTACTGGCGAGTACCGTATAGCTAATTAATCCTCCAAGCAGTTAACAAACATTAATGATCTATATGGCCGGCCGGCCGGCCGGCCGGCTTTCTAGCTGTAAGGGTAGTGGCCAAGCCGGAGTTCCAAGTCCACGTCCTCCTTGCTGTCCCCATTCCTTCCCAAGGTAAGCCCCAAGTGAGCCTGATTCCCACCGGCGCCGTCTTGCTGGCCGGCAGCCGGCGGCGCAGCCCCACGAGACTTGCCTCCGCTGCCACCGCGGTCCCTGCGGTGGATGTTCATGTGCCCGCCGAGCGCCTGAGCGTTGGTGAAACCCCTCTTGCAGAAACTGCACTCGTAGTATGCCGGCGCCCGCCTTGTCCCGCCAGTATCCTCCGGCGAGCCGCTCTTGTGGAAGTCCCCTCCCTCCATTACTGTTCTCAAAAGTTACGAGTCGGTGTTTGTACGGAGCTTCTAGGGTTTTGGGTGGTAACTAGCAATTTATAGGAGAATTGTGTTGAGACAACAAGGGCAGGTGTGCTATATAGTGACAGATAGAAACGGCTGTTAGTTGGTAGCGTCGGGGAGGCCGGGGACTGATGGACATGGCTTGATTTGTCGTGTAGTTTTGGCGTTTAGACGGAACCACCACGATCGAGTAAACTACTCGGCCGGCCGGCCGGCGCTCCCTTGCCGCCCTCGTTGGCGAATGCCGCACAACGCTCTTGCTTGGCGTGGCGTAGGGATCGGCGAGAATGCCAAGTTAGTTATACAGATGGGTTTGCGTACGTCAGTGCGTGTTGCCGTGACAGTGTTAGGGACCAACTCAGTGTCTCACAAGCTTACAGAGGAATTCTTCTCAGTAGCGATTAGAGCGAGTCTTGAGGAGGAAGGTGTACAGAAAGGGGAAAAGATACGATTCCCTTCTCGTTGCTCTGTCTTGCCTATATGTTTTTTTTAGGCAAGAGTATATCCAATTTTTATGAAATACAAGATGCTCATTGAATGACAAGAAATTCATGCTCACTTATACTCCCTCTTAAACTAATACTATAAAAGCGTTTAGATCAGCATTGATCTAATTGATTTTATATTATTGTGTCTTGTTTCAAACGGGTCATCTAGAATGATCCATGACTAATCCCATTGTTACATTGGAGCCTCCTATGAAGTCTTCTCAGGGCATATGCTATCTCAGTCGTCAGATTGTCCGTCCAAACAAATCCCACACGTCGGATCTTGTGATGAAATGATCCGGGCCGTTGGATCCACTCTGATGTGACAACCAATGAATAGTGCCCATATTTCCACACCCGCGTTGTTGCATCGGCTCTCAATGAAATGCGGGACCTAGGCGGTGTGGGCCCTTGCTGTCATCGACCGCAGAGGTTGGCATGTCTGGTGCTGGTCGTTGTGTGCGCATGAGGCGTGCCACCGCCTGTTATTTTCAATGCCCGCCGAGGGTAGTTCCGGCATTTCACGTAACCATATGCCAAGTGGATTATCCTGATAAGTTGCCTCATCCCCAATCGAGGGTTTCCTCACTTCTCTCTCTCCCTCGTGACAACAACGCCGCCGCCGCCCCTCCCCTTCTCAGTTGTGTTCTCCCCTCTCTTGCTCTCCTCACCTCGCCTCTTACCCAATCGTGTTCATCTCTGTGCTACGCCGCAGTCGCCATCGAGGATCTGCCGCCCACGCCGGCGCTCCCCCTCGAGCTCGCCTGTCAAGTTGTCGGGGAAGAGGAAACTGACGCTGCTCTTCCCGGAGGAGCGTGTCGTCATGCCGTTGATGGGAGGAGGCCAGGCGGGAGGCGGGGAGACGGGAGGAGGCCGGGCGGGGCGACGGGAGGAGGCGGGGCGGAGCGCGCTATCGCCATGTGGAGCTCCTGCCATCACCGTCGTCACCCACGGGGGAAAGCACAAGCGATCAAGGTCTGAGTGTCGTGCTTAGTCGCTGTCGTTGTCGCCGTATTCGCTGCACCTCAGGTGCCTCCTCATACCTCTTTCACTCGTTCCTCTGTTCTTTGCCATTGAGCTTATTGGGTGTTGATTCCATCTGCGTTTGTGTCGGAGGCGTGGATGTATAGCGGCGCCAGAGCTGGATATGGGCTATGATGGCGTGGATGTGGAGCGGCACCCGAACGGGTCAAGAGCGGCGCCAGAGCAGCGGAGCGGCGCATCTGACGAGTCAGACCAATAGAGTGGCGCCGGAGCAGCGGAGCGGCAGATCTGACGAGTCGGAGCAGCAGAGCGGCGTCGAAGCCTCCACATCGTCATTGTCCTCACGCATCCACGCATGGTACGACCTCTCTCTTTTCCACGCTGAGTACTTGCAACAGTACAACCTCCCTTCTGCACGCATGTCACTTGCAGTTGTTCTTGATCAGTAGTACTTGAGGTAGTCGGATTCAGTTGTTCTTGATCCAACAGTACTTGAAGTAGTTGGATTTAGTACTTGAAGTAGTTCTTGATCCAGTAGAGTTTGGAGTTCCTGAATCCTTAATGGACACTACCATTCTCCGTCTCTACTCAGTCTTGCCCCTGAATCCTTAATGGACACCAGACAGCAGAACTGCAGACTATAGTTCCTGCCCTGCTAAAGATAGTAGTTCCTACTAGGTCACTCTTGTGCTAAAGATAGCTCCCAAGTAAAGAAAGGATATGAGTATTTCCTATGCTTTACTGTAGGGAATAGTTTTTGATCCAAGTGACTTTTGTTACTTTCTTAGTGAACTGAACGACCAAACTGAGTACTTTGTGTAGAGAATAGTTCCTGGTCACTTCTTGTGCTAAACTGTGTAAACTGAACCAGAAGATACTTTCCAGGTCACTCTTGCAGTAGTTCTTGATCCAAGTAAATAAAGGAGTAAAAAATGTGAAGAAACATGCGCGAAAGAATTTTTTTGTTATGTTTTCCTGTATTGCAAGTAGTTCTTGTAGTAGTTTGTAGAGTTCTTGCAGTAAAGAGAATTATACTCTGGGGTAGTTCTTGATCCAATGCTTCCAATACAACAGTGCTCCATTGTGTTGAGTAAACAAGAACACCTCCAGTAGCTAACAGATCAGTTGCAAGCAATTGCTATAGAACAAAATTAACCAATCAGTTGAAACACAAAGCCGATGTGGAGTCATTTACATGCAGGTGTAGGACTTGCTGTAGTTTTCTTCCAATCAGGAGTAGCAAGTGCAAACTAAATGAATATTTTGTGCTCTTGTTCAGCAAAATCTTTCCAGTAAAATCTTTTGCATTAGTGTAAACTTGCAAGAAATTTAGTGCTCTTGTTCAACAAAATCTTTTGTTAAGTCTAAATGAATCTTTCAGTAAAACTAAATGAATCTTTTGCATTAACTAAATGGAGTACCCCCTCTGTACTGGAGTAGCAAGTGTAGCAGTATTATTGGAGTAATTTTTCCGGTTAAGTTGTGCAGTAGTGTACTCCTGCTTGCTCTTCTCTAAATCTTTTTAGTTAACTGAAACCTTTTATTCAATTCAAACTAAATGAATCTTTTCAGTTAAGTGAATCATTTTTATTCAATTAAAACTAAATGAATCTTTTAAGTTAAATGAAACTTTTTATTCAATTAAAACTAAATGAATATTTTGCTGTGTATAAATACTATTTGATTAAAACTGAAATAATCTTTTGCATTAATTAAAACTAAATGAATCTTTTGCATTAATTAAATCTAAATGAAACCTTTTTAGTTAACTCTAATTAACCGAAACTTTTTCTTTAACTAAAACTGAATGGTTTTTCAGTAAATAAACTTTTGAGTTAATTAAAATTAAATGAATTGCAGCAGGAGTATCCTCCTTCTTTTGACTTATCTTCTCTTTTATGCAAGTGCAGCAGCAGTATGCGGAGTTCTTGGAGTAGTTTAGTTTAGGGTGTAGTGTAGGACTTGCAAGTACTCCCCTTTTGCCCTCCATCATTTTCAGTTAATTAACAAAAACTTTTTTCAGTTAATCCTTGCTTGTAGGAGTGGCAACACTACTTTCCTTGTTCTCTTCTCTTCTCTAAATTCTCTTCTCTTCTCTAAGTTCACTCATCTCCTCTCCTGCTACTCTCGTATCATAGAATGATCATACAAATGGAGTAAAAATACATGGAGTAGAAATATACACATACAAATGGAGTATGGAGTAAAAATCAAATGGAGTATGGAGTAAATATTCACTCATATCCTCTCTTCTCTAAATTCACTCATATCCTCTTCTACTACTCTCATATCAGAGAATGATCATACATGGAGTAAAAATTCAAATGGAGCTCTTATTGATTTGTCAATTTCACACTAATGATCTTGATGTTGCTGATGTTCACACAATTGACCCAAGTCTTCTTAACTGGAAATTTGGCAGCTCCAGCTCAACGGACAACCCCACTCACTCCTTCTACAACATAAGGTTTCCAGGGAAACCCTAATCTCCACTGCCGGTAATTTGTTCTCTACTGTCACCATCCCTCTCTCACTGTTCTGTGTTGTTCACGTAAAAGAGCTTTTTCCGCATTATTTATTTGTATTAGATGATTATTAATACATCAAGAAGTTGTGGTAGCTTCCCCATCCTTTATATGAACTCTTGTTGGATTTTTAATCAGATGTGATTTGCTTGACCTGTGTAGATGTGTAGATCTTCCCCATTTTCTCTCAATACATCCCATCGTTTATAATTGGTATTCACTATAGTACTCTCGAGTTTGGTCATTACAATTACTGATTGTTTCCTGTTATCCCTAAATTTATTGTTTTGAATTTCACTAATTTCTTTCCATGGCTTATATGTGATCAAATGCTCCAAATTATATATGAAATATTCATGTTCTACACAAGCTAAACTGCTTCCTGTGAGGCGGCTACTAGGAGTGATGCATATAGCATTGCTTGGGGAGTTGTGATTTAGTCATTAGCTATGGTCATTGGTATGTTAGAAGCGTTACTGTCGGATTACGGGCTCCGCAAACCCAAGAAGTTCGAACATAGGGGCGTGAACGAAGATCTCTCCCACTCGGGTCTACCTAGCGTCTCGCTCTTGTCTGATGAAGAGATTCAAGCAAACAGCAAGTAAAGCACACACGAATTTACCCAGGTTCAGGCCACCGTGCGGTGTAAAACCCTACTTCATGCTTTGGTGGATTAGCCTCGGGAGGGCTTGAGTATGAATGAGTACAGTGGTTCCTGAGCTCAGGAGGAGAGCTCAGGAGGGTCAGGAGGCAAGGGTTCTTGCTCCTTTGTGCGAGGGCGGAGTTTCTGGATCTGATCGGCCCCATAGTGGAGATCCTAGCTACTTATATAGGCGGCCAGGGTCCTCTTCCCCCGAAATGTTTAGGCGGGAAGGGATCCCACAACGGCCATTTTGAGTGGGAACACAAGGACGTTCCTATCCTGACAAAAGCGGTCTTCGCCTGCAAAGGGATCAGGCGGTGACGCGGTGGTGGGCTCGTTGGTGACATCCTCCCTGTCGTCCTTGCAGTCTTCGGTCTTGTTGTCACATCCCTAGTCAGTGCTTGCATTAGGACTAGCTAGAGTGTGCATCATGTTTACTTTTTGCAGAAACTTGAAATGGGGATGACAGAAACCCCAGCACCCCTCTTCTTTCTACTAGGGTTTAATAAAATCTTTTCCAATGTACCCAAAATGCCCTTAAAAATGTTCATCATCTTTGCCTTGGTCTTAAACCTCTGACAAAAATGGTGCACAATTTTCTAGGACATCCTAAGGTCACTGGATTAATTCATATTGTATTTGCATTTGGGCTTTTAAATGCTATAATATATTTTAAATGCCCAAATAATCATAAACTAAAATGTTCCATGCTGTTCATATTATATACAGTGGGCATGAGTAGTTTCATGATTTATGAAAGTGCTTTAGCATTTTTATTAATTCAACAAAGTGGCAGAAAAACAAAAACAGAAACAAAATAGAGAGAGAGAGAGAGAGAGAAGAGCTCACCTGCTTAGCCAAACCCACACCCTGGCCCACCTGGCGGCCCAGCACTGTGCTGGCCCGTGCCAGCCAGCTGCTTCGTCCCCGCCAGGCAGGCAAGGAGGTGACGCCGACGAGCACGAGCTCGCCACAGCGCCACCTGCTTGCCACTTCGCCGCGGGACGGGCTGGACGACCTCCACGTCGCGCCCCGAATCCTTTGGACACGACCACTTCCCCTGCCCCTCTCTCCCTCGCCCTCTCCTAGCTATGGCTGACGCTGCCGCCGCCGTTCCGCCGTCGTAGTCGTAGCCACCGTCGTCTCCGCGCCGCCCGACCGTGTCCAAGAGCTCCGCCACCCTCCTCTCCATCGAGTAGGTCGAGCCTCGGGCGCTCGCATGCTTTGCACTGCCTCCACCGGCCGCGTCTTCGTCGACCACCGCCGGGATCCCCTCCGCCGTCACCGTCGCAACAGGCCGTCCCCGACCTCGCCGTCAGCTCCATCGCAACCACCATGAG
Organism: Secale cereale; assembly: GCA_902687465.1. Lineage (NCBI taxonomy): Eukaryota > Viridiplantae > Streptophyta > Magnoliopsida > Poales > Poaceae > Secale > Secale cereale. Next base: position 125,641,576 of record LR738710.1, on the reverse strand, counting down.
CCTGGCCACCTCCCCATCCTCTCTGTTCTCCCTCTCGAGCCCCGTAGCGACTCCACGTAGCTCACCCACACGCGCCGCCGTGGAGCTCGTCGCCGACGAGACTCCGGCCACTCAACGGCCGCGCCACCCTGTCCACTAGCCTACCGCACTCCCAGGAGCCCAACGCACCACTCCACGCGCCTCGTCGTGCCTCCTAGCGATGAGCCCGAGCTCCAGCAGCTGCCAAGGTCGTCGTCGGCGCCGTTTTCGGCGACCCCGAGGCCAACCACCACCACCACTAGACGCGGCTCACTCCCCGCATCACGTAGATGTGCTCCGCCGTCGTTTTGGTCGCCGGAGCATGAAACCCGCACCGCACCGCCGCGTCTGGCCTCGCCGGCGGCTAAACGCTGGCCAGTTTGACCTCTTTTGACCACGGGTGGGCCCAGTTTGACCCCCTGGGGTCAATGACAGGTGGGGCCCAGCCGACTAATTAATCTAGGGTTAGCACTAAGTTAAATTAATTAAACTAATGACACTGACACGCGGGACCCACTGTCAGGTTTGACCTGGACCAGGCCCGTTGACCTGCTGACGTCAGCATGATGTCATGCTGACGCAGTAAAGCCTTTTCTAGAATTATTATGATTTAAAACAATTCAGAAAATTCCAAAAAATGCTTTAAACTTCTAAAAATCATATAAATTCAACAGTAGCTCAGATGGAAAAGTTTTATATATGAAAAATGATCAGAAAAATCCAATCTTTGCATTGGTACTGGTTTCATGCATGTTTAAGCAAGTTAAATTTGCTGTTCACATCAAAACATGATAATGCACTTTAATTAATAATAGTTTGGGCATGAATTTGAATCTTTGATTCAAATGAGCTCAAACCTTTCTGTTTATAGTTGCATTAGCTCAAAACACATTCATCTTGCCATGTCATGAGCATGCATCATATTGTTGCATTTGTTTGTGTATTGATTGTATTACCGGTATTCTCAGTGGTAGGTCCTGCTTCCGAGGATACATCTGCGTATCCACTTGAAGAGCAGTACCCGACAACCAATCTGTCAGGCAAGCAACCCATTGATCATTCCGATACAGACCCATCTTCTCACTCCTGCTCTCTTTTACTGCATTAAGGCAACATCGTGTGAACTGCTATTTGCTGCGGTAGTTGAACCCCATTCCTTTGCATGACCTGTCATTGCCACAGTAAATAGTTGAAACCCACTAGCATTTGTAGGAGTTGATTGAGCCATGTGATGTGTTTCCTACCATGCTATTTGTTTATGCTGCCTGCTATGCTTAGAGTTGTGTCAGGTCTGGTTCATCTGGGTGATGGATCAGAGTGAAATGATCATGTCTGGTAAAGAGGGTGAAGTGTGGAATATGCTTGGTAAAGGTATCGATGAAAGGCCATATAGGAGTACATGGTGGGTTGTTTCATTGGAACCGTCCATAGGACTTGAGATCTGTATGTGTGATTTAAGATCAACTACTACCATGCATTGGGCCCAAAACCAATGGACCCTCTCGACTTATTAACTGCCCTTGTCCTCTGTCCAGGAGTTGCTACTAGTTTCTAGTGTTTGTAGTTTACTGGTGGTCGTGCACAACGCTGACCCTCGGGATGGGCTGTGATGCGGCAGGTACGTGGCCGAGTGTACCGGTCGCCTGTTTGGTGACTCGGGAACCATGTACACATCGTTTGGGGCCATGAGCGACACCTCGGCTGGATCTCCCCACGGATGGAACCCAAATAGGCGATAAACCTAGACTAGGGACTTGTGTGGTTAGTCAGGTCGTGGCGGACACCCTCGCTGGGCTTCCGCTTGAAGGTTGCCGAGTACATGTCGAGTAAACAGCGATAAGTGGTGGAAGCGTGTGTGAAGAAGTACACCCCTGCAGGGTTACCAATCTATTCGAATAGCCATTGTTCGCGGTTAAGGACCACTTGGTTGCTTATACAGTTCATAGACAAGTTAATGGTTACTCCCAAAAGTCTCAAGACAAGTGTGAGTGCCGTGGATGGCCCTTTCGTAGGATGACGGAAGAGGATCCACGGTAGTGTATTGTTGTGGTGAGTAGTGGACTCATGTGCGTAGTCTCATCTTGCAATCTGCTGAGAGTTGTAGAATAGGTTAGCCAAGAGTCAAAGCTGGCTTGCTGCAATGAACTCCACTACCCTTGTTGATAATGATGCATGTATGATAGGTTTTGATGTAAGTCTTGCTGAGTACCTTTGTACTCATGTTTGCTTAGTAATTGTTGCAGAGGAGAACCCCGCCCCCTCTGATGGGTTCTACATAGACGTTGACGTCGACGAATAGCTTGCTACCCAGACGGAGATCCTGAGCTTGTGAAGGGCCTTGTAGATAGTCAGGCTACACCAAGCCTGTTTTCTTTCCAAGTTGTCTGTACTCAGACAAGTTAGCTTCCGCTTGTGCTTGTATGCTTGTATGACTTGAGTGTTGGGTCATGTGACCCCTATCTGTATGGATATGTTATGTATGGCTCTTCGGAGCCTCTTAAATAAAGTACTTTGAGTCATAGAGTTCTGTTGTGATGCAATGTTGTATTTGCACATATTGAGCATATTGTGTGTATGTTATTGAAATGCTTGATATGTGTGGGATCCGACACCTAGTTGTTTACCCTTGGTAGCCTATCTTACAGGGAAATGCCTCCTAGTGCTTCCACTGAGCCTTGGTAGCTTGCTACTGCTCCGGAACACGTAGGCTGGCCGGCATGTGTCCTTCTTTGTTCCTATGTCTGTCCCTTAGGGGAAATGTCACGCGTTGTTCCTTTAAGTCCATGTAGCTTGCTACGACTTGGGTTCATATGTTGATGACCGACACGTTCGTTGCTGGGTCATGGATGCCTGTCTCTGTAATTTAGTGCCACTTTTGGTTTATAACTAGCCATGTCGGCCCGGGTTCTTTGTCATATGGATGCTAGCGACACTATCATATACTTGTGCCAAAATGCGCAAACGGTCCCGGGCCAGGTAAGGTGGCACCCGTGGGGATACGTGCGTGAGGCCGCAAAGTGATATGATGTGTTACAAGCTAGATTGGTGTGACTTAGGATCGGGGTCATGACAGCGTTGGCATCAGAGCCGTACTGCCTGTAGGTTCTTCAAGCCAAACTAGTCGATGTTGAGTCTAGAAAATTCTTACTTATATGTAGGGGAATTGATTGTGCAAGGGAACGTAAGGCTCTTTTACTTCTTTATCTTATGCCCTTCTGATCTGAGTCAGCATATTCTTTCTACGGGGGTTTAGGACTAGGCCTCTCATCTTTACTAGGTTCACGTGTTACTAATCTGTAGACTCTTAGGATTGTTGGTTTCAAGCCTCAATTCAGTTTCTACCCTCCAGTATGTTGATTAGTTGAACCCGAAACCTTGATATGATGTTGTTGAGTGGCTATTCTATCATTTGTATGATGTCTCAAAATCTTTTTTGAGCATTTACAGTTGTTATGCTGTCCGATTTCTTCCAGAAATTCTAATGCCTTTGCATTATTTCGTGTTTCAGATGTCTGACCGCACACCTCATCAGGTGGTCCGTTTGACCCGGTGCATTAATGTGCCAGGTCACACGGCCATGTTGGTCCGTGTCTTGACCGAGACGGGCTACCGTTGGTATCCTGAGTACACTGTGGAGGAACAATACCGGGATTTCAACCAGAGTCAGTATTTCTGCACAGTCCGGATATACCCTTCATATCCCGGAGCTACCGACCCCATCCATTGGACGTATGGACTCGGGGTTACCGTCGAGATGGCAGTGCAGGATGCCGCTTACTCGATGATGACTATCATCCGGGCTAGGCATGCCCTGCCGCTGAACACTGAGTTCTACTACATGCCAGCCTCACTTCCTGGAGAGGAAGGCTACTACACTGGTGTGTATACTGATGCCGCTCATGAGGAGCCACTACTTCAGACTACCACTCAGATGCTGGAGGATAGGGACCGTGAGGTCCGTGCCCTACGGATGGAGCTTTATAACACTCGAGCCACCCACTGGGCCACTCTGACACGGCTTGCACCTGCCCTGCAGGCCAGATATCTGGATATGCGGGATTTGTACCCCGTGCGGCTCGTCTGCCTGATCGTATGGATTGGCGTGACGTTGGGGGTATTACACCTCCACGTGGGCGTCGGTTACCACCAGCAACGGGACCGAGGCCGCATCCGTGTCCCTATGGTCCACAGCCTTCTAGTGCTCGAGAGTTTCCAGATCCACATGTTCCACTTCCACGCTACGGGGGTAATCTTTACGAAGATTACTACGGGAATGTCTGAGTTAGACCATGGCAGTAGTAGTATCGTAGTAGTTGTATTTCCACAGTCCTGCATGTCTTGTGGAATATGACTTAGTGTGTACTGAGTTCCAGAGGCGTAGATAAATAATGTATAGGAGCTTGGAATGCCTCTGATGAGATGTATCGTTTCTCACCGCAGTTGTACTTTAGCCTTGGCTTGTACTAAACTATGTATGGTGTGTATGACCAATGGTGTATATATAGCAGTTCTATATTACCATGTCGTACAGATGAACATCTCTACATTCCGTGTCATCTATTACATTCTGCACTCCTATGTCAAAGTTTTGCCATCCTTGTATAAACCGTTGTTTTGTTTTCCTAGGATGGTCAACACTCGCAACACTCCTGCTGCTCAGGAGCAGGGTGAGGCCAGTGGGGCTAGAGATGAGAATCTGCCTCAACCACCCTCCTTGGCTGAAGTAATGCTGGAGGTAGAAAGGAACAAGAGAGAGACTAACCGTCTGCTAGAACGCATAGAGCAGAATACTGCCTTTCGCCAGAGGAATGACGTGGTGTCAATTAATGACTTTATCAAGATGTGCCCACCGAAGTTCCATCATTCCGCTGAACCTCTTGATGCGGATGACTGGCTTCGCAGTATCACCCACAAGCTACACTCTGCCCGTGTGGTCGAAGCTGATAAAGTTACCTACGCCGCCTACCATCTTGAGGGCCCTGCTAGCCTTTGGTGGGAAAACTATGAGGCTATGTGTCTTGCTGGCCAAATCACCACTTGGGCAGAGTTGAGCGAGGCTTTCCGTGAACATCACATTCTGGAAGGTCTCATGGATCGCAAGCGGGAGGAATTTTGCAATTTCACCCAGGCAGGCTAACCGTGGATGCCTATAGTCGTGAGTTTGGCAACTTGGCACGCTATGCTCATAAAGAAGTGTCTACCGTCGCCAAGAAGCAGGCGAGGTTCCACAAGGGACTCAGCCCTGAACTTTGTCGAGATCTACGCCTGCACGAGTGCACCTCCTTCCAGAAGCTAGTGAACAAAGCCATTAGTGCTGAGACAGGTCAAACTGATTTTGAAGCCACACACAAGCATCCTCGTTGTTGGGGAACGTAGTATTTTATAATTTTCCTACGATCACGCAAGATCTATCTACCAGATGCATAGCAACGAGAGGGGAGAGTGTGTCTACGTACCCTTGTAGACCGGGAGCGGAAGCGTCAAGTGACGCGGTTGATGTTGTCGAACTTCTTCACGATCCAACCGATCAAGCACCGAGCGTACGGCACCTCCGCGTTCAGCACACGTTCAGCTTGATGACGTCCCACGAGCTCTTGATCCAGTTGAGCTTCACGGGAGAGTTTCGTCAGCACGACGGCGTGGTGACGGATATGATGTGTTCACCGGCGCAGGGCTTCGCTTAAGCTCCGCCACGGTACGACCGAGGTGTGATTCTGTGGAGGGGGGCACCGCACACGGCTAAAAACAATTCAACTTCTGTGTCTTTGGGTGCCCCCCTGCCCCCGTATATAAAGGAGCAAGGGAGGAGGGGCCGGCCAACTCTCCTGGTGCGGCTAGGGAAGGGATTCCTACTAGGAATAGGATTGCAATCCTATTCCTAGTAGGATTCACCGAAAGGAAGAAGGGGGAAAGGAATAGGAGAGGTGGCGCCCCCCCAATCCTAGTCCAACTAGGATTCCTAGGTGGGGGCGCCGGCCAGCCCTATGGGCTGCCTCTCTCTCACCCTTTAGGCCCACTATGGACCATCCCCTCTCGTAGGGGGTTCCGGTAACCCCCTCCGGCATTCCCGATAAATCCGAAACTTTTCCGGTATACTTCCGGTGTCCGAATATAGCCGTCCAATATATCAATCTTTATGTCTCGGACATTCCGAGACTCCTCGTCATGTCCGTGATCTCATCCGGGACTCCGAACTACCTTCGGTACATCAATACTCAAAAACTCATAATACCGATCGTCATCAAACGTTAAGCGTGCGGACCCTACGGGTTCGAGAACTATGTAGACATGACCGAGACTCATCTCTGGTCAATAACCAATAGCGGAACCTGGATGTTCATATTGGCCCCTACATATTCTACGAAGATCTTTTATCGGTCAGAACCGCATAACAACATACGTTGTTCCTTTTGTCAAACGGTATGTTACTTGCCCGAGATTCGATCGTCGGTATCTTTATACCTAGTTCAATCTCGTTGCCGGCAAGTCTCTTTACTCGTTCCGTAACACATCATCTCGTGACTAACTCATTAGTCTTTTGCTTGCAAGGCTTATTGTGATGTGTGTTACCGAGAGGGCCCAGAGATACCTCTCCGACACTCGGAGTGACAAATCCTAATCTTGATCTATGCCAACACCACGAATACTTTCGGAGACACCTGTAGAGCATCTTTATGATCACCCAGTTACGTTGTGACGTTTGATAGCACACAAGGTGTTCCTACGGTATTCGGGAGTTGCATAATCTCATAGTCATAGGAACATGTATAAGTCATGAAGAAAGCAATAGCAGTTAAACTAAACGATCAAAGTGCTATGCTAACGGATGGGTCTTGTCCATCACATCATTCTCCTAATGATGTGATCCCGTTGATCAAATGACAACTCATGTCTATGGCTAGGAAACATAACCATCTTTGATCAATGAGCTAGTCTAGTAGAGGCATACTAGGGACATATTGTTTTGTCTATGTATCCACACATGTACTAAGTTTCCGGTTAATACAATTCTAGCATGAATAAAAGACATTTATCATGATATAAGGAAATACAAATAACATCTTTATTATTGCCTCTAGGGCATATTTCCTTCAGTCTCCCACTTGAACTAGAGTCAATAATCTAGATTACAAAGTGATGATCCTCACACCCATGGAGTCTTGGTGCTGATCATGTTTTGCCCGTGGAAGAGGCTTAGTCAACGGGTCTGCAACATTTAGATCCGTATGTATTTTGCAAATCTCTATGTCTCCCTCCTTGACTAGATCGCGGATGGAATTGAAGCGTCTTTTGATGTGCTTTGTTCTCTTGTGAAACCTGGATTCCTTCGCCAAGGCTATGGCTCCAGTGTTGTCACAAAAGATTTTCATTGGGCCCGATGCACTAGGTACTACACCTAGATCGGATATGAACTCCTTCATCCAGACTCCTTCATTTGCTGCTTCCGAAGCAGCTATGTATTCCGCTTCACACGTAGATCCCGCCACGACGCTCTGCTTGGAACTGCACCAACTGACAGCTCCACCGTTCAATAAAAATACATATCCGGTTTGTGACTTTGAGTCATCCGGATCAGTGTCAAAGCTAGAATCGACGTAACCGTTTACGACGAGCTCTTTGTCACCTCCATATACGAGAAACATATCCTTTGTTCTTTTCAGATACTTTAGGATGTTTTTGACCGATGTCCAGTGATCCACTCCTGGATTACTTTGGTACCTCCCTGCTAGACTTATAGCAAGGCACACATCAGGTCTGGTACACAGCATTGCATACATGATAGATCCTATGGCTGAGGCATAGGGAATGACTTTCATTTTCTCTCTATCTTCTGCAGTGGTCGTGTTGGGGAACGTAGTATTTTAAAATTTTCCTACGATCACGCAAGATCTATCTACCAGATGCATAGCAACGAGAGGGGAGAGTGTGTCTACGTACCCTCGTAGACCGGGAGCGGAAGCGTCAAGTGACGCGGTTGATGTTGTCGAACTTCTTCGCGATCCAACCGATCAAGCACCGAACGTACGGCACCTCCGCGTTCAGCACACGTTCAGCTTGATGACGTCCCACGAGCTCTTGATCCAGTTGAGCTTCACGGGAGAGTTTCGTCAGCACGACGGCGTGGTGACAGATATGATGTGTTCACCGGCGCAGGGCTTCGCCTAAGCTCCGCGACGGTACGACCGAGGTGTGATTCTGTGGAGGGGGGCACCGCACACGGCTAAAACAATTCAACTTGTGTGTCTTTGGGTGCCCCCCTGCCCCCGTATATAAAGGAGCAAGGGAGGAGGGGCCGGCCAACTCTCCTGGTGCGGCTAGGGAAGGGATTCCTACTAGGAATAGGATTGCAATCCTATTCCTAGTAGGATTCACCGAAAGGAAGAAGGGAGAAAGGAATAGGAGAGGTGGCGCCCCCCCAATCCTAGTCCAACTAGGATTCCTAGGTGGGGGCGCCGGCCAGCCCTATGGGCTGCCTCTCTCTCACCCTTTAGGCCCACTATGGACCATCCCCTCTCGTAGGGGGTTCCGGTAACCCCCTCCGGCATTCCCGATAAATCCGAAACTTTTCCGGTATACTTCCGGTGTCCGAATATAGCCGTCCAATATATCAATCTTTATGTCTCGGACATTCCGAGACTCCTCGTCATGTCCGTGATCTCATCCGGGACTCCGAACTACCTTCGGTACATCAATACTCAAAAACTCATAATACCGATCGTCATCAAACGTTAAGCGTGCGGACCCTACGGGTTCGAGAACTATGTAGACATGACCGAGACTCATCTCTGGTCAATAACCAATAGCGGAACCTGGATGTTCATATTGGCTCCTACATATTCTATGAAGATCTTTTATCGGTCAGAACCGCATAACAACATACGTTGTTCCTTTTGTCAAACGGTATGTTACTTGCCCGAGATTCGATCGTCGGTATCTTTATACCTAGTTCAATCTCGTTTATCGGCAAGTCTCTTTACTCATTCCGTAACACATCATCTCGTGACTAACTCATTAGTCCTTTGCTTGCAAGGCTTATTATGATGTGTGTTACCGAGAGGGCCCAGAGATACCTCTCCGACACTCGGAGTGACAAATCCTAATCTTGATCTATGCCAACACCACGAATACTTTCGGAGACACCTGTAGAGCATCTTTATGATCACCCAGTTACGTTGTGAAGTTTGATAGCACACAAGGTGTTCCTACGGTATTCGGGAGTTGCATAATCTCATAGTCATAGGAACATGTATATGTCATGAAGAAAGCAATAGCAGTTAAACTAAACGATCATAGATGTCGGGGGAAACTGTCCACCAGGAGCACCTATGGGACCGGAGCCCCTTGTTCGTGCGGTAAGGGAGCGGAGGGAGCACAAAGAGCAGATCGTAGCGAGCACGCGGGCAGTTTACCCAGGTTCGGGCCGCGATGGACGCGTAAAACCCTACTCCTGCTTTGTTTGTATTGAGTTGGGGAGCTCGGGAGCTTGAAGAACTAGCTACACCGAGCGAATGAGCGTTCTAGGTTCCGAACCCTTTCTACGTTGTGCATGGGCCTCCTTTTATAGCTCAAGGGGTCACCGACAGGTGTCAACGTAGGAGAAAGGGTAAAAATGTAATAGTGGTGGTAGTTGTAACAGTGCGGGAACAGTGGATGAACAGTGCGCGAACAGTGGTCATCACCTACTTTGACAGTGGGGGACAAGTGCATTTAATGCCCGTCGCCGTCGACCCCAAAAGCGCCCGCCCTTGCTTCTCCGTTTGCCACGGCGATAGCTTTATCACCGTGGAGTGCCACCGTGTCCCCCAGGCTGCACAGCCATCCGCCACGCGTCCCTGGAACGGCCCCAGGGCGACGCGTGGACCGATGAGCTGGAGCGCGGGCACACAGCGTAACTCTCCCCGGCAAGCGCCTTGCCGGGGTCTTGACCTTGCCGGGCCCGGAAGCTTGCCGGGCTCAGAAACTTGTCGCTCTCCGGGCCCTGCCGGGGCGCATGCTGCGCCGAGGCGTATCTTCCGAAGCGTAATCTTCTAATCTTCCTGGCAAGCTCCCCTTGCCATGGCCTTGAGTTAATAAGGAAATCTTGAGCCTGGGACGGCCTTCCCGGCAAGCCCCACTTGCCGGGGTCTTGGTTTTCTGTCTTGTATACTTTGTTTTTGAATGGTTTTATATGGAGCAGGAAGGTCTCCGGCAAACGCGTGGTGAGCCCCGCCGCGGGGAGCTGCTACTGCCCGTGCACAAGTTGGGGTACTGAGGTACCCCTACCTTAGTACACCGACAGGAGCCCCCGGGCCTGGGCCACACACGGTGCCGAGCGCTGTTGGGCCAGGCCCAAAACTGTGCACGGGCACGCGCGGCCCACGGCACGCCGAATCCACTTCCGCATCCGCCGCGTCCCCCCTTAATGGCACGCGTCGATTGCGGCGTCGTGGGAGGGAACGTGGCCACGTTCTTTTAATGGAAAGAGCGAAACGTCCCCCACTTCCCCATAAAAGCAGAGGAAGCAGGAGCGGTTCCCCTCCTGCGCTTTCATTGCTTCTTCCTCCATCTCCAGAAATCCCCTTTGCGCTTCGCCTCCACACCTCCTCCGCCGTCTTCCGCATCCGCGGCGCCGCCGGACTCTTCGTCCCCCTTCCCTCGCCGCCTCCGCCATGGCCCCGAAGACCGAGAAGGCGAAGGCGGAGAAGACCAAGAAGGAGAAATCTGATCAGGCGGCGAGGCTTGCTCTTCTGCGGAAGAGGAATGTCGTCTTCGCGCCGAGGCTCAGCGCGCGGGAGCTCTGGAACAAGTACTACTTGTTCTGGGTGAAGAAGACCAAGGCGCATCCTCGGACCAGAGTCTATCCCGCCGCCGCCAAGGACAATTACCCCGGCGGGTATTTCTTCTTCGCTGCTTTCTTCCACTGCGGCCTTTGTCCTCCCTTTTCTGAATTTTTCTGCCATATCATGCACACCTACGGCCTCCACCTTCTAGACTTCACCCCCAACGCCATCCTCACGATGGCGGTTTTCGCACATCTGTGCGAAAACTATATTGGGATCTATCCGAATGTAGAGCTTTTTAGGCATTTCTTTACGCCTAGAGTAGAGGCCGGCGCTCCCCTCTCCGGAGGAATCTCTTGGGTCTTCCGCTTGAACAAGAAGGAATCCTACCTGCCCGGGGAGCTCCGCGGCAAGTGGGAGGAATGGCGCGCGGACTGGTGCTGGGTAGTTGAGGACGAGCCGCAATCTTTCACTGTGCCGCGCACAACAGCCATCGTGCGCGGCAGGGACTGGAGTGAGCTGGACTCGGACGACATCAAGCTCAACGTCGCCCTCGTCAGAATTCTTCGTCTCCGGGTAGCTAAGTTGTCTGTCGGAGAGGTAGGAGCAGATTTCCTCCGCCGCCGCATTGCCCCTCTACAGGATAGGAAGAGGCCAGCATGGGAGTACGGCAATGCGGCGGACATAATGAGACTGCGCCCAGGGCTAAACTTCAACTTCACATCGCTGGAGCTGAAGGGGATGGTCCGGGAACTCTTTAAGCACGACCCGGCCCACCCAGAGTGGTTCAGAGCTCCCCGGGGAGTGGTGCCCTTATGCAACAGCACGGCCCGGGATTCCCTTCGCGCCATGATGCCCGCATGTGACTCGCATGGCGTCGATCGCACATGGATTCCGCCCAAGCCAGACGTCATCATGAGCTTCTTCGACAACCTGGTGGAGGTGGCGAAGAACAAGGATGAGATCAAGGGGCTCACTCGGGACACCACTGACCGGGAAATTGCTTATATAGCCTCCCGGGTAGAAGAGGCCGCCGCAGCCGTAGCGGCAGGGGAGTTTGGCTTCACGGTTGAAGAGGCAGAGGCTGCGGAAGCGTCCTGCCAAGCAGAGGAGGCAGAGATCCGCAGGCTGCTGAAACTTCCGCCCGACGAGATCGCCGGGGTCCCCTCTCTAAGGCACGCCGGGATCCCCGGGGTCGTGACTGAGGCCGTCGCGAGGAGCGGCGTCACCGGAGGAAACAGAGGCGCTGGAGGGGGCGGAGGCGCCGGAGGGAGCACGGCAGCAGGGCAGGGCGCTGGGCCCAGCAAGCCGACCGAGGAGGAGGAGGAGGAGGACGCCGGGGCCAGCGAGGACTCCGACGGGTCTCTGGGGCTCTACAACGACGACGTCTCTTCGTCATCGGAGACCTCCCCGCCCCGGGCAAGTCCCAGGCGATCTCCGCTGAAGCGTCTCCGCAAGGCGACGACGGGGACGAGGGCGCAGGCGCCCCGACAACAACCAGCTCGCCGGGCGGCGCGAGCTACCCGGGGGAGTCAAGACGCGACGGGAGCGCCCGGCGCACCACCCGTGGCGAAGGCGCCCCGCACACAGGCTACGGCGGAGGCGCCCCGCACGTCAGCGCCAAGTGGAGGAGGGTCTTCGCAGAGCGGAGCGGCTGCTCCGCCCGCTCCCCGGGCCTCGGCGTCCACAGGGGCTGGGTCTTCGCAGCCCCCAGCCCCAGGGACCGCCAAGCGCCCGAGGGAGCCTTCGCCTCCTGCTCCTCGCGCGGACGCGCCCCAGGTGGCGTTCGACTTCTCCGCCCTGAGCGACGACGACGACGAGGAGCAGGAGTAAGGACTCGAAGCTTTGTATCTTCTTTAACCTTGTCTTGATTCTTCCTTGGCCATGAAAATCTGGTGGTAGCCTGAATATGCATCAAGAAAAGAGAGTAGCTCACATCCGGCAGTGGAGTCAACGATCTGGTCAATGCGCGACAAGGGAAATGGATCCTTGGGACATACTTTATTCACATCGGTGAAGTCTATACACAGTCTCCACTTCCCGTTAGCCTTACGCACGACGACTGGATTGGCCAACCACGTCGGATGGATCACGCCTCTAACTAGGCCTGCTGCTTCTAGCTTCTTGATTTCTTCGGCAATGAATTCTTGGCGCTCCACGGCTTGCTTCCTCACCTTCTGCTTGACGGGCCGCGCATGAGGACAAACAGCAAGCTTGTGCTCAATTACCTTCCTGGGAACACCGGGGATGTCAGATGGTTGCCAGGTAAACACATCGACATTCGCCCTCAGGAAGGCAATGAGCGCGCTTTCCTATTTGCTGTCAAGTGTGGCACTGATGGTGAAGGTACCACCAGTGCCGTCCTCGTTGGCGGACACCTTCTTGGTTGCCGGAGGAGCGGCCATCCCTTTCTTGCACTTGCCGGTGGAGCTCGATGGAACGTCCTCGACGGCAGCGCAGCACTCCGAAGAGGTGCGGTTGCCGGAGTGGGCCCCAGAGTACTTGCCGGACTTGGTCTTGGTCTTCTTCCCCCCGGGAGCTTCAGCGGCAAGTGTGTCCTTCTCTGCTGCGGCTGCTGCGTCCCGGTAGATCTTGTCGGCGCAGACAAGTGCATCTTTCTTGTCGCCATGGACAGTGATGACGCTTATCGGCCCCGGCATCTTGAGTACGTTGTAGGCGTAGTGGGAAGCTGCCATGAACTTGGCGAGGGCGGGACGGCCGAGTATCCCATTATACGGTAATGGGATATCAGCGACGTCGAATGTGATGCGCTCAGTTCTGAAGTTGAGCTCCCCGCCAAAGGTCACCGACAAAGTGATCTTCCCCTTGGGCTTGCTCCTTCCCGGGTTTATTCCTTGGAACGAACCGGTTTCTTCGAGCTCGCCATCTGGGATTTTTAGTTTCTTGATCACAGCAGAGGAGATCAAGTTCAGCCCGGCCCCGCCGTCAACCAACATTTTGGTGACCTTGAGGTTGCGGATGGTGGGTGAGACCAGCATCGGCAAGCACCCGACCGCTATGGTGCGGTCAGGGTGATCCTCAAGATCGAAAATGATGGGCGTGCTGGACCATTTGAGGAGCCTGCGCGACTCCACGGGCGGCTCTGCTGCATTCACTTCCCGCACCCACTGCTTGAGTTGGCGGTGGGAAGTGTGCAGAGAGGCGCCACCGTCGATGCACAGGACTTCCGTGGCCTTCTGGAACTCCTGCTCGCTGTTATCCTCATCCTCCATGTCATCGTCGTCTTCTTCTTCGTCCTTGTCATGGCCCCGGGGAGGTCGGTCACCTTGCCGCTGCTTGGCCTTGCCGCGGCGTCCTCCCCGGCCATTGAATGGCCGCTTCTTGCTTGGTTCTCCTCCGCCTCCTTGGGCCTTCTCCTTGTCGCGCCGCTCGTACTCAGCTTTCTGCTTCTCGACGAGGTACTCGACGCGTTTGCAGTTGGAGAGGTCGTGGCCCTTGGTGCGGTGGATCTTGCAGTATTGCTTGTCGGAGCCGTCCTGCTTGTCGGCTGCCGCTACAGGGGCAGGCTCCTTGCCGGAGCCGCCAGCCTATGCTTGCTTGGCGGGAGCCTCCTTGCCGGACTTCTCCACGGCAAGCACTTCCTTCTTGTTCTTTCTTCTGTTGTTCCGCCGCCGGCTCTTCTTTGCCGGGGCGGCGTCGTCGCTGTCGCTTCCCCCTGCGCCAGCATCCTCTCCGGGGAGTCTCCTCCCCTCTTCGGCGCGCGCGCACTTATCAGCTAGAGCATAGAGCTCGCTGACATCCCGTATCTTGGTCATGGCCATTTCTTCACGCATGCGGCGGTTACGCACGTTCTGGTGGAACGCGCTGATAACCGCGGCAGGGTGGACATCGGGGATGTTGTGCTGCACGCGGCTGAAGCGCTGGATGTACTTGCGCAGAGGTTCTCCTTCCTTCTGGGCCAGAATATGGAGATCACTCTCCTGGCCGTGGGGTTTGTGGCCGCCCGTGAAGGCGCCAACAAACTGGTGGCAAAGATCTGCCCAAGAAGAAATGGAGCCTTCCGGCAAGTGCATAAGCCAAGAACGAACGTTCGGCTTAAGCACGAGCGGGAAGTAGTTCGCCAATATCTTCTCGTCGCGCCCCCGGCAGCCTGCACTGCGATTGTGTAAATGCTGAGGAATTCCGAGGGGTGCGTCTTGCCGTCGTACTTCTCCGGTACATCGGGCTTGAAGTTCTTCATGCTGGGCCACTGGACATGCCGCAGCTCACGGGTAAACGCAGGGCAGCCTGCCGCGTACGGCAAGTCGCCTGGTTCACCGGGCGCGCACGTGTCGACAGCGTTCCCAGCTCGCTGATCTGATTGTCGCCGAGCTTCTCGGCGGCGCTCGATCGTCGTTCGAGCGTCTTCTTGTCCCCGATCGTCAAGGACCTGGCGCTGGTCCCGACGAGCCCGCGGATCCGACGACGCCGTGGAGTCGTCGTCGACGTTGATCCGGCGGGGCGGCATCTTTTGTTTCCGCGGCGGGGAGGGCACGGTGGTTGCACCCCCGGCGGTCTTGTCGCCGTCGGCCTTCGTCTTCTCGACTTGCCGCGGCCGCGAGGTCGCCGGCTGCTGTGGAGAGTCGTTGTTGGCGAAGGCGATCATGCTCTGAATGGTTGCCCTCCAGTCTTCGGCCTTGTCTGCCGCTGGAGGGAAGTCGAGGAGCAGTTGCGCCCTTGCGAGCGCTTCTGCTGGAGTGGAGGGGAGCGGGGGCGAGCGGTGCGAGGAGCGGGATATGCTCGGACTCCTAACAGGGTTAGAAGGAGCAGGGTCCCGCCCCGGCGACCGTGCCTTGCTCGTGCCAGGGCGATGGCCCGGAGCGTCCCGCGAGCCTCCGGTTTGCCCTTGGCCCAGCAAGCAGATGCCACCTCCTGTGGCATGGCGCTGCTGGGTTGTTGTTTGCTGAGACGGACGTGGCGCGTCCACGGAGACCGAGGTTCGGTCGTCTGTCTTGTCCTTGGACTTGGTGGCGCCGCGAGTTTCCTCGCCGGCGACCACCCTTCCGACGGCGTCTCCCCCGCCCACCGTTGGCTCCGGTGGCGGCGGGTGAGACGCAGACGGGCCTGCGACCTCCGAAGCCTTCTTCTTCGGGGCCATGTTGCTGTTGTTGATGAAGCTGAAGAACTTGGAGAGGTTGATGAAGAGTGCGCCCGCGTGAACGCCGGATCAGGTTCGCACAACCTCGACGCCCCCTACCTGGCGCGCCAAAGATGTCGGGGGAAACTGTCCACCACGAGCACCTATGGACCGGAGCCCCTTGTTCATGCGGTAAGGGAGCGGAGGGAGCACAAAGAGCAGATCGTAGCGAGCACGCGGGCAGTTTACCCAGGTTCGGGCCGCGATGGACGCGTAAAACCCTACTCCTGCTTTGTTTGTATTGAGTTGGGGAGCTCGGGAGCTTGAAGAACTAGCTACACCGAGCGAATGAGCGTTCTAGGTTCCGAACCCTTTCTACGTTGTGCATGGGCCTCCTTTTATAGCTCAAGGGGTCACCGACAGGTGTCAACGTAGGAGAAAGGGTAAAAATGTAATAGTGGTGGTAGTTGTAACAGTGCGGGAACAGTTGATGAACAATGCGCGAACAGTGGTCATCACCTACTTTGATAGTGGGGGACAAGAGCATTTAATGCCCGTCGCCGTCAACCCCAAAAGCGCCCGCCCTTGCTTCTCCATTTGCCACGGCGATAGCTTTATCACCGTGGAGTGCCACCGTGTCCCCCAGGCTGCACAGCCATCCGCCACGCGTCCCTGGAACGGCCCCAGGGCGACGCGTGGACCGATGAGCTGGAGCGCGGGCACACAGCGTAACTCTCCCCGGCAAGCGCCTTGCCGGGGTCTTGACCTTGCCGGGCCCGGAAGCTTGCCGGGCTCAGAAACTTGTCGCTCTCCGGGCCCTGCCGGGGCACATGCTGCGTCGAGGCGTATCTTCCGAAGCGTAATCTTCTAATCTTCCTGGCAAGCTCCCCTTGCCATGGCCTTGAGTTAATAAGGAAATCTTGAGCCTGGGACGGCTTTCCCGGCAAGCCCCACTTGCCGGGGTCTTGGTTTTCTGTCTTGTATACTTTGTTTTTGAATGGTTTTATATGGAGCAGGAAGGTCTCCGGCAAACGCGTGGTGAGCCCCGCCGCGGGGAGCTGCTACTGCCCGTGCACAAGTTGGGGTACTGAGGTACCCCTACCTTAGTACACCGACAATAGTGCTATGCTAACGGATGGGTCTTGTCCATCACATCATTCTCCTAATGATGTGATCCCGTTGATCAAATGACAACTCATGTCTATGGCTAGGAAACATAACCATCTTTGATCAATGAGCTAGTCTAGTAGAGGCATACTAGGGACATACTGTTTTGTCTATGTATTCACACATGTATTAAGTTTCCGGTTAATACAATTCTAGCATGAATAATAAACATTTATCATGATATAAGGAAATAAATAATAACTTTATTATTGCCTCTAGGGCATATTTCCTTCAGTCTCCCACTTGCACTAGAGTCAATAATCTAGCTCACATCGCCATGTGATTTAATACCGATAGTTCACATCGTTATGTGACCAACACCCAAAGGGTTTACTAGAGTCAATAATCTAGTTCACATCGCTATGTGATTAATACCCAAGAGTAATAAGGTGTGATCATGTTTTGCTTGTGAGAGAAGTTTAGTCAACGGGTCTGTCATATACAGATCCCTATGTATTTCGCAAATTTCTATGTCTACAATGCTCTGCATAGAGCTACTCTAGCTAATTGCTCCCACTTTCAATACGCATCCAGATTGATACTTAGAGTCATCTGGATTTAGTGTCAAAGTTTGCATCAGCGTAACCCTTTATGACGGACTCTTTATCACCTCCATAATCGAGAAACATTTCCTTCGTCATCCAATTACTAAGGATAATTTTGACCACTGTATAGTGATCTACTCCAGGATCACTATTGTACTTCCCTGTCAAACTCTTGGCAAGGTACACAACGTGTTTTGTACACAACATGGCATACTTTATAGAACCTATGGCTGAGGCATAGGGAATGACTTTCATTCTCTCTATATTTTTCTGCCGTGGTCTGGCTTTGAGTCTCACTCAACTTCACACCTTACAAATCAGGCAAGAACTTCTTCTTTGACTGATCCATTTTGAACTACTTCAAAATCTTATCAAGGTATGTACTCATCGAAAGTCTTATCAAGCGTCTTGATCTATCTATATAGATTCTTGATGCTCAATATGCAAGCAGCTTCACTGAGGTCTTTCTTTGAAAAACTCTTTTCAAACACTCCTTTATGCTTTCCAGAAAATTCTACATCCTTTATGATTGACAATATGTCATTCACATATACTTATCAGAAAGGTTGTAGTGCTCCCACTCACTTCTTGTAAATACAGGCTTCTCCAAAAGTCTGTATAAAACCATATGCTTTGATCACCTCATCAAAGCATATATTCCAACTCCGAGATGCTTGCACCAGTCCATAGATGGATCGCTGGAGCTTGCATAATTTGTTAGCACCTTTTGGATCGACAAAACCTTCTGGTTGTATCATATACAACTCTTCTTTGAGATATCCATTCAGGAATGTAGTTTTGACATCCATTTGCCAGATTTCATAATCATAAAATGCGGCAATTGCTAACATGATTCGGACAGACTTAAGCATCGCTACGGGTGAGAAAGTCTCATCGTAGTCAACTCCTTGAACTTGTCGAAAACCTTTCGCAACAAGTCGAGCTTTGTAAACAGTAATATTACCGTCTGCGTCGGTCTTCCTCTTGAAGATCCATTTATTTTCGATGGCTTGCCGATCATCGGGCAAGTCAACCAAAGTCCATACTTTGTTCTCATACATGGATCCCATCTCAGATTTCATGGCTTCAAGCCATTTTGCGGAATCTGGGCTCATCATCGCTTCCTCATAGTTCGTAGGTTCATCATGGTCTAGTAACATGATTTCCAGAACTGGGTTGCCGTACCACTCTGGTGCGGAACGTACTCTGGTTGATCTACGACGTTCAGCAGAAACTTGATTCGAAGTTTCATGATCATTATCATCAACTTCCTCACTAATTGGTGTAGGAATCGCTGGAACAATTTCCTGTGATGTACTACTTTCCAATATGGGAGAAGGTACAATTACCTCATCAAGTTCTACTTTCCTCCCACTCACTTCTTTCGAGAGAAACTCTTTTTCTAGAAAGGATCCGTTCTTAGCAACGAATATTTTGCCTTCGGATCTGTGATGGAAGGTGTACCCAACAGTCTCTTTTGGGTATCCTATGAAGATTTACTTCTCCGGTTTGGGTTCGAGCTTATCATGTTGAAACTTTTTCACATAAGCATCGCAGTCCCAAACTTTAAGAAAACAACAACTTTGGTTTCTTGCCAAACCACAGTTCTTAAGGCGTTGTCTCAACGGTTTCAGATGAGGCCCTTATCTAACGTGAATGCAGCTGTCTCTAATGCATGACCCAAAACGATAGTGGTAAATCGGTAAGAGACATCATAGATCGCACCATATCGAATAAAGTACGGTTACGACGTTCGGACACACCATTATGCTATGGTGTTCCGGGTGGCGTGAGCTGTGAAACTATTCCACATTGTTTCAAATGAAGACCAAACTCGTAACTCAAATATTCTCCTCCACGATCAGATCGTAGGAACTTTATTTTCTTGTTACGATGATTCTCTACTTCACTCTGAAATTCTTTGAACTTTTCAAATGTTTCAGACTTGTGCTTTATTAAGTAGATATACCCATATCTGCTCAAATCATCAGTGAAGGTCAGAAAATAACGATACCCGCCGCGAGCTTCAACACTCATTGGTCCGCATACATCAGTATGTATGATTTCCAACAAATCTGTTGCTCGCTCCATAGTTCCGGAGAACGGAGTTTTAGTCATCTTGCCCATGAGGCATGGTTCGCAAGCACCAAGTGATTCATAATCAAGTGATTCCAAAAGTCCATCTTTATGGAGTTTCTTCATGCGTTTTACACCAATATGACCTAAACGGCAGTGCCACAAATAAGTTGCACTATCATTATTAACCTTGCATCTTTTGGCTTCAATATTATGAATATGTGTATCACACGATCGAGATCCAATAAACTATTTTCATTGGGTGTATGACCATAGAAGGTTTTATTCATGTAAACAGAACAACAATTATTCTCTATAACTTACATGAATAACCGTATTGCAATAAACATGATCAAATCACATTCATGCTCAACACAAACACCAAATAACAGTTATTTAGGTTCAACACTAATCCCGAAAGTATAGGGAGTGTGCGATGATGATCATATCAATCTTGGAACTGCTTCCAATATACATCGTCACTTCATCCTTTAACTAGTTTATGTTCATTATGCAACTCCCATTTCGAGTTACTACTCTTTAGCAACTAAATCAGTATCAAATACCGAGGGGTTGCTATGAACACTAGTAAAATACACATCAATAATCTGCATATCAAATATACCTTTGTTCACTTTGCCATCCTTCTTATCCGCCAAGTATCTAGGGCAATTCCACTTCCAGTGACCATTTCCTTTGCAGTAGAAGCACTTAGTTTCAGGCTTGAGTTTAGCTTTGGGTTTCTTCATGGGAGTGACAACTTGCTTGTCATTCTTCTTGAAGTTCCCCTTCTATCCCTTTTGCCCTTTACTTGAAACAAGTGGTCTTATTAACCATCAACACTTGATGTTCTTTCATGATTTCTACCTTCGCCTACTTCAGTATCGCGAAGAGCTGGGAATTCCTTTCGTCATCCCTTGCATATTATAGTTCATCACAAAGTTCTACTAACTTGGTGATAGTGACTAGAGAACTTTGTCAATTACTATCTTATCTGGAAGATTAACTCCCACTTGTTTCAAGTAATTGTAGTACCCAGACAATCTGAGCACATGCTCACTAGTTGAGCTATTCTCCTCCATCTTTAGGCAAAGTACTGTCAGAAGTCTTATACCTCTAGACACGGGCATGAGTATGAAATACTAATTTCAACTCTTGGAACATCTTATATGCTCCGTGGCGTTCAAAACATTTTCGAAGTCCCGGTTATAAGCCGTAAAGCATGGTGCACTAAACTATCAAGTAGTCATCATACTGAGCTTTTGTCAAAACGTTCATAACGTCTACATCTGCTCCTGCAATAGGTCTGTCACCTAGCAGTGCATCAAGGACATAATTCTTCTGTGCAGCAATGAGGATAATCCTCAGGTTACGGACCCAGTCCGTGTAATTGCTACCATCATCTTTCAACTTAGCTTTCTCTAGGAATGCATTAAAATTCAAAGGAACGGTAGCACGGGCCATTGATCTACAACGACATAGATATGCAAAACTATCAGGACTAAGTTCATGATAAATTAAAGTTCAATTTAATCATATTAATTTAAAGAACTCCCACTTAGATAGACATCCCTCTGGTCATCTAAATGATCACGTGATCCAAATCAACTAAACCATGTCCGATCATCACGTGAGATGGAGTAGTTTTCAATGGTGAACATCTTATGTTGATCATATCTACTATATGATTCACGCTCGACCTTTCGGTCTCCAGTGTTCCGAGGCCATATCTGTATATGCTAGGCTCGTCAAGTTTAACCCGAGTATTCTGCGTGTGCAAAACTGGCTTACACCCGTTGTATTTGAACGTAGAGCTTATCACACCCGATCATCACGTGGTGTCTCGGCACGACGAACTTTCGCAACGGTGCATACTCAGGGAGAACACTTATACCTTGAAATTTAGTAAGGGATCATCTTATAATGCTACCGTCGTTCTAAGCAAAATAAGAAGCATAATAAGATAAACATCACATGCAATCAAAATATGTGACATGATATGGCCATCATCATCTTGTGCTTTTGATCTCTATCTCCAAAGCACCGTCATGATCGCCTTCGTCACCAGCTTGACACCTTGATCTTCATCGTAGCATCGTTGTCGTCTCGCCAACTATTGCTTCCACGACTATCGCTACCGCTTAGTGATAAAGTAAAGCAATTACATGGCGATTGCATTTCATACAATAAAGCGACAACCATATGGCTCCTGCCAGTTGCCGATAACTTTAGAAAACATGATCATCTCATACAAAACCGTATAACTCATCATGTCTTGACCATATCACATCACAACATGCCCTGCAAAAACAAGTTAGACGTCCTCTACTTTGTTTGTTGCAAGTTTTACGTGGCTGCTACGGGCTTAGCAAGAACCGTTCTTACCTACGCATACAAAACCACAATGATGTTTCGTCAAGTATGTGCTGTTTTAACCTTCACAAGGACCGGGCGTAGTCACACTTGATTCAGCTAAAGTGAGAGAGACAGACACCCGCCAGTCACCTTTAAGCAACGAGTGCTCGTAACGGTGAAACCAGTCTCGCGTAAGCGTACGCGTAATGTCGGTCTGGGCCGCTTCATCTCACAAGACCGCCGAAGCAAAGTATGACATGCTGGTAAGCAGTATGACTAGTATCGTCCACAATCTCATTGTGTTCTACTCGTGCATATCATCTACGCATAGACCTGGCTCATGATGCCACTGTTGGGGAACGTAGTATTTTAAAATTTTCCTACGATCACGCAAGATCTATCTACCAGATGCATAGCAACGAGAGGGGAGAGTGTGTCTACGTACCCTTGTAGACCGGGAGCGGAAGCGTCAAGTGACGCGGTTGATGTTGTCGAACTTCTTCACGATCCAACCGATCAAGCACCGAACGTACGGCACCTCCGCGTTCAGCACACGTTCAGCTTGATGACGTCCCACGAGCTCTTGATCCAGTTGAGCTTCACGGGAGAGTTTCGTCAGCACGACGGCGTGGTGACGGATATGATGTGTTCACCGGCGCAGGGCTTCGCTTAAGCTCCGCGACGGTACGACCGAGGTGTGATTCTGTGGAGGGGGGCACCGCACACGGCTAAAAACAATTCAACTTTTATGTCTTTGGGTGCCCCCCTGCCCCCGTATATAAAGGAGCAAGGGAGGAGGGGCCGGCCAACTCTCCTGGTGCGGCTAGGGAAGGGATTCCTACTAGGAATAGGATTGCAATCCTATTCCTAGTAGGATTCACCGAAAGGAAGAAGGGGGAAAGGAATAGGAGAGGTGGCGCCCTCCCAATCCTAGTCCAACTAGGATTCCTAGGTGGGGGCGCCGGCCAGCCCTATGGGCTGCCTCTCTCTCACCCTTTAGGCCCACTATGGACCATCCCCTCTCGTAGGGGGTTCCGGTAACCCCCTCCGGCATTCCTGATAAATCCGAAACTTTTCCGGTATACTTCCGGTGTCCGAATATAGCCGTCCAATATATCAATCTTTATGTCTCGGACATTCCGAGACTCCTCGTCATGTCCGTGATCTCATCCGGGACTCCGAACTACCTTCGGTACATCAATACTCAAAAACTCATAATACCGATCGTCATCAAACGTTAAGCGTGCGGACCCTACGGGTTCGAGAACTATGTAGACATGACCGAGACTCATCTCTGGTCAATAACCAATAGCGGAACCTGGATGTTCATATTGGCTCCTACATATTCTACGAAGATCTTTTATCGGTCAGAACCGCATAACAACATACGTTGTTCCTTTTGTCAAACGGTATGTTACTTGCCCGAGATTCGATCGTCGGTATCTTTATACCTAGTTCAATCTCGTTGCCGGCAAGTCTCTTTACTCGTTCTGTAACACATCATCTCGTGACTAACTCATTAGTCTTTTGCTTGCAAGGCTTATTGTGATGTGTGTTACCGAGAGGGCCCAGAGATACCTCTCCGACACTCGGAGTGACAAATCCTAATCTTGATCTATGCCAACACCATGAATACTTTCGGAGACACCTGTAGAGCATCTTTATGATCACCCAGTTACGTTGTGACGTTTGATAGCACACAAGGTGTTCCTATGGTATTCGGGAGTTGCATAATCTCATAGTCATAGGAACATGTATAAGTCATGAAGAAAGCAATAGCAGTTAAACTAAACGATCATAGTGCTATGCTAACGGATGGGTCTTGTCCATCACATCATTCTCCTAATGATGTGATCCCGTTGATCAAATGACAACTCATGTCTATGGCTAGGAAACATAACCATCTTTGATCAATGAGCTAGTCTAGTAGAGGCATACTAGGGACATACTGTTTTGTCTATGTATTCACACATGTATTAAGTTTCCGGTTAATACAATTCTAGCATGAATAATAAACATTTATCATGATATAAGGAAATAAATAATAACTTTATTATTGCCTCTAGGGCATATTTCCTTCACTCGTGACTTTGGTTCATCATCCGGCTCTGGCTCTCACAAGCGCCGTGTGTGGGTTCCTAACACAGCCCTGCCACCCAGGTTCACTCCGAGGCCATCCTATGAGGCGCCTCGCCCACCCCAACAGTATGCACCGCCCAGGACTTATGGAGGACCACCTGCCAATTTTGCTCCACGCACTGGCACTGTGACATGCTTCAAGTGCGGAGAACCAGGGCACTACATGCGAGAGTGTCCTCAGAACCAGCCAGGAAGGTCCGTTAGCCGTGGTAAGCCAACAGGCAAGGTGAACTATGTCAAGCCAGTCCCCACTGCTCGTGGTCATGTCAACTATGTCTCTGCTGAGGAAGCTTATGAGGATCCTAACGTCGTCCTTGGTACGCTTCTTGTTAACTTCCATCCGGCATCTGTTCTTTTTGATACTGGAGCATCTCATTCGTTCATATCTGAGAGCTATGCTCGAATGCACCACATGACATTTTGTGACATGCCCACCACCATGGAAATTCAAACTCCTGGCTCTAGATGGCAAACCTCTAGGGTAAGCCATGGGAATGAAATTCTTGTCGATAGACTTGTCTTTCTCGCTTCTCTAATAGCTCTCAAGTCCTCGGACATAAACATCATCTTGGGTATGGACTGGATGACAGCTCATTATGCCAAGATCGATTGCTACACTAGGACTGTTCAACTTACACGCCCATCCGGCAAGACAGTCAATGTTTTGGCCCGAATGGATGAGCGTCAGCTCTACTCTCTTAATGCCAGCCCTCTACCAGAACTCGAAGATATCCCAGTAGTCCGTGACTTTCCGGATGTCTTTCCAGAAGAACTGCCAGGTGTTCCACCTGACAGAGATGTAGAGTTCGTGATAGATCTTGTTCCAGGAACTGTCCCAATCTCTAGGAGACCCTATAAGATGGCACCCTTAGAACTAGCTGAGCTTAAGAAACAACTCGATGAGTCCTTGAAAAAGGGTTTCATCCGTCCTAGTTCTTCTCCCTGGGCTTGTCCCGTCCTCTTCATCAAGAAGAAGGATGGAACGGATCCGATGGTTGTAGATTATCTACCTTTCAATCTGGTCACCATAAAGAACAAGTATCCGCTCCCCAGGATCAACGACCTGTATGATCAGCTCGCTGGATCCTCAGTCTTTTCCAAAATGGATTTGAGGTTGGGCTACCATCAAATCATAATCAAGAACGGGGACATTCCCAAGACGTCCTTTGTTACTCGTTATGGCCAATACGAGTACACCGTCATGTCCTTCGGGTTAACCAATGCCCCAGCCACCTTCTCCCGGCTAATGAATTCGATATTCATGGAGTACTTGGATAAATCCATCATGGTATACCTCGATGATATACTCATTTACTCCAAGAACAAGGAAGATCATGCCTAGCATCTAAGGCTGGTATTGACGAAACTTCGAGAGCACCGCCTTTATGCCAAATTCTCCAAGTGTGAATTTTGGTTGCTAGAAGTGACCTATCTAGGCCATGTAATCTCTGGTAAGGGTATTGCCGTCAATCTCGAGCGAGTTTGGGCCATCCTTGATTGGACTCCACCTGAATCGGTCAAGCAAGTTAGGAGTTTCCTTGGCTTAGCGAGCTATTGTCGGCGCTTCGTCGAGAATTTCTCCAAGGTTGTTAAACCTCTAACTAAACTCCTCAAGAAAGATAAAAAGTTCGAGTGGACCCCATAGTGCGAGTCCAGCTTTCAGGAACTGAAAAGACGCCTGATATCTGCTCCCGTACTGGTACCACCAGAGTTTTCCAAGGACTTTATTATCTATTGCGACGCCTCGTGACAAGGACTAGGTTGCATACTCATGCAAGATCGTCAAGTGATTGCCTACGCATCTCGACAATTGCGTCCACATGAGGATAACTATCCTACACATGATCTAGAGCTTGAAGATGTAGTCCACGCACTCAAAACATGGCGACATCACCTTCTTGGTAATCGCTGTGAAATCTTCACTGATCACCAAAGTCTGAAATACATCTTCACCCAACCGGATTTGAATCTCAGGCAAAGACGTTGGGTTGAGTTGCTCACAGATTACGACTTAGGAATCACTTACACCCTTGGGAAGGCCAATGTCATGGCCGACGCACTAAGTCGTAAGTCTTATTGTAACAATCTGATGTTACAACAAGGGAAACCACTTGTCCACGAGGAATTTCGTAAGCTTAACCTTCACATTTTTCCTCGAGGATTCCTTTCCACCTTGGTGGCGAAACCTACCCTTACGGATCAGATCATCAAAGCACAGAAGGTTGATCTGGGAATCTCCCATATCAGGAGGAACATCAAGAAAGGAGTCGCGGGATGTTTCTCAATTGATGATCAAGGTGTCGTGTTCTTTGGAAACCGCTTAGTGGTTCCTAAGGTACGAAACCTGAGACGGCTGATCCTTAAGGAGGCTCACGAATCTCCTCTCACGATTCATCCCGGTAGTACCAAAATGTATCAGGACCTACGCCAGAGGTTCTGGTGGACTAGGATGAAGAGAGAAATCGCTCAGTTCATTGCTAACTGCGATGTTTGCCGTCGAGTTAAAGCAGAGCACCAGCGGCCTGCTGGCACCCTTCAACCTTTAGCTATTCCTGAATGGAAATGGGATAAGATCGGTATGGACTTCATTACCGGGTTTCCCAGGACCAGGAAAGGGAATAATGCTATCTTCGTCATTATCGACCGCCTCTCCAAAGTAGCCCACTTCCTGCCTATTCGAGAGAGTATAACCGCTAGCCAGCTAGCAGACTTGTATATCTCTCGAATAGTATCTCTTCATGGTGTGACATTGGAGATTAACTCAGACCGTGGAAGTCTTTTCACCTCTCGATTTTGGGAAAGTTTCCAAAATGCTATGGGGACTCGTCTCTCCTTTAGCACCGCCTTTCATCCTCAGTCAAGTGGTCAAGTAGAACGAGTTAATCAAATTCTGGAGGATATGCTCCGAGCCTCTGTCATCTCTTTCGGTATGGATTGGGAGAAGTGTCTTCCATTCGCCGAATTCGCTTATAACAATAGTTATCAAGCTAGCTTGGGCAAGGCTCCCTTCGAAGTTCTGTATGGACGAAGGTGTCGAACGCCTCTTAACTGGTCAGAAACCGGGGAAAGACAATTCTTTGGTCCGGATATGATCCAAGAAGCAGAAGAGCAAGTTCGCATCATTCGTGAGAAATTGAAAACAGCCCAGTCTCACCAGAAGAGCCAATATGATAGTCATCATAATGCTGTGACTTACGAAGTCGGCGATAAGGCTTACCTTCGGGTTACTCCTCTTAAGGGAACCCATCGCTTCGGTATCAAAGGCAAATTGGCTCCTCGTTACATCGGTCCTTTTCGCATTCTTACCAAACGAGGAGAAGTTGCCTACCAATTGGAACTATCTCTGCATCTTTCTAGAGTTCATGATGTCTTCCACGTCTCTCAACTCAGGCGTTGCCTCTCCGATCCTATCTGCGGAGTGGACCACGAAACGCTTGATCTCCAGGACAATCTTACATATCGAGAATACCCCGTTCGTATTCTTGATCAAACCGAGCGTACCACTCGACGTCATAATATCAAGTTTCTCAAGGTTCAATGGTCACACCATTCCGAGAACGAAGCTACTTGGGAAAGGGAGGATCGTCTTCGACTTGAGTACCCCACCCTTTTTCCGGAGGAACCTGAATCTCGGGATGAGATTATTTTGAGTGGGGGTGAGTTGTCACATCCCTAGTCAGTGCTTGCATTAGGACTAGCTAGAATGTGCATCATGTTTAATTTTTGCAGAAACTTGAAATGGGGATGACAGAAACCCCAGCACCCCTCTTCTTTCTACTAGGGTTTAATAAAATCTTTTCCAATGTACCCAAAATGCCCTTAAAAATGTTCATCATCTTTGCCTTGGTCTTAAACCTCTGACAAAAATGGTGCACAATTTTCTAGGACATCCTAAGGTCACTGGATTAATTCATATTGTATTTGCATTTGGGCTTTTAAATGCTATAAAATATTTTAAATGCCCAAATAATCATAAAATAAAATGTTCCATGCTGTCCATATTATATACAGTGGGCATGAGTAGTTTCATGATTTATGAAAGTGCTTTAGCATTTTTATTAATTCAACAAAGTGGCAGAAAAACAAAAACACAAACAAAATAGAGAGAGAGAGAGAAGAGCTCACCTGCTTGGCCAAACCCACACCCCGGCCCACCTGGCGGCCCCGCACTGTGCTCGCCCGTGCCAGCCAGCTGCTTCATCCCCACCAGGCAGGCAAGGAGGTGACGCCGACGAGCGCGAGCTCGCCACGGAGCCACCTGCTTGCCGCTTCGCTGCGGGACGGGCTGGACGACCTCCACGTCGCGCCACGAATCCTCTGGACACGACCACTTCCCCTGCCCATCTCTCCCTTGCCCTCTCTTAGCTATGGCCGCCGCTGCTGCCGCCGCCATTCCCCCGTCGTAGCCGTAGCCACCGTCATCTCCGCGCCGCCCGACCATGTCCAAGAGCTCCGCCACCCTCCTCTCCGTCGACCAGGTCGAGCCCCGAGCACTCGCACGCTCTGCACCACCTCCATCGACCCCGTCTTCGTCGACCACCGCCGGAGATCCCCTTCGCCGTCACTGTCGCAACAGGGCGTCCCCGACCTCGCCGTCAGCTCCGTCGCAACCACCATGAGCCTGGCCACCTCGCCATCCTCTCTGTTCTCCCTCTCGAGCCCCGTAGCGACTGCACGTAGCTCACCCGCATGCGCCGCCGCAGAGCTCGTCACCGACGAGATTCCGGCCACTCAACGGCCGTGCCACCCTGTCCACTAGCCGTAACGCACTCCCAGGAGCCCAACGCACCACTCCACGCGCCTCGCCGTGCCTCCTAGCGATGAGCTTGAGCTCACCCGAGCTCCGGCAGCCACCAAGGTCATCGCCGGCGCCGTTTCCAGCGACCCCGAGGCCAACCACCACCACCACTGGAGGCGGCTCACTCCCCGCATCACGTAGATGTGCTCCGCCGTCGTTTTGGTCGCCGGAGCACGAAACCCGCACCACACCGCCGCGTCTGGCCTCGCCGGCGGCTAAACGCCGGCCAGTTTGACCTCTTTTGACCACGGGTGGGCCCAGTTTGACCCCATGGGGTCAATGACAGGTGGGGCCCAGCCGGCTAATTAATCTAGGGTTAGCACTAAGTTAAATTAGTTAAACTAATGACACTGACACGCGGGACCCACTGTCAGGTTTGACCTGGACCAGGACTGTTGACCTGTTGACGTCAGCATGATGTCACGCTGACGCAGTAAAGCCTTTTCTGCAATTATTTTGATTTAAAACAATTCAGAAAATTCCAGAAAAATGCTTTAAACTTCTAAAAATCATATAAATTCAACAGTAGCTGAGGTGGAAAAGTTTTATATATGTAAAATGATCAGAAAAATCTAATCTTTCCATTGGTACTGGTTTCATGCATGTTTAAGCAAGTTAACCTTGATGTTCACATCAAAACCTAATAATGCACTTTAATTAATAATAGTTTGGGCATGAATTTGAATCTTTGATTCAAATGAGCTTAAACCTTTCTGTTTATAGTTGCATTAGCTCAAAACACATTCATCTTGCCATGTCACGAGCATGCATCATATTGTTGCATTTGTTTGTGTATTGATTGTATTACCGGTATTCTCTATGGTAGGTCCTGCTTCCGAGGATACATCTGCGTATCCACTTGAAGAGCAGTACCCGACAACCAATCTGTCAGGCAAGAAACCCATTGATCATTCTGATACAGACCCATCTTTTCGCTCCAGCTCTCTATTATTGCATTAAGGAAACAACGTGTGAACTGCTATTTGCTGCGGTAGTTGAACCCCATTCCTTTGCATGACCTGTCATTGCCACAGTAAATAGTTGAAACCCACTAGCATGTGTAGGAGTTGATTGAGCCATGTGATGTGTTTCCTACCATGCTATTTGTTTATGCTGCCTGCTATGCTTAGAGTTGTGTCAGGTCTGGTTCATCTGGGTGATGGATCAAAGTGAAATGATCATGTCTGGTAAAGAGGGTGAAGTGTGGAATATGCTTGGTAAAGGTATCGATGATAGGCCACGTAGGAGTACATGGTGGGTTGTTTCATTGGAATCGTCCATAGGACCTGAGATCTGTATGTGTGATTTAAGATCAGCTACTACCATGCATTGGGCCCGAAACCAATGGACCCTCTCGACTTATTAACTGCCATTGTCCTCTGTCCAGGAGTTGCAACGAGTTTCTCGTGTTTGTAGTTTACTGGTGGTCATGCACAGCGCTGACCCTCGGGGTGGGTTGTGATGCGGCAGGTACGTGGCCGAGTGTACCGGTCGCCCGTTTGGTGACTCGGGAACCCTGTACACATCGTTTGGGGCCGTGAGCGACACCCCGGCCGGATCTCCCCACGGATGGAACCCAAATAGGCGATAAACCTGGACTAGGGACTTGTGTCGTTAGTCAGGTCGTGGCCGACACCCTCGCTGGGCTTCCGCTTGAAGGTTGCCGAGTACATGTCGAGTAAACGACGATAAGTGGTGGAAGCGTGTGTGAAGAAGTACACCCCTACAGGGTTACCAATCTATTCGAATAGCCGTTGTTCGCGGTTAAGGACCACTTGGTTGCTTATACAGTTCATAGACAAGTTAATGGTTACTCCTAAAAGTCTCAAGACAAGTGTGAGTGCTGTGGATGGCCCTTCCGTAGGATGATGGAAGAGGATCCACGGTAGTGTTTTGTTGTGGTGAGTAGTGGACTCGTGTGCGTAGTCTCATCTTGCAATCTGCTGAGAGTTGTAGAATAGGTTAGCCAAGAGTCAAATCTGGCTTGCTGCAATGAACTCCACTATCCTTGTTGATAATGATGCATGTATGATAGGTTCTGATGTAAGTCTTGCTGAGTACCTTTGTACTCATGTTTGCTTAATAACTGTTGCAGAGGAGAATCCCGCCCCCTCTGATGGGTTCTACATAGATGTTGACGTCGACGAGTAGCTTGCTACCCAGACGTTGATCCTGAGCTTGTGACGGGCCTTGTAGATAGTCAGGCTACACCAAGCCTGTTTTCTTTCCAAGTTGTGTGTACTCAGACAAGTTAGCTTCCGCTTGTGCTTGTATGCTTGTATGACTTGAGTGTTGGGTCATGTGACCCCTATCTGTATGGATATGTTATGTATGGCTCTTCGGAGCCTCTTAAATAAAGTACTTTGAGTCATAGAGTTCTGTTGTGATGCAATGTTGTATTTGCACATATTGAGCATATTGTGTGTATGTTATTGAAATGCTTGATATGTGTGGGATCCGACACCTAGTTGTTTACCCTTGGTAGCCTATCTTACAGGGAAATGCCTCCTAGTGCTTCCACTGAGCCTTGGTAGCTTGCTACTGCTCCGGAACACGTAGGCTGGGCGGCATGTGTCCTTCTTCGTTCCCGTGTCTGTCTCTTAGGGGAAATGTCACGCGTTGTTCCTTTAAGTCCATGTAGCTTGCTACGACTTGGGTTCATATGTTGATGACCGATACGTTTGTTGCTGGGTCATGGATGCCTGTCTTTGTAATTTAGTGCCACTTTTGGTTTATAACTAGCCATGTCGGCCCGGGTTCTTTGTCATATGGATGCTAGCGACACTATCATATACGTATGCCAAAATGCGCAAACGGTCCCGGGCCAGGTAAGGTGGCACCCGTGGGGATACCGTGCGTGAGGCCGCAAAGTGATATGATGTGTTACAAGCTAGATCGGTGTGACTTAGGATCGGGGTCATGACACTTGTTGCACCAAAGGGGAAACCTTTGTCCCGCTCCTCGGGAACCTGCGCCTATGCTATCTCCTTTGCACCAAAACGGCAACTGCGCCGCTGGCACCCGCTGGCGCGGTGCGTCACTGCTACCTCCTGAGGCAGGCTTGGCCTTGGATTCTCTGCCCCTCCGGAGCAACCTAGCCGAGGCCGCTCCTGAGGGGGTCTTGATGTCGTTCTCCTCGCGAGGGTCTTGAACAACTGGTCGATCAGCTGGGCCGTACCAGGCCATAGTAGGAGCGCGTCGCGGCCCACAGACAGGCAAGTCTGGGTACCCTGGTTCCCAGGATGCTGACAGTAGCCCCCGGGCCCAAGGCGTGCGCGGAGTTGGCTTCAGGGCGAAGCCTTAGTCGAGGACGAAGCGCCGCGGGCCCCAAAAGGCTGTGGGCCAGGCTGGGGCGTGACGGTTGGATGGGACGTGGCGACTCCGCTCCCCACGCAGTCTTGGCAACCGTGTGACTTGTCAACCCCCCGGCGCGGATGATGGGGTCGTTATGGCTGTGACGCCAGTGACTGGTGGTTGGGCTCCTCCGTCCTATAAATGGGACTAGGGGGGAGCCCACAAGCCATCTTCAAGCCAGCACCGTCTGCCTCCTTGTTCGCTCCCCGCTCTTCTTCTTGCCACGAGGTCTTCATGGCACCACCGAGGAAGCCGTCCGCCGCGGAGAAGGGGAAGGCCCCGAAGGATTTGGCTTCACCGCCGTTGAAGAGGAGCCGCGGCCGCCCCCGCAAGAATGCCGCTGCGCCCGCGGCGGCTCCTCGGGGGGGTGGGCGCGGCCTTCCGGGTCCCGACGTGGTCGCCGATGAGAGGCGCGGTGCCTCTTCTCGCGGCGAAGGTGGTCGTGGCCGCGGTGGGGGAGGAGGCGCGAGGCGACGTTTGGTGGTCATGCGTCCTCCGCGCCCGCATCTCCACTCCTTCGATGTGTCGTCGGAGTTCGTGGTGTGGACAGAAAAGCCCGGCGGCTTGTGGCTCCGGCTCCCCCGCTCGTTCGGCAACGTGCTACCAGCCGGAGGCCTCGACGGCCTCTGGCTGCAGACCGACGGTTCCTGGAGTGGTGCGTCCTGGGTGGAGGTCGACGTTGCTCCCTCGGGCGACGTGTTCCTAGAGCGTGGCTGGCAGTCGTTTGCGCGCACGCCGGCTGCAGGGGAGGTGCACGCTCCACTTCAGGTATGATGGTGCCTCAACGCTGTTTGTCAGGGTCTTCACGGAGGAAGGGAGGCGCCTTGGGTGCTGTCCTGAGGCTGACGACGAAGAGGATGGTGGGGACGGTGTCCGGAGGAGCAGCTCCTCCTCTGGAGACAAGCTTGGCCCTGGAGGGCATCGTGGGTCCCCCTTCTGTGTCAGCAGCAGCTCCTCCAGCAGCGACGGCTGCAATGAGCCATCGCGCCGACAAGCTCGGCTAGGCGAGGGGAGGGGGTCATCGCGCCGTTGTGGCTCGGTGAAGCGGGAGGATCTGGGAGACTCCGACTGAGTGGGGGCAATGGCGCTGAGCCCAAGCCGCGGCTTGGTGGGTCGGCCTCTGCTTCTTCTTTTTCTTCATTTCCTTCCTGTGTCAAAATTTTAAGTTGCCTCGAGAAGGCGTGTAATGGACTATGACATATGTATGAAGCGAGAACATGCTATCATGTTTTTGGTCTGGGTGAGATTACTTAGCTCATGTGCTGCAACGTCTTGAGGCGAAGTGCTCCTGACTCACCGGCGTCATGAGCCCTCGACGGGCCATGAGGATGGCTGAATTCGGGGGGTCCTGACTTGCGCAACCCCCTAGTATGAGTGAGCCGCTGTGAGCTGCCGAGGGCTTGCGCCCTTGGGCTCGCTTGAGAGCGCCGAGCGTGGATTAAGGCGCCAAGGCCTGGGCTGGCTCGGCAGAGCAGCGTGGACTGAGAAGTCCGACGCCGGAGCCTGAGCAAGCTTGGCCAGGCGAGGTCACGGGACCGTGGCAGATGAGAGACGGGACCGACCGTGTCCCAGCCCCCACGCGCGAGGCATGCGAAGGAGAGCACGCGACGCAGCCCCTGCTTAACAGGCTGAACTTAAAACCGGCGAGAAAATTCCAAGCAAGACTTCCAACCAAATGCAAGAAACACGAGAACTTCATAGCATGGGGTAGAGGAAGGGCTGATAGCCAAGGAAGTAGAAAAGGCTGACAGCCAAACACCAAGCCAAAAAAGGAAAAAAGGTCGCGTCCGACCCCTACACTACATCTTCTTCCCAGTGGGAGCTAAGGACGAACACTGGGACGTGGGTGGGAGCCCCGTCTGATGGCCCGCAGGCAACGCTTAGGAGACTCCGAGGCGTGTATAGCCCCAACTCATTATTATGTGAGAGTGTCACGAGCGGAGACCTTCACGGGCACGGAGCCTTGATTACGGATAGAACCTCCTGAGGTGCTCAATGTTCCAGGAATTCTGGATGGGTACCCCATCCTGCGTCTCCAGGCGCACAACACCAGGCCTAGAGACACGGGTGATTCTGAACGGGCCCTCCCACATGGGCGAGAGCTTGTGTAACCCCTCCCTGGAGAGGACCCGCCTCAGGACCAAGTCACCAACTTCAGTGTTCTTGTGCGGATGCTGCGGCAGTGGTATCGCCGCAACGCCTGCTGATATCGTGCTGCCCTGAGGGCAGCTCGGCGGCGGCCCTCCTCACCGAGCACGAGGTCCATCCGCCAGGCAGCGTCCTGGCGTTCCTCGTTGAAAGCCAAGACCCGTGGGGAGCGATGCTTGACCTCGTGAGGGAGGACCGCCTCCGCCCCGTAAACAAGAAAGAAAGGAGTTTCTCCCATGGGTTTGATGGTGGTGGTTCGGATCGACCATAGCATGGACTGGAGCTCGTCGATCCATCCCCTGCCGCAAGCTTCGAGCTTCTTCTTAAAGCTGCGCGTCTTGAGGCCACACAAGACTTCCGCATTGGCGCGTTCGGCCTGACCGTTGCTCCTGGGGTGAGCCACCGAGGCGTAGCATATCTGCGTTCCAAGGTTAGCACAATATGACCTGAAGAGATTGCTTGTGAACTGTGAACTGTGAACCGTTATCTGTGATGATGCGGCCGGGGACCCTGAATCGCCTCACGAGGCCCTGGATGAACTTGACGGCTGACCCGGCTGGGATCGCGCGAACAGGCTCCACTTCTGCCCACTTGGTGAATTTGTCAATGGCGACGTACAAGAAGCGGTAGCCCCCCGTTGCCCGGGGAAATGGACCCAGGATGTCCAATCCCCAGACCGCGAAGGGCCAGGAGAGCGGGATCGTCTGGAGGCCCTGCGCTGGTTGGTGGATCTGCTTGGCATGAAACTATCCCGCCTCGCAAGCCTGCACAAGCTCTGTAGCGTTGTTAAGCACCGTGGGCCAGTAGAAGCCGCTGCAGAAGGCCTTGCCACGAGGGTGCGGGACGACGAATGGTGACCGCAGTCCCCACCGTGGATGTCACCCAACAACTTGCGTCCTTGTTTCCTCGAGATGCACTTTAGTGAGACGTCATTGGGGCACCTCCTGTAGAGTTCGCCGTCTTGGATGCAGTAAGCTGAGGCCTGTCGGACCACGCGCTCCGCGTATTCCTCCTTGTCTGGCAAGGTGTCGTGTTGCAGGTACATCTTGAGCTCTTGGGTCCAGCAACCCTCCTCGGGCTCCGCGGTGAGTAGCAGGCGGGCTCCGGAGGCTGGTCCGTAGGACGGGGCTCCGTCTGCAGGCGCCACAGGTAGCCCTTGCTGAGGTGACGCCGGCTCAGGAACGGGCGGTGTTGCCAACGGCTTGAGCAGCCGCTCCTCGAAGACGCCCGGCCTCTGAGGCTCCCGCCTGGAGGCTCGTTTGGCGATGTCATCCGCTTCCTTGTTCGTGCCTCTTGGCACGTGCTGCAACTCCAACCCTCGAAATCGCTTTTCCATCTTACGCACCTCCTCCAGATATGCCTCCATGTGCTCGTCCTTGGGCTTGTATTTCTTGTTGGAGAAGTTGACGAGGAGCTGCGAATCGCCTCTAATGATGAGGCGCTTGACCCCCAGTGCAGCGGCGGCCTTGAGCCCAGCAATCAGGCCCTCATACTCTGCGATGTTGTTGGAGACCTTCTCGCCTTGCTGGAAGCAAAGCTCCACGGCGTAGTACAACTTGTCCTGAGTGGGAGATACCAACACGGTGCCAGCTCCCGCGCCAAGGCGCGAGAAGGCGCCGTCGAAGTATACTACCCATCCGTCCGGGGCTTCATCGCTGGGGGCCAGCGAGCGATCCTCGCCAGCCCCCTGCGCCGGCGCGTCGTTCCATTCTGCCACAAAGTTTGCCAGAGCTGCTCCTTTGATCACTCGCGTGGTGCTGAACTCTGGAACGCCTGGAGCTCGATGTTCCACTCGGCCACCCTCCCGACGACGTTCAGGCCCTGGAGCACCTTCTCGAGAGGGTATGACGAGACAACCTTGATAGGGTGGCCCTGGAAGTAATGGTGTAGCTTCCTGGAGGCGACAAGGAGCGCCAGGAGCAGCTTTTGAGGCATCGGGTAGCGCGCGCGCATCGTGCAGTACGGTGTTGAGGAGGTACACTGGGTGCTCCACGAGGGTCGGCGCCACAGGATCCTCAGGCGCTTCAGGAATCTTGGATGTTTCTTGCTGGACGGCGGGTCCACTACTAACCATGGTTGAATCTACCCCCGGAGCTTCGTGAGGGGGCGATGGCGGTCCTGAGGATGCCACAACCCGTGGCCTCGCGCTTCGGGGCCTCTCCTCGCGCTCCACCACTAACGCTGCACTGGCGGAGTGAGGCGTAGCGGCGAGATAGAGAGTCATGGGTTCCAGGGGTCGTGGTGCCACCCTAACCGGCGGGCTGGTGAGGTATTCCTTGAGATCCCGGAAGGCGGCATCGGCCTCCGGAGTCCACTCAAAGGGCCCCTTCATCTTCATGAGCTTGAAGAACGGGAGGGCGCGTTCACCAAGCTTAGAGATGAAGCGCCCCAGGGACGTTACACATCCCACAAGCTTCTGCATCTCCTTCAGGGTTGTGGGCGGCTTCATTCTTTCGATGGCCTTGATCTTCTCCGGATTAGCTTCAATGCCCCAATGTGAAACTAGGAACCCTAGCAACTTGCCAGAGGGTACACCAAACACGCACTTCTCTGGGTTGAGGCACAGCTTCACGTTGCGCAGGTTGGCGAACGTTTCTTGTAGGTCCTAGATGAGACTCCCGGCCTCTCTAGTCTGGACCATTATGTCGTCAATGTAGGCCTCCGCGTTCCTCCCGAGCTGAGGGCCGAGAGTGATGTGCATCAGGCGCTGGAAGATGGCGCCCGCGTTTCTCAGCCCAAAAGGCATGCAGGTGTAGCAGTAGACCCCGCAAGGGGTGAGGAACATCGTTTTCTCCACATCCTCCACCGCCATGTTAATTTGGTGGTAGCCCGAGAAGGCGTCGAGGAAGCAGAGCAGGTCGCACTCAGCCGTTGAATCCACGATCTGGTCGATGTGTGGGAGAGGGAACGGGTCTAGAGGGAAGAATTTGTTGAGGCTCGTGAAGTCGACGCACATGCGCTCCTTGCCTCCTTTCTTCGGGACTATGACGGGGTTGGCCACCCACTCCGGGTGCCGTACCTCCCGTACAACGCCTGCTTCCTCCAGCTTCCGAACCTCCTGAACAATGAAGGCTTGCTTCTCCGAGGCCTGCCTACGTGCTTTCTGCTTGATAGGGCGCGCGTTGGGGCACACCATGAGGTGATGCTTGCTAACGTGCCTAGGCACCCTTACCAAGTCAGCGGCTTTCCAAGCAAACACATCCTTGTTAGCCCTGAGGAAGCTAACCAATGCTGCCTCTTGCTCAGGGTCCATGCCCATGCCGATGGTGAAGGTGGCTCCTGAGCCCTCCTCGTCAGCGGGCACCTACTTCGTCTCGGCTGGGTCCTGAGAGAAGAACTGCTTCTTCTTGGCAGGCGCAGCTTCTGGTGTCTCCGGAGCCCCCTTCGTATCTGACTGAGCAGCGGCGGCATCCTTGTAAGCGCGCCCGAGGACCTAAAGGGCGGCCTTGGGGTCCCCTTTGATAGTGATGACGCCGCTGCTCCCGGGCATCTTGACTGTGTTGTAGCCCGGGTGAGTCGCCGCCATGAATTTCGCCAAGGCTGGGAAGCCGAGGACAACGTTGTAGGGCAGGTGGATGGGCGCAATGTCGAAGTCGATGAGCTCAGTCGGTAGTTAGCGGGTGTGCCGAAGGTGACCGGGAGGCGGATCTGGCCGAGCGGGACGGCCGAGCCCGCGACCCCTGAGAAGGGCTTGGTGCGAAGGAGCTGCTTGTAGGACACGGGCAGATGACCGAAGGCCTCGGGGGAGAGGATGTTGAGCCCGGCGCCGCCATCGATGAGGGTCCTCATGACAGCCACTCCGCAGATGGTGGGAGTGCATACCATGGGGAGGACGTTCGTGCCAGCTGCAACTATGGCGCGGTTGCCAGGGCCGAAGGTGACGACGTGCCCCTGCGCGCCCTGTGCCCGTGGGGCCTCCTGCGGCTGGGCGACGA
This sequence comes from Secale cereale, assembly GCA_902687465.1. Lineage (NCBI taxonomy): Eukaryota > Viridiplantae > Streptophyta > Magnoliopsida > Poales > Poaceae > Secale > Secale cereale. The sequence goes on along the minus strand of LR738710.1, from coordinate 125,603,204 downwards.
CCCCGATCCGCCGAAAGTGTGACTTGACGTACCGGGCTGACGCCGGTGCTTGGGATCCTCCGAGGATGCAGGCGACCCTGCGGCAGGGCAACTCCCCGCCGGTAGCTCCGCGCAGCTCGTCGACGCGGGCCGCTCGAGCGTTGAGCTCCTCCATGGGTGGCCAGTGCCAGGGCAGCCTCTGCGCAACTAAGAGCGCCGCCGGCGAGCCCATAGGGAGCGGAAGTGGTGGAGCAGGCCGCTCTCCGGTGGCCTGACCGGTGAAAACGTCGTCGGGGAAGGAGGCGGAGCGCCCACGGGTAGCACGGTCCGCCGATGCTGCTCGGACAACGGGGACAGCGCCAGCCTCCACGCGGATGCAGCTGGCCGCGGTCATCATGGCGGCACGGAGCAGGAGAGGGGAGGCGAGGTCGTCGGAGAGGCGAGATTTCGACATGCCCCCTATCTGGCGCGCCAAATGTCGGATTATGGGCTCCGCAAACCCAAGAAGTTCAAACACAGGGGCGTGAACGAAGATCTCTCCCACTCGCATCTACCTAGCGTCTCGCCCTCATCCGATGAAGAGATTCAAGCAAACTACAAGTAAAACACACACGAATTTACCCAGGTTCAGGCCACCTTGCGGTGTAAAACCCTACTTCCTACTTTGGTGGATTATCCTCGGGAGGGCTTGAGTATGAATGAGTACAATGGTTCCTGAGCTTAGGAGGAAGGCTCAGGAGGGTCAGGAGGCAAGGGTTCTTGCTCCTTTGTGCGAGGGCGGAATTTCTGGATCTGATCGGCCCCATAGTGGAGATCCTAGCTACTTATATAGGCGGCCAGGGTCCTCTTCCCCCGAAATGTTTAGGCGGGAACGGATCCCACAACGGCCATTTTGAGCGGGAACACAAGGACGTTTCTATCCTACAAAAGCGGTCTTCGCCTGCAAAGGGATCAGGCGGTGACGCGGTGGCGGGCTCGATGGTGACATCCTCCCTGTCGTCCTTGCGGTCTTCGGTCTTGTTGCACCAAAGGGGAAACCTTTGTCCCGCTCCTCGGGAACCTGCACCTGCGCTATCTTCTCTGCACCAAAACGACAACTGCGCCGCTGGCACGCGTTGGCACCCGCTGGCACGGTGCGTCACTGCCTCCTCCTGAGGCAGGCTTGGCCTTGGATTCTCCGCCCCTCCAGAGCAACCTAGCCGAGGCCGCTCCCGAGGGGGTCTTGACGTCGTTCTCCTCACGAGGTCTAGCCCCCTCGCAAGGGTCTTGAATAACTAGTCGATCAGCTGGGCCATACCAGGCCGTAGTAGGAGCGCGTTGCGGCCCGCAGACAGGAAAGTCTGGGTACCCTCGTTCCCAGGACGCCAACTGTTACATGGTGCATTGATGATAAAACTACCATTCTCTGAAACTGGTAATATTTGATCTATTTTCTTAAATGATGTAAAGTTAAAGAATAGCCATGTCGGCATCAGCTTGGTTTGTAGTAAGTTCAAATGCATGTACATATTTATGTATTTCCTTTTTTCAATTCTTTAGTGATGCTAACTGAATATTACTTCCTAATTTGATTTATTCAGAGTGAATGCTTTTTTTGTCCTGTTCGCTCGGTCATCAAACAAACCCTAACCTACCTCGACTGATTTCCTTCTATGCTCGGTGAGCCCTTCTCTTCCGGGCTTTCCCCTGCTCTCTTTCCTTTCGTATCTCTAGGATTACAACAAATGATGGGAAGGAGATACAGTACAATGATAGAACATGTAGATCCAGTTTATTGTCCATTCATACATGGTGGTACTCCACCCAACTCCTCCCTCCTCTGTCTCTCTTTTTGTCTTCCAGTCTATGATATATAGCTGGCCAAACAGGTCGTGCTAACTGGGCCGGCCCGGTAGCACGCAGGAACGGCACGACCCGACATGCGGCACGCCATGGGCCTGGAGACTGGGCACGCGGGCTGGCACGGCACGACCCATTTATTTTTTCCATATATATATATATATATATATATATATATATATATATATGTATGTATGTATATGACCTAAATTACAACCCAATAGGCCTAAAACACAGCCTAATAGGCTAAAAAACAGGTGGCCCGTCGTGCTAAATTTGCCACGGGCCGGCCCGTTTAATAATCAGGCCGTGCCTGGGCGAAGGAGTGACGCCTGTGGGCCGGCACGACATGACCCTGCTATTAAACGTGCCATGGCGGGCCGTGTCGGGCCGGCCCGTTTGGCCAGATCCTACTCTAATATTCATCATATTGCTGATTCAGTTATATGTGCCTGTGTTGTTTTCCTGCTAATTGGTGTGCACATGGTTATGTTTGTTGTGCTAATCAGTAATCAAAATATATGATGGAACTTGTTCTAACTACAATTCGTCTCACCGTGACATGCTCTTCATCGAGTCCTTATTCCATTATAGACACACTATTCTCAACATGAAAAAATGTAAATGATTGACACACATTACCGTGGATGACCAGTGTATACCTCCAAAGTTTTGCATCAACACATCCAGCTTATATCTTCAAAAACTCTAAACGTGACAGCATATATCAGAGATACTTCTTGCATTGGATTGGTTGTTTCCAAACAAATATAACTAAGGTTTTCCATTAGATGCTGTAGAATTCCCTGATTTGCTGCCATCTTCAAAATGACACAGCGGCTTGATGTCGCATATCTATGAATATTACGATGATAAAAAAACAAGCGTCCATATGCTTGTAAAACAACATGTTGTTCTATCATATTTATCGAAGGTGTTCCCTGTAAGTCTATGCTAATTACAACATCAATCTCTATTGATTTTTGTGTACCTCAAATAATAGCAACATTATGAAAGGAGCAAGGATCGCCACATTATGAACATTATACATGCATACTAAAAAGCATCCCGTCCCTAATTTATATAGAAGATGTTGTATTTGGCGCACTGATTGTCTAAATTATTTAGGTAAACGTCGCCATAGATGCCATTGTGATAGAATGCCATTGGTACGTATCCGTTGTATCTATAATTTTTTATTGTTTCATGCCAATATTATACAACTTTCACATATTTTTGGCAAATATTTATGTGATTTATTGGACTAACTTACTGATCTAGTGCCCAGTGCCAGTTCCTGTTTTTGCATGTTTTTTGTATCATAGAAAATCCATATCAAACGAAGTCCAAATGCAATAAATTTATACGGAGAATTATTTTGGAATGTATGTGATTTTTGGGAGTTGGAATCACCGGAAACGGAGGCCCACACAACCCACAAGACACCAGGGCGCGCTAGAGGCCCCTGGTGCGGGGTGGTGGGTTGTGCCCTCCTCGAACGTCGGTTGGACCTATACTTTGGGTGCAAGGAAGCTTATATCTAGAAAAAAATCGTGTTAAAATCTCAGTGCAATTGGAGTTACGGATCTCCGGGAGAATACGAAACGGTGAAGGGCCAGATCTGGGGGACGCGAAACATAGAGAGACAGGGAGACAAATCCAATCTCAGAGGGGCTCTCGCCCCTTCCATGCCATGGAGACCAAGGACCAGAGGGGAAACCCTTCTCCCACCTAGGGAGGAGGCCAAGGAAGAAGAAGAAGTAGGGGGGCCCTGCCCCCCTCGCTTTCGGTGGTGCCGTAGTGCCACCGGGGCAACGATTGGGATGACGATCTACATCAACAATCTTGCTACCATCAACACCAACTCCCCCCTCATTTTAGTGGTGTATCACCTCTTTCCCCTTGCTGTAATGTCTACTTAAACATGGTGCTCAACTCCATATATTATTTCCCAAGGATCTATGGTTATCATATGATGTTTGAGTAGATCCGCTTTGTCCTGTGGGTTAATCGTGATCTTGGTTGGTATGATTGTATATTTTATTTATGGTGCCGTCCTACGGTGCCCTCCGTTCTTGCGCAAACGTGAGGGGCCCCCGCTGTAGGGTGTTGCAATATGTTCATGGTTCATTTACAGTGGGTTGCGAGAGTGACAGAAACTTAAACCCGAGTAAGGGGGGTATGACGTATGGGAGTAAAGAGGACTTGATACTTAATGCTATGGTTGGGTTTCACGACCTTAATGATCTTTAGTAGTTGCAGATGCTTGCTAGAGTTCCAATCATAAGTGCATATGATCCAAGTAGAGAAAGTATGTTAGCTCATGCCTCTCCCTCATACAAAATTACAAGAATGATTACCGGTACTTGTTATCTATTGCCTAGGGACAAATAACTTTCTTGTTGACAAAACCTATCCACTTTTATTATCTTGCAAAGTACTTCTAGTTTTATTCTTGCAAAGTAGTTCTAGCAGCACACCTACAAAATAGTTTCATACTTGTTTCCGGTAAAGCAAACGTCAAGTGTGCGTAGAGTTGTATCGGTGGTCGATAGAACTTGAGGGAATATTTGTTCTACCTTTAGCTCCAAGTTGAGTTCGACACTCTTACTTACCGCAAAAGGCTACAAATGACCCCCTATACTTGTGGGTTATCAAGACCTTTTTCTGGCGCCGTTGCCGGGGAGTTATAGTGTGGGGTGAATATTCTCGTGTGTGCTTGTTTGCTTTAGCACTAAGTAGTTTTTATTTTCTGTTTTAAGTTCTTATCTATCTTTATTCATGGATGTGGAACACAAAACACCAAAACAATTAGTGGTACTTGCTGCTCATGGAGATGGGGAACCTCCTAAAACCCTCGATGCTCGTTATGTGAAGGATATTATGCACTACTTTGATAATCCTGAGAAAACCCCATTCAACTATATAATGGGAGAAACATTGGATCAACATGAATACTGTAGGGATTATCGCTTGACTTATAAAGGGAAATTGTTATGGGATCAAATTCATATGTTGCATTGGTATGCTTATGATTTATGCTTGAGATATGATTATACTTGTTACTCTAGGATTGATGCTCCACACCTACCCATTTCATGTGACTTCAATGATAATGAAACCTTAGCTTCTTTCGCTAGAGGTGTATATGCTTATGATTTATTACATCCGAGGCTTTTGCAGGCCGCCAAGCCAAAGTTTCTTCTTCAATGAAACTAGCCTGATGGCCACTGGAAGGTACGCGCTTTCCGTGAGCCAGCTCTCACATGACCCAATTGACATTTGAACCCAGATAACTTCAGGTCTTATTTAAAGATAGACTTATCAAGAGTACGCGGGGTCGGAGTACCATCATGCATCACAGGCCGATTTATCCAAGTTTCAAGGAAGGCGGCTTATGAGCCTGGATCTATCCTGACTATCTGTAAGCCGTGCTCTCACATGGCAAACCGACATTTTACCTTAACAAGCTTAGGATCTTTGGTGAATACACCGTAAAAGATTGATTTATAAGAGTTCGGCGGGCCAATCAGGATTACCTGATGAAGAAGCAGATGGTATACAGGTAAGATGACCCAGAAAGGTTATGTCCTCTTTCGTGAATACACCTATGTTTGAACAAGATAACCTGGTCAAGAGGGTAGTAACGTTGTGTTCTCTTTGGTGAATACACCTATGTTTGAACAGGAAGCCCCCAAGTGACATACTTATAAGTTGTGCTCGTCGGGGACCTATGTTTGAGTTGTGTTGTGCATCCAACTCTCTTAGGTCCCTGTAATTTGGGTGTCAAACCTCTTAAGTGAATCATGTAAGACGATGATAAATACTCAGCTTCCGAGAAGTGAAACGACAGAGGCCCTGAATTATCAGGGATGCCGGCTTTATTATACTATTTCAAATATATACGTCATCAAACTATGTACATCATGAGAGCCGGTAGCTCAAGTATAGTAGGGCCGAAGATGAGCAATATTCCACGGCCGACGGGTCTCTTCCTTCGATGTGCGTGAGTCCTTGTGGTCTCGAACGTTGATAAGATAGTATGAACCATTATGTAGATTCTTGCTGACCACAAAAGGTCCTTCCCAAGGCGGTGATAGTTTATGCATATCAGTTTGATCTTGGATAAGCCGGAGCACCAAGTCGCCTTCTTGAAAGGTTCTGGTTTTGACCCGACGGCTGTGATAACGACGTAGATCTTGTTGATAAATCGTTGAATGAGCCGTCGCGAGGTCACACTCCTCATCCAACAGGTCAAGTGCATCCTGACGTGCCCTTTCATTATCAGCTTCAACATAAGCCGCCACACGGGGCGAATCGTGATGGATGTCACTAGGGAGAACCGCCTCTGCTCCATAGACCATGAAGAAAGGTGTGTAACCTGTAGATCTGTTGGGGGTTGTATTGATAATCCATAACACTGAGGGTAACTCCTCCACCCAACAATTCGGCGTTCTTTTCAAAGAAACCATAAGTCGGGGCTTGATGCCTCACAGAATCTCTTGATTAGCTCATTCCGCTTGACCATTAGACTGGGGTGAGCCATGGAGGAAACATCAAGTAAAATATGCTCACGTTGACAAAACTCTTTCATAGCACCCTTAGACATATTAGTGCCATTATCCGTTAAAATGCTGTGGGGAAAACCAAAATGGAAAATCACCTTTTTGATAAATTGAACCGACGTTGCTACATCACACTTGCTAACTGGCTCTGCTTCAACCCACTTAGTAAACTTATCAACTGCCGCCAAAAGGTGGGTTTTCTTATCTTTGGACCTCTTGAACGGCTCGACCATATCAAGCCCCCAGGTCGCAAACAACCAAGTAATTGGAATCATCCTGAACTCTTGAGCCGGAACATGAGCTCGTCGTGAAAACTTCTGACAACCGTCACATTTGCTGACAAAATCCTCAGCATCAGCATGAGCCATCAACCAATAAAACCCATTACGAAAAGCCTTGGCTACGAGAGATTTAGATCCGGCATGATGACCACAATCTCCTTCGTGAATCTCTCGCATAATCTCACAACCTTCTTCAGGAGAGACGCAACGTTGAAACGCCCCTGTGACACTGCAATGGTGCAACTCCCCATTGACAATCATCATTGACTTAGACCACCAGGTTATCATCCTGGCCAAAATCTCATCCTCAGGCAACTCGCCCCGGGTCATGTAAGCCAAATACGGAACTGTCCAATCAGGAATTGCATGAAGAGCCGCCACCAATTGTACTTCCGGATCAGGAACAACAAGATCTTCCTCTGTAGGTAATTTGACAGAAGGTGTCGGGGATATACCCCGCGGTATGAACCGGCCGGAATTATAACCCGGCCGGACTTGGTGGTTTACACTTGGTGATTCACTGGCGATCCGTTATCACCAGACGGTTTACAAGCAACCAGCCTAAATAATATTACTCACTGGTAACCCGGCGTATGGATCATGGATGACAAGGTCCAAGGCCCAGAAGGCCGGTTCATATTAATTGTGGGCCGGTTTATGAAGAAAGCATAAGGAATATTCTCTTACAAAGGAAGCAAGAGTAGGACTCCTTGTAATAGATCAATCCTAGTCCTACTAGGACTAGTCATGTAACCCGTCCCTTCAACATATATAAGGAGGGGCAGGGCTCCCCAAAGAGGGACAAGTGAGAAGTTACAGGTTAGACAAGGAACAAGTTTTAGACAAGTTAGTTTAGACAAGTTTCTAGGGTTAGACACAAAGAGCCGGTTTACCGGCGACACCACGGGAATCATAATGAGACCTAGCCTCAAACAGCACGTAGGGCTATTTCTGGATGATGTTTCCCGGGGCCCGAAGCTGTCTAAATCCGTGTCTTGCATCGCGTCTCTTGATCCCGCTCAACCCCTCTCAAGCTACTACATAGATGCGCGGCTCCACACCCGAAGTCCGTGAATCCGGACATCTGACGTGTTAATTCCACGACAGTTGGCGCCCACCGTGGGGCCAACACACAGTGGTGTTGAGTTCTTGGAGGGATCTTTTCCAGGGATCAAGAGTTCACGACTGATTGGACGAAGAAGAACCGGCATGAGACAATCGTGCACGATTTACTTGGGCTATAGGAGTAAAAGTTTTGAGTTGAAGAAGATTAGGGTTATCTATGCGTGCCGCCGTCATGTCAGGCGATCCGTCTAGCTCAATAGAATTTCGACGGCATGCGGTGCGCTGTATCCAGCGATCCAATCACAAATTCCGCCAAGACGTCAATCTCTGCTGCCATCAACTCAATCGTTTTTTTACGGGGATCAGCAAGCCGCCGCCTTTGCATGAGATCTACAGCGTCACATACGCGTGGAGCGATGCAACAATTCTACAACCGTGGTATACATCTATACAAACGCCAGGAACGAAGCGACTTCGAGTCAGGACGGTTTAAGATTGTGGCCAAGGATAATTACGACCGGAAACGGACAAAGCCACGACGGATTCGCTCCGCTCCGCCTCTGGCTCGAATCCGTGGCCGTTCGGAGCTACCTCCGCTCCTCTGCAGAACCTGGCCTTGCCATCGCCACGCCTCAGCCACCGAGAAGTAAGATGGAGGTCCCAACCCGTGCAGGTTTCAGAGAACAAATCAAAGCATTGCTAGTCCACAACCCGGAAAGTGCCCACAACCCGTTACTGATTTGGACTCGGTCTTTCCATCTGAGTCAGCATCGTACCTCGTCTCTGATTCTGCCGCCTCGGTCTGCTGCCGTTGAAATGCTCAGCCGGGCCTGACCCCGGACCTTGCCGTCGTTTCAGCTGAAAGCCTCCACCTCAATGGACCCGCCTGTCTGAGGCGTGGCGAGCCGCCGCGCCACATGAGCACTTGGTAGCGACTCGAGGCCGCGGAGTCCCGCTGCCTCCGTGAGCTGCCGGAGGATTCTACTGACTCGCCGCTGCCGTTGTGGATTCACCGTGAGCGGCCGCTCCCAGGCCCGCCTCAACCGTATCTTCACCGGACTGATCCGCCGACTTGCTGGCCTCACCGTCGAGCTCACATCCAAGCCAGCCGCCCACCTTCAGCCCGCTATGAGCGCGGCCAGAACGTTGCTGGAGTCGCCTGAGCCGCCCAGTTGCCCGCTGGGCCGTCTGCATCAGGCCACCATAGGAGAGCCGCCGATGAATCAGAGATCTACAGTGCTATCAAATTGAAACCAGGGCTAGGTGGATTTTTTGGCCCGATGGATTCACCACAGAGCCGCCGTGACCAAGTCAGCTCATCAACAACAACGACCCCCTTTCGAGCCGCCTATGATTCACCGAGCCGGCCTCGTTGTCGCCTCCTGGGCTTGCTCGCGCCATTGCCGACCCACCGCCCGCCGTCGCGGCCGCACCTTACCGGCGCTCCTCCGCGGTCGAGCCGCCTCCGTTGGTCGCCTCTGTCCCGGATGCGGCCCGCTGAGCCACCCAGAGCAGTTGCCGCTCCAGACTACTGGCCTCCACGAAGAGCTATTGCCTCGCGCGAGCCCCTGTATCTTGTGCACTGGGTTACCCTCGCTGGTGTGGTCTGGAGAATATGATATGACAAGATACGTCTCTGTGGGTGGATGGATGGATGGATGGAAGGAGTGATTACGTTGATTAAAAAAGAGAGAAAGAAATAGCTTCGGTCAGGCGCATGCGCAGAGAAGCCAAAAAGAGCTCAATCACATTGTTTATTGTCACAAGTCTCGTGATGTACATATGCTGTTCTCGTTTCGGATGCGTCCAACATTATTCAACACCAGCATCCGGTTCATCTGACAAAAAGACATCGGGTAATATTTTTCTAAGTCTATTTTATTAGCACATATTATTTTTTGTCAAAGAACAATTACTCTGCCCTGTAATATTTTTTACACAGGACAAATTTTTTATGCCATTATACCGCAGATACGGAGTACATGCATTCGCACTCGTCCATGCTACGTTGCTCGACGCACATGCGTGCAAGCCGCCGTTCCCGCGGTCCGGTCTGCATCAACTCGTCAGGACCGCGTGAATCGCCCAATAAAGCGCGCACAGGCCGCCGTCCTCCGCAGTCCGGTCTACATCAACATACGGCCGACTCGCCCGCCCCCGCGGTTGGTTCACCGGACTGCACTGGCTTACAACGAGGAAGGCAACTAGCCCATCGGCGCCGACCGACCTATCTGTCCTTCGAGCAAATCAGCGGACGGCTGGTTCACGCATCCGCACTGGTTTCCGACACGGAGGACAACTTGCTCATCTCCGCTAGTTTACAACCCCACGGCCGGTTCATCTGTTTGAACCGCTTCTAATGCTGCGGTCGTGTTATTGTCCACCCTGTGGTCCGGTCTATTCAATATACCGGTTCAAATTCACTCAGGTGATATCCATCCAGAGTATTGTTTCTCTTATTATATATTATTTTTTAATATAAATAAGATGCTTTGATCAGTCTATGTGCTTGTGCAGGGCATATGCACTCAGAAGCAATAAACTCCCTGAGGAGCGTAAGGTCATATCCGGCCCAAAGAGAATGCTTCATGAAAACCCTCTGGATGGTAATCCATCCAGTGATTGGTTCAAAATCTACCCATGGCTTCATGGAGCCATGGAAGACCATATGGAAAGACGGATAATCCGCATCCATCGACCGACCCTCTGGACAGACGGGTTTACCCGCATCCAGTGATTGGCTAAAATTCTTATGGACAGACGGGTTTACCCGCATCCATCGACCGGCCCTCTGGACAGACGGGTTTACCCGCATCCAGTGATTGGCTAAAAATTCTTATGGACAAACGGGATTTCCGCATCCATCAACCGGCCCTCTGGACAGACGGGTTTACTCGCATCCAGTGATTGGCTAAAATTCTTATGGACAGACGGGTTTA
>LR738710.1:125516045-125586448 GCA_902687465.1 Secale cereale | reverse complement strand
GGCTGAGGTGCGGCTGCCCTCTCTCCCCCCACTATATATAGGGGGCCAGGGGGCGCCGGCCCTAGGAGATTGGATCTCCTAGGGGGGGCGGCGGCCAAGGGGGTGGCTTGCCCCCAAGCCTAGGGGGGCGCCCCCCACCCCTAGGGTTCCCAACCCTAGGCGCAGGGGGGAGGCCCAAGGGGGTGCGCTAGCCCACTAGGGGCAGGTCCCCCTCCCCCTACGGCCCATGGGGCCCTCCGGGATGGGTGGCCCCACCCGGTGGACCCCCGGGACCCTTTCGATGGTCCCGGTACACCTCCGGTGACCCCCGGAACTCTCCCGATGCTGAAACTTGACTTCCTATATATCATTATTCACCTCCGGACCATTCCGGAAATCCTCGTGACATCCGGGATCTCATCCGGGACTCCAAACAACATTCAGGTTATCGTGTGCATATATCTCTACAACCCTAGCGTCACGGAACCTTAAGTGTGTAGACCCTACGGGTTCGGGAGACACTTAGACATGACCGAGACGACTCTCCGGTCAATAACCAACAGCGGGATCTGGATACCCATGTTGGTTCCTACGTGTTCCTCGATGATCTCATCGGATGAACCACGATGTCAAGGATTCACTCAATCCTGTATGCAATTCCCTTTGTCTATCGGTATAGTACTTGCCCGAGATTCGATCGTCGGTATACCGATACCTTGTTCAATCTCGTCATGGCAAGTCTCTTTACTCGTTCCGTAATCCATCATCCCGTGACTAACTCCTTAGTCACATTGAGCTCATTATGATAATGTCTTACCGAGTGGGCCCAGAGATACCTCTCCGTCATACAGAGTGACAAATCCCAGTCTCGGTTGGTGCCAACTCAACAGACACTTTCGGAGATACCCGTTGCGTACCTTTATAGCCACCCAGTTACGTTGTGACGTTTGGCACACCCAAAGTATTCCTACGGTATCCGGGAGTTGCACAACCTCATGGTTTAAGGAAAAGATACTTGACATTGGAAAAGCTTAAGCATTACGAACTACACGATCTTGTGCTAGGCTTCGGATTGGGTCTTGTCCATCACATCATTCTCCTAATGATGTGATCCCGTTATCAATGACATCCAATGTCCATGGCTAGGAAACCGTGACCATATGTTAATCAACGAGCTAGTTACTAGAGGCTTACCAGGGACACGTGGTCTATGTATTCACACATGTATCACTGTTTCCGTACAATACAATTCAAGCATGAATAACAGACAATTATCATGAACAAGGAAATATAATAATAACCATTTTATTATTGTCTCTAGGGCATATTTCCAACAGTCTCCCACTTGCACTAGAGTCAATAATCTAGTTACATTGTGATGAATCGAACACCCATAGAGTTCTGGTGTTGATCATGTTTTGCCCGTGGAAGAGGTTTAGTCAACGGATCTGCGACATTCAGATCCGTATGTACTTTACAAATATCTATGTCTCCATCTTGAACATAATTCCGGATGGAGTTGAAACGGCGCTTGATGTGTTTGGTCTTCTTGTGAAACCTGGGCTCCTTGGCAATGTCAATAGCTCCAGTGTTGTCACAGAAGAGAGTCATCGGGCTTGACGCGCTTGGAATGACTCCTAGGTCGGTGATGAACTCCTTCATCCAGACTCCTGCCTATGCTGCTTCGCAAGCAGCTATGTATTCCGCTTCACATGTAGAATGCGCCACGACGCTCTGCTTGCAACTGCACCAGCTGACTGCTCCACCATTCAAAATATACACGTATCCGGTTTGTGACTTGGAGTCATCCAGATCTGTGTCGAAGCTAGCATTGACGTAACCCTTTACGACGAGCTCTTCATCACCTCCATAAACGAGAAACATATACTTAGTCCCTTTCAGGTACTTCAGGATGTTCTTGACCGCTGTCCAGTGTTCCATACCGGGATCACTTTGGTACCTCCCTACTAAACTTATGGCAAGGTTCACATCAGGTCTGGTACACAACATGGCATACATAATAGATCCTATGGCTGAGGCATAGGGGATGCCACTCATCTTTTCTCCATCTTTTGCCGTGGTCGGGGACTGAGCCGTGCTCAATCTCATACCTTGCAATACAGGCAAGAACCCTTTCTTGGACTGATCCATATTGAACTTCTTCAATATCTTGTCAAGGTATGTGCTTTATGAAAGACCAATGAGGCGTCTCGATCTATCTCTATAGATCTTGATGCCTAATATATAAGCACCTTCTCTAAGGTCCTTCGTTGAAAAACTCTTATTCAAGTAGGCTTTTATACTCTCCAAGAATTCTATATCATTTCCCATCAGTAGTATGTCATCCACATATAATATGAGAAATGCTACAGAGGTCCCACTCACTTTGTTGTAAATACAAGCTTCTCCCCAAGTCTGTATAAAACCAAATGCTTTGATCACATCATTAAAGCGAATATTCCAACTCTGAGATGCTTGCACCAGCCCGTAGATCGAGCGCTGGAGCTTGCATACTTTGTTAGCATTTTCAGGATCGACAAAACCTTCCGGCTGCATCATATACAGTTCTTCCTTGAGGAAGCCATTAAGGAATGCCGTTTTGACGTCCATTTGACATATCTCATAATCATAGAATGCGGCAATTGCTAACATGATTCGAACGGACTTCAACATCGCTACGGGAGAAAAAGTCTCGTCGTAGTCAATCCCTTGAACTTGTCAATAACCTTTAGCGACAAGCCGAGCCTTATAGATGGTCACATTACCATCCACGTCTGTCTTCTTCTTAAATATCCATTTATTTTCTATGGCGTGCCGATCATCGGGCAAGTCCACCAAAGTCCATACTTTGTTTTCATACATGGATCCTATCTCGGATTTCATGGCTTCAAGCCATTTGTTGGAATCCGGGCCCGCCATCACTTCTTCATAGTTCGAAGGTTCACCGTTATCTAACAACATGATTTCCATGACAGGGTTGCCGTACCACTCTGGTGCGTAACGTGTCCTTGTGGACATTCGAAGTTCAGTAGTATCTTGATCTGTATCTTCATGATCATCATCATTAACTTCCTCCCTTGTCGGTGCAGGCACCTCAGGAACAATTTCCCGCGCTGCGCTACTTTCCGGTTCGGGAGGGGTGACTGTCACCTCATCAAGTTCTACTTTCCTCCCACTCACTTCTTTCGAGAGAAACTCTTTCTCCAGAAAGGATCCATTCTTGGCAACGAAAACCTTGCCTTCAGATCTGAGGTAGAAGGTGTACCCAATCGTTTCCTTTGGGTATCCTATGAAGACGCATTTTTCCGATTTGGGTTCGAGCTTTTCAGGTTGAAGTTTCTTGACATAAGCATCACAACCCCAAACTTTCAGAAACGACAGCTTAGGTTTCTTGCCAAACCAAAGTTCATACGGTGTCATCTCAACGGATTTTGACGGAGCCCTATTTAAAGTGAATGCGGCAGTCTCTAAAGCATAACCCCAAAAAGATAGCGGTAAGTCGGTGAGAGACATCATAGATCGCACCATGTCCAACAGAGTACGATTTCGACGTTCAGACACACCATTACGCTGAGGTGTTCCGGGCGGTGTCAATTGTGAAACAATTCCATAGTTTCTTAGGTGCGTGCAAAATTCGTGACTTAAATACTCACCCCCACGATCCGATCGTAAGAACTTTATTTTTCTGTCATGTTGATTCTCAACCTCATTCTGAAATTCCTTGAACTTTTCAAAGGTCTCAGACTTGTTTTTCATCAAATAGACATACCCATATCTACTCAAGTCATCTGTGAGGGTGAGAACATAACGATAGCCTCCGCGAGCTTCAACACTCATTGGACCGCACACATCGGTATGTATGATTTCCAATAAGTTGGTCGCTCGCTCTATTGTTCCGGAGAACGGAGTCTTGGTCATCTTGCCTAAGAGGCATGGTTCACACGTGTCAAATGATTCATAATCAAGAGACTCTAGAAGTCCATCTGCATGGAGCTTCTTCATACGTTTGACACCAATATGACCAAGGCGGCAATGCCACAAGTATGTGGGACTATCATTATCAACTTTACATCTTTTAGCATTCACACTATGAATATGTGTATCATCACATTCGAGATTCATCAAAAATAAACCATTGACCAGCGGGGCATGACCATAAAACATATCTCTCATATAAATAGAACAACCATTATTCTCGGATTTAAATGAGTAGCCATCTCGCATTAAATGATACCCAGATACAATGTTCATGCTCAAAGCTGGTACTAAATAACAATTATTAAGGTTTAAAACTAATCCCGAGGGTAGATGTAGAGGTAGCGTGCCGACGGCGATCACATCGACCTTGGAACCATTCCCGACGCGCATCGTCACCTCGTCCTTCGCCAGTCTCTGCTTATTCCGCAGCTCCTGCTTTGAGTTACAAATGTGAGCAACTGCACCGGTATCAAATACCCAGGAGCTACTACGAGCGCTGGTAAGGTATACATCAATAACATGTATATCACATATACCTTTGACGTTGCCGGCCTCCTTGTCTGCTAAGTATTTGGGGCAATTCCGCTTCCAGTGACCCGTTCCCTTGCAATAAAAGCACTCAGTCTCAGGCTTGGGTCCATGCTTTGGCTTATTCCCGGCAACTGGCTTACCGGGCGCTGCAACTCCTTTGCCGTCCTTCTTGAAGTTCTTCTTACCCTTGCCCTTCTTGAACTTAGTGGTTTTATTCACCATCAACACTTGATGCTCTTTCTTGATCTCCACCTCCGCTGATTTCAGCATTGAATACACTTCGGGAATGGACTTCTCCATCCCTTGCATATTGAAGTTCAACACGAAGCTCTTGTAGCTAGGTGGGAGCGACTGAAGGATTCTGTCAACGACCGCTTCGTCTGGGAGATTCATTCCCAACTAAGACAAGCGGTTGTGCAACCCAGACAACTTGAGTATGTGCTCACTGACAGAACTATTTTCCTCCATCTTACAGCTGTAGAATGCGTTGGAGACGTCATATATCTCAACTCGGGCATGAGCTTGGAAAACCATTTTCAGCTCTTGGAAACATCTCATATGCTCCGTGCTGCTCAAAACGCTTTTGGAGCCCCATTTCTAAGCTGTAGAGCATGCCGCACTGAACCAGGGAGTAATCATCAGAACGCGACTGCCAAGCGTTCATAACATCTTGGTTTGCCGGGGCGGGAGCGTCACCTAGCGGTGCTTCTAGGACATAAGTTTTCTTGGCAGCTATGAGGATGATCCTCAGGTTACGGACCCAATCCGTATAGTTGCTACCATCGTCTTTCAGCTTGGATTTCTCTAGGAACGCGTTGAAGTTGAGGGTGACATGAGCGTGGGCCATTTGATCTACAAGACATATTGTAAAGAATTTAGACTAAGTTCATGACAATTAATTTCATCTAATCAAATTTAATGAACACCCACTCAGATTGACATCTCTCTAGTCATCTAAGTGATACATGATCCGAATCGACTAGCCCGTGTCCGATCATCACGTGAGACGGACTAGTCATTGACGGTGAACATCTTCATGTTGATCGTATCTTCTATACGACTCATGTTCGACCTTTCGGTCTTCCGTGTTCCGAGGCCATGTCTGTACATGCTAGGCTTGTCAAGTGAACCCTAAGTGTATTGCGTGTGTAAATCTGGCTTACACCCGTCGTATGCGACCGTTAGAGCCTATCACACCCGATCATCACGTGGTGCTTCGGAACAACGATCCTTAGCAACGGTGCACAGTTAGGGGGAACACAATTCTTGAAATTTTTAGTGAGAGATCATCTTATTTACTACCGTCGTTCTAAGCAAATAAGATGCATAAACATGATAAACATCACATGCAATCAAATAAAGTGACAAGATATGGCCAATATCATTTTGCTCCTTTGATCTCCATCTTCGGGGCACCATGATCATCTTTGTCACCGGCATGACACGATCTCCATCATCGTGTCTTCATGAAGTCGTCTCGCCAAATGTTACTTCTACTACTATGGCTAACGTTTAGCAATAAAGTAAAGTAATTACATGGCGTTATTCAGTGACACGCAGGTCATACAATAAATGAGACAACTCCTATGGCTCCTGCCGGTTGTCATTCTCATCGACATGCAAGTCGTGATTCCCTATTACAAGAACATGATCAATCTCATACATCACATATATCATTCATCACATCTTCTTGGCCATATCACATCACATAACACATGCTGCAAGAACAAGTTAGACGTCCTCTAATTGTTGTTGCAAGTTTTTACGTGGCCTCTATAGGTTTCTAGCAAGAACATTTCTTACCTATGCCAAAACCACAACATGATATGTCAATTTCTATATACCCTTCATAAGGACCCTTTTCATCGAATCCGATTCGACTAAAGTGGGAGAGACAGACACCCGCCAGCCACCTTATGCAACTAGTGCATGTCAGTCGGTGGAACCAGTCTCACGTAAGCATACGTGTATGGTCGGTCCGGGCCGCTTCATCCCACGATGCCGCCGAATCAAGATTGGACTAGTAGCGGCAAGAGAATTGAACAAAATCAACGCCCACAACTTGTTTGTGTTCTACTCGTGCAAGATGCTATGCAAAGACCTAGCTCTGATACCACTGTTGGGGAACGTAGCATAATTCAAAAAATTTCCTACGCATCACCAAGATCAATCTAAGGAGTTATCTAGCAACGAGCATAAAGGAG
The DNA here is from genome assembly GCA_902687465.1 of Secale cereale. Classification (NCBI taxonomy): domain Eukaryota; kingdom Viridiplantae; phylum Streptophyta; class Magnoliopsida; order Poales; family Poaceae; genus Secale; species Secale cereale. The sequence continues at coordinate 125,579,756 of LR738710.1, read as the reverse complement.
TGAATCTACATACCCTTTGTAGATGGCGAGCGGAAGCATTCGAAGGAACGTGGGTGATGGAGTCGTACTCGTCGTGATCCCTGTCACCGATGATCCCAGCGCCGAAAGGACGGAACCTCCGCGTTCAACACACGTATGGTACAACGATGTCTCCTCCTTATTGATCTAGCAAGGGGGGAGGAGAGGTTGATGGAGATCCAGCAGCACAACGGCGTGGTGGTGGATGCAACGGGAAAAGCTGCAGGGCTTCGCCAAGACTCTGCGGGAGGAGGGAGAGGTGTAACGGGGGGGGGGGGAGGCGCCAGGGGCTGAGGTGCGGCTGCCCTCTCTCCCCACTATATATAGGGGGCCAGGGGGGCGCCGGCCCTAGGAGATTGGACCTCCTAGGGGGGCGGCGGCCAAGGGGGTGGCTTGCCCCCCAAGCCTAGGGGGGCGCCCCCACCCCTAGGGTTCCCAACCCTAGGCGTAGGGGTGAGGCCCAAGGGGGGTGCGCCAGCCCACTAGGGGATGGTCCCCCTCCCCGTACGGTCCATGGGGCCCTCCGGGATGGGTGGCCCCACCCGGTGGACCCACGGGACCCTTCCGGTGGTCCCGGTACACTACCGGTGACCCCCAGAACTCTCCCAATGGCCGAAACTTGACTTCCTATATATCATTCTTCACCTCCGGACCATTTCGGAACTCCTCGTGACGTCCGGGATCTCATCCGGGACTCCGAAGAACATTCGGGTTATCGTGTGCATATATCTCTACAACCCTAGCGTCACCGAACGTTAAGTGTGTAGACCCTACGGGTTCGGGAGACACGTAGACATGACCGAGACGACTCTCCGGTCAATAACCAACAGCGGGATCTGGATACCCATGTTGGTTCCTACGTGTTCCTCGATGATCTCATCGGATGAACCACAATGCCAAGGATTCACTCAATCCCGTATGCAATTCCCTTTGTCTATCGGTATAGTACTTGCCCGAGATTCGATCGTCGGTATACGATACCTTGTTCAATCTCGTCATGGCAAGTCTCTTTACTCGTTCCGTAATCCATCATCCCGTGACTAACTCCTTAGTCACATTGAGCTCATTATGATAATGTCTTACCGAGTGGGTCCAGAGATACATCTCCGTCATACGGAGTGACAAATCCCAGTCTCGGTTGGTGCCAACTCAACAGACACTTTCGGAGATACCCGTTGCGTACCTTTATAGCCACCCAGTTACGTTGTGACGTTTGGCACACCCAAAGTATTCCTACGGTATCCGGGAGTTGCACAACCTCATGGTCTAAGGAAAAGATACTTGACATTGGAAAAGCTTAAGCATTACGAACTACACGATCTTGTGCTAGGCTTAGGATTGGGTCTTGTCCATCACATCATTCTCCTAATGATGTGATCCCATTATCAATGACATCCAATGTCCATGGCCAGGAAACCTTGACCATCTGTTAATCAACGAGCTAGTAACTAGAGGCTTACCAGGGACTCGTTGTGGTCTATGTATTCACACATGTATCGCTGTTTCCGTACAATACAATTCAAGCATGAATAACAGACAATTATCATGAACAAGGAAATATAATAATAACCATTTTATTATTGCCTCTAGGGCATTATTCCAACACCTTGAGCCGGCCTCCCCTTACAACACTGGTTATAATTCCGTGCAGTGGTGTTAGCTACAAAATCATCAGCTTTGCGCTTACCGCTACCGCCCTGATTGGCCGGGTTATACTGCTGTCCCCTCATACCGCTACTCTTCTTTCCCTTTCCCGGTCTTTCATCCTCAGAGTCGGGGTCCTTGGTACTATCAGAGTGCGCATATTTGACAAGAGCCTCCATGAGCTCCCCCATATCATTGCAATGACGTGTAAGCCACCCAAGCTTCTGCTTGAGTGGAAGGAAATGGCAGTTTTTCTCCATCCTTAAAACTGCTGAGCCGGCGTTGATAGTATCTTACGAATGTATGATAGTCGAAACTCGGCGCACCCAGCTGGTCATCGATTCGCCCTCGGCTTGAACACAAGAAACCAAATCCATAATTGAGATATGCTGCTTGCACCTATCTTTGAAATTTTGGATGAACTGGGCCTTCAGCTCTGCCCACGGCCCAATGGAGTTGGTAGGTAGCCCTTTCAACCAAGTACGAGCCGTCCCTTCCAGCATCATGGTGAAATACTTAGCATATGCAGCCTCACTAACATCCAGCATCTCCATAGCCATCTCATAACTCTCCACCAAAGCCTCAGGGGGCTGATCTACTTCGTAATTAGGCACCTTTCGAGGGCCCTTAAAGTCATTGGGCAAACGCTCGTTTCGCAGAGCCGCCGTTAAACACGGCACACCCCAAGTTCTAGAAGTCACATCTGGCTCCGTTGAAGTTGTCGGATAAATCGACGCGTGCTGATGAGCCGCCCGCTGAGCCGCCAGCTCGGCCTCCCAGCGTAATCTGCCCCGATCCACCAAATTTTGTGCATTGGCACCATTGTGCGCCGGGTCATGCCCACGAGGTTGGTTACGACGCTCCCCTGTACTCGAAACTGCTGGCAAATCAATGTGCCTACTGTAGCTCTGGCTTGGACGAGGGGTCGAATGAATCCGGTAACGACTATAAGAATAAGCCTGCTACTGCACCATTGCTGTTTGAAGAAGTTCCCTGGCCCTTCGGGTTTCCACTACCGTCGGAGACTCGCCCTCGATTGGCAAAGCCGCCAATCATGTAGCTGCAGCAATCATATTGTCTAGAGGGTTGGAATAATGACCCGGCGGCGTCACTGGGTGTTGAGGTGGGGTGTTATTCATATGCGGAGAACCTGTCATGCGCGGCTGAACCGGCGCTCCACCCCTTGGTGCTTCAGCCATTTGGTTTATCACCGGTGGGTTACTGGTCCCTGCTCTAGTTGTGTTGAAAAGATTCCTCGGCTCATAAACAAAAGGCAAATGGCTCCGGTGCTTTCTCCTCAAGACTTCATTTGAAGCGTTCTGATCCACCGTGAGCCGGTATGAATCCTCTTGAATCCGCTGTGCTTGAGCATTCAAGATGGCCCGCTCTGCGGTCATCCTAGCGTTCTCCGCCGCCAACTCTTCGTTGGCTTGTGCTATCTCATCACGCAACTTAGCCACATCCACCTTGTGCTGTTCCTGGTTGTCCGGGGTTACCTCCACTCTCATCAGAGTTGCCAGAGCCTCCAATAAATCTGTTAAAACTTCAGCCGGCGGGCGTGCTGATTCACCGGCACCTGCTGCCGTTACCGCTGCTGCGCTGGAAGTCATAGCCATGGTGGTGGTCGAACCGAGAATCAGCTGGGTGCCAACCATGAAGATCGCCACCCTATTCGGCGGCTCATGGGGGTCCTGAATACTGTCACCATCAGAACAACCCCCAAGCCATCTGTCTTGTAGTTGATACATTGAGTCGGTTGATATGTCTCCAACGTATCTATAATTTTTTATTGTTCCATGCTATTATTTATGAAGTCTTGGATGTTTAATGGGCTTTATCATTCACTTTTATATCATTTTCGGGACTAACTTACTAACCCAAAGGCCCAGTCCAGATTGCTGTTTTTTTGCCTATTTCAGGGTTTTGCAGAAAAAGAATATCAAAGGGAGTCCTAACAGAATTAAACCTTCACGAGAGATATTTTCGGAGAAAATCATGCCAGAGGAACTTGAGAACCACGTCAGGAGAGCCTTGAGTGGCCCTGGAGGGTTGGGGGCGCGCCCCCTGCCTCGAGGCCCACTCGAGCGTCCCCCGATGCCCTCCTTCTTCCTATATAAGTCCACGTACCCCAGAAACTCCGTACGCAGAGAGAAAACCCTAATTCCATCGCCGTAGCTTCTATTCCCGTGGAGATCCCATCTTGGAGCCTGTTCCGATCCATCACAGAGGCCTTCATCATCATCATCATTGCCCTCACCATGAGTTGTGAGTAGTTTGCCACAGACCTTCGGGTCCATAGCTACTATCTAGATGGCTTCTTCTCTCTCTCTGGATCTCAATACAAAGTTCTCCTCGGTCTTCGAGGAGATCTATTCGATGTAATCTCTTTTTGCGGTGTGTTTGCCGAGATCCGATGAATTGTGAGGTTATGATCAAGGTTATCTATGATAGATATTTGGTTGTTCTCTGAACTTTTTATGTGTGCTCATAATATCCTTGCAAGTCTCTTCGATTTATTGGTTTGGTTTGGCCTACTAGATCTATAGTTCTTGCAATGGGAGAAGTGCTTGGCTTTGGGTTCAATCTTGCGGTGTCCTTTCCCAGTGATAGTAGGGGCAGCAAGGCACGTATTGTATTATTGCCATCGAGGATAAAAAGATGGGGTCTACATCATATTGCTTGAGTTTATCCTTCTACATCATGTCATCTTGCTTAAGGCGTTACTCTGTTCGTATGAACTCAATACACTAGATGCATGTTAGATAGCGGTCGATGTGTGGAGTAATAGTAGTAGATGCAGGCAGGAGTCGGTCTACTTGTCTCGGACGTGATGCCTATATACAATGATCATGCCTAGATAGTCTCATAATTATTCGCTTTTCTATCAATTGCTCGACAACAATTTGTTTACCCGCCGTAGAATATCGCTATCACTAGAGAAGCCACTAGAGAAAACTATGGCCCCCGGGTCTATTCTCAACATATCAATCTACATCTACTTTACTTTTACCGCTTTTATTTCCTGTTCTTATAAACTAAAAATAACAAAAATAACAACTATCATCTCTATCATATCACACTCTCGTAAGTGAACGTAAAGGGATTGACAACCCCTTATCGCGTTGGCTGCGAAGTTCTTATTTGTTTGTGCAGGTGCGAGGGACTCGCGCGTGGTCTCCTACTGGATTGATACCTTGGTTCTCAAAAAGTGAGGGAAATGCTTACGCTACTGTGCTGCATCTCCCTTTCCTCTTCGAGGGAATACAACGCAAGCTCAAGAGGTAGCATCGGTCTTGCCCGTGGACGATTCACCATCAGAGTAGATGGTCGTCTCACCGCCAGACACAGAGCCTTCCAATTCAGCCCCATGGATAAACCCAACAAAGCCACGCTTCACAGTGGGTTGAACCCGGGTGGGTCGTGCACGCTGAGCCGTCTCGATGATGTCGGTGGAGATGTCCGGCTCAGGGCCAGATTCGCCGATCTTGCCGATGAAGACTTGGATACCGCTGAAGGGGACTCGGTACCTGTAATCAATAGAGCCGGCCTCAGGGCCCCAGCCCGCATCGTCGATATAGAGCTTGCCGCGACGACTCTTGGTCATCCGGCCCACAACATATCCCTTGATCCCTTCAAAGCTGCCCTTCAAGAACTTGAAACCACCATGCGCTGGCCCCACGGTGGGCACCAACTGTTGTGGAATTGTCACGGCAAATGTCCTAGGGGAAGGACTTAGTTGTGGAGCCATTGCGACGTAGTTATCTTAAAGGGGTTAAAGCGGGACAAAGGACACAAGGAGTTTATACTGGTTCGGCCCCTTGCGGTGAAGGTAAAAACCTAATCCAGTTTGAGGTGGTATTGCTAGGGGTTCGATTACCAGGGAGCGAATATGCTTAGCCTGGCTTTCGACATGTTGTTTCTTGCCCTAAGCCGCTGCCGGGTCATCCTCTTATATACACGGGTTGACACCTCGTGGCTTACAGAGTCCCGGCCGGCTCATACAAACGTGTCCGTCCCGGTGACTTATCTTACATGCCTTATAGTACAAGTCACATATACAGTGCGGTTTACACTTACGGGCTTCAAGCCGCTTTTGGGTTTTGGGCCCTTTAACAAGCCTACTACATGAACCGCCATCTTCAACATATTCATGGGCTTGGTTTATGAACCGCCATTGGGATAACCCGCCCCTCCTGGGCGGATCATATCCAATAGTCATATCCCCAACACTTACCGAAGGATGAATGCTATGATAATTGTTATGATCTCGTTGATTTGCTTGAAATATCCCTTTTTGATGAACTTGATGCTTGCTATGCTTGTGGTCAAGATGCCAATATGAATTATGCTTATGGAGATGAAATCGCTATAGTTCCTTATGTTAAGAATGAAATTGTTGCTATAGCACCCACGCATGATAGTCCTATTATCTTCTTGAATTCTCCAAACTACACTATATCAGAGAAATTTGCACTTATTAAGGATTATATTGATGGGTTGCCTTTTACCGTTGCACATGATGATTTGGATGAATATAATATGCATGTGCTTGCTACTCCTACTTGCAATTATTATGAGAGAGGAACTACATATCCGCCTCTCTATGTTTCCAACACGATAAAATTGCAAGAAACTGCTTATACTATGTGTTGGTCTTTACTTGATGTGCATGAATTGTTCTCGTATGACATGCCGATGCATAGGAAGAGATTTAGACTTTGATGTTGCATGACACATATCAATTTGTGCTCACTACTAAATGCCAAATCATTGCTAGTTAAAATTGGCTTTGATATACCTTGGGATCCGGGTGGATTCATTACTTGAGCACTTTATGCCTAGCTTAATGGATTTAAAGAAAGCACTGCCAGGGAGACAACCCGATTTTTTTTTTAAAAAAAGAGTCATTTATTTCTGTTGAGTGCTTTTTATAAAGTTTTTTGTAAAAAATAGAGGGGAACCTAAAACTTTTTCAAAAAGAGAAGCGATTGAAAGGTGATGCATTGCGAAAATAAGGGTCGACCTTGAACACTTGTGTTCATGCTTATGGAAACATTGTAGAATTTTTCGTGGAAGTTTCTCACAAAAAATAATTATCCCCTTGTACAATTCCATTGTATTATAAAAATAATGTGCCAAGAGTTTGCCTTTAAGATTATTAGATTGCTTGTTGGTTTGTGCGGTGCAAAACAAAAACTTTGGCTGTAGTGCATGATTTTTCATTTCTTTACTGGAAAGTCAAATGGTTCTGAAGCTTTTTGCATAGTCTTTCTATACAAAATGTTTATTTTTCCTATTTTTTTTAGAATTTTTAAGTTACAGAAGTATGGTGGATGTTCAAATCTTTACAGACTTTCCTGTTTTCATAGATTGCTGTTATAGCTTCATTATTTGCTTATGTTTGAATTCTTGTTGAAGCCTCCTTGAATTGGGGCCATAGAATTGTGATAACATATAGTGGGTAATGTTTGTTCATAATTATACAATAATGTTAGAGAAGTACATGATGGGATTTCATTGATCATATGTTTTAACCCCACCGCAAAAAGTTTGGTTAAGTTTTGTGTGGATGAAGTGTTCGAAGATCGAGGAGGTCTCGATGTGAGGAGAAGGAGGAGAGGCAAGAGCTCTTGGGGATGCCCAAGGCACCCCAAGTAAATATTCAAGGATACTCAAGCGTCTAAGCTTGGGGATGCCCTGGATGGCATCCCATCTTTCTTCAACAAGTATCTGTATGTTTTCGGATTCGTTTCGTTCACATGATATGCGTAAGTTCTTGGAGCATCATGTGCCTTTTATTTTTCTTTTAATAATGCACCATGCCGGTAAAGGATAGTCCATGATTGATTTGTAGAATGCTCATTGCACTTCACTTATATCTTTTGAGTATGGCTTTATAGAATGCTTCATGTTCTTCACTTATATCATTTGAAGTTTGGATTGCCTGTCTCTCTTCACATAGAAAACCAATGTTCGTAGAATGCCCTCGTGCTTCACTTATATTTGTTAGAGCATGATCTTTTTTAGAAATAATTAAACTCTCATGCTTCACTTATATCTATTTAGAGAGTCAACGAGAATTGGTCAATTGCATGGTTAGTCATAAAATCCTAAAAACTTATGGATCACTGAATATGATATGTTTGATTCCTTGCAATAGTTTTGCGATATATAGATGATAATATGTGGGAGGTACTAGTGGATGATTGTGTTTAGTATGATATTGATGTTAAGGATTGTGATTCCCGAAGCATGCACATATAGTCTCTCGTTATGCCGGGAAGTTGGAGCATAATTTATCATTGATTGTCCTATCTTTGTGTGAAGGTCGGGGGCGCGTGATGGTTAGCTCCTACCAACCTCCCCCCTAGGAGCATGCATAGTATTACTTTGCTTCGAGGGCTAATAAACTTTTGCAATAAGTATGTGAGTTCTCTATGACTAATGTGAGTCCATGGATTATACACACGCTCACCCTTTCATAATTGCTAGCCTCTCTCGTGCCGCGCAACTTTTGCCGGTGCATAAACTTTATTATACCTTCCTCAAAACAGCCACCATACCTACCTATTATGGCATTTCCATAGCCATTCCGAGATATATTGCTATGCACTTCCATCATATAGGTGACTTGAGCATTCATTTTCATATTGCTTTGCATGATCGTAAGACAGCTAGCACGACATTCTCATGGCTTGTCCATTTTTCGATATCTTTGCTATGCTAGATCATTGCACATCTTGGTACACTGCCAGAGGCATTCATTTAGAATCATACTATGTCATAGGTATCGAGTTGTAATTTTTATTTCTTTTGAGTTATAAGTAAATAGAAGTGTGATGATCATCATTATTCATTTTTAGAACATTGCTCCCATGATGATAGGATGATGGAGACCATGATTCTCCCACAAGTTGGGATGAGACTCTGGACTAAAATAAATAAAAATTAAAAAGAGAAAGAAAAAAAGGAAGGAAAAAATAAAAATAAAAATTGAAGGAAAAAAGGGGCATGCAAATACCACACTTGTGCTTCAAAGTAGCACCATGTTTTTCATATAGAGAGTCTCATATGTTGTCACTTTCATATAATAGTGGGAATTTTTTCCGTAGTAGAGTTTGATGCATACCCACTTAGTTTCATATTGAGCTTTCATACACTTATAGCTCTTAGTGCATCCGTTGCATGGCAATCCCTACTCCTCACATTGATATCAATTGATGGACATCTCCTTAGTCCATTAGTTTGCCTAGTTGATGTGAGACATTCTTCCCTTCTTTTGTCTACTACCACCGCATTCTATTCCATCTATATTGCTATATCCATGGCTTGCGCTCATGTATTGCGTGAGAGTTGAAAATGCTGAAGCACGTTTAAAAGTATGAACCAATTGCTTGTCTGACACCGGGGTAGTACATGATTTATACTTTGAGCTACGAAGACAGAGCATGACAAGACTATATGATTTTGTAGGGATAACGTTCTTTAGCATTTTATATTCTGAAAGACATGGTTGTTTGTTGGGATGCCCGAGTATCGATGTATTTATGTCAGATTATAGACTATTGCTTTGAATCACTCATGTCTTAATATTCATGCCATGACTAGATATATGATCAAGTTTATGCTAGGTAGCATTCCACATAAAAAATTATCTTTTTTATCATTTACCTACTCGAGGACGAGCAGGAATTAAGCTTGGGGATGCTGATATGTCTCCGTCGTATCTATAATTTTCGATTGTTTCATGCCAATATTATACAACTTTCACATATTTTTTTCAAATATTTATATGATTTATTGGACTAACTTACTCATCCAATGCCCAGTGCCAGTTCTTGTTTTTGCATGTTTTTTGTATCGCAGAAAATTCATATCAAACGAAGTCCAAATGCAATAAATTTTTACGGAGAATAATTTTGGAATATATGTGATTTTTGGGAGTTGGAATCACCGGAAACGGAGGCCCACACAACCCACAAGACACCAGGGCGCGCCAGAGGCCCCTGGCGCGGGGTGGTGGGTTGTGCCCTCCTCGAACGTCAGTTGGATCTCTACTTCGGGTGCAAGGAAGCTTATATCCGGAAAAAATCATGTTAAAATCTTAGTGCAATCGGAGTTACGGATCTCCGGGAATATAAGAAACGGTGAAGGGCCAGATTTGGGGGACGCGAAACAGAGAGAGACAGGGAGATAGATCCAATCTCGGAGGGGCTCTCGCCCCTCCCATGCCATGGAGACCAAGGACCAGAGGGGAAACCCTTCTCCCACCTAGGGCGGAGGCCAAGGAAGAAGAAGAAGGAGGGGGGCTCTCTCCCTCTCCCTTCCGGTGGCGCCGGAGTGCCACCGGGGCAACGATCGGGACGATGATCTACATCAACAATCTTGCTACCGTCAACACCAACTCTCTCCCCCTCATTGCAGCGGTGTATCACCTCTTTCCCCTCGCTGTAATCTCACTTAAACATGGTGCTCAACTCCATATATTATTTCCCAATGATCTATGGTTATCCTATGATGTTTGAGTAGATCCGCTTTGTCATGTGGGTTAATCGTTATCTTGGTTGGTATGATTGTATAATCTATTTATGGTGCTGTCCTACGGTGCCCTCCGTTCTCGCGCAAACGTGAGGGGCCCCCACTGTAGGGTGTTGCAATATGTTCATGGTTCGTTTACAGTGGGTTGCGAGAGTGACATAAACTTAAACCCGAGTAAGGGGGGTATGACGTATGGGAGTAAATAGGACTTGATACTTAATTCTATGGTTGGGTTTCACGACCTTAATGATCTTTAGTAGTTGTGGATGCTTGCTAGATGTCCAATCATAAGTGCATATGTTCCAAGTAGAGAAAGTATGTTATCTCATGCCTCTCCCTCATATAAAATTACAAGAATGATTATCTGTACTTGTTATCGATTGCCTAAGGACAAATAACTTTCTTGTTGACAAAATCTATCCACTTTTATTATCTTGCAAAGTACTTCTAGTTTTATTCTTGCAAAGTAGTTCTAGCATCACACCTACAAAATAGTTTCATACTTGTTTCTGGTAAAGCAAACGTCAAGTGTGCATAGAGTTGTATCGGTGGTCGATAGAACTTGAGGGAATATTTTTTGTACCTTTAGCTTCTCGTTGGGTTCGACACTCTTACTTATCGAAAAAGGCTACAAATGATCCCCTATACTTGTGGGTTATGAGCCGTGTCCTGAGCCATGTCTTTGTAGGAGGACCTTAAAAGAGGTAACACAACGGCCTTGCAATGTTATTTGACAATTTGTTTTCCGAGTGTTAAACGAAACTGTTGTTCTTGACATGCAGGGCCACATATACGTTATGGTGCATCAGCCTTCGAACGCAGGTGCTTCTATGCAAAAAGAAAGAAAAAAACTTAGATCTCTTCGTGTGAAAGTGATTGACTAAGGTATTTTGTTGGTAAGACCAATTCAACCATCAAGTGTTGTGTGTGATATGAATAAGACCTTCACATCTCCTGTACAGTGGATTGTAAGGACCCTGCGTGCGCATCTTGCTTATCATGGTCAAGTTATATCATAAGTTCATAACCATTATGTTGTTCATGTCTGTAGTATTTCTCGGTTCCCATTCACAAGGAGGCACTTTGAGAGATGTCCCAATCAACCGATAGACAACATTGCGGACTAAACTCACGTGTTGGTGTGCCGAGGAGCGAGTCCATCTTAGAGAGGAGTCGATGGAAATGCTACCATAACAACTAATTAGTCAGATTTTGTGGACAGAACAAAGATTGGAATACATGAGCTTTGTGTCCTTGCGTTCAAGGATGATACGCGAGTTTTCGCTCACTATCTACCCGCTTTAACGAGGTCAGCTAAAAAGTCAGTCATGTCATCTACATAACAAAGTGAAGCCATATAAGTAGTGTTGCTTTTGCTATCTGATTGGCCAATTATTGTACCTACCTAATGAAGATTGAACTACTTTATTTTCTTTTGCAATCTCTTATTTGTAATGAATCAAATGCCTAAGCTGATCTGCTATGATAATATAGTATGTGCTTTGTTTAAGCGTTAGAACAATAGGTATGTGCTACCTCTTGAGCATGCGTTGGTTTTCCCTTGAAGAGGAAAGGGTGATGCAGCAAAGTAGCGTAAGTATTTCCCTCAGTTTTTGAGAACCAAGGTATCAATCCAGTAGGAGACTACACGCAAGTCGCCTAGTACCCGCACAAACAATCAAGAACCTTGCAACCAACATGATAAATGGGTTGTTAATTCCTTCACGACCACTTGCAAAAGTGAGATCCGAGAAAGATAATAAGATAAATATTTTTTGTATTTTTGTTGTATAGATTGGAAAATAAAGATTGCAAAATAAATAGTAAACTAGAATTGTAGATCGGAAACTTATATGATGTAAAGTAGACCCGGGGGCCATAGGTTTCACTAGTGGATTCTCTCATGATAGCATATATTACGGTGGGTGAACAAATTACTGCCGAGCAATTGATAGAAAAGCGCATAGTTATGAGAATATCTAGGCATGATCATGAACATAGGCATCACGTCCGTGTCAAGTAGACCAAAACGATTCTGCATCTACTACTATTACTCCACACATCGACCACTATCCAGCATGCATCAAGAGTATTAAGTTCATAAGAACGGAGTAACGCCTTAAGCAAGATGACACGATGTAGAGGGATACACTCAAGCAATATGATATAAACCCCATCTTTTTATCCTCGATGGTAACTATACAATACGTGTCGGTTCCCTTTCTGTTACTGGGATCGAGCACCGCAAGATTGAACCCAAAGCTAAGCACTTCTCCCATTGCAAGAAAGATCAATCTAGTAGGCCAAACCAAACTGATAATTTGAAGAGACTTGCAAAGATATTAAATCATGCATATAAGAATTCAGAGAAGAATCAAATATTGTTCATAGATAATCTTGATCATAAACCCACAATTCATCGAATCTCTACAAACACACCGCAAAAAGAACTACATCGAATAGATCTCCAAGAACATCGAGGAGAACTTTGTATTGAAGATCAAAGAGAGAGAAGAAGCCATCTAGCTAATAACTATAGACCCGAAGGTCTGTGGTAAACTACTCACACATCATCGGAGAGGCTATGGTGTTGATGTATTAGCCCTCCGTGGCCGATTACCCCTCCGGCGGAGCGCCAGAAAAGGCCCCAAGATGGGATCTCATGGGTATAGAAGGTTGCGACGGTGGAAAATTTGTTTTGTGGCTCTCCTGGATGTTTTTAGGGTACAAGGGTATATATAGGTGGAAGAACTACGTCAGTGGAGCTACGAGGGGCTCATGAGGGTGGGGGTGCGCCTTCCTGCCTCGTGGCCGCCTCGTGGCTTCCCAGACTTCTACTCCAAGTATTCTAGATTGTGTTTGTTCCAAGAAAGATCCTCGCGAAGGTTTCGTTCCGTTTGGACTCTGTTTGATATTCCTTTTCTACGAAACACTGGAATATGCAAAAAAACAACAACTGGCACTGGGCCTCCGGTTAATAGGTTAGTCCCAAATATAATATAAAAGTTCATATTAAAGCCCATTAAACATCCAAAACATATAATATAATAGCATGGAACAATAAAAAATTATAGATACGTTGGAGACGTATCAAGCATCCCCAAGCTTAATTCCTGCTCGTCCTCGAGTAGGTAAATGATAAAAACAGAATTTTTGATGTGGAATGCTACCTAACATAATTATCAATGTAATTTTCTTTATTGTGGCATGAATGTTCAGATCTGAAAGATTCAAGACAAAAGTTTTATATTGACATAAAAATAATAATACTTCAAGCATACTAACAAAGCAATCATGTCTTCTCAAAATAACATGGCAAAAGAAATTTCATCCCTACAAAATCATATAGTTTGGCTATGCTCCATCTTCGTCACATGAAATATTCAAATCATGCACAACCCCGGTTTCAACCAAGCAATTGTTTCATACTTTAGTATTCTCAAACTTTTTTTCAACTTTCACGCAATACATGAGCGTGAGCCATGGATATATCACTATAGGTGGAATAGAGTGGTGGTGTGGAGAAGACAAAAAGGAGGAAGATGGTCTCACATCAACTAGGCATATTAATGGGCTATGGAGATGCCCATCAATAGATATCAATGTGAGTAGGTAGGGATTGCCATGCAACGGATGCACTAGGGCTATAAATGTATGAAAGCTCAACAAAAGAAACTAAGTGGGTGTGCATCCAACTTGCTTCCTCACGAAGACCTACCGCATTTCGAGGAAGCCCATCGTTGGAATATACAAGCCAAGTTCTATAATGAAAAAAAATCCCACTAGTATATGAAAGTGCAAAACAAGAGACTCTCTATCATTAAGATCATGGTGCTACTTTGAAGCACAAGTGTGGAAAAGGGATAGTAGCATTGTCCCTTCTCTATTTTTCTCTAATTTTTTTGGAGACTCCTCTCTTTTTTTGGAGACTCTTTCTCATTTTTTATTTGGCCTTTCTTTTTTGGCCTTTCTCTTTTTTTCCTCACACGAGACAATGCTCTAATAATGATGATCATCACACTTCTATTTATTTACAACTCAAGGATTACAACTCGATACTTAGAACAAAATATGACTCTATATGAGTGCCTTCGGTGATGTACCGGGATGTGCAATGAATCAAGAGTGACATGTATGTAAAATTATGCATGGTGGCCTTGCCACAAATACGATGTCAACTACATGATCATGCAAGGCAATATGACAATGAGAAGCATGTCATAATAAATGAAACGGTGGAAAGTTGCATGGCAATATAACTCGGAATGGCTATGGAAATGCCATAATAGGTAGGTATGGTGGCTGTTTTGAGGAATGTATATGGTGGGTGTATGGTACCGGCAAAAGTTGAGCGGCACTAGAGAGGCTAGCAATGGTGGAAGGGTGAGAGTGCATATAATCCATGGACTCAACATTAGTCATAAAGAACTCACATACTTATTGCAAAAATCTACAAGTCATCAAAACCAAGCACTACACACATGATCCTAGGGTAAGGGTTGGTAGGAGTTAACCATCGCGCGATCCCGACCTCCACACAAAGGAAGACAATCAAAGAAATACTTCATGCTTCAAATTTGTTACACAACGGTTACCATATGTGCATGCTACGGGATTTGCAAACCTCAAGACAAGTATTTCTCAAATTCAAAATTACTATACTAGCATGACTCTAATATCACCATCTTCATATCTCAAAACAATCATCAAGTATCAAACTTCTCATAGCATTCAATGCACTCCATATGAAAGTTTTTATTATACCCATCTTGAATGCCTATCATATTAGGACTAATTTTATAGCGAAAGCAAATTACCATGCTGTTCTTAAGGACTCTCAAAATATTATAAGTGAAGCATGAGAGATCAATAATTTCTATAAAATAAAACCACCACTATGCTCTAAAAGATATAAGTGAAGCACTAGAGCAAAATTTATCTAGCTCAAAAGATATAAGTGAATCACATAGAGTATTCTAATAAATTCCGATTCATGCGTGTCTCTCCCAAAAGGTGTGCACAAAAAGGATGATTGTGGTAACTAAAAATCAAAGACTCAAATCATACAAGACGCTCCAAGCAAAACACATATCATGTGGTGAACAAAAAGATAGTCTCAAGTAAAGTTACCGATAGACGAAGACGAAAGAGGGGATGCCTTCCCGGGGCATCCCCAAGCTTAGGCTTTTGGTTGTCCTTGAATTTTACCTTGGGGTGCCTTGGGCATCCCCAAGCTTAGGCTCTTGCCACTCTTTATTCCATAGTCCATCAAATCCTTACCCAAAAACTTGAAAACTTCACAACACAAAACTTAATAGAAAATCTCGCGAGCTCCATTAGTATAAGAAAACAAACCACCACTTTAAGGTACTGTATTGAACTCATTATTTATTTATATTGGTGTAAAACCTACCGTATTCCAACTTCTCTATGGTTCATACCCTCGATACTAGCCATAGATTCATCAAAATAAGCAAACAACACACGAAAAACAGAATCTGTCAAAAATAGAACAGTGTGTAGTAATCTGTAACTTTCGAATACTTATGTAACTCTAAAAATTCTAAAATAAATTGGTATACGTGAGGAATTTTTCTATTAATCATCTGCAAAAAGAATCAACCTAAAAACACTCTCCAGTAAAAAAGGGCAGCTAAGCTCGTGAGCGCAAAAGTTTTTGTTTTTTACAGCAAGATGGCAAAGACTTCACCCAAGTCTTCCCAAAGGTTCTACTTGGCACAAACACTAATTAAATCATAAAACCACATCTAAACATAAGCTATATGAATTATTCATTACTAAGCAGAAGCAAAAAAGCAAAGAACAAAAATAAAATTGGGTTGCCTCCCAACAAGCGCTATTGTTTTATAGCCATTAAGATCGGCTTGAGATTTCAATGATGCTCACATGAAAGATAAGAATTGAAGCACAAAGAGAGCATCATAAACACGTGGCGAACACATCTAAGTCTAGCATACTTCCTATGCATAGGCATTTTATAATCAAACAAATTATCAAGGAAAGAAAAAACTAGCATATGCATGGAAGAAAACTTTAACAATCTAAGCATCAAGAGAGGTAATTTAGTAACATAAAGATTTCTACAACCATATTTCCCTCTCTCATAATAATTGCATGTAGGATCATAAGAAAATTCAACAATATAGATATCACAAAACATATTCTCAACACGATCCACATGCATATGAAGTTGACACTCTTCCAAAATAGTGGCATCAATATTAACTAAAGTCATGGCCTCTCCAAGCCCACTTTTATCAAAAATTTCATAAGATTGAACATTCTCCAAATACGTGGGATCTAAAGTTGACACTCTTCCAAAACCACTTTCAATATTATTGCAAACATTATCAATCTCATATTAATCATGGGGGTTAAATAAATTTTCAAGATCATAAGAAGCATCACCCCAATAATGATGATTGCAACAAGTAGTGGACATGGCAAAATTAGCATCCCCAAGCTTAGGGTTTTGCATATCATTAACACAATTGAAATTAATAGGATTTATAATAACATCATTGCAATCATGATTTTTATTCAAGGTACTATCGTGAATCACTTTACAGTTTTCTTCATTCAACACTTCATCACAATTTTCGGATTCACGAATCTCAAGCAAAATCTCATAAAGATAATCTAGTGCACTCAACTCACTAGTAATTGGTTCATCATAATTGGATCTTTTAAAAAGATTAGCAAGTGGATGACGATCCATAAATAGATTTTTAGCAAGCGAAGATGCAAGCAAATAGTTGCACATGGCAACACGAGCAAACATAAGATCGAACAAGAAAAAGGCAAACGAAAAGAAGGCAAATATTTTTGTGTTTTTCTTAAAATGTTTTAGAAGTCGGGGAGAGGAAAACAACAGTCGAATGGAAAATAATGTAATGCAAGGGAGAAGAGTTTGTGATGGGTACTTGGTATGTCTTGACTTGAGCGTAGATCTCCCCGGCAACGGCGCCAGAAATCCTTCTTGCTACCTCTTGAGCATGCGTTGGTTTTCCCTTGAAGAGGAAAGGGTGATGCAGCAAAGTAGCGTAAGTATTTCCCTCAGTTTTTGAGAACCAAGGTATCAATCCAGTAGGAGACTACACGCAAGTCGCCTAGTACCTGCACAAACAATCAAGAACCTTGCAACCAATGTGATAAAGGGGTTGTCAATCCCTTCAAGGCCACTTGCAAAAGTGAGATCTAATAAAGATAATAAGATAAATATTTTTTGTATTTTTTTGTATAGATTGGAAAATAAAGATTGCAAAATAAATAGTAAACTAGAATTGTAGATCGGAAACTTATATGATGTAAAGCAGACTCGGGGGCCATAAGTTTCACTAGTGGATTCTCTCATGATAGCATATATTACGGTGGGTGAACAAATTACTGCCAAGCAATTGATAGAAAAGCACATAGTTATGAGAATATCTAGGCATGATCATGAACATAGGCATAACGTCTGTGTCAAGTAGACCAAAACGATTCTGCATCTACTACTATTACTCCACACATCGACCACTATCCAGCATGCATCAAGAGTATTAAGTTCATAAGAACAGAGTAACGCCTTAAGCAAGATGACATGATGTAGAGGGATAAACTCAAGCAATATGATATAAACCCCATCTTTTTATCCTCGATGGCAACAATACAATACGTGTCGGTTCCCTTTCTATCACTGGGATCGAGCACCGCAAGATTGAACCCAAAGCTAAGCACTTCTCCCATTGCAAGAAAGATCAATCTAGTAGGCCAAACCAAAATGATAATTCGAAGAGACTTGCAAAGATATTAAATCATGCATATAAGAATTCAGAGAAGAATCAAATATTGTTCATAGATAATCTTGATCATAAACCCACAATTCATCGGATCTCTACAAACACACCGCAAAAAGAATTACATCGAATAGATCTGCAAGAACATCGAGGAGAACTTTGTTTTGAAGATCAAAGAGAGAGAAGAAGCCATCTAGCTAATAACTATGGACCCGAAGGTCTGTGGTAACTACTCACACATCATTGGAGAGGCTATGGTGTTGATGTAGAAGCCCTCCGTGATCGATTCCCCCTCCGGTGGAGCACCGGAAAAGGCCCCAAGATGGGATCTGACGGGTACAGAAGGTTGCGGCGGTGGAAAAGTGGTTTCGTGGCTCTCCTGGATGTTTTTAGGGTACAAGGGTATATATATAGGCAGAAGAAGTACGTCGGTGGAGCATTGGAGAGGCTATGGTGTTGATGTAGAAGCCCTCCATGATCGATTTCCCCTCCAGTGGAGCACCGGAAAAGGCCCCAAGATGGTATCTGACGGGTACAGAAGGTTGCGGCGGTGGAAAAGTGGTTTCGTGGCTCTCCTGGATGTTTTTAGGGTACACGGGTATATATATAGGCGGAAGAAGTACGTCGGTGGAGCTACGAGGGCCCCACAAGGGTGGGGGCGCGCCTACCCCCTTGACGCGCCCTCCTGCCTCGTGGCCGTCTCGTGGCTTCCCAGACTTCTCCTCCAAGTCTTCTGGATTGCGTTTGTTCCAAGAAAGATCCTCGCGAAGGTTTCATTCCGTTTGGACTCCGTTTGATATTCCTTTTCTGTGAAACACTGAATAGGCAATAAACAACAACTTGCACTGGGCCTCCGGTTAATAGGTTAGTCCCAAAAATAATATAAAAGTGCATATTAAAGCCCATTAAACATCCAAAACAGATAATATAATAGCATGGAACAATCAAAAATTATAGATACGTTGGAGATGTATCAGTATGTCCTGATAAAATCATGTTGTTATTTTTTTCATGTTAACGCAAAGGATCTGATGCTTGTTTCTCTGCTCATTGATGGATGATGGTGATTTAATAGTTAAGGGGCTTCCACGGGTTATAACCAAGCCATGCATGTGTCTAAAATTTACTAATAGTAACATGCCCAATTAACCTAATAGATTCTTTGACCTTTTCAATTAATGTAGCTCTCTGACATATGTGTTGCAATCAGCAGAAGGTATATGCTTGAAGAAGCTATCAAACGGATCGGTGGTATAATAATTCATGCATTCGGACTTGCTGATGATGTTGATGCCACAGTAATGGCATCGGTGAAAATCGACCTCTGACCCCACAACAAAAGCATATTGCCAATTCAACAGGAATTTTATGGAGAACCAACTCAGCTTGCGAGCGATGCTATTGAGTCAACATGTTTTGCTGCTTTAGCCTATCTAATGACCATGGGCATAACTACAATAGATGATAATTGGTGGCACTCACGAAATGCCAAAGACAACTCAAAGTTGAGCAGTTATGGTCATCAGTGCTATATGATCGTGCGGAATCCTTTTGGAATCAGATTTGGACCGAAGCCTTTTGTTGTTCCTTGGACCAATTGTTATGTACCAAATGTTAAATTTGATATATTAGATTGATAAACACAACTACATTATGCTATTTTATATTTGCAATGTTTAAATGATTGTATTACCGCATTGCATATGACTGTACCCGGCAGTGGTGCTACCGTGTGCGGCAATGCCGCACTTCCTACCTAGTATGCTATGGTGGAGAGATGGATTTTCGTGCCACTATATGTGAGAACATCTACAACTGGGTGCCTCAACCCCCCACCCCCGGGCGGACACCCTGGTCAGTGAACAGTCAAAAAAGCCGACCCAAACGAGCACCTCAAATGCCCGGACTGACTGGCACCCCTCATATCCAGCCCAAATGTAGGGTAGATATGGGGATGCCCGGGCGTGTCCGCCACGTCATACCCGACAGGCCTACTCCATCACAAATTGCACCAAAACCACTCGACCTACTAGATCCATTTACTCTCTCCTCTCCTCTTTCTCCTCTGTGACGGACACCTTGCAGCTATGCCACAACCCTTGCTCCATAGTTGTCCCAAGCCTCTGTGTCGTCAGCACCGGCACAATAGTCATCTCCCGTGCTTGCCGCCGCGGACATTGTCGCTGGCTCGAACACCACCGTTGTACATATGGTAACTCTCGGGCTGCCCTTTGCACTCTATGTGTTCGACACATTATTCGACCTGTTTTTTTGTGATTTATTTGTAGGGAAAATGATGAATTCTGATGCTTCTTTGGACGAAGAGTATGGACCTACGGGGCTTGATCAAATGATTCCAGATGAGTTCTTCGATTCATCGGATTCAGACAAAGAAGTGGACATGATCATGCCCACGAGCATGCAAGAGAAAATGGACCAACAAGTGGAGCATATTCTCAACTTGAAGGGCTCAATCAAAGGGATATGAGTGATCAATCGGGATATGGTCTTCAGAGCATAGCTACTGCACAAGGACTACTTTGCTCCGGACCCAACTTTCCAGGATGATCCATGATTTGATCACTGTTTCGCATGCATAAACCTTTTTTGTACATTGTGGAGGGAGTGGAGGCACACAATGACTACTCCAAGTTCACAAGGAATTCCTGCAGACAACTTTGTTTCTCTGCTAAGCAAAAATGCACGGCTGCTTTGAGGATGCTTGCACTTGGTCTGGATGGGGGAGAGCACAAGCCTGAAGACTACTATCAAGTTGCATGCGGCATGGTGGACATGTTTGGAGCAAAGTATCTTAGAGAACCAAATGTGCAAGACGCAGAAAAGTTGTTGGCTAATGGAGATGGAAGAGGGTTTTCATGAATGCTCGGATCAATTGGTTGCATGCATTGGCAATGGAAGAAATGCCCCAAAGGATTGTGGCGAATGTATCAAGGTCACACCAAAGAGGCCACCATCATACTGGAAGCAATGGAACATGACTTATGGATTTGACATGCTTTCTATGGAATGTCGGGTTCTCACAATGGCATCAACATGCTTCAACGATCTCCCACGTTCAGGAGGCTTTGTAATGGGGAATCACCACTTTGTAACTACACTATGAGCGGTCGTGAATACAACATGGGACACTATCTTGCCAATGGCATCTATCCTAAGTGGGCGGTATTTGTGAATATCCGAATCACACGACAACAAACAAAGCCACTTTGTAACAATGCATGAAGTAGCTAGGAAGGGTGCGGATAGGCATTCCGAGTGCTTCAAGCTCATTGGCGAATTGTTCATGGAGCTGCAACGATGTGAGAATCAATAACTTTCACTAGTAGAAAAGGACCTTTTGTTCAACACATTAGTCTCGGCTAGAGTTGGAACTGGTACTAATATGAGCATTAGTCCCGATTCCAAGTTTCATGGGCGTCAGGGGACCTTTAGTCCCGGTTGGTAACACCAATTCGGACTAAAGGTCCTATATTAGTCCCGGTTAGTGTTACCATCTGGGACTAAAGGCCTTGACCCTTTAGTCCCGGTTGATAACACTAACCCGGACTAAAGGGTTTACCTTTAGTCCCGGTTGGTATTACCAACCCAGACTAAAGGACCCTTTAGTCCCGGTTGATAACACCAACCCGGACTAAAGGTCCTTCATAGGCTAGTTCAAAAGGAAAGCATCCCATCCAAAGTCACATGTGTTGTGTAGGTGGGGTGGTAAGCTGCGCGCGAGGCTATACGTGAGGTCTTGAGTTTGAATCCCACGAGTTGCATTGGTGAGAGGCATTATTTCTTTTAGCCTGGAGGACTAAAGGACCATGCCTTTAGTCCCGAATCCATAGTCCCGGTTGGGAAAATCGGGACTAAAGGGGGTTGGGAACCGGGACTAAAGGAGGTTTTTCTACTATTGTTTGTGCCAGCTACTGACATGTTGTGTTATTTTGCACAAAATGGTTGTCGAGGATAAGAGTGATGGTGTTTCTCAAACCAATGATTTTGAAGTGCGCGTATAACTAGTTAAAATCCTGGAAGATCAAGATGCAAATCAGTTTATGAACTTTCCGTGGATGCACCAAAATCTTCGAGATCATCAGGTGCACGCGCAAGTACTCAGTGATCTTGTGGAGCATACGTGGACCTACAATGAAAATCAAAGAGTTAATGTTTAAGTTGTACACTTAAGATAAATTTTATGTAAGAACTATATATTTTCACTTCCAACATTTGTTATGTATGCAACATTGGCGTGTGTGATGGACCTGCATGGATTTGCGTATATTTGAGTCTTTTTTGTGAATACACAAAGAATTGCATATCATATGATTGATAGGTAGAGAGAACATTTACAACAAAGAGCAGAGATTCAACCCGAACTCTAGCAAACACATCCTAAACACTCGCCTAGCCCAAACATTGCTAGGAAAGTGTTTAGTAGGGAGCACCACACTAACAAGCAACACATCATAAACACTCGCCTAGCCCAAACTCTAGCCATAGATGGCAAGGAGAAGGACACAGGGCACGCAGAACGCGTCACGACCAACACAAGAAACCTCCATCGCATGGCCACCACTCCATCACAGAGGAAATCAATGTACCCTCACTATATGCGCCTAGAGGAGTTGGCATGTGGGATGCAGGATCCGGTGGTGCCGGAGGAGGAAGTGTCGGTGATGTCCTACATTGCGCCCCAGTAGCCCACGCCCTGGGAAGCACCCCGGACCAAGCACTGTGTCCAACATCACATTCCAATGTCAAAGACTTCACGAGCACCCAAGACAACACCTTCACGAAGTGTGTGAACCAAGAGTTTCCCCGAGCGCTCAAGGGGCGCGGTAGAGAGGCCATGGTAGTGCCTTCAAGAAGGAGACAACACCCACAAGTGCTGCCACTACCAGCATCGGCAAGAGGAGTAGGCTTTCGCCTGGCCTGAGACCGAACAATCCCAAAGAAGCCGCCAGAGTTGGAGATGTGGACATGAGAACGCTGACTGGAGCAGCCACCACAGGAAGGAGAGACATGCACACATGACCCATCCACCACTCTACGGCGCCCTCACTACAAAGCAGGCACCCGAGCTGCCACAGACAAATTAGGCAGAGAAGACCGAGACCTACCGCCACCAGAACCAAATGGCCCAGGCCAAAGAGGTGGTTGGGCCGTGCCGCTGGGAAAGACGCCAGAACAGCACGCGCCGGAAGCTGGTGGCCCAGAACACCACCACAAACGGGCGTCGAGCTACAAATATAGGGGGAGGATTTGAAGTATGTGGATGTCTGGCACGAGATATGGGGGACGATCGGATGCGTCTGCGGGCTTGTAGGGGGGCAGATTTGTTAAATCCGGATGTAGATGCTCCACCGACAAACTTAATCTTTAGACAATAGAAGAGAAACCTCTCATGAACGCACACTTAAAAACCAATCAATCTTGATAAACAATGAAGATATGAAAGAGTGCGGAGCATTTCGCATACTTATGGTTGTATGCGACAATGACACACAAGCATAAAACCCATGCCACACCAAAAAATATGGAAAAGCATAAACAACATCAGCAACGCATCAGCCCCTTACTAACACACACTGAAACACACATGGCGTGCATGTTGTATCATCAGAGTCAGAGGTAGCACTTGTAGAGCTTGATGTCCATCTGCAAGCGGAAATAGTAGAGGCCCTCGATGGCGTCGGTGCGGATTGTTGCGATGCCGCGCACCAAGAAGAAGTCACCAGTGCCGCCAACGATGGAGAAGTCCCGCGTGGCGTCGCCCATGAGGTCGGCGCCGACGAGGTTGAGCGTGCCCTTGTGCGCCGTTGAGTTGAAGATGATGGAGAAGCCGAATCAGGAGGTCAGCAACTCCTGCTTGTCATAGAAGTAGAACCCCTGCGCGCGCGCCGCCGGCTCCTCCCCGGCCAGGGGCATCGCCTTCCCCACCGTCATGGGGTCGTTGAACACCATCAGCACGCCGAAGTAGGTGTTGTTCTTACACACTACAACAAGAACCCCCCTATAGCAACGGTTTTTTCCGTATCTAGAAGTCCATATATGCGTTGTTAGTGCCTTTACCAACGGTTTGGGATGCGTAGCCTTATCCAGTGTTGCTAGTGCATATTACAACGCTTGTACCGCCGTTGGTAAAAGGTACCGTTGCAAAAAGGCAACAAATAAAACTGACTTGTACAACACTTTTATATGTTGGTGCTTAATGCACAAGAATCAAAATGAATCAAAATCCCATTGCTTGGCAACGGAGATATTGCAACACTTACATATATAATGTGAATAATATTATTTTATATACATTTTCAACAATTAAATTAACGTAAAACATAAGACTGATAACAGTAAACAAGAGAATATACTCATCGGAGGAATAAATCATATATATTAGAGAAAATTGTTGGATTACAAGAGTGGATATTACAAGAGGAGCGTCATCCATATGTGATGGATAATCTAAATATTTTCTTGACAACAAAACTAAAACCAGAAACATCCATCAATATCCCTACAACTTAGCTCAAGAATATCATCCCTACAACTTAACTAAAATTGAAAGCATCCAACATCATCATCATGAACATGAACATCATCATCATCATCATCATCATCATCATCATGATCGCACTCATCATACTTGCCACACATCCATATAATCATCCATTTATCTTTTGAATCTACAAACAAAACACAAAATGAAATGTTAACACACAATGCATTAATAACAAACAAAAAATTGATTAACTTTGTATGGTAATGCATTAACAGTAGTTAGAGAACGTGTAATACATTTTGAACATCTCACAACTGGTCATTTTATGTCATGGATTCAGAAGACAAAAATATGGCCACTTTGGGACGATAAAACTGGAAACTCAAAACAAAATATACCAAGAATATTAACCATGTATCTATGTTTCTACAGAAAGAGGCGTTTTGGCTCCTGTATATGGGATGAACACATAAAAGTAGGACATTTATTTTGTTTTGGTGATATACAGCAAATCCATTGAAATGTTCTATAGATAACACAAAAGAGATGACTCGTTTTCTTTAAAACAAAAGAGATGACTGTTTTTTCCGTTTAGTCTATATCATTTTTTACACTATATAACGTGTGGCAGAAAACCTGGATTTATAGTTCATTTATGTTGAAGAGTTTCCAAAAACTTCCATTGTAAGACTTAACAAATGCATATGTACGCAGATCGAATCTGTGGTGTACATACTCATCTATAAGATATATTTTTCATTCATGATACACACATGTAGCTTAATTGTATCCCTTTTAATTAGTATAGCAAATCATGGATTTATTAATAGATGTATTTCGCTCCTAATGATTTTGATATGGTTTTGCTCTGTTTAATATAGGGTCACAATAATAAAATAGATTTAGAAAAAAACATAGATCATATACTATACATACCAATATCACGGCATGCGTGGCTGTGTGTGTATGTATATGGTAAGCATCGGTAATCCTCTCTTAGCTTAGCCCCACTGCAACTAATCATATGATACATGCTCTCCAAAGTTATATGAGCTCATCATCCATGCATCATGTGAAAAGGTGTAAAGTAGTGATAAGAAATTGTCCTAGAAATCAAACCTGTAGTCCAGTACGTACGTGTATTAGAACCTCATTCAGCCATTATACGTCCTCTTTGGGGGATCTCAATTTGATTATCCTCTTCATCACCTGGGCTTTCCTTAGGTAATCGATAATGACGTGCTCAGTGTGCTTCCTTTATTTACTACAGACATATTCCTATTATGTGGAAAGGAAGAATTACAGCAACGAGGTTACACAATGTCATCATGAATTCAAAGCATACAACACAAGTCTCTCCTTTAGTATATATTCCATTATTTGAGAATGGAAATAAATGTATCCCAGGTCATATTTTGTGCTTAACAAAAGAAATGGAGACTGAACTTATATGCACAGGGTGCCTAGTAACTGCACGTGTATGTATAACATATATATGAACTACAACAACATGATATAGTCAGCAAATTACAATAATCAGATCTTAATTACATAACAGCTCTTCCTAAGCAAATTCTAGCTCCATACACCAGATGCATGAACATTAAAAAATCAACACAAATATGTTCTTAATTATTTAGTACAACAATTTAACAAAAGAACGACCTTAAAATGAACCAAGCAAAAATATATATGAGGAAAGAGGTTAACTTAGCATCATTTTATGATCTAGCGTGTAGTTTCAAATAAATACGGTTACAGTGCCACCTTGACCTCCTGATGCATATACCTCCAAGTCTGCAACAACACTATCAAAGAAATTCTATCTGAACAGAGTAGTTTGTGCTTTTAACATGTGGATCACTGGGTGAGCATAAAACCGAAAGAACAGATCCAAGTAAACAAACCCGTACCTTTTGCATTCAAGGAACATAGAGAAGTAGACTGAACAAATCGTGTAATGCTCCAAAACTACTTATCCAATTCCCAACAAAATTAGAAGTGGTGCTCAAGTTGACTGTGCAGAGGTACGCCCATGCCTTAGGTGAAACGAATCGCCTAATTGCTTGTATAGCACCTACAAATCTTAGCCTTCCAAGTAATACATATCTTCAGATGTTTGAATCTGAAGAACGCACGTCATCAGCATGCCCCAATACAAAACTCTAGGATGTACTATCTCAGTGCAGAGGTCTGAAACTAACGGAAGCACATCATCAGTATCCCCCAAAACAGAACTCTAAGCTGCACGCCTCAGATTTCTGTAGCACAACACAACATAAAAATCCTCAAAAGAAAAACCCCACTCTCTTGTTGCTTCTTGCATACCTGCGACAAGTCTGCAATAGGTCCTCTTCTCGGAAAATTCTCGAACAATAGCGTTGTCCAATCAGATACAAACTTCCTTTGATGTATCGCCTTCTCCACTGCATTGGATTGCAGTTTTGGTCAGGCATGGAATCTTAGATTGGAAAGACGTCCTCCACAGCCAAGATGGCTTGCGGCGTCATTGGGGCAGTGGAGATTAAAAGATTGCAGAGAAGGGATCAGGGAGATGCTGCTTATATCCATGATTGCATATTTAATTCTCATTTGCATTTAACTTTGCCTAGACACACTTTTTTTTGTAGCTGGATCGCATCTAGCGATAGCTAATACTGATCAATAATTCTACACATGCATAAAATTACTCTAAAATACGACATGAAATGCCTTGCAACAAAACATTTTATATGAATAGTAAGATATACGAACGATAATAATCATGTATAATCCAATGGTTGGCTTGTAGCTTGCATTTATAAATATTTGAGTGGCAAATCATCATGGTTCTATTAGGGAATTTTACTGTTTTCTTAGCAAAAATTGATCACCGTTGCCAGGTTGCCAGAATACATGCCTAGAGAATCAAACCCAGCCCCTCGTCGTCCCCTCTGCCGGTAGGTCGAAGTCGAAGTAGATGGGCTCATCATCGTTGGCAGGTGTGCGACAACCACGGATGTTTGACGAAGCATTGACGGGTCCGAGCTTTCGCACAGTTACAGGTGCCTATACCCTAGCGCGGCGACGCATCACAAAATCACATAGTCAAAATAACTAAAAACTGATGTAGAAGTTCAACACGATACAAGAAGATAATTGAGAGAGTTAGTAGATGGTGTGGTGTGTTAACCTTGCCTAGGTCGTAGCTGCAGTCTGAAGAATTGGTGGATGAAGCAGTCAGCCTGTGTCGTGGTATGAATCAGATCTACAGAAGGGAGAGCAGAGGTTGGCAAACGGCGAAGGCCATAGGACGGCGGGTCGGCATCGACGCATCTGTAATCCACGCACACACTAATAGAGGAGAACGATTAGGAGGAGCACTGGAGGAGGAAACGAGGCTACACATGTGGATGATGCATTGAAATCTCGAGGGATACAGATGTGGAATGAGGGATGCGGTTGCGTGTGCTTGTTCATGGGCTCATGGCCGTACCTTGGATTCGTCGTCGGTCGCAGGGGAGCGGTGACGAGGGGCGCCGCGCCGGGATGCAAGGTCGCAGGGTGGTGACGAGGGACGGTGAGCCGAGACGGAGGGTCGCAGGGTAGTGGTGATGGGCGGCGCCGGGACACAAGATCGAAGGGGAGGGGTGAGGGGCGGCGGCCGGCGTGGGAGGTAGCGAGAGGAATAGGGGAGGCTGGGGAAAGAGAACGACCTAATTAGTCGTGAAAGAGAACTTGGGTTGGGCTAGACAAGAGGCTAGGTTAGTGCATTGGGCTTTACTTTAGTTATTTGCAATGGATCACGAGCTACAGGTACAACACATATGTTGCAATGCATATATTTGTATCTATCATGAATTTTGCAACATATAGTTAAAACGTTGTATAATGTGTGTTGCTTTATAAGGGGTATCCTTGTAGTGTACAGTAGGTAGTGGCCAGGGCCGTCGGCTTGGTGGCCGCCGCCGTCGTCGCGTTTGTCACGACCCGTACAGCGACCACCAACAACGACGCGGGCACCAACACTGGTGGGGCCCAGAAGGACATGAAGAAGCGTGGTAAGGAAGGAAGGAAAACGCTGACAGGTGGATCCAGGAGTGGGTGAGGTGGAGTGTGTGGCCGGCCTGCGTGCCGAGCGAGTGGTTAAAAGGGCGTAGCTGAGACTTGGGCGAGTATCAAGAATTATTGTAACCGAATATACCTTTAAGAAACTGATCTTCTCTGGCCTCCTTCCTTCTCCTTCCCAGCTACCTACTCTTCCTCTCCTTGATCTA
Source organism: Secale cereale (assembly GCA_902687465.1). Taxonomy (NCBI): domain Eukaryota; kingdom Viridiplantae; phylum Streptophyta; class Magnoliopsida; order Poales; family Poaceae; genus Secale; species Secale cereale. The sequence goes on along the minus strand of LR738710.1, from coordinate 125,550,996 downwards.
GATCGGACCCATTATAGTTGGTATAAGAGGTCAGTCGATCTAGAGATGGTGTATCCCCGGACGCGCTACACCACCAGGCAGGCGCTCAAGACGGCGGCGATGGAGGAACAACTTGCGGCACTGATCCAGTCAGTCAAGGAAGGCCGCGCCGCCAACGACACCAAGCTGGAGGCGATCCCGCAGTCGATGTAGCTTTGGCGACCGGCGGTGCAGAACCTTCAAGGGAAACTCGACGAGCTCTGTACACAAGTGTGCAGGATCGCACTCCACCCCGTGCTCGCGGATCCAGTACCCACCGAGGAGGAACCAGCGCGGGCACCACCGTCGCCCGCCGCGCCGCATCCAGGGCCAAGTGGCCACGGTGAGATCTTCAAGTCCGGGGGCTCGGTTCATGGGGGGCTACCACCCTGGCACCGCCTCCAGTCAAGGGTGCGTTCCCCTCTCCTAACTCTGCAGGCCATGTGTCTAGTGATTTGGATCTGATCCGAGCAAGCAAGGAGCCACAACACGACATGACGCACGCGCTGCACGCGCACTGGGCTCTGCCCAAGCTCGATTTACCTCAATTCGATGGGGAGAATCCTCAATTTTGGCGGATTAAGTGCGAAAAATATTTTGACGTGTACGAGGTTAGTAAGGAGATGTGGGTGTGGGTAGCCACGTTGCACTTCACCGGCAATGCGGCCCGGTGGTTGCTGTTGTATGAGTCAAGCACAAAGACATTCGAGTGGGACGAGCTCTGTGCAGCTCTCAGCGGCAAATTTGGACGCGACCAATATCACACGCAGCTCCGTCAATTTGCTGAACTATCGCAGATAGGATCGGTGTCAGAGTATATGGCACGGTTTGAGGAGTTGATGCACAATCTACTCACACATAACCCCGGTTTTGATCCAGTGTACTTTACTACCAAGTTCTTAGATGGGCTCCGTCCTGATATTCGAGCCGGTGTTATTTTGCATCGCCCACAAGACCTCGACTCTTCCTATTCATTATCTCTGTTACAAGAAGAGTTGTTGGAAGCACTGCCTCACCGCGATCATCGACGTCCAGAGCCGCCTCCAGCGCGTGGACTGCAGCGCCTGTTGGGGATATAACTATTCAATATGACCCACCCAGGAGGGGCCGGGTTACCCCAATGGCGGTTCGTGGGCCAAGCCCAGGAACATGTCGAAGCTGGCGATTCAAGACGATAGACATATAAATGGCCCAAAACCCAGAGCGACTTAAGGCCCGTGAGTGTAAACCACCATGCATGTTTTGACTTGTACGATAAGGCATGTAAGATAACACACCGGGCATGACATGTTTGTATGAGCCGACTGGGACTCTGTAAGCCGTAGGGTGTCAACCTGTGCATATAAGGGGACGACCCGGCAGTGGCTTAGGGCAAGAAACAACAGATCAAAAGCCAGGCTAGCGTATTCGCTCCCTACCAATCGAAACCCTAGCAATACCACCTCAAACTGGATTAGGCTTTTACCTTCACCGCAAGGGGCCGGACCAGTATAAACTCCCCGTGTATTTTGTCCCTTTTTAACCCCTTTAAGCTAACTACATTGCAATGGCTCCACAACTAAGTCCTTCCCCTAGGACATCTGCCGTGACAACTTGATACATATCCAACGTATCTATAATTTTTGATTGTTCCATGCTATTATATATTTTGTTTTGGATGTTTAATGGTCTTTATTATACACATTTTATATTATTTTTGGGATTAACCTACTAACCCAAGGCCCAGTTCAAATTGTTGTTTTTTTGCCTATTTTAGTGTTTCGCAGAAAAGGGATATCAAACGGACTCCGAATGGAATGAAACCTCCGTGAGAGTTATTTTTGGAACGATATCTTCATGGGAGACTTGGAGTGCAATACAGAGAAGAAACATGGTGCCCACGAGGGGGCAGGGCGCGCCCAGGGGGGCTGGCGTGCCCCCCACCCTCGTGGGCCCCACGTTGCTCCACCGACGTACTTCTTCCTCCTATATATGTCCACGTACCCTGAAAACACCGAGGCAACAGAGAAAACCCTAATTCCACCGCCGCAACCTTCTGTTCCCGTGAGATCCCATCTTGGGGCCTGTTCCGGAGCTCCGTCCGAGGGGGATCCATCACGAAGTAGCCTCACCAATTTGTTGTGAGTAGTTTACCACAGATATTCGGGTCCATAGTTATTAGCTAGATGGATTCTTCTCTCTTTTTGGATCTCAATACAAAGTTCTCCTCAATCTTCAGGAGATCTATTCGATGTAATCTTTTTGTGGTGTGTTTGTCGAGATCCGATGAATTGTGGGTTTATGATCAAGATTATCTATGAACAATATTTGATTCTTTTCTGAAATCTTTTATGTATGATTATAATATCCTTGCAAATCTCTTCGAATTATTGGTTTGGTTTGGCCTACTAGATCTATAGTTCTTGCAATGGGAGAAGTGCTTGGCTTTGGGTTCAATCTTGCGGTGTCCTTTCCCAGTGACAGCAGGGGCAGCAAGGCACGTATTGCATTGTTGCCATTGAGGATAAAAAGATGGGGTTTATATCATATTGCTTGAGTTTATCCCTCTACATCATGTCATCTTGCTTAAAGCATTACTATGTTCTTATGAACTTAATACTCTAGATGCATGTTGGATAGCGGTCGATATGTGGAGTAATAGTACTAGATGCATAATCGTTTCAGTCTACTTGTTACGGACGTGATGCCTATATATAATGATCGTGCCTAGATATTTTCATAACTATGCGCTTTTCTATCAATTGCTCGACAGTAATTTGTTCACCCACCGTAAAATTCCGCTTTCATGAGAGAAGCCACTAGTGAAACCCGTGGCCCCCCGGGTCTATCTTTATCATATTGCTTCCTTTCAATTTATGATGCCGTTTCTTTTTTGCTTTATTTACTTTTTGTTCTTATACCAAAAATACCAAAAATATTATACTATCTTATCTATCAGATCTCACTTTCGTAAGTGACCGTAAAGGGATTGACAACCCCTTATCGCGTTGGCTACGAAGTTCTTATTTGTTTGTGCAGGTGAGAGGGACTCACGCGTGGTCTCCTACTGGATTGATACCATGGTTCTCAAAAATTGAGGGAAATACCTACGCTACTATGCTGCAGCACCCTTTCCTCTTCGAGGGAATACAACGCAAGCTCGAGAAGTAGCAAGAAGAATTTCTGGCGCCGTTGCTGGGGAGGCTTACACAAAAGTCATATACCAAGTACCTATCACAAACCCTTATCCTCCGCACTACATTATTTTCCTCTCGTTTTCCTCTCCCCCACTTCACCCTTGTCGTTTTATTCGCCCTTTTTCGTTCGCCTTTTTGTTTGCTTATGTTGCTATGTGCCCTCTATTAGCTTGAGTCTTCGCTTGCTAAATTATGGATCCTCACCACTTGCTAATCCTTTTAAGAAATCTAATTATGATGAACCAATTGCTAGTGAGCTTCGTGCACTACAGTATCTTTATGAGGTTTTGCTTGAAATTTGTTAGTCCGGAAATTGTGATGAAGTGTTGAAAGAAGAAAATTATGAAGTGATTCACGATAGCCCTTTTAATGAAAAACATGATTGCAATGATACTTTTATAAATTCTATGAATGTCAATTGTGTTAATGATATGCAAAACCCTAAGCTTGGGGATGCTAGTTTTGCTATGTCCTCTACTTGTTACAATGATCATGATTGGGGTGATTCTTCTTATGATCTTTAAAAATTATTTAATCCCCATGATGAATGTAAGATTGATAATGTTTGCAATAATATTGAAAGTGGGTTTGGAAGAGTGTCAACTTTATATCCCACATATTTGGAGAACGTTCAATCTTATGAATTATTTGATAAAAGTGGGTTTGGAGAGGTCATGACTTTAGTTAATGTTAATCCCACTATTTTGGAAGAGTGTCAACTTCACATGCATGTGGATCGTATTGAGAATATGTTATGTGATAGCTATATTGTTGAATTTGCTTATGATCCTACATGCAATTATTATGAGAGAGGAAAATATGGTTGTAGTCATTTTCATGTTACTAAATTACCTCTCTTCATGTTGAGATTGATCTTGTTTCTTTCTTCTTCCTTGCATATGTTAGATCTTGATTGTCTGGATAATTTGTTTTCCTATAAAATGCCTATGCATAGGAAGTATGCTAGACTTAGATGTGATTTTTACATGCTTTGTGATGCTCTCTTTGTGCTTCAATTCTTATCTTTCATGTGAGCATCATTGAATTCCCAAGCATATCTTAATGGTTGTAAAGAAAGAGCTTGTTGGGAGGCAACCCAATTTTATTTTATTTGTTTTTGCTTATGTTTAGGAATAAATATTGCATCTAGCTTATGTTTATATGTGGTTTTGTGTTTTAATTAGTGTTTGTGCCAAGTAGAACCTTTGGGAAGACTTGTGTGAAGTTTATATGATCATGCTGTAAAAAACAGAAACTTTAGCGCTCACGAGTTTGGCTGTAATGTTTACTGGAGAGTGCTATTTAGTTGATTCTTTTTGCATATGATTAATAGACAAATTCCCAGTAGACAAAAATCCAAGTAGTCATGTCATAAGTGTATGATGACTAAGGAAAATTTTGCTACGATGCATGAGATGCATGCTGGAGAAATGTCAGTACTGACTTGGTGACTAGCGATCGTGCCTAGGGCTCCTACAGTCAGCCTGGCTCTGATACCAAGGTCTGTCAGTCTCATTTCTGGGAAATAAATCACAGAATAGCCTTAAGTCACACTGGCTCCCAAGAACAACCAGTGGACAACCTTGATATAGATTACCAGTACAATATAATATTACACAGGTTGAGTCAGGGTGACCCAACAATTTATTACAACAACTCAACGCACTAGGGTGGTGGAATGTGACAGTGGATGGTGGAACTCAACACTGATATAATAGCATAGAGTCAAGCGTCAGTGTGAGGCTTGACTATTTTATTGGTGTGGCGGAAGCTTGACGGATGATACAAGTGATAGACTCCAAGACACAGGTGTGCTGACTGGGAACCTTCTAAGCGTCGGCCTCGCTAGCGCAATTCTCCTCCAAAAGCTCGTCCTCCTCCAAGTCTGGCCAAGTAAATAGCCAGGGACAAGCCAGTGAGTACTTTGAATGTACTCGCAAACATTAAGAACATAAGGTATACTGAAAGCATATGCCATGGAGGATAAACTACATGCATGCAACAATTATCAAGACTTGGCATGGTGAAACATGGTTAATACAAAATTTAAATATTAATTTCAATAATATAAAAAGATAAAAGGAATGCCGGTCGGATGTCAAGTGACATCACGGTAGGACTTGAAGAGAAATGCCAGTCGGGTGTCCACAAGAGTAGTGGCGTGATAAACCGCCTGACACTCGAGGGACGCCACAAAAAGGACTTTAAAAGAAATGCGAGTGTCCGGGGTAGTCTAGCCAGCCCCTGAGACACTCTTGTCGGTAATAATTAAAATCATAGGGTTAGTCCATAAGCATAATTTCATCATAAATAAATTCATGATAATACTGACTGTAACAAGAATATTATGCAAACATGAACATGCTCAAGTATATTCTTTTCCTCCAGAGACTGACACCGGGACCGATACTTGACCCACCCAACTAAGTCCTTGACCGTGGACGCGGCTATTCGAATAGATATGATCTCTGCAGAGGGTGTACTCTTGACCCACAAGTATAGGATTTCCTTAGTCAGTATCGTGACACTGACTAATTCCCATTATGGTCTTTGGGTTGAAAACACACCTAACCAGCACACACCAGCTTAACTTTTCTGCTGCCAGGAGTCACCCAAAACAACAGTTAAGTAAAACTCTAAGTCGGAGAGGCTACAACCTCCATGAGCATGGGATCACTATTCATACACGCGGATTACAAGGGTACACTCCCTCTCGGCATCACAACAGCCGGAAACACCCATGCCCCCTAACCTGATGACAGGATTTAGTCCAGGGCCCTGGAAACCCTCATCATGGCCCTCTGTATGGTGTGTGCACGGAAAGGGGTTAACAACTTACTAAACCATACCTTACCCGAGGCAGGGACAGGTGGTAGCACAAAACAAGTATGGGGTTACCGGAACAAGACTCGATCTACGGCCGACTCAGGAGGCTTATGATTCTTGCAATGGTTAGCACATCAAAATTATTCTTTCAACCATATCATCAGGACAGGGCCACAACCCTTGTCTGCTTCCACATATGTCTCATGACACCACCGTGTCAAATATGGCCCGTGCCCACCGGCACGTCCAAAACAGGAGCACAATCCTGGATTCTCATAACTTATGCGTGTTGCAAATTTGAAGGGAATGCATGCGAGAGGAAAAAAATACAATCATGACCATGCATGCATGCAATATTTCTATCCAAATGCCAAATCTATTAAAAGTATCAAACATGCCCTAAATATTCTAGCATGCAAACATTCACCCTATCAAGTTTTCAAAATGCTTGCCTTGTCCAAAATAATCAGGAGAAAACCCCTCTGAAATTCCAGCAAAAGTTCCTTCTTCTTTTTCTGAAAAATTTCAAATATGAAATCGAATGAGAAACCCAACACAGAACAGAAAAAGTTCTCAAAATATTTTTAATTAAATCTTAAAATAAACTAGAGAGGAAAAGAAAATTTTAGCAAAAAGAATCAGCTCATTTGGATTTATAGTTTAAAAGCTATTAATTTTTTAAAACCAGGGGTCTTTCTACAAAACAGAAGCCCCTGAGCTGTTTTAAAAGAAAACGTTTCGGACGCGAGTGCGCCTTCCAGTGCAGAAAACGTAAAGCGCAGAGTGCGCCTTCGCCGAACACAGGAAACAGAGAGAGAGAGCTGACGGGTGGGGGCCACCCGTCAGGTTTAAATTTTGAACGCGCTCGCGCGCGAGTACAGAGAAGAGGCGGCGATCGCCGGCGACGATCGCCGGGGTTTCAGGGCCCGGCGCTGGTCGCAGTGTGACCAGCGTGGACTCCCGCATCCGCGGGTGGTGGAGGTGGCCACCGGCGATCACCTGAACAGCGGTGAGCTCGTCGCCGGCGGACGGTGGTTCGGGTGAAGTGGTGGCTCGTCGGAGAGGGCTCGGGGAGAGGAATTGGCTTAGGGTTTCGGCATAGTGGTGGGAAGGTGGTGGATCGGCGGAGTTTGGGCGGCTCTGGTGGTGTAAGTGCGCCGTATGGCTCGTGGACAAAGGCGGCGGAGCGGTGGCCGGAGAGGGAGAAGATGGCCCCCTCGTGGCCGGTGGAGTGGTCAGGAGGAAGCGTGGGAGGTGGTGGAGGCGAAAGGTGAGGCTAGAGGGGCTCGGGGACTCCTTTTATAGGCGAGTCGAGGATGGCCGAAGCGGGCGGAGTTCGCCGGAGTAAATTTGGTCGCCGGGGTTGGTTTTGGCCGGTGGTCTGGGGCGACGGAGCATTAACGAGGCCGGTGGAGTTCGCCCGAAGCCTCCGCTTGGACGGGCTCGTGCTCGCTTGCCACGTCCGTGATGTGCTGTCCGCACGGGTGCGGCGGCGTGGCCGGCTCCGGCGACTGCCATACGGGTCCCGGGCGGCGTGGTCGGTGTGTCCGTTGTGCGGAGGAGCGAAGGAGAGTGACGCGTGGGCGGGGAGGTAGGTAGGGGCGTTGCGGGGCAGTGAATGGCGGCCGATGGCCGAGGTGTTCCGCTCGGCCCCGCCGTGGACGAGCTCGGGGTGGCTGCACCGGCCAGCTGCCAGCTCACCGGAGTGGAGAGGCTGGGCGATGGGCCAGGGGAGCGGTCGGCAATGAAGGCGGGCGTCGTCGCCGTGTGGGAGGGGAAGATGAGGTGTGCACGGCATCGCCGGCCCCTGTCGGCTGAAGAAATTCAGTTAACTGAATTTCATTCAGTTATGCACAGTGTGCATGCCAACTGTTTGATGAAATGCTTTGGGGTGTTAATCATCTTGGTTGATCATGGGGCTTGCTGTGGTGGTGTGTGGTTGCTCAAAAATGAGTTTGCCAGAAGGCCAAGATTTTTGGTGGAGTTTAGAAATGGTTTGGAGCAGAAAAATGATTTCTGGACCAAATTTGAATTGAATATGATTTGAAATTTTTGAACTGTGGGACCAAATGTTTTTGAAGAAATGGGTTAAGGGTGCCATGTATTTGCAGGGATAATTTTGGTGGTGGCAAGAGGGTCATAGAAAATATAGTTCCTTTGTAATGTCAAGAAACTATGATTATTTCAAATTCCAACTTTGGAATTTAAAATATATAGAAAGAATATTTTTGTGAAGTGGGAAGGAGTTGAATAATATCATAGAAGGTGTGCATGACTTGAGAGGTAAATCTTGGAGTGGCAGAAAAAATATTTGGAAAGGTTTATGGTGCCAGAAGAGGTGGAAAAGACTTTTGCCTTTGAAAATAAATAACCAAAAACCAAAGATTCTTTAGAAAGAAATAGTTTTGAAAACCTCCAAAATAATTAAATCAAATGAGTCCACCCTTCAAACAGAACCCTCCAAGAAAATTTTAAATCTTAGCTAAAATTTTGAAAAAGTTTTCAAAACTCCAAATAAATATTTTTGGGGTGTGACAGCACCTACCCCCTTAAGAAAAATCTCGTCCCCGAGATTCCAGCTGTCCCTCAAACAGGTACGGATACTCAGTCCTTAAATGATCTTCTCTTTCCCAGGTTGCCTCTTCCTCGGTGTGATTGCTCCATTGGACTTTGCAAAATTTTATTACGTTCTGTCGGGTTCTCCGTTCAGACTCCTCCAAAATTCTTATAGGACGTTCCCGATAGGTAAGATCGGGTTGAAGGTCTAATTCTTGGTGTTGCACTTGTTTTTCCGTGTTGCTAATACACTTCCTCAGTTGAGACACATGGAACACGTCGTGAACATCTGATAACTCTGCTGGTAATTCCAGTTGATAGGCAACCTTGCCCCTTCTTGCGGTTACTTTGAATGGTCCGATAAATCTTGGTGCTAATTTCCCCTTAACCTTAAATCTCTGTAGCCCCCTTGTCGGAGATACTCTAAGATATACGTAGTCATTGGGCTCAAAGTGGACCTGGCGGTGTTTTTGATCATAATAACTTTTCTGTCGGCTTTGAGCGGCCCTGAGTCGGTCCTGAATAAGCTTTACTTTGGTTTCTGCCTCTATTAGCATTTTTGGTCCAAAAATTCGGCTGTCTCCGGTTTCAGACCAATTTAATGGGGTCCGGCATCGTCGTCCGTATAATGCTTCGAACGGTGCCATTTTTAGGCTAGCTTGATAACTGTTGTTGTAGGAGAATTCTGCATAAGGCAAACTATCCTCCCAACTGACTCCGTAGGTAAGCACACATGCTCTCAACATGTCTTCTAATATTTGATTCACCCGCTCTGTCTGTCCTCCGGTCTGCGGGTGGTATGCTGTGCTGAAAGCCAGTTGCGTGCCTAAGGCTTGCTGTAGATGTTCCCAAAATCTCGAGACAAACTGGGTGCCTCTGTCAGATACAATTATTTTGGGTACCCCGTGTAGACAAACAATCCTGGATAGATACGGCCTGGCTAGCCTCTGTGTTGAGTAGGTGGTTTTTACCAGAATGAAATGTGCTACCTTGGTTAGCGAATCTGTTATTACCCAGATAGCATCATTCCCATGTCGTGACCTTGGCAAACCGACAACAAAATCCATTCCAATTCTATCCCATTTCCATTCAGGCATCTTAATTGGTTGCAACAACCCTGCTGGTCTCTGGTGTTCCGCTTTCACACGTTGGCATGTATCACAACATGCCACATATATGGCTATATCCCTTTTCATCCCGTGCCACCAGAATCTCTCCTGTAGATCCTTATACATTTTGGTCCCTCCGGGGTGAATGGAATATGGAGTGGTATGCGCCTCTGCCATTATTTGCTGTTTTAAGCCTTCAATGTTTGGTACGCATAATCTATGTCCAAACCAAATAACTCCTTGGCTGTCTTCAATAAATTCGGGTGCCCTGCCCAGTTTCATCTTTTTCCTAATCCCTTCAATACTTGGGTGTCCCTTCTGGGCTTCTCTGATCTGGTCTTCTAATGTTGGTTTTATTTCCAACTGGGAAATGGTCCCCTCCGTGACTAGGGCCATGTTGAGCTTGGCAAATTCCTGGCTGAGTACATGTTGCGAGAGTTGTACACTGCCATTTCCGGCGTACGGATTCCTGCTGAGGGCATCTGCCACAACATTGGCTTTACCAGGGTGATAATGAATTCCTACGTCATAATCCTTAATTAGCTCCAGCCAACGTCGTTGTCTCAGATTTAATTCTGGCTGCGTGAAGATATACTTAAGACTTTTGTGGTCCGTGTATATCTCACATCGGTTCCCCAGAAGGTAGTGTCGCCACTCTTTGAGTGCGTGTATTACTGCAGCAAGTTCCAGATCATGAACGGGGTAATTTTCTTCATGTCGCCGTAGCTGTCTTGAGGTGTAAGCCACTACTTTTCCTTCTTGCATTAACACACATCCAAGGCCTTTCCCGGATGCGTCACAATATATATCGAAATTTTTGTGCACATCGGGCACGACCAGAACTGGTGATGTTGTTAACCTCTTTTTCAACTCCTGAAAACTCTTTTCACAAGCTTCAGTCCATTCAAACTTCTTATCTTTCTTGAGTAACTGGGTCATGGGTCTGGCTATAGTTGAGAATCCTTCAATAAACCTTCGATAATAGCCCGCTAGACCAAGAAAACTTCTGACCTCCGTTACGTTTGTGGGTTGCTTCCATCCCAACACATCCTTTACTTTTCCCGGGTCCACAGCGATTCCATCTTGGGTCAATACGTGCCCAAGGAAACCAACTTCCCTCAACCAAAATTCACATTTACTGAATTTGGCATATAGCTGATGTTTTCTTAATTCTTCCAGTACTATCCGAAGATGCTGCTCATGTTCTTCGGGCGTCTTAGAGTAAATGAGTATGTCATCTATAAACACCACCACAAATTTATCCAAGTATTTCATAAAAACTTTGTTCATGAGATGCACAAAATATGCCGGGGCATTGGTTAAACCGAACGGCATCACTGTGAATTCATATAATCCGTATCTGGTAGTAAACGCCGTCTTAGGTATGTCCGTCGTCCGAATTTTTAGCTGATGATAACCTGATCTTAGATCTATCTTCGAGAAGACTTTAGCTTCTGCTAGCTGCTCAAACAAATCGTTGATTCTGGGCGGTGGATATTTATTCTTGATAGTGACCATATTAAGTGCCCTGTAATCAATACATAGCCGTAGGTTACCATCCCTCTTTTTGGCGAATAAAACTGGCGACCCCCATGGTGACGAGCTGGGTCGCACGTAACCTTTCTCCATCAACTCCTTAATTTGCTTCTTTAATTCTGCCAATTCCGTTGGGGCCATACGGTACGGCTTCTTGTATATGGGTGTCGTCCCGGGTGCTAGTTCAATAACGAACTCAATTTCGCGATCCGGAGGCATTCCTGGTAACTCTTCAGGAAATACGTCAGGATACTCACAGACTACAGGAACCTTACTTAATTCCACCGTATCCACTTGATTTAATTTCCCTTGGGATGTGGCAATCTTCCTTGTACCCACTTTTATTGTCTGTCCTTGGCAATTGGTAAGAGTTACCGTACGGTTATAGCAGTCTATGAAACCTTTGTTTGTGGTTAACCAATCCATTCCCAGAATAATGTCCAAATCAACTGCGTCCAGTATGATGTGATTGGCTAGGAATCCCATTCCTTCAATTTCGATGTTTACATCCTTGCAGTACCATTGAGTATTTTGCTTTGATCCCGGGGACTGAATAACCATGGAATTTTGCAACGAAAAAAAGGGAAACTGATTCTTCGAGGCAAATCTTTTAGAAATGCAAGAGTGGGAAGCTCCGGAATCAAATAAAATTGTAGCATCTACTGAGTTGGCGGGGAACGTACCAAATACGATATCCGGTGCGTTCTGAGCTTCCTCAAAAGTCACGTGATTGATATGTCCCTGCTTGTGGTTGTTATTGGGGTTGAAGTTATTGCGTCGCGGAGCGTTGGTCGCACCACGGCCATTGTTGTTGTTGTTGGTTTTGGGAGGGTTGCTTCCTTGTTTCGGGCACTGTTTAGCATAATGTCCCGCTTCTCCACAGGAATAACAGGTGACTCCAGGATAAAAAGCTGTATCCTTGGTCCTATTATGGAATTCACTGCGGTTCTGTGGTGGAGCTGTATTTGTTGGTCGGGTTACTACTGGCTTTTGAACATCATTCCTGGGCCTGTTGTTGCGGACCTGTCCTGACTGGTTCATGCGACGCTTGCGAGCCTCATCCATATTGCGGTGTTCATTTTCCAGAATAATAGCCTTATCCACAAGTGTCTTAAAGTCTGGAAAGGTATGAACCATCAACTGGCACTTTAGGGATGAAATAAGTCCGTCGAGAAATTTTTCCATCTTTTTGTTCTCTGTCATATATTCGTCGTTGGCGTACCGGGCCAACTGAGTAAACTGATCCAGATATTGGGATACTGTGGAACCCCGCTGTTTGAGATCCTCAAATTCCCTCCTCTTCAATTTCATAATGCTATTAGGGATATGTGCTCCTCGGAAATTCTCCTTGAATTGCTCCCATGTCATATTTGCTCCGTCAGGGTGGGTGTGACATAAGTTTTCCCACCACGAAGCAGCCGTTCCAGAAAAATAGTGTGGTGTGTACAGCACTTTTTCTTGGTCAGTACACTGGGCAATGACCAATTTTCTTTCCATGTCTCGAAGCCAGTCGTCTGCCTCTAGTGGCTTGTCAGTGTGAGTAAAGACCGTTGGGCGGGTCTTTTGTAACTCAGACAGTTTGGACCTGGGTTGCTGTTGTTCATGGTGATTTCCCATGTTAATCAAATGCTGCATCATTTCCTGATGCTGTTGCTGACTCTGCTCATACAGGCGACACACTTGCGAGAAGGCTGAATCACTGCTTTGCTGACTAGTCTGCCCTTGAGTAAAATTATTTCCCATCTGTCCAGAGTTGTTCTCAGGTGGAGTTGGCATAGAACGGGTCCAGGGACGATGCATTTTCTTTCTGGGGTAATTGCATAACACCAAAGAAAATAATCAAATAGCAGAAAATAAATTTCCAAATAAGTTTTTCCCCCAGGACAAGGTAAGACAAGGCAGCCAGTTATATTACACACGTAGTTTAATTATACAAGAAGGATTTAATTATACAGGATATAATTATACAGGATGCATGCGGAAACTGTATTATTCAAGATCATTTATTTCTACTAGCGCACTCTCCGCGCTCTCATCGAGTTGCGGTCCTAACCTCGCTATCTTACAAGGGATAAGTAGAACAGGAGATAAATATATTACATCTGTGTTCCCAAGCATTCATTTGGTGATAATAACTGCGCTTGCCCACACAGCTCCTCCTAGATCCTGCTGAGAGTGAGAGTCAGACACGGCACCCAGGATGCGATCTCGCCCTCCTCCTCTTCCTCGGGAATCGCCTCTAATCGAGTAGTCGTTGATGCCGTGCCTGCTGGAGGTGGCACCGTGCTTGTCAGTGGAGAAGCTCGGGTCGGAGTGGGTGCAACCAGACGGCTAGCATCGCCAGTTGAGTGCTGAGCCGCGGGACTAGCCAGAGAAGTATTTGGTGGAGTGGAAGTGCGTGGAGCGCGAGGCGAAGGAGAGCGGTACTCGCTCCTGCGCATAATTCTCGCACGAGACAAGTCCATCCGCGCAGTGAGGTAGTCATCTACCAGGGAGGTGAAAGCTGACTCCAAGGCCATGATGTACTGGACAAGTGGCTCGATGGCCAGATCCCTTTCTCCTATGGTGCAGGAAAAGGCATAGTGGCTAGTATATGGAACGTGGCATGGTAGGTAGTAATAGGGACGGTTCTGCATAACAGGCAGGATGTCCCTGAGACGTGCGATAGCCTCACGTGCGGCCATCTGGATAGCATGCCTCTCAGTGGGCATGGCTCTCCCCATGAAGCGATAGTTGCGGAAAGACACGGAAACACCACCCCGAATATATACCGAAGCCTGGTACATAGTCAGGGTCTCTGAGATTTTGTCCGGGTAAATGACGTACTCCGGACGCCCGAGAGATCCCATCGCGTCCCTCGCGATGCTCGTGAGAAGACGGGAGAATCCCGCAGGCTCATTGGCGAAAACCTGCGATGGGCAGCTGCCACCAGCCATCTACAACAGTAGACAAAAATCCAAGTAGTCATGTCATAAGTGTATGATGACTAAGGAAAATTTTGCTACGATGCATGAGATGCATGCTGGAAAAATGTCAGTACTGACTTGGTGACTAGCGATCGTGCCTAGGGCTCCTACAGTCAGCCTGGCTCTGATACCAAGGTCTGTCAGGCTCATTTCTGGGAAATAAATCACAGAATAGCCTTAAGTCACACTGGCTCCCAAGAACAACCAGTGGACAACCTTGATATAGATTACCAGTACAATATAATATTACACAGGTTGAGTCAGGGTGACCCAACAATTTATTACAACAACTCAACGCACTAGGGTGGTGGAATGTGACAGTGGATGGTGGAACTCAACACTGATATAATAGCATAGAGTCAAGCGTCAGTGTGAGGCTTGACTATTTTATTGGTGTGGCGGAAGCTTGACGGATGATACAAGTGATAGACTCCAAGACACAGGTGTGCTGACTGGGAACCTTCTAAGCGTCGGCCTCGCTAGCGCAATTCTCCTCCAAAAGCTCGTCCTCCTCCAAGTCTGGCCAAGTAAATAGCCAGGGACAAGCCAGTGAGTACTTTGAATGTACTCGCAAACATTAAGAACATAAGGTATACTGAAAGCATATGCCATGGAGGATAAACTACATGCATGCAACAATTATCAAGACTTGGCATGGTGAAACATGGTTAATACAAAATTTAAATATTAATTTCAATAATATAAAAAGATAAAAGGAATGCCGGTCGGATGTCAAGTGACATCACGGTAGGACTTGAAGAGAAATGCCAGTCGGGTGTCCACAAGAGTAGTGGCGTGATAAACCGCCTGACACTCGAGGGACGCCACAAAAAGGACTTTAAAAGAAATGCGAGTGTCCGGGGTAGTCTAGCCAGCCCCTGAGACACTCTTGTCGGTAATAATTAAAATCATAGGGTTAGTCCATAAGCATAATTTCATCATAAATAAATTCATGATAACACTGACTGTAACAAGAATATTATGCAAACATGAACATGCTCAAGTATATTCTTTTCCTCCGGAGACTGACACCGGGACCGATACTTGACCCACCCAACTAAGTCCTTGACCGTGGACGCGGCTATTCGAATAGATATGATCTCTGCAGAGGGTGTACTCTTGACCCACAAGTATAGGATTTCCTTAGTCAGTATCGTGACACTGACTAATTCCCATTATGGTCTTTGGGTTGAAAACACACCTAACCAGCACACACCAGCTTAACTTTTCTGCTGCCAGGAGTCACCCAAAACAACAGTTAAGTAAAACTCTAAGTCGGAGAGGCTACAACCTCCATGAGCATGGGATCACTATTCATACGCGCGGATTACAAGGGTACACTCCCTCTCGGCATCACAACAGCCGGAAACACCCATGCCCCCTAACCTGATGACAGGATTTAGTCCAGGGCCCTGGAAACCCTCATCATGGCCCTCTGTATGGTGTGTGCACGGAAAGGGGTTAACAACTTACTAAACCATACCTTACCCGAGGCAGGGACAGGTGGTAGCACGAAACAAGTATGGGGTTACCGGAACATGACTCGATCTACGGCCGACTCAGGAGGCTTATGATTCTTGCAATGGTTAGCACATCAAAATTATTCTTTCAACCATATCATCAGGACAGGGCCACAACCCTTGTCTGCTTCCACATATGTCTCATGACACCACCGTGTCAAATATGGCCCGTGCCCACCGGCACGTCCAAAACAGGAGCACAATCCTGGATTCTCATAACTTATGCGTGTTGCAAATTTGAAGGGAATGCATGCGAGAGGAAAAAAATACAATCATGACCATGCATGCATGCAATATTTCTATCCAAATGCCAAATCTATTAAAAGTATCAAACATGCCCTAAATATTCTAGCATGCAAACATTCACCCTATCAAGTGTTCAAAATGCTTGCCTTGTCCAAAATAATCAGGAGAAAACCCCTCTGAAATTCCAGCAAAAGTTCCTTCTTCTTTTTCTGAAAAATTTCAAATATGAAATCGAATGAGAAACCCAACACAGAACAGAAAAAGTTCTCAAAATATTTTTAATTAAATCTTAAAATAAACTAGAGAGGAAAAGAAAATTTTAGCAAAAAGAATCAGCTCATTTGGATTTATAGTTTAAAAGCTATTAATTTTTTAAAACCAGGGGTCTTTCTGCAAAACAGAAGCCCCTGAGCTGTTTTAAAAGAAAACGTTTCGGACGCGAGTGCGCCTTCCAGTGCAGAAAACGTAAAGCGCAGAGTGCGCCTTCGCCGAACACAGGAAACAGAGAGAGAGAGCTGACGGGTGGGGGCCACCCGTCAGGTTTAAATTTTGAACGCGCTCGTGCGCGAGTACAGAGAAGAGGCGGCGATCGCCGGCGACGATCGCCGGGGTTTCAGGGCCCGGCGCTGGTCGCAGTGTGACCAGCGTGGACTCCCGCATCCGCGGGTGGTGGAGGTGGCCACCGGCGATCACCTGAACGGAGGTGAGCTCGTCGCCGGCGGACGGTGGTTCGGGTGAAGTGGTGGCTCGTCGGAGAGGGCTCGGGGAGAGGAATTGGCTTAGGGTTTCGGCATAGTGGTGGGAAGGTGGTGGATCGGCGGAGTTTGGGCGGCTCTGGTGGTGTAAGTGCGCCGTATGGCTCGTGGACAGAGGCGGCGGAGCGGTGGCCGGAGAGGGAGAAGATGGCCCCCTCGTGGCCGGTGGAGTGGTCAGGAGGAAGCGTGGGAGGTGGTGGAGGCGAAAGGTGAGGCTAGAGGGGCTCGGGGACTCCTTTTATAGGCGAGTCGAGGATGGCCGAAGCGGGCGGAGTTCGCCGGAGTAAATTTGGTCGCCGGGGTTGGTTTTGGCCGGTGGTCTGGGGCGACGGAGCATTAACGAGGCCGGTGGAGTTCGCCCGAAGCCTCCGCTTGGACGGGCTCGTGCTCGCTTGCCACGTCCGTGATGTGCTGTCCGCACGGGTGCGGCGGCGTGGCCGGCTCCGGCGACTGCCATACGGGTCCCGGGCGGCGTGGTCGGTGTGTCCGTTGTGCGGAGGAGCGAAGGAGAGTGACGCGTGGGCGGGGAGGTAGGTAGGGGCGTTGCGGGGCAGTGAATGGCGGCCGATGGCCGAGGTGTTCCGCTCGGCCCCGCCGTGGACGAGCTCGGGGTGGCTGCACCGGCCAGCTGCCAGCTCACCGGAGCGGAGAGGCTGGGCGATGGGCCAGGGGAGCGGTCGGCAATGAAGGCGGGCGTCGTCGCCGTGCGGGAGGGGAAGATGAGGTGTGCACGGCATCGCCGGCCCCTGTCGGCTGAAGAAATTCAGTTAACTGAATTTCATTCAGTTATGCACAGTGTGCATGCCAACTGTTTGATGAAATGCTTTGGGGTGTTAATCATCTTGGTTGATCATGGGGCTTGCTGTGGTGGTGTGTGGTTGCTCAAAAATGAGTTTGCCAGAAGGCCAAGATTTTTGGTGGAGTTTAGAAATGGTTTGGAGCAGAAAAATGATTTCTGGACCAAATTTGAATTGAATATGATTTGAAATTTTTGAACTGTGGGACCAAATGTTTTTGAAGAAATGGGTTAAGGGTGCCATGTATTTGCAGGGATAATTTTGGTGGTGGCAAGAGAGTCATAGAAAATATAGTTCCTTTGCAATGTCAGGAAACTATGATTATTTCAAATTCCAACTTTGGAATTTAAAATATATAGAAAGAATATTTTTGTGAAGTGGGAAGGAGTTGAATAATATCATAGAAGGTGTGCATGACTTGAGAGGTAAATCTTGGAGTGGCAGAAAAATATTTGGAAAGGTTTATGGTGCCAGAAGAGGTGGAAAAGACTTTTGCCTTTGAAAATAAATAACCAAAAACCAAAGATTCTTTAGAAAGAAAATAGTTTTGAAAACCTCCAAAATAATTAAATCAAATGAGTCCACCCTTCAAACAGAACCCCACCCAAGAAAATTTTAAATCTTAGCTAAAATTTTGAAAAAGTTTTCAAAACTCCAAATAAATATTTTTGGGGTGTGACAATAGGTATTAGCTAGATGGCTTCTTCTCTCTTTTTGGATCTCAATACAAAGTTCTCCTCGATCTTCGAGGAGATCTATTCGATGTAATCTTTTTGCGGTGTGTTTGTCGAGATCCGATGAATTTTGGGTTTATGATCAAGATTATCTATGAACAATATTTGATTCTTTTCTAAAATCTTTTATGTATGATTATAATATCCTTGCAAGTCTCTTCGAATTATTGGTTTGGTTTGGCCTACTAGATCTATAGTTCTTGCAATGGGAGAAGTGCTTAGCTTTGGGTTCAATCTTGCGGTGTCCTTTCCCAGTGACAGCAGGGGTAGCAAGCAACGTATTGTATTGTTGCCATCGAGGATAAAAAGATGAGGTTTATATCATATTACTTGAGTTTATCCCTCTACATCATGTCATCTTGCTTAAAGCATTACTCTGTTCTTATGAACTTAATACTCTAGATGCATGCTGGATAGCGGTCGATGTGTGGAGTAATAGTAGTTGATGCAGAATCGTTTCGGTTTACTTGTCACGGACGTGATGCCTATATATAATGATCATGCCTAGATATTCTCATAACTATGCGCTTTTCTATCAATTGCTCGACAGTAATTTGTTCACCCATCGTAAAATTCTGCTTTCATGAGTGAAGCCACTAGTGAAACCTATGGCCCCCGGGTCTATCTTTATCATATTACTTCCTATAAATTTCTACTGCCGTTGCTTATTTTGTTCATTTACTTTTTGTTCTTATATCGAAAATACAAAAAATATTATACTATCATATCTATCAGATCTCACTTTCGTAAGTGAGTGTAAAGGGAGTGACAACCCCTTATCGCGTTGGCTGCAAAGTTCTTATTTTTGTGTGCAGGTGCGAGGGACTCGCGCGTGGTCTCCTACTGGATTGATACCTTGGTTCTCAAAAACTGAGGGAAATACTTATGCTACAGTGCTGCATCACCCTTTCCTCTTCGAGGGAAATTCAATGCAAGATCGAGAAGTAGCACAACTCCACGACATTTGGTGCCCACCGTGGTGCCTGTGCACGGTGGTTTCGAGTTCTTGAAGGGCAGCTTCAAAGGGATCAAAGGATATGTTGTGGGCTGGATGACCAAGAGTCATCGCGGCAAGCTCTACATCGACAATGCAGGATGGGGTCCCGAGGCCAGCTCAATTGAGTACGGGTACATGGTCCCCTTTGGCGGAATCCATGTCTTCATCGGCAAGATCGACGAACCAGGCCTTGAGCCGGACATCTGCACCGACATCATCGAGACGGCTCAGCGTGTGCGACCTGCCTGGGTTCAGCCCGCCGTGAGGCGTGACTTTGTTGGATATATCCATGGGGCTGAAGGCTCTGGATCTCGTGGTCAGACGGTCGTCTACTCTGACGGTGAATCGTCCACAGGTGAGACCAATTCAATGTATCAGCTACAGAACGGATGGCTTGGGGGCTGGTCTGATGGTAATAGTATTCCGGACCCCTGTGAGCCGCCGAACAGGGTAGCGATCGTCATAACTGGCACCTAGCTGGCTCTCGGTTCGACAGCCACCACGGCTATGACCCCCGATGCAACGACGATAACGGCGGCAGGCGCGGGCGGACCAGCACGCCTGCCGACTCAAGTTTTAATAGATCTATTGGAGGCTCTGGCGACTCTGATGGGAACGGAAGTAACCCCGAACAACTAGGAACAACACAAAGTGGACGTGGCTAAACTGCGTGATGAGATAGCACAAGCAAAGGAGAGCTGGCGGCGGAGAACGCTAGGATGACTGCATAACGGGCTGTTTTGGACGCTCGAGCTCAGTGGATTCAAGCGGATTCGTACCGACTCACGAAGGAACAGAATGCTACCAATGAAGTCTTGAGGAGAAAGCACCGGAGTCGTCTGCCTTTTGTTTATGAGCCGATGAATCTTTTCAACACAACCGGAGCAGGGACCAGTAACCCGCCGGGGATAAACCGAATGGCTGAAGCGCCAGGAAGTGGACCACCGGTTCAGCCAGGCGTGACAAGTTCTCCACATGTGAATCACACCCCACCTCATCACCCGGTGATGCCGACGGGTCATTATTCCAACCCTCTGGATAATATGATTGCTGCAGCTACGCGATTGGCGGCTCTACCAGTTGAGGGTGAGACTCCGGTGGTAGTTGAAACCCGGAGGGCCAGGGAACTTCTTCAGACAGCGCTGGCGCAGCAGCAGGCTTATTATTATAGTCGTGACCGGGTTCATTCGACCCCTCGCCCAAGCGCCAGCTGCAGCAGGCACATTGACTTGCCAGCAGTTTCGAGCATGGAGCGGCACCGTAACCAGCCTCGTGGGGATGACCCAGTGTGCAATGGTGCCAACGCGCAAGATTTGGTGGACCAGGGCAGAACATGCCGGGAGGCCGAGCTGGCGGCTGAGGTGGCAGGTCATCAGCCGGCGCCATTTTACCCAACAACTTCAGTGGAGACGTGTGTAGCTTTTAGAACTTGGGGCATGCCGTGTTTAACGGCAGCTCTGCGGAACGTGCGTTTGCCCAAGGACTTCAAGGGCCCTCGTAAGGTGCCTAACTACACGACAAATCAACCCCCTGAGGCTTGGGTGGAGAGCTATGGGATGGCTATGGAGATGCTGGATGTTAGTGAGGCTGCATATGCTATGTACTTCACCATGATGCTAGAAGGAACAACCCGTAATTGGTTGAAAGGTCTGCCTCCCAACTCCACTGGGTCATGGGTAGAGCTGAAGGCCAAGTTTATCCAACATTTCAAGGATACGTGCAAGCAGCCGATGTCAATTGTGGATTTAGCTTCTTGTGTTCAAGCTGAGGGTGAATCGATGACCATCTGGGTGCGCCGGGTCCCGACCATTATACATTCTTCATATAAGATCAACACCGGCTCAACATTTTTAATGTTGGAGAAGAGTTGCCGTTTCCTTCCACTCAAACAGAAGCTAGGGTGGCTTACACGTCATTGCGATGATATGGGGGAGCTCATGGCAGCTCTTGCCAAGGACCCCGACTCTGAGGCTGAAAGATCGGGAAAGGGGAAAAAGAGTAGTGATATAAGGGGACAATAGTTTAACTGGCCAATCAGAGCGGTGACGGTAATCGCAAGGCTGATGATTTTGTAGCTAACACCGCGACGCGAACTGCTTGAAGATGCGGTGGGAAGCCGGAGCGTGGGCTCCTCCCAGGATGCATGCAACCGCGCGTGGCTCCTGAAAGCCCCCTGCTTCGTCTCCCTAGCGGTCGTCGTCGTTCCTTCTTGGTAGTGGTGGCAGCGGAGGCAGGCCCGCGTTGCACTGAGGGCGACCCTCACGAGGCTGGTCGCGCCACGAGTCGTCATGAGGCTGCTCCTACCAGCGGTCTTCACGAGGTTGGTCCTGCCATCCTTGGCGCGAGTTCCTGCCGTCCCAGCGTCCTCCACCATGGCCCCCTCCGTGGCCGTAGCCGCGATTGTCGCGCTCAGGACACTGCCCGACGCGCCCATCATGCATCGCCCTGAGTTCTTGGCAGTCGTCGGTGTTGTGGCTGTGAACATCGTGGAAGACGCAGTACAGACGGTTGTCTCTGGGGGGGGGGGGTCGTTCTAGCCGCAGCCATGCGTCACTTCAGGCTCCGCAGCTAGCACGGCGGGTCCCTTGCGCTTTGCTTTTTTGGCCTTGTCCTTCTTGTCGTCAGCCTCCGCTTCCGGAAGCTCTAGGAGAGAGAGGCGGCCTTCCTCTGCCCTGGTGCACTTCGCCGTGAGGTTGAACATCTCGAGGGTCGTGCACAGGTCCTCGTGGATGGCAAGCTCCTCCTTCATCTTGATGTCGCGGACACCATCAGAGAACGCAGAGATGATGGCCTCGTCCGAGACCCTGGGGATCATGAGGCGCACGGTGTTGAAACGTTGGATGTACTTCTGCAGGGTCTCCCCAGTTGCTGCTTTGCGCGGTGCAGATCCGCGGCCGCCGGGGCTCGGTCGCGGGTACCTTGGAAGTTGGCGACGAAACGCTCACGAAGCTCCCCCCCAGGAGGAGATGGATCCTGTGGGGAGGTTCAGGAGCCAGGAGCGAGCGCCGTCCTTGAGGGCCATGGGGAACCAGTTCGCCATGACCTGCTCGATGTCGTTGGACGCCTCGATGCTCAGCTCGTAGAGTTGGAGGAAATCTGCGGGCTCGGTGGTGCCATCGTAGCGTGGAGGCAGATCCAACTTGAACTTGCCAGGCCAGACGAGGCGCCGTAGCTCTGAAGCTAGGGCGCGACATCCAGCCACGCTAATGATTGCAGGCGCCCCCTGCGCCTGCGGTGCTGGTTCCTGGGGTACAGGCGCCACCACCTCCTTTGGTGCGCGGTTCTGGTGCTGCGGAACGGGGAGCGCGCGAGCTTCTGCGTGTTGATGCAGGACCACCTGGCAGCTCTCCTCGTCACGCATAGGGCCCTGCGGGGCTGCTCACACCATGGAGCCTCGCGTCTGAGCCCCTGTCCAGCGTCGTGCAGTGGAGGTGGAGCCGGGACGCCGTGGTCCATGTTCCCCGCCATGAGCGACAGAGGACGGGAGGAGTGAGTTGGTGCAGGTACTTCCCCGGTGGCATTGACGAGCTCGGTGATGCGGTGGAGCCACTCGTCGTAGAGGTCGTCCACTGGACAGTAGCGTAGGAGCTCCTGCGCCATCTGCAGCGTAGGGTGCTGGTAGACCGGCCCGCGGCGGATCAGAGGACGACGCCGCGGCCGGCGAGGGTGACGGTGTCTCCGTGCGGCCATCGCGCTGCACGGACGGCGGCAATGACGAGTCCTACTGCTCGTGGATGGCCGGGTCGGTGGCAGCATTGGCGACCGGCGAGTTGGGGCGGAGCGGTGCACCATTGCCCGCGGCCGTCGTCTGAGCGACGTTGGTGACGCGGCGGGCGGCGCGCGCTCGGCGTGTGTCCACCATGGCGGTGAAGCGAGGCCGATAAACGAGAGCGGGACGAGGTCGTCGGAGAGGCGAGATTTCGACATGCCCCCTACCTGGCACGCCAAATGTCGGATTAAGGGCTCCGCAAACCCAAGAAGTTTGAACAGAGGGGCGTGAACGAAGATCTCTCCCACTCACGTCTACCTAGCACCACGCCCTCGCCCGGTGGTGAAATTCAACCAAGCAACAAGTGAAAGCACACAAGAGTTTACCCAGGTTTAGGCCACCTTGCGGTGTAAAACCCTACTTCCTGCTTTGGTGGATTTGCCTCAGGAGGGCTTGAGTATGAACAAGTACAGTAGCTCTTGAGCTCAGGAGGAGACCTCAAGAGGGTCAGGAGGCAAGTGTTCTTGCTCCTTGGTGTGAAGGCAGGGCTAATCAGATTAGCTTGGCCCCTCCCATAGTGGGAACCCTAGCTACTTATATAGGCGGCCAGGGTCCTCTTCCCCCGAAATGTTTAGGCTGGAAGGGATCCCACAATGGACATTTTGAGCGGGAACACAAGGACGATCCTATCCTGACAAAAGCGGTCTCCGCCTGCAAAGAGATCAGACGGTGATGCAGTGGTGGGCTCGGCGGTGACATCCTCCCTGTCGTCCTTGCGGTATTCGGTCTTGTTGCACCAAAGGGGAAACCTTTGTCTCGCCTCTCGGGAACCTGCGCCTGCTTTGCCTCCTTTGCACCAAAACGGCAACTGCGCCGCTGGCACGCGCTGGCACCCGCTGGCGCGATGCGTCACTGCTCGCGTCACTGCCTCCTCCTGAGCCATGCTTGGCCTTGGGATGTGTGCCCTTCCAGAGTAGCCTAGCCGAGGCCGCTCCTGAGGGGGTCTTGGTGCCGTTCTCCTCGCGAGGCCTAGCCCCCTCGCGAGGGTCTTGAGCGGCTGGTCGATCAGCTGGGCCGTACCAGGCCATAGTAGGAGCGCGTCACGGGCCGTAGGCAAGCAAGTCTAGGTACCCTGGTTCCCAGGACCCCGACAGAGTTCGATCCTGCAGGAGACAAGCCATTGAAGCATCTCTTTGGCTCTACACACAAGGAGATCTGGAAGCACCTCTTCAAGAGCCAGAAGGAATGGCCCGAAGAGTCCGAGGATGCGGGCTTTAGCACCGAAGTTTCTGCCATAGAGGTAACAAAAATCCCTCCCGAACACTTATCCCTTCCCATTACTTAATGATAATAGGAATTGGAATTTTTATGTGATATACAGGGCTGGACGAAGAAGGCGATTCGGATCAAGTGTCCGGCGCCTCTGCCCGAAGACCCAGCACTGCCTCTATTGACGGCGATGCTGGTTCTGGCGCCGTACAAGGCGCCGACCAAGAAGCCCAAGAAGTCAAAGGGCAAGGGGACCGGGGATAGCTCCCGTCCCACGAGCAAGAAGCCCGACGACCTCCATATCCTCTCCTCTGACGAGGCGGAGGAAGATGATGAGGAGGAAGAGGAGGAAGAAGAAGTGCCTCCTGCGCAAGGCAGGGGGGAAGAAGAGGGCGGCCGTCTCTGACGCAGGCACGGTCGCGCCCCGGAGGAAGCTGAAGCTCGGAGAGAGTTCGGATTCGTCCGAACCTAGCTTCGTGGTGAAGCCCAGGGTGAAACCCCTGTCTGAATTGTAAATTTGTCCGGATTGACTATTTCACCTATGTTTATTCAGTATTTATGGTAGGACCCTCTAGTGCCTGGGGAGACAGAGAGTGACCCGCCAGCCCGGGCTCCATCGCCCATAATCGGCGGGGACACCGAAGTGTCGTCCCAGCGGATTCTCTCCGCCCAAGGAGATCAGGGCGGGGCAGGAGACACGGCGGCCGGGGGTAATACCTCGACGGACAGCCCCCATGGAGACCGAAGACGGGGGGTCCAAACAGTCTGGGGACCCACCAAACACCATCCCGGAGCCTAGCGCGGTTCCGAGGACCGAAGACCCGAATCCTCAAGCGGAGGAGGATACGGCGGCGCCCGGAGTTAATCTGGAGGTGCCGGATTATATGGAGGGAGCACTGCAAAGTGCTCTCGTCATTGAAGAGCACCGCACCGTGATGGGTGCGGTGATGAAGAAGATTCAGTCCGTCAAGGGCGGACTGAATGAAGCCTTCAATAGCCTTTTAACAGGCTTTGAGGTAAGCAATGCAATGTTGTTTATGATTTTTTTTAAATACAGATATATATAACCAGTAGCCCCTGATGCTTTGTGTTATTCTGAAAAGAATCAGACAAAGTATCCATAGAATAGCATACTTACAAAGTTGAACTGTTGTGCAAGCTTCCTTAGTTACGGCGATTGTGCCAGAGGCAGACGTTGCTGAACTAAACCAGAAGCTCGAGGTGGCGAACGCAGACCTCGACCGTGTCAACCAGCGTTTTGATGAAACGCAAGGTATGTAGATTTTTTTTTCCTAAAATGTCAATAAGACCTAATTAATTGTGTAGTTTTATAAACTCTAATATTGTATTCTGTATTACACAGTTGGCGCCGCTGAGCTCGAGGCCCTCAAGGGCGAGGTTGCCAAGGCCAAGAAGGAGGCCGATGTGAACAAGGCGGCCGCTGATAAAGCGGCTGCTGATTTGGAGGCCGAAAAGGCGGAGTGCGAAAAGCACAAAGCTCGGGTGTCCGAAGTCGAGGTTGAGCTCCAAGATGCCATCCTTAAGTGTGAGGCATCGGAGAAGAAGGCTTCGGAGTAGGCGACCGAGCCATCTGCGGTAGTAAAGTCTGCCAGGATGCGCGAGGCAAGGCGCGCAACGCTCGTCAAGAAATCGAGGAGGCACGACAGATAGCATCTAGTAAGATATTTCTCTTACAAAGTATCTTTGGAGGGCGGAAGTATATTGGGCTGATACGATTGTGCAGTTCACCAGGCGTGTTTGCTGATCTTCCGAGGAGCAGCACAAACGCCGCCCAGTATTTCCGAGCCCTGGAGGGGAACAATATGGAGAAGCTGTTTTGGTAGCAATTCGAGGCGCCAAAACATCTGATGCCCCTCAGCGACCAGATGAAGCAGCTGGTCGAGCTGCACAACATAGCGGGTCCGGCCATGAAGGACTTAATAGTCCAGCTATGGCCCGCTGAGTCAATCCCAAGTAGTTACTTCAGATTGGTGAAGCGGCTCGTCGAGGCGAGTCCGTGGGTCGACGCACTAAAGCGTTCGGCCTGCATAGAAGGTGCTCGGATGGCCTTCGCTCGTGTCAAAGTGCGCTGGGCGAAAATGAACACAGTGCATATAGCCACTGCTGGTCCGTCCGCAGGCAAGGAGCACCACAAGCTGAACAAGTACTTCGAGGATGTCATCGAGGGCGCCCGCCTTGTAGAAGGGTAGTGTTCGAAAGATGTTGTTTTTGATTAATTGTATCCGGATGTAAAGACTATGCTTATGAATCCAGTGTATATAAATTTTGCGCTATTTATAATATCATCATCTTTTTTACCTCCTGTGTGACTGTTTATCTAAATCTGAAAGTTTCCAATTGTCGGCCAGGTACATAGTATTGGGGTGTTCGGTCATATGCAAATACACTCTTTATCCAACGTCTTGGTCCATATAGGAGGTGTATGCGGAGCGAACCAGGCAATCAGACTATGCGGCATTATTGCTTTCACTTAGCCGTAGGAGTTTGACAAATGGGGCTAAGTACTAGCCCCTGCTGCGGATAAAGTATCTAATTGCACCTGGCTGGGCAAAGAACCAACCTTCGTATAACACGGGGTAGATCTCTATCATCGTAGTATAAAACTAAGTCACCGGATTGCAGACCAGGTTCTCTCTTACCATGATAGTCAATTATCGGCTTTCTCTACTGAGGTACTTGACCGGACTAGCCAGAAATACAATCGCAGTAGTTCTCCCTTTACAACCTAGCCAAACAATTGGTAACGTAGGGGTAAGCACAGGAGCCGGGCAACCCAACTGTTGACCAAAGACATGATTCGGAACTGATGCATATAATGCAAACATCCAGGACGCCGAGCACTCCCTATAGGTGTTTGGTCTTTTCAATATATACCAGGGCTGAATGTAGCCCCTGGTAACAAACCCTTACTGACAGGGCACATATGGCAATCTGATGCGGGAAGAGAACGTTCCATGGCGAGTGAATAAAACTTAGGATATATATGGATAAAACTGTTCTATTAATATCCCTCTACAGTACGGCGAGCCGCAAACTTTTACAAATGATGTCGAGGACCTTTTTTGGACATTTTACATGCCAAGAAGGTATATAAGAAAGAGAAAAAAAAGGTTTACACAGGGTCTTATTCTAAAAAGAAACCTTAGTGTGGGTCCCTGCTGCACGTGTGTGCTGTTTTCTCCTCTGTAATCTATCCTTGAAGGTGCGAGTGTGATGGCCGTCTGAAAAAGAAAAACACCTGGAAACAAAGAAGTCAATCCAGTGTGGCCATAGCAAGTCTGGTTCGTTTAATGAACCAAAAGAAGATAGGTTTAAAGTCCGAATAGGGTCTAGCCAAACTACGGACTATATGCAAGTGCCCCCGGTCACCGCCCAAGGAATTTTTAGGGCATAATTATGTACTCGAGGCACATATGCTATCACCTTATGGGGCGGTCGACGGGGGCATAGCCGTCAATCTTGCTCAGGTTCATCTGAGCTGCCGCACTGAGGCGTGTGCCGGACACGTTTGGCTGTGTCCGCTATTAATACATTATCCGGCTTGAATAGGCCGCATTGTACTTCGGCTGCTAAGGCCGCAGTATATTCCTTCGTACGGAGAGAGCGCTCCATATTTCCATTGACCGTGATAACGCCACGTGGTCCAGGCATCTTGAGCTTTAAATAGGCATAATGCGGGACTGTATTAAAGCGGGCAAAGGCCATCCTTCCGAGTAGAGCGTGATAACCACTTCGCAATGGAGCTATGTCGAAGAGTAATTCTTCACTTTGAAAGTTGTCGGGAGAACCGAATACAACCTCCGAGGTTAAAGAGCCTGTGCAGCGGGCCTCAACGCCCGATATCACTCCTTTAAAGGTCGTGCTGCTTGGCTTGATTCTTGATGGGTCGATCCCCGTCTTGCAGACAGTGTCCTGATATATCAGATTGAGAACTGTTGCCGCCGTCCATGAGGACTCTGGTTAGATGGTATCCATCTATTATTGGGTCAAGCACTAAGGCAGCCGAACCCCCGTGCTGAATACTAGTCGGATGATCCCTGCGATCGAAAGTGATCGGGCAGGCTGACCATGGGTTGAATTTTGGGGCGACGGGCTCAACGGCGTAGACGTCTCGGAGTGCGCGCTTGCGCTCCCTTTTTGGGATATGAGTGGCATATATCATGTTCATTGTTTTGACCTCCGGTGGAAATTTCTTCTGTCCCCCTATGTTCGGTGGTACGTCTCCAACGTATCTATAATTTTTGATTGTTCCATGCTATTATATTATCATTCTAGGATGTTTTATGGGCTTTATTATACACTTTTATATTATTTTTGGGACTAACCTATTAACCCAGAGCCTAGTGCCAGTTTCTGTTTTTCTCCTGTTTTAGGGTTTCGCAGAGAAGGAATATCAAACGGAGCCCAATTGACCTGAAAATCAACAGAGATCAATTTTGGACCAGAAGAAGCCCATGGAGTGCCGGAGGGGGACGAGAGGACCCATGGGCTGCCCACGAGGGTGGGGGGCCGTGCCCCACTACCGGGCGCGCCCCCTGCCTCGTGGACAGCCCGTAGCCCCCCTTTGCTTGGCCCCGACTACAACACCTCCTATACATACAGAAACCTCTAGAAAATAACCTAGATCGAGAGTTCCGCGGCCGGAAGCCTCTGTAGCCACCAAAAACCAATCTAGACCCCGTTCTGGCACCCTGTCGGAGGGGGGGAACCCTCACCGGTGGCCATCTTCATCATCTCGGCGCTCTCCATGACGAGGGAGGAGTAGTTCACCCTCGGGGCTGAGGGTACGTACCAGTAGCTATGTGTTTGATCTCTCTCTCGTGTTCTTGAGATGGCACGATCTTGATGTATCGCGAGCTTTGATATTTTAGTTGGATCTTATGATGCTTCTCCCCCTCTACTCTTTTGTAATGGATTGAGTTTTCCCTTTGAAGTTATCTTATCGGATTGAGTCTTTAAGGATTTGAGAACACTTGATGTATGTGTTGCATGTGCTTATCCGTGGTGACAATGGGATATCATGTGATTCACTTGATGTATGTTTTGGTGATCAGCTTGCGGGTTCCGTGATCTTGGGAATCTATGCATAGGGCTTGGCACACGTTTTCGTCTTAACTCCCCGGTAGAAACTTTGGGGCACTCTTTGAAGTTCTGTGTGTTGGTTGACTAGATGAATCTGAGATTGTGTGATGCATATCGTATAATCATGCCCACGGATACTTGAGGTGACAATGGAGTATCTAGGTGACATTAGGGTTTTGGTTGATTTGTATCTTAAGGTGTTATTCTAGTACGAACTCTATGATAGATTGAACGGAAAAAATAGCTTCGTGTTATTTTACTACGGACTCTTGAATAGATCGATCAGAAAGGATAGCTTTGAGGTGGTTCTGTACCCTACCATAATCTCTTCATTTGTTCTCCGCTATTAGTTACTTTGGAGTGACTCTTTGTTGCATGTTGAGGGATACAATTATGTTATTATTGTTGAGAGAACTTGCACTAGTGAAAGTATGAACCCTAGGCCTTGTTTCTTATCATTGCAACACAGTTTATGCTCACTTTTATCTTTAGTTACCTTGCTGTTTTTATATTTTCAGTTTACAAAAACCTACATCTACCATCCATATTGCACTTGTATCACCATCTCTTCGCCGTACTAGTGCACCTATACAATTTACCATTATATTGGGTGTGTTGGGAACACAAGAGACTCTTTGTTATTTGGTTGCAGGGTTGCTTGAGAGAGACCATCTTCATCCTACGCCTCCCACGGATTGATAAACCTTAGGTCATCCACTTGAGGGAAATTTGCTACTGTCCTACAAACCTCTGCACTTGGAGGCCCTACAACGTCTAGGAGAAGAAGGTTGTGTAGTAGACATCAAGCTCTTTTCTGGCGCCGTTGCCGGGGAGATGAGTGCTTGAAGGTATATCTTTAGATCTTGCAATCGAATCTTTTAGTTTCTTGTTTTATCACTAGTTTAGTTTATGAAAGAAAACTACAAAAAAAATAGAATTAAGGTTACCTTATATGCTTCATATTTTTAATATCTTTCGTGAAAATGATGGGAAGGAAAATTGTGCTCAAGTAGTAGAAGAAGAATTACATATAATGCTTGGCATAAAATATGTGCATGACGAGCATGATTGCAATGTTGTTAGTATGAATTCTTTGAATACCCATGATGCTAATGATATGCAAAGCCACAAGCTTGGGGATGCTATGTTTGATGAAGATGATATGTTTAGTCCCCCAAGTTTTGATGAGCAAATTTATTATGATGAAAACATGCTTCCTATCTATGATGATTATTGTGATTACACGTATGCTATAAAGAATAAAGATAACAATGAAACTTGTCATCATGATTTTGATTTTCAATTGGATTATGCTTCACATGATAGTTATTTTGTTGAGTTTGCTCGCACTACTATGAATGAGAAGAATTTTGCTTATGTGGAGAGTAGTAAAATTTCTATGCAAGTAGATCATGAAAAGAATGATTTATGTTCTGGTTATATGGTTGAATTCATTCATGATGCTACTGAAAATTATTATGACAGAGGAACATATGCTTCTACATATTGCAATAATATCATGTATCTTCTCTATGTGCTTAAAGTTTTGAAGTTATGCTTGTTTTGCCTTCCTATGCTAGTTGATTATTGTTCCCATAAGTTGTTTTCTCACAAAATCCCTATGCATAGGAAATGGGTTAGGCTTAAATGTTCTAGTCATATTCTTCATGATGCTCTCTTTATGTTTCAATTCTTATCTTTTATGCGAGCATCGTTGAAATCATCGTGCCGGGCGTTAAACGATAGCGCTTGTTGGGAGGCAACCCAATTTTATTTTCTTTGCTTTTGCTTATGTTTAGGAATAAATATTGCATCTAGCTTCTATTTAGATGTGGTTTTGTGTTTTAATTAGTGTCTGTGCCAAGTAGAACCTTTGGGAAGACTTGGGTGAAGTTTATGTGATCATGCTGTAAAAAACTGAAACTTTAGCGCTCACGAGATTAGCTACCATTTTTTACCGGAGAGTGATTTTTAGTTGATTCTTTTTGCGGATGATTAATAGACAAATTCCTCACGTCCACGAATTTATTTCAGAATTTTTAGGGTTACAGAAGTATTCGAAAGTTACAGATTTCTACAGACTGTTCTATTTTTGACAGATTATGTTTTTTAAGTGTTGTTTGCTTATTTTGATGAATCTATGAGTAGTATCGGAGGGTATGAACCATAGAGAAGTTGGAACACAGTAGATATTAAACCAATATGAATTTAGAATGAGTTCACAACAGTACCTAAGTAGTGGTTTTATTTTCTTATACTAACGGAGCTTGCGAGTTTTCTGTTGAGTTTTGTGTTGTGAAGTTTTCAAGTTTTGGGTAAAGATCCGATGGACTATGGAATAAGGAGTGGAAAGAGCCTAAGGTTGGGGATGCCCAAGGCACCCCAATGTAATATTCAAGGACAACCAAGAGCCTAAGCTTGGAGATGCCCTGGGAAGTGTCACACCCCAAAAATATTTATTTGGAGTTTTGAAAACTTTTCAAAATTTTAGCTAAGATTTAAAATTTTCTTGGAGGGTTCTGTGTGAAGGGTGGACTTATTTGATTTAATTGTTTTGGAGGTTTTCAAAACTTTTTCCCTCTAGAGAATCTTTGGTTTTTGGTTATTTATTTTCAAAGGCAAAAGTCCTTTCCACCTCTTCTAGCACCATAAAACCTATCCAAATATTTATCTGCCACTCCAAGATTTACCTCTCAAGTCATGCACACCTTCTGTGATATTATTCAACTCCTTCCCACTCCACAAAAATATTCTTTCTATATATTTTGAATTCCAAAAATGGAATTTGAATTAATCATAGTTTCTTGACATTTACAAAGGAACTGTATTTTCTATGACTCTTCTGCCTCCACCAAAATTATCCCTACATATATATGGTACCCTTAACCCATTTCTTCAAAAACTTTTGGTCCCACAGTTCAAAATTTTCAAATCAAATTCAATTCAAATTTGGTCCAGAAATCATGTTTCTGCCCCAAACCATTTCCAAACTTCACCAAAATTCTTGGCCTTCTGGCAAACTCATTTTTGAGTAACAACACACCACCACAGAAAACCCCATGATCAACCAAGTTGTTTAAAACCCCAAAGCATTTCATCAAACAGTTGGCAAGCATACTGTTCATCACTGAATAAAATTCAGTTAACTGAATTCTTCAGCCGACAGGGGCCGGCGATGCCGTGCACCCCTCATCTTCCTCTCCCGCACGGCGATGTCGCCTGCTTTCAATGCCGCAGCTTCCCCTGGCCCATCACCAGCCTCTCCACTCCGGTGAGCTGGCTGCTGGCCGGTGCAGCCACCCCGGGCTCGTCCACGGCGGAGCCGAGCGGAACGCCTCGGCCACCGACCGCCATTTACTCCACTGCAACGCTCCTACCTACCTCCCCGCCCACGCGTCATCCTCCCTCGCCCCTCCGCACAATGGATGCACCGACCACGCCGCCCGGGACCCGTATGGCAGTCGCCGGAGCCGGCCACGCCGCCGCGCCCGTGCGGACAGCGCATCGCGGACGTGTCAAACGAGCGCGCGCCCGTCCAAACGGAAGCTTCGGGCGAACTCCACCAGCCTCATAAGTGCTCCGTCGCCCCAGACCACCGGCCAAAACCAACCCCGACGACCAAATTTACTCCGGCGAACTCCGCCCGCTTCGGCCATCCTCGACTCGCCTATAAAAGGGGTCCCCGAGCCCCTCTAGCTTCACGGCTGGCCTCCACCACCTCCCACGCTTCCTCCTGACCACCCACCAGGCCACGAGGGGGTCATCTTCTCCCTCTCCGGCCACCGCTCCGCCGCCTCTGCCTTCGAACCGAACCACGCACTCACACCACCTGAGCCGCCCAAACTCCGTCGATCCACCCCTTTTCCACCACTGTGCCGAAACCCTAAGCCAATTCCTCTCCCCGAGCTCTCTCCGACGAGCTTCAACTTCGCCCGAACCACCGTCCGCCGGCGACGAGCTCACCGCCATTCAGGTGACCGCCGGTGGCCACCTCCACCACCCCTGGATGCGGAAGTCCACGCTGGTCACTTTGCGACCAGCGCCGGGCCCTGAAACCCCGGCGATCGTCGCCGGCGATCGCCACCTCTTCTCTGTACTCGCGCGCGAGCGCGTTCAAAAATTTAAACCTGACGGGTGGCCCCCACCCGTCAGCTCTCTCTCTCTGTTTCCTGTGTTCGGCGAAGGCGCACTTTGCGCTTTACGTTTTCTGCACTGGAAGGCGCACTCGCGTCCGAAACGTTTTCTTTTAAAACAGCTCAGGGGCTTCTGTTTTGCAGAAAGACCCCTGGTTTTAAAAAGTTAATAACTTTTAAAATATAAATCCAAATGAGCTGATTCTTTTTGCTAAAATTTTCTTTTCTTCTCTAGTTTATTTTAAGATTTAATTAAAAATATTTTGAGAACTTTTTCTGTTCTGTGTTGGAATTCTCATTCGAATTCAAATTTGAATTTTTCAGAAAAAGAAGAAGGAACTTTTGCTGGAAATTCAGAGGGGTTTTCTCCTGATTACTTTGGACAAGGCAAGCATTATTGAACCTGGGATATGGTGTTTGCATTTTTGCATGGTTGCATAGTTGGGAGTACAGTGCATATGTTGCATGTTATATCATATGTGCATGCATGGTCATGTCACATCTTCTTTGGCTTGCATATCACACTAGCTTCTCTGACATGAATATGGTTACGTGATGGCTGAGATTTTTGCTGCTGGTTTGGACGTGCTGGTGGGCACGGTCCTTTGTTGACACAGTGGTGTCGTGTGATACTGATAAAGAACACTGGTGATATTTTAACATTACCTCCTGAGTCTGCCTAGATCGAGTCTTGCTCTATACACCTAGCTGTATACCGTGCTGCCACGGGTCCTTCTGAAAGGAGGGTACGGCCTAGTAAGTTGATAACCCCTGTATGGGTACACGCCACACAGATACTACGATGAAGGTTGTAGCCTGTCATCGGGTCAGGGGCATGGGTGTTTCCGGTTGTAGCCGAGAGGGGGGCACCCCTTGTAATCCGCGCGTTTAATAGTGATCCCATGCTTTTCGGAGGTTGAAGCCTCCCTGACTTAAGGTTTCTGGAGCGATGCTCTGGGTGAGTCCTGGCATCCGGTCAGTGCGTATGCGTCAGGCGTGTTTTCAACCCAAAGTCCGTATTGGGTATTAGTCAGTGTACGGTACTGACTAAGGAAAGCCCATACGCGTGGGTAAAGAGTACACCCTGTGCAGAGTTATATCTATTCGAATAGCCGCGTCCACGGTCAAGGATTTAGTTGGGTGGGTCAAGTATCGGTCTCGGTGTCAGTCTCTGGAGGAAAATAATATACTTGAGCATGTTCATGTTTGCATGATGTTCTTGTTACAGTCAATATTATCCTGAACTTATTTATGATGAAAATTATGCTTATGGACTAACCCTATGATTTTATTGTTACCTTCAAGAGTGTCTCAGGGGCTGGCTAGACTACCCCGGACACTCGCTTTTATTTTAAAGTCCTTTTGTGGCGTCCCTCGAGTGTCAGGCGGTTTATCACGCCACTACTCTTGTGGACACCCAACTGGCATTTCTTTTAAAGTCCTTTTGTGGCGTCCCTCGAGTGTCAGGCGGTTTATCACGCCACTACTCTTGTGGACACCC